>CM077673.1:12569240-13769240 GCA_039707655.1 Elymus sibiricus | reverse complement strand
TGTCAAGCAGCTCCGGCAATTCTTGGGACTTTCAGGATATTATCGTAAATTTGTTCGGCATTATGGGATCATCGCTAAGCCATTGACACATTTATTGAAGAAACATGTTCCCTTCGTCTGGACCAGTGAGTGCACAACTGCTTTCGACACCCTGAAACAATCTTTGGTGACAGCTCCAGTTCTGGCCCTACCAAACTTCAATAAACAATTTGTCATCGAGACTGATGCAAGTGACCTGGGAGTAGGGGCTGTCCTACAACAAGACGGGCATCCCTTGGCATTTCTGAGTAAACCTTTGGGACCACGTAACAAAGGGTTGTCCACTTATGAAAAGGAACTCCTCGCTATACTGTTGGCAGTAGAGCACTGGCGACAATATCTACAGACGGCTGAGTTCCTCATCAAGACGGATCAGCGCAGTTTGGTTCACCTCGAGGATCAGAGATTGCATACCCCATGGCAACAGAAGGCGTTCACTAAATTGTTGGGACTTCGTTACAGATTGTGTTATCGCAAAGGAGTTGATAATGGAGCAGCAGATGCCCTCTCTCGGCGCCCATTTTCTGAAACGGATGAACTGTATGCAATATCCCTTTGTCAACCGGAGTGGCTCAATGAGGTGAAACAAGGGTATGCTCAGGACCCAGCCACTCAGAAAATAATTGAGGACTTACAATCTGATCCCCAGTCCCACCAGCACTTCACCATGTCAGAAGGCATTTTGCGCTATCAAGGGCGAGTTTGGGTTGGGAGAAACACTCAGATACAGCAACAATTATTGACTGCCGGTCACCAATCAGCAATAGGGGGGCATTCTGGATCACCTGCCACTTATCAACGTCTGAAAACAGTGTGCGCTTGGCCACGGATGAAGCGTGCAGTTACTGAATTTGTCCAAGCTTGTGATGTTTGCCAGAAAGCCAAGCCGGAGCGCTGCAAATATCCCGGACTTCTCGAGCCATTACCTGTTCCGATTCGCGCCTGGCAGATGGTTTCAATGGACTTCATAGAAGGTTTGCGACAATCAGGACGATTCAATTGTATTTTGGTCGTGGTTGACAAATTTTCCAAATACAGCCATTTCTTGGCCTTGGCACACCCATTCTCTGCTTCTCAGGTGGCTACCACGTACATTGATCAAGTGTACAAACTGCATGGACTCCCAGACTCCATTTTGTCCGACCGTGACCCAATTTTCACAAGTCGTTTCTGGCAAGAGCTTTTCCGTCAGACCAACACTACTCTTCGGATGAGCACCCCTTACCATCCGGCAATTGATGGACAAATAGAACGCACAAATCAGTGTTTGGAAACGTTTCTCCGGTGCTTTGTGCACGCTTGCCCAAAGAAATGGAGTTCGTGGCTTCCCTTGGCAGAATACTGGTTCAACACCAGCTGGCACAGCGCGCACGGCAAGACCCCATTCTTCGTCCTCTACGGCCACCACCCGCGACATTGGGGCGTTGAGGCTGCATCAGCTACCCCAGTAACTGATCTGAATACTTGGTTATCGGAGCGTGTGGAAATGCAAGCGTTGATCAGGCAACATTTGTTGCGAGCTCAAATGAGAATGAAGCACCAAGCTGACAAAAACCGTTCTGAACGCAGCTTCGCAGTTGGTGATTCTGTGTACATCAAGCTTCAGCCCTATATTCAAAGTTCAGTCGCCCGTCGAGCATGCCATAAACTCTCATTTCGCTACTTTGGGCCATTCTTAGTGCAAGCTCGTATTGGTCAAGTGGCATACAGAATTGGGTTGCCTGAAACTTCGAAGATCCACCCGGTCTTCCATGTCTCCCAACTCCGAAAAGCTTTGAAGCCAGGTGTGTCAGTTTCCCCTATCCTTCCCCAAGATGCTAACCAATTTGCTATACCCGTGACAGTACTTGACAACCGAAAGAAAACCAAGGCCAACAGAGTGGTGGATCAAGTCCTTATTCAATGGTCTGGTGGCGCACCCGAGCCGACTTGGGAGGACCGTGACAAACTCCAGTCTCGTTTTCCCTGTGACGCGGCTTGGGGTCAAGCCGCAACTCAAGCAGGGGAGGGTGTTAGCATCCCCGACAGTAAGACACTACCGGTCCAACAAGTTACCCGGCCCTATGAGGAATCGGCCCAAGGCCCAGCAAGGAGAACGAAGAAGCCCAACCAGAGAGTCACAGGAGAAGAGTGGGTGAACTCCACACGGGAAGTATAAGAAGCGATCCCCACGTTGAGAAGGGCATCGAAGACTCGATCAGAACTGGCGGCGGCGGCTTTCTCTCCCACCTGGCTCTCAACCCTACCCCTAATTCTTGCTTCTTCCAATTTCAGCACACTTGTGCGTGTATCTAGTTGTAAGCTGAACTTGTAGGCTGTAGCTGTTCTGAATTCTTGCAAGTCTGAACCTGTAGCTACTCTGAATCCCTTTGTGCAAGCCATCTCTGAGTGAATTGAAGCAGTAGCTAACACTTGGTACTCAGAGCCAGTGGGAAAAAAAAATCGCTTCCGATCTGGCGGCGTCGATCATCGAGACGCGTCAACAGCGGGCGGGTCGACTTCAACGCGAGGCCATGGATCCTGTCACCAAGGCCGACCTCAAGGACCTCCTCAAGGAGCTCCGAGCGGAATGGAGGGAGGACATCAAGTCTTCGGTCGCCGCGGAATTCGAGTCCTGGAAGCCGACGGTGGACTCGCAGATCGCGACTCTACAGCAGACGGTCGATCTACTGCAGAAGCAGCACGACAGCGGCAAGATCAACGACGCAGGGGAGGCGTCAACGAGGGATCACCCCGATCTGTCGGCGCGAAAGAGTACCTTGTCTTTGGATGGGTCTCCGGCGCGAGAATCTCCTCGGGCCGATGGCCACGGCGTTGTTCCACCTCCACGGACGGCGGTCGACGGGCTTCTCACCAGTCCGCCGGCCCCTCCGACCAATGGTACGGTCAACTACTCTCCTTCCTTACCTGCGGTGAATCCTGCTCTTATTCAGGCGAGTGGATCAGGGAATTTGGCTCAATTTTTTGCTTCCAGCGCTCCCAACCCACCATCGATGCCCTTTCCGGTGTTTGATGGAGAAAACCCACTGTTGTGGAAGGATCTTTGTGAGCAGTATTTCAGTATCTATGGCATTCAGGAATCAGTGTGGGTGCAAATGGCCACACTAAACTTTTCCCCTACTACAGCAGTGTGGCTGCAATCTGTTAGGAAAAAAGTGTTAGGTCTTAATTGGGAGGGTCTCTGCTCTGTTTTATCAAATCGTTTTGGTCGCGACCGCCATCAGTTGCTTATCCGACAGTTCTTTGCTATCCAACAGTCTAGTTCAGTACAGGATTACATTGAACGTTTCGAACATTTGATGAATCAATTGTTATCTTATTCTGACGAGGTTCACCCCTTCTATTTTTCGACACGTTTCATCGGTGGATTACGGGCGGATTTACGAGCTGCGGTCATGGTCCAGCGACCGGCTGATCTGGACACAGCATGCGCGCTCGCGCTGGTCCAGGAGGAGGTCCATGTTGGTGTGCGACCTGAAGGCATTCGTGCACCGGATTATGCACATCGGCCACCGCCGCGTCTTCCTCTACAGGCGGTACCCCTCCACCAGCCTCGTCCTCCTGCAATACCAGCCGCGGTTGACCGCCGTGGCGTCGACACGGCCCGAGCAGCACCTGTGGAGCAGCAACGTCAAGCACCACCAGAAGCAAATCCACTAAATACTTTGCGTGCTTACAGGAGGGCCAGAGGCCTGTGTTTTAAGTGTGGTGAGAAATGGGGGCGTGACCACACTTGCCCAGCAACAATCCAGATGCATGTTCTTGAAGAGTTCATGGATTTCATGGGGGTTACACCATCAGACGAATCTGAATCTAGCAATGCTCAAATTACGACTGAAGAAGCGGTGTATGCAGTGTCATTACAAGCATTCAATGGTAATGATTCCTCTAAATTGTTGCAGTTCACTGCCGTGCTCCAAGGAGAGAGTGTGGAAGTGCTAGTTGACTCAGGCAGCTCAGCTTCATTCATCAATTCTCGTTGCATGCCAGAGTTGCAGGGATTACAGTTGATGTCAAAACCTGCTCGAGTAAAAGTTGCAAATGGTGCAGAACTTAGGTGTGAACAGGAACTTGTCAATTGCCCTTGGACAGTGCAGAACCATCAGTTTTCCACTTCGTTCAAAGTGTTGCCTCTGGGAGGATTTGATGTTATTGTAGGCATGGATTGGTTGGAAGCACTGAACCCACATATCGATTGGATCGACAAAATGGTGACAATTCAGTCTGGGAATGAATCGATTCAACTTCAAGGCCACCTGCTCAATGACAACAAATGCCCCACCATTTCTTCAGAGGAATTGCACTTTATGTGTGTGCAAGGTGAAGTGGAACATATGGTGTACCTTTGTACTCCAGATGTTAAACAAAAAGCACCCGTGGCAGAATCAGCGACTCCCCCAGCTGAAATTCAACAACTTTTGGAAGAGTTCTCTGATGTTTTTGTCACTCCTCAAGGCCTTCCCCCCAGCCGAGCATGTGATCATCGGATTCCTCTATTGCCGGGCGCCCACCCAATCAGCATTCGTCCCTATAGACACTCTCTAGAAACTAAGACAGAGATTGAACGCCAAGTCGAAGAATTGCTTGCATCTGGCATTATTCAGCATTCTCACAGCCCATTTGCTTCCCCAGCAATCCTGGTTCGCAAGAAAGATGGACAGTGGCGCCTATGCATCGATTACCGTCGTCTGAACGCATTGACTGTCACCCCCAAGTTTCCCCTTCCGGTTATCGATGAATTACTGGATGAATTATCCGGAGCAAGCTGGTTCTCCAAATTGGACCTTCGTGCAGGCTACCACCAAATCAGGCTAGCCGAGGGGGAGGAATACAAGACCGCCTTTCAGACCCACTCAGGCCATTACGAGTACAAGGTTCTACCATTTGGCGTGGCTGGCGGCCCGGCTACCTTCCAGGGAGCAATGAACCACACTCTGAAACCAGTCTTGCGCATATGTGCCTTGGTATTTTTTGACGATATCTTGGTGTTCTCGAGCTCTTTCACAGATCATTTGCAACACCTCCGAGAAGTATTGCAGCTCCTACGCAAGGACCAGTGGCAAGTTAAAGCTTCCAAGTGCTCCTTTGCTCAGAGGGAGCTTTCCTATTTGGGGTTCGTTGTTAGTCAGCAAGGGGTGTCCACCGAACCGGATAAGATTCAACAGGTGCAGCACTGGCCAACCCCTCTCAATGTCAAGCAGCTCCGGCAATTCTTGGGACTTTCAGGATATTATCGTAAATTTGTTCGGCATTATGGGATCATCGCTAAGCCATTGACACATTTATTGAAGAAACATGTTCCCTTCGTCTGGACCAGTGAGTGCACAACTGCTTTCGACACCCTGAAACAATCTTTGGTGACAGCTCCAGTTCTGGCCCTACCAAACTTCAATAAACAATTTGTCATCGAGACTGATGCAAGTGACCTGGGAGTAGGGGCTGTCCTACAACAAGACGGGCATCCCTTGGCATTTCTGAGTAAACCTTTGGGACCACGTAACAAAGGGTTGTCCAGTTATGAAAAGGAACTCCTCGCTATACTGTTGGCAGTAGAGCACTGGCGACAATATCTACAGACGGCTGAGTTCCTCATCAAGACGGATCAGCGCAGTTTGGTTCACCTCGAGGATCAGAGATTGCATACCCCATGGCAACAGAAGGCGTTCACTAAATTGTTGGGACTTCGTTACAGATTGTGTTATCGCAAAGGAGTTGATAATGGAGCAGCAGATGCCCTCTCTCGGCGCCCATTTTCTGAAACGGATGAACTGTATGCAATATCCCTTTGTCAACCGGAGTGGCTCAATGAGGTGAAACAAGGGTATGCTCAGGACCCAGCCACTCAGAAAATAATTGAGGACTTACAATCTGATCCCCAGTCCCACCAGCACTTCACCATGTCAGAAGGCATTTTGCGCTATCAAGGGCGAGTTTGGGTTGGGAGAAACACTCAGATACAGCAACAATTATTGACTGCCGGTCACCAATCAGCAATAGGGGGGCATTCTGGATCACCTGCCACTTATCAACGTCTGAAAACAGTGTGCGCTTGGCCACGGATGAAGCGTGCAGTTACTGAATTTGTCCAAGCTTGTGATGTTTGCCAGAAAGCCAAGCCGGAGCGCTGCAAATATCCCGGACTTCTCGAGCCATTACCTGTTCCGATTCGCGCCTGGCAGATGGTTTCAATGGACTTCATAGAAGGTTTGCGACAATCAGGACGATTCAATTGTATTTTGGTCGTGGTTGACAAATTTTCCAAATACAGCCATTTCTTGGCCTTGGCACACCCATTCTCTGCTTCTCAGGTGGCTACCACGTACATTGATCAAGTGTACAAACTGCATGGACTCCCAGACTCCATTTTGTCCGACCGTGACCCAATTTTCACAAGTCGTTTCTGGCAAGAGCTTTTCCGTCAGACCAACACTACTCTTCGGATGAGCACCCCTTACCATCCGGCAATTGATGGACAAACAGAACGCACAAATCAGTGTTTGGAAACGTTTCTCCGGTGCTTTGTGCACGCTTGCCCAAAGAAATGGAGTTCGTGGCTTCCCTTGGCAGAATACTGGTTCAACACCAGCTGGCACAGCGCGCACGGCAAGACCCCATTCTTCGTCCTCTACGGCCACCACCCGCGACATTGGGGCGTTGAGGCTGCATCAGCTACCCCAGTAACTGATCTGAATACTTGGTTATCGGAGCGTGTGGAAATGCAAGCGTTGATCAGGCAACATTTGTTGCGAGCTCAAATGAGAATGAAGCACCAAGCTGACAAAAACCGTTCTGAACGCAGCTTCGCAGTTGGTGATTCTGTGTACATCAAGCTTCAGCCCTATATTCAAAGTTCAGTCGCCCGTCGAGCATGCCATAAACTCTCATTTCGCTACTTTGGGCCATTCTTAGTGCAAGCTCGTATTGGTCAAGTGGCATACAGAATTGGGTTGCCTGAAACTTCGAAGATCCACCCGGTCTTCCATGTCTCCCAACTCCGAAAAGCTTTGAAGCCAGGTGTGTCAGTTTCCCCTATCCTTCCCCAAGATGCTAACCAATTTGCTATACCCGTGACAGTACTTGACAACCGAAAGAAAACCAAGGCCAACAGAGTGGTGGATCAAGTCCTTATTCAATGGTCTGGTGGCGCACCCGAGCCGACTTGGGAGGACCGTGACAAACTCCAGTCTCGTTTTCCCTGTGACGCGGCTTGGGGTCAAGCCGCAACTCAAGCAGGGGAGGGTGTTAGCATCCCCGACAGTAAGACACTACCGGTCCAACAAGTTACCCGGCCCTATGAGGAATCGGCCCAAGGCCCAGCAAGGAGAACGAAGAAGCCCAACCAGAGAGTCACAGGAGAAGAGTGGGTGAACTCCACACGGGAAGTATAAGAAGCGATCCCCACGCTGAGAAGGGCATCGAAGACTCGATCAGAACTGGCGGCGGCGGCTTTCTCTCCCACCTGGCTCTCAACCCTACCCCTAATTCTTGCTTCTTCCAATTTCAGCACACTTGTGCGTGTATCTAGTTGTAAGCTGAACTTGTAGGCTGTAGCTGTTCTGAATTCTTGCAAGTCTGAACCTGTAGCTACTCTGAATCCCTTTGTGCAAGCCATCTCTGAGTGAATTGAAGCAGTAGCTAACACTTGGTACTCAGAGCCAGTGGAAAAAAAAAATCGCTTCCGATCTGGCGGCGTCGATCATCGAGACGCGTCAACAGCGGGCGGGTCGACTTCAACGCGAGGCCATGGATCCTGTCACCAAGGCCGACCTCAAGGACCTCCTCAAGGAGCTCCGAGCGGAATGGAGGGAGGACATCAAGTCTTCGGTCGCCGCGGAATTCGAGTCCTGGAAGCCGACGGTGGACTCGCAGATCGCGACTCTACAGCAGACGGTCGATCTACTGCAGAAGCAGCACGACAGCGGCAAGATCAACGACGCAGGGGAGGCGTCAACGAGGGATCACCCCGATCTGTCGGCGCGAAAGAGTACCTTGTCTTTGGATGGGTCTCCGGCGCGAGAATCTCCTCGGGCCGATGGCCACGGCGTTGTTCCACCTCCACGGACGGCGGTCGACGGGCTTCTCACCAGTCCGCCGGCCCCTCCGACCAACGGTACGGTCAACTACTCTCCTTCCTTACCTGCGGTGAATCCTGCTCTTATTCAGGCGAGTGGATCAGGGAATTTGGCTCAATTTTTTGCTTCCAGCGCTCCCAACCCACCATCGATGCCCTTTCCGGTGTTTGATGGAGAAAACCCACTGTTGTGGAAGGATCTTTGTGAGCAGTATTTCAGTATCTATGGCATTCAGGAATCAGTGTGGGTGCAAATGGCCACACTAAACTTTTCCCCTACTACAGCAGTGTGGCTGCAATCTGTTAGGAAAAAAGTGTTAGGTCTTAATTGGGAGGGTCTCTGCTCTGTTTTATCAAATCGTTTTGGTCGCGACCGCCATCAGTTGCTTATCCGACAGTTCTTTGCTATCCAACAGTCTAGTTCAGTACAGGATTACATTGAACGTTACGAACATTTGATGAATCAATTGTTATCTTATTCTGACGAGGTTCACCCCTTCTATTTTTTGACACGTTTCATCGGTGGATTACGGGCGGATTTACGAGCTGCGGTCATGGTCCAGCGACCGGCTGATCTGGACACAGCATGCGCGCTCGCGCTGGTCCAGGAGGAGGTCCATGTTGGTGTGCGACCTGAAGGCATTCGTGCACCGGATTATGCACATCGGCCACCGCCGCGTCTTCCTCTACAGGCGGTACCCCTCCACCAGCCTCGTCCTCCTGCAATACCAGCCGCGGTTGACCGCCGTGGCGTCGACACGGCCCGAGCAGCACCTGTGGAGCAGCAACGTCAAGCACCACCAGAAGCAAATCCACTAAATACTTTGCGTGCTTACAGGAGGGCCAGAGGCCTGTGTTTTAAGTGTGGTGAGAAATGGGGGCGTGACCACACTTGCCCAGCAACAATCCAGATGCATGTTCTTGAAGAGTTCATGGATTTCATGGGGGTTACACCATCAGACGAATCTGAATCTAGCAATGCTCAAATTACGACTGAAGAAGCGGTGTATGCAGTGTCATTACAAGCATTCAATGGTAATGATTCCTCTAAATTGTTGCAGTTCACTGCCGTGCTCCAAGGAGAGAGTGTGGAAGTGCTAGTTGACTCAGGCAGCTCAGCTTCATTCATCAATTCTCGTTGCATGCCAGAGTTGCAGGGATTACAGTTGATGTCAAAACCTGCTCGAGTAAAAGTTGCAAATGGTGCAGAACTTAGGTGTGAACAGGAACTTGTCAATTGCCCTTGGACAGTGCAGAACCATCAGTTTTCCACTTCGTTCAAAGTGTTGCCTCTGGGAGGATTTGATGTTATTGTAGGCATGGATTGGTTGGAAGCACTGAACCCACATATCGATTGGATCGACAAAATGGTGACAATTCAGTCTGGGAATGAATCGATTCAACTTCAAGGCCACCTGCTCAATGACAACAAATGCCCCACCATTTCTTCAGAGGAATTGCACTTTATGTGTGTGCAAGGTGAAGTGGAACATATGGTGTACCTTTGTACTCCAGATGTTAAACAAAAAGCACCCGTGGCAGAATCAACGACTCCCCCAGCTGAAATTCAACAACTTTTGGAAGAGTTCTCTGATGTTTTTGTCACTCCTCAAGGCCTTCCCCCCAGCCGAGCATGTGATCATCGGATTCCTCTATTGCCGGGCGCCCACCCAATCAGCATTCGTCCCTATAGACACTCTCTAGAAACTAAGACAGAGATTGAACGCCAAGTCGAAGAATTGCTTGCATCTGGCATTATTCAGCATTCTCACAGCCCATTTGCTTCCCCAGCAATCCTGGTTCGCAAGAAAGATGGACAGTGGCGCCTATGCATCGATTACCGTCGTCTGAACGCATTGACTGTCACCCCCAAGTTTCCCCTTCCGGTTATCGATGAATTACTGGATGAATTATCCGGAGCAAGCTGGTTCTCCAAATTGGACCTTCGTGCAGGCTACCACCAAATCAGGCTAGCCGAGGGGGAGGAATACAAGACCGCCTTTCAGACCCACTCAGGCCATTACGAGTACAAGGTTCTACCATTTGGCGTGGCTGGCGGCCCGGCTACCTTCCAGGGAGCAATGAACCACACTCTGAAACCAGTCTTGCGCATATGTGCCTTGGTATTTTTTGACGATATCTTGGTGTTCTCGAGCTCTTTCACAGATCATTTGCAACACCTCCGAGAAGTATTGCAGCTCCTACGCAAGGACCAGTGGCAAGTTAAAGCTTCCAAGTGCTCCTTTGCTCAGAGGGAGCTTTCCTATTTGGGGTTCGTTGTTAGTCAGCAAGGGGTGTCCACCGAACCGGATAAGATTCAACAGGTGCAGCACTGGCCAACCCCTCTCAATGTCAAGCAGCTCCGGCAATTCTTGGGACTTTCAGGATATTATCGTAAATTTGTTCGGCATTATGGGATCATCGCTAAGCCATTGACACATTTATTGAAGAAACATGTTCCCTTCGTCTGGACCAGTGAGTGCACAACTGCTTTCGACACCCTGAAACAATCTTTGGTGACAGCTCCAGTTCTGGCCCTACCAAACTTCAATAAACAATTTGTCATCGAGACTGATGCAAGTGACCTGGGAGTAGGGGCTGTCCTACAACAAGACGGGCATCCCTTGGCATTTCTGAGTAAACCTTTGGGACCACGTAACAAAGGGTTGTCCACTTATGAAAAGGAACTCCTCGCTATACTGTTGGCAGTAGAGCACTGGCGACAATATCTACAGACGGCTGAGTTCCTCATCAAGACGGATCAGCGCAGTTTGGTTCACCTCGAGGATCAGAGATTGCATACCCCATGGCAACAGAAGGCGTTCACTAAATTGTTGGGACTTCGTTACAGATTGTGTTATCGCAAAGGAGTTGATAATGGAGCAGCAGATGCCCTCTCTCGGCGCCCATTTTCTGAAACGGATGAACTGTATGCAATATCCCTTTGTCAACCGGAGTGGCTCAATGAGGTGAAACAAGGGTATGCTCAGGACCCAGCCACTCAGAAAATAATTGAGGACTTACAATCTGATCCCCAGTCCCACCAGCACTTCACCATGTCAGAAGGCATTTTGCGCTATCAAGGGCGAGTTTGGGTTGGGAGAAACACTCAGATACAGCAACAATTATTGACTGCCGGTCACCAATCAGCAATAGGGGGGCATTCTGGATCACCTGCCACTTATCAACGTCTGAAAACAGTGTGCGCTTGGCCACGGATGAAGCGTGCAGTTACTGAATTTGTCCAAGCTTGTGATGTTTGCCAGAAAGCCAAGCCGGAGCGCTGCAAATATCCCGGACTTCTCGAGCCATTACCTGTTCCGATTCGCGCCTGGCAGATGGTTTCAATGGACTTCATAGAAGGTTTGCGACAATCAGGACGATTCAATTGTATTTTGGTCGTGGTTGACAAATTTTCCAAATACAGCCATTTCTTGGCCTTGGCACACCCATTCTCTGCTTCTCAGGTGGCTACCACGTACATTGATCAAGTGTACAAACTGCATGGACTCCCAGACTCCATTTTGTCCGACCGTGACCCAATTTTCACAAGTCGTTTCTGGCAAGAGCTTTTCCGTCAGACCAACACTACTCTTCGGATGAGCACCCCTTACCATCCGGCAATTGATGGACAAATAGAACGCACAAATCAGTGTTTGGAAACGTTTCTCCGGTGCTTTGTGCACGCTTGCCCAAAGAAATGGAGTTCGTGGCTTCCCTTGGCAGAATACTGGTTCAACACCAGCTGGCACAGCGCGCACGGCAAGACCCCATTCTTCGTCCTCTACGGCCACCACCCGCGACATTGGGGCGTTGAGGCTGCATCAGCTACCCCAGTAACTGATCTGAATACTTGGTTATCGGAGCGTGTGGAAATGCAAGCGTTGATCAGGCAACATTTGTTGCGAGCTCAAATGAGAATGAAGCACCAAGCTGACAAAAACCGTTCTGAACGCAGCTTCGCAGTTGGTGATTCTGTGTACATCAAGCTTCAGCCCTATATTCAAAGTTCAGTCGCCCGTCGAGCATGCCATAAACTCTCATTTCGCTACTTTGGGCCATTCTTAGTGCAAGCTCGTATTGGTCAAGTGGCATACAGAATTGGGTTGCCTGAAACTTCGAAGATCCACCCGGTCTTCCATGTCTCCCAACTCCGAAAAGCTTTGAAGCCAGGTGTGTCAGTTTCCCCTATCCTTCCCCAAGATGCTAACCAATTTGCTGTACCCGTGACAGTACTTGACAACCGAAAGAAAACCAAGGCCAACAGAGTGGTGGATCAAGTCCTTATTCAATGGTCTGGTGGCGCACTCGAGCCGACTTGGGAGGACCGTGACGAACTCCAGTCTCGTTTTCCCTGTGCCGCGGCTTGGGGTCAAGCCGCAACTCAAGCAGGGGAGGGTGTTAGCATCCCCGACAGTAAGACACTACCGGTCCAACAAGTTACCCGGCCCTATGAGGAATCGGCCCAAGGCCCAGCAAGGAGAACGAAGAAGCCCAACCAGAGAGTCACAGGAGAAGAGTGGGTGAACTCCACACGGGAAGTATAAGAAGCGATCCCCACGCTGAGAAGGGCATCGAAGACTCGATCAGAACTGGCGGCGGCGGCTTTCTCTCCCACCTGGCTCTCAACCCTACCCCTAATTCTTGCTTCTTCCAATTTCAGCACACTTGTGCGTGTATCTAGTTGTAAGCTGAACTTGTAGGCTGTAGCTGTTCTGAATTCTTGCAAGTCTGAACCTGTAGCTACTCTGAATCCCTTTGTGCAAGCCATCTCTGAGTGAATTGAAGCAGTAGCTAACACGTTCACGGCAGCGTAGGCCTTGGCCAGCTGCCAGATGGTGTCCTGGACAGCCCTGTCCGACTCCGAGCCAAAGGAGGGAGGCATATAGACCTTGCTGTCCGTGCTGACCACTTTCGTGCCGTCGTCGCTAAGGCGGGGCTGGCTGAGCTCGATGGCGAGTGGCTCTAGGGTGCCGTCATCCAGCAGGAAGAGCAGAGTCTTGGTGGCGTAGAGGAAGGTGTGGTCGAGGCTGTTGATTTGTAGCAGGTGAGGCATGAAGTTGTCGTGGTGGTCCAGTATGAAGAGCTTGTCGTCGGCCAACGCCTCCTGAACGGTGAGCCCGCCGAGGTTGGGCTGGATGTCTTCTTCCGTGATCTTGCTCGTCTGGTCACCGTAGTCGACAAGTGTGCTCCTCAGGGGGAACTCCTTTATGCGCGTGATGATGTGTGGGTTCAGGCCGGCAATCATCTCCCGGGCAAACTCCTTGTCAGTCCGCCAGGCGAGCCTGTCCTCTTGGATGATTTTGGGCATGGGAATCTTCAGAAGAAAGTCCGCGCCGGCAGGCATGATGCTCCTGAGCGGTGGCTCGTCCAGGATAGGGATATCTGGGATCTTTAGGCCGCTTTCGTAGAGCTTGAGGATGTCATCAAAGTTGCTGAACTCGCGCGGCGAGGCAGAGTGGAACTGCTCGTGGAGAAGGGGGAGGATGCCCGCCGAGACACTCTTGAGGAGGTAGGTCATGAAGTCGGCCTTCTTGACGTGATTGAAGCACTCATCGCGGGGGACGTAGAACTGTTGCAACACGGGAAAAATGTTCCGGCTCTCACACTTGGGATCGGTCAGCATGGGCTTCCTGCCGGTGCGGCAACGACGCGGGTAAGGGTACTTGCTGCCAGGGCCGCCGAGGGTAGGGCGAGGGCTTTTGTTGTCTGGATCGCCGAGGTCGTTGTAGATGTCATAGCGGTAGACGCGGTCGTGCTCCTGGTAGGGGTCGTCCCTCTGCATGTCGTCCCCTCTCAGGATTCGAAGCTCGTCCTCCCGGTACGGCCGCAGCAACTCTGGCATCTTGCTCGGCAGGTATGCCTGCATCGCATTGCATGCCCGTTAAGTCTCGCTTACGTGCGTATATACTAGCTAGTATGTTCAGTTAAATTGTTCATGTAATTAATGCAAGAATCTAGCTAGATGTACGTACGTCATTGGTGAAGAAGACTCGATCGTAGTGGTACTTGTCGGTGTTGTAGACCCATGAGTTTGCGACGAAGATGATGGGGCCGTGTTCGGGAACGTCGTCGATGGTGATGGTCTTGAGGAGGAACTGGGTGGTGAGATAGTTCCTAACGATGACGGCGCCGGGGACACCGTGCTTCTTGACGTCCCAGTCGAAGGTGACATCATAGTTGGTGTCAAGGCGCTCCTCCTCACCCACGAGACCCCGGATGCCCTTCACATCATCTGCATCCATCGATGCGATCGTTAGCTTGCTTAATTATAATTAGCTAATATATGCTTCCTTGGTTTTAAAATATATACTCCCTCCATATCAAGAATACATGCCGTTTTGGACATGTCTTAAGTCAAACTTTTAAAACTTTGACTATAAATATTGTTTTAAATATTTAGATTGAGATCTTGCATGCAGGTCATATGTTTAGATTTGTTTAGCAGAGTATATTCATAATATAATAATTTTCTTGTGTCATATGCTAGGGTTTTCGACGACGCGTTCAGTGAGAGGAGACGTTCCCGTCGACTACGAGGCGCATGTGGTAATTTCGCCAATCTCAAGATAGATATGACGGCTCAGTCTCTCGGAGGTGCTCATAGGAGTAGAGTCTGCGTGTGTGTTTATAGGGATGAGTGTATGCACGTATATATGAGTGTCTGCATCTGTACTGTGTTCTTAAAAAAAATTAACGTACGCGCCGACCCAACGTGCCAACGCACCTAATTAGGCTGACCCAACCCTCCCATCCCGAGCGCTCGTAGCAGTACCTCCAACGAACTGCCTCCAACGTAAATAGGAAAGGAATACAGTAATGAAAAAAATTACTTTACTGGACAGAGGTAAATTTAGTGGTCAAAGGTAAATCCTCGAGATCGTGTTGAACACTAGTATAATTTAAAACAACTATGGTGGTGAACTCTGGGTCTGGGCTGGGGCTCAGGTGGAGGACGTTCCAGCGCATGAGCACCACCTTTCCCCTTGAGCCTGAGCTGGGGCGGTGGCATCATCAGTCACTCACTCCTGTCACTCACTCCTAACACCTTGGATCGATTGCCTCACTCTCACACTATACGCCAGTCCAGTCCCTCACTGGCACTGGCACTGTCACTGGATATAATTAGCTCACTCTGCTTGGCTATTGCTATTGCTTGGGATCGATGGGTGCTGCGTGCCTATTTATAGGAGCCGGCCGGAGAACCAACCTCACCGTGCGTGTTACACGCCTACGGCCTACCCACGGGCCCCGGCCGGCCGCGTCCTCCTCCTGGCTTTCAATTCGCACCGCATCGCATGCAGCTGATCCAACCGATACTCCACGGACGGGCACTCGGCCGGCCTGCATGCAATCACAGCCACGGAGGTGGAATTCAATAAATGCATGAATGATTGCCTCGTACTACTATGACCATCATCACTTTCAAACTAAATATAACGATGTGAACTACTACCAACCAGCTGCCTGCCAGTAATAATTAATTGATGGCTACTCGGATCTGAAAACGCAGGCGGTCCATAGTACATCGTGATTATTTAGGAAATATAAGATAGATTAGAAATTATTCTAGCTTGTCTTGTACTCCAAGAAGATCATCTACTCTTATATATATACATATACTAGTACATATGTCCGTGCGTTGCAACGGACGAAAAACATACTACACGTTTTAACCCAATAAATTAAATCAGCAAAGTTGCCATAATTTTATATACAAAAAAAGATGTAATCAAAAGGATAATTTATAAGTCGGACGTGAAACATGTTTTTTGAGTTCGTCATGTGTGTCCTAATTTGTGTGTATATATATGGATGGCGTTCATCTTCTTTTCAGTTTTCACATCCTAAAAGCAAGAGCTCCCCCTCCACCCAGTTGGTGTGTGGGGCGAAACAGGACGTGAGCACGATGCACCATTGTCGCACTCTCTCTACTCTTCATCCTTCCTCTCTCTCCTCCCTATCTCACCGACGACATCGATGACACCCAGAGTTGAGGAATATATTGATGGTCAACAAGTACCGCTGAGCCCCAAATATCTTTCTCCGTTAACAAATATTTCTTCCAATATTTCACTCACTTTTAATTAGTCTGTCTTATATTGTATTCATAAGATATGGTAGGCATGAATATTAAACTCGACAGTAATAACAAACAACAACAAGTAATTATAATTGGTGCCCATCCGGTAAAAAAATTGTAATCGGTTCTAGACGCATAGCATCCAGCCAACGTGTTGTGTTTTGTTTTGAAAAATTTACCGCCCTTCAACGAAATGGGCGAACTTCGTAATTTTGGATAGTTTTCGGAAAATCTTGGACGAAAAGGACAATCCAAAATTTGAATTTTTGAATGAAAAATGGAAAAAATGAACAAAATTGTACAATTTTTTTGAATCTTGGAATAAAGCAGAATCAAACTGAACAACACCGATCCCTTGATACACCCACGAATAGCTCTGAACAGTCCGATTTAGCAGACTACCATAAATCCCAAACTTCAATGAGCAGGAATACCATAGGACCTACTTACTACTCGGCTTGGCCTGATTAGTACTAAATCAGTCCCAGCAGTAATGCCTAGGCACACGCATCTGCACCACATTTTGTGGTCTCGCTCCATCCGCCCGGATGAGCATGGTTGCATCCAGCAGCTTCCAGTCGGTACAGTTTTAAAGATTAAAAAATCCCCACTGAGAGGAGAGCTATCTCACCGCCCACTGCGTGCCAGTTATCCACGCATCGCCATGTTCCTCATCCATCATCCAGGCGCCGCTCTGTCTCCGTCTTCCTTCCCTTGCTACCTCACCACCCAAGACTCAACGTTGCTCGTCCTTCCTCCTTTCCATCCACCTAACTACACAGGCACCTCTATCCTCTTCTGAGCAGCGGTGGCTGGCCAGCCACTTCCCGGCAGGCAGCGTCGGTGTGTTTGCTGTGGCGGTGGCGGCTCGCACGGGTCCGGGGCGGAGTCCTTGTGCCGTGGTGGTGGAGCCCATCCCAATGGGTGGCTGGGTGCAACGGCGGATGCGGGGCCGGTGTGCAGTTGTTCGGTTCATCGCCATATCTGGCGTGTCAGCACTCTGCTTCTTGACCAGTCATACTGAACATACTGCTTCGTCCACCTTATGAAGATCCAACGGTGGAGACCCTTCCTAGGAGATGGACGGCTACCAAGGGCCGAAGCGTTTCACGGAGCTATTTATCTGAGCCCCTGCGTGGGCAAGCCATGTGATTTGTAAACCATAATTCTAAACCCTAGATAAGTAGCTACTGTAGCAAATCCCCAAATTCATAGACGGGGTCTCCGCATCGGGAGTTTATCTACTGCTTGTTCCTGTTGATTGGTAGCTAGTTTTGTCGATCTCCTCCGGGATCTGACAATTGGTATCAGTAGCGTACGGTCCTTGGCGGCGCCGCGGCGGAGAGGATCCGGGCGGCGTTGGCGCCGGCAGAAAATTCGCGTGTAGATTGGCAGTCGAGGTGCGGTTGCCGGTGAGAAATCTCTCCCGGAGGTAAAATCCCTTGACCCAGACCAATAGGTGCACGAGTGGCGGCGCGAAGCTCTAGCGGCGGAAGGGATTGAGATCGAGCGAGGGTTACAAGGCTGGTCCTTGGAGTAAAATTCCGGAGCTTGATCTCAAATCCAGATGGGGAAATCGAAGGGAGATGACAAGGCCGACGCGGCCGAAGTCGCGTCCCTCAAGCTGGACGTGGACCAACTGGATGAGAAAGTGGAGGCCATCCACTCCGAGGGGGAGGGGATCCACACCGAGGTCACCGGAATCAAGAGCCAACTTACCAGACTTGAGGAACTGCTGCTCAAGATGGACGAGCAGAGAACGACAGCTATGGCAAAGGATACTGGAGGGGAATGGAGAGAGCACGACCAACCACAGCAGCAACAACCACCTCCTCCCCAGCCTCCACCACAACAGCAACAACCCAATGCGCCACCAGCTCGCTCATCTCCACTCCTAGACAGGGGGCCTCCAGTATGGCGACGCCGAGGGAGTGAAATTATCCAGCCCTCCCAGCAGTACGAGAGCGGAGATAGCCACAATATGCAGTACAGTCAAAACACTGAATTACATCTGTTTCAGTGGAATCAAGAGGATACGCCCAGGCAGGCCCAAAATCAGTACCACGGCGATCACTATCCAACCAATACTTACCATCCACCCCAACCACCACCACCTCCCCACTACTACCACCCACCTGAACCAAACCCCTACGAACAATATCAATACCAACCACCACATTTCCCCTATCAGCAGTACCCAACTCAACACATCCCCCAACAACAGTACCATCACCAAACAATGCCCCCACAGCAATTTCATCCACAAGAATTTCACCAGGCACACGAACCCCCAAACCAGCAAATGCAATTTCCACACATGCAAGGCCAACAAATATATCAAACTCCAAGACCTGCCCGGAACTTTGATTATTACAGAGGTCAAGACAGGGATGGTCAATTTTACAGATCCATTGCTAAAGCACCAAAAATTGACTTTCCTCGATTCGATGGTAACAATCCCATGGAGTGGATCAGGACTACCGAGATTTTTTTTCCCATGGTTTATGTACCAGAGGAGGCGAAATGGGACTATGCACAAATGTACTTAACAGGCAAAGCAGATGTTTGGTTAAGGAATTCTGGAATTCTGGAAGAGAACCTGACTTGGGAGCAATTCTGCAAAGTGGTACTTAAGAGATTCTCAGGGGACAACTTTTATGAGGTGGTAGAAAACTTCAACTCCATCAAACAGGGCAGTAGTTCTGAATCTGACTACACTGACAGGTTTGAGGACAAGATGTCTTCTTACAAGAGGGACAAACCTGGCTTATCTGAGAGCTACTATGTCAAGTGTTACATAAATGGGCTCAGACCAGAAATCAAGCACTATTTGAAGCCATTTAAACCACATACATTGTATGATGCAGTAGACACTGCTAGAGATATGGAGTTAGGGGTACAGGCCCAATCCACTCAGAAGAAATTCTCCTCCGATAGTACCTACCAGAACAGCACTAGTCCTGCACCACTGGTTACCAGATCTAAATGGACTGACCATGCTGCCCCAAGGAAAGAAACTGACACCAAGACAACACCTAGACATGAGGTCAAATACAGAGAGCCAGGAGTTTGCAGGTACTGTGGGAGCAAATGGTTTTTTGGCCACAAGTGTGCTCAATACAAAACCCTCAATCTAATGGCTACAGAAGAAACTACAGAGGAGAACCCAGAGGACCTGCTACAGGAAACTGAACAACCTGAAGAAAATGCAGCTCCTGCTACCAGTCCCACTGAGGAAGAGCAGTGCATGCAAATTTCCTCGCACGCTATGGGCAAGAAGACAAGTGCCAAGACATTTACACTGCAAGTTCACATTGGTGGGAAATGTCGAATAGCATTAGTTGATTCTGGAAGCTCCCACACATTCATTGACATGAAGTTCACTGTCAAGACCACATGTCACACTGTCAACACACCTTTGGAAACTGTACTTGTTGCTGGAGGGGGAACACTACAGTCTGGATTCCAGGTTGTAGAAACACCATACACCATCCAGGGACATAAGTTCAAAGACTCCTTTAAAGTGTTACCACTGAAAGGGTATGACATTATTTTGGGATGTGTGATGTCTACTACGCAACCTTCTTCTTGTAGACTTGTGTTGGGCCTCCAAGCGCAGAGTTTCGTAGGACAGTACCAAATTTCCCTCAAATGGATGACCTAAGGTTTATCAATCCGTGGGAGGCGTAGGATGAAGATGGTCTCTCTCAAACAACCCTGCAACCAAATAACAAAAAGTCTCTTGTGTCCCCAACACACCCAATACAATGGTAAATTGTATAGGTGCACTAGTTCGGCGAAGAGATGGTGATACAAGTGTAATATGGATAGTAGATATAGATTTTTGTAATCTGAAAATATAAAAACAGCAAGGTAGCAAGTAACAAAAGTGATCAAAAACGGTATTGCAATGCTTGAATACAAGGCCTAGGGTTCATACTTTCACTAGTGCAAGTTCTCTCAACAATACTGACATAGTTGAATCATATGTAAACCCCTCACGTGCGACAAAGAGTTCACTCCAAAGTCACAAATAGCGGA
Organism: Elymus sibiricus; assembly: GCA_039707655.1. NCBI lineage: Eukaryota > Viridiplantae > Streptophyta > Magnoliopsida > Poales > Poaceae > Elymus > Elymus sibiricus. The sequence continues at coordinate 13,749,006 of CM077673.1, read as the reverse complement.
GAACAAACGAAGAAATTATTGTACGGTACGAAACCACCTCAAAGTTATCTTTTCCGATCGATCTATTCAAGAGTTCGTACTAACATAACCAAGTTATCCTTTCCGATCGATCTATCTAAGAGTTCGTACTAGAATAACACCTTAAGATACACATCAACAAAACCCTAATGTCACCTAGATACTCCAGTGTCACCACGAGTACCCATGGGCTTGATTATACGATATGCATCACACAATTTCAGATTCATCATGTTCAATCCAATACAAAGAACTTCAAAGAGTGCCCCAAAGTTTCTACTGAAGAGTCAAGACGAAAACATGTGCCAACCCTTATGCATAGATTCCCAAGGTCACGGAACCCGCAAGTTGATCACCAAAACATACATCAAGTGGATCAATAGAACATCCCATTGTCACCACGGATATCCCATCGCAAGACGTACATCAAGTGTTCTCAAATCCGATAAGAAAACTTCAAAGGGAAAACTCAATTCATCACAAGAAGATAGAGAGGGGAAAACTCCATATGATTCATCTATATTAATAAAGCTCGCGGTACATCAAGATCGTGTCATCTCAAGAACACGAGAGAGAGAGATCAAACACATAGCTACTGGTACATACCCTCAGCCCCGAGGGTGAACTACTCCCTCCTCGTCATGGAGACCGTCGGGATGATGAAGATGGCCTCCGGTGATGGTTTCCCCCTCCGGCAGGGTACCGGAATGGGCTCCCGATTGGTTTTTCATGGCTACAGAGGCTTGCGGCGGCGGAACTCCCGATCTAGGTTTCTTTCTGGAGGTTTCTGTATTTATAAGAAATTTGGGCGTCGGAAACATGTCAAGGGGGGCCACGAGGCGTCCACAAGCCAGGGGGCGCGCCCTAGGGGGGCGCCCCCTAGGCTTGTGGTGGCCTCGTGGCTCTTCTGGCCCAACTCCAATGCCCTATGGGCTTCTTCTGGTCCATAAAAAATGATCGTAAGTTTTTATTCCGTTTGGACTCCGTTTGATATTCCTTTTCTGTAAAACTTAAAAACAAGGAAAAACCAGAAACTGGCACTGGGCTCTAGGTTAATAGGTTAGTCCCAAAAATAATATAAAATAACATATAAATGCATATAAAACATTCAAGATGGATAATATAATAGCATGGAACAATAAAAAAATTATAGATACGTTGGAGACGTATCAAGCATCCCCAAGCTTAATTCTTGCTCGTCCTCGAGTAGGTAAATGATAAAAACAGAATTTTTGATGTGGAATGCTACCTAACATTTTGATCAATGTAATCTTTTTTATTGTGACAAGAATATTCAGATCCATAAGATTCAAAACAAGAGTTTAATATTGACATAAAAACAATAATACTTCAAGCATACTAATAAAGCAATCATGTCTTCTCAAAATAACATGGCCAAAGAAAGTTATCCCTACAACATCATATAGTCTGGCTATGCTCTATCTTCATCACACAAAGTATTAAATCATGCACAACCCCGGTTTTAGCCAAGCAATTGTTTCATACTTTAGTATTCTCAAACTTTTTCAACTCTCATGCAATACATGAGCGTGAGCCATGGATATAGCACTATAGGTGGAATAGAATATGGTGGTTATGGAGAAGACAAAAAGAAGGAGATAGTCTCACATCAACTAGGCGTATCAACGGGCTATGGAGACACTACTAGACAAAACCATGTTAGTGGCGCACCTATTTTGGCTATTAATGGCGCACTATAGGTGCGCCACTATTAACACGCCACTAGTAATAAATAGTAATGGCGCACCTCTGGTGCGCCATTACTATTCCAAATACTAGTGGCGCACCATGTGGTGCGCCATTACTATTGCTACAGGTGCGCCACTACTATTGCTACAGGTGCGCCACTACTATTGCTACAGGTGAGCCACTAGTAATGTATTTGGAAAACAAAAAAAAATACAAATTTACAGAAAACAACCTATAAGGAAAAATAATTTAAAAACAAAAAATGAAATAGAATCATATTTTTTATTATAGTAAGAATATTACAATGTCTTTACAAGTATCCAATAAAAGGAAAATTGCAAGGAAATAAAAGAAAATCCTAAAACTAATTTGAAAACTAAACTTTCCGCCGCCCACCCCCGCCGGCGCCCACCTGATCGACTGTCGCTGGACTTTTCCCTGCCCCCGCCTAAGCTTCGATTGCCTGATCTACTCCTCCACGCCCAGCTCCTCCTCTCCACGACCAAGTGCCGCTCCTCCTCTAGGCCCAGGCGCTGCTCCTCCTCCACGCCCAGCACCTCACTGCTGGCCCAGCAGCAGATCCTCTACTTCTCACCTGCAGATCAAGAGGAGATCAGTTAAGCAGAGTATCAGCAGCAGGTCAATTGATCAATACATAGGAGTATCATCGGTAGCAGTATCATCTGTAACAACAATTGATCAATAATTCAGTATCAGCAGTATCTGTAGCAAGATCAAAGATCAAACTTGCCCGGCGCCTCTGCTCTTCAGGTACAACAATTTTATGATGTTTTAAAACATGGCAAACTGAACATGACTACTGTCAAGATTTAAAATGAAAAAGCTCAAGATGATTAATCATGACTACTGTCACATGACAGATTACTACTGAATTTGATACAGATTGATAATAAAGAATTTGATAGCCCATCGCTCTATTCATTATTTCTGTATAAGATTCTCTGCAAAATGTTCAGTGAACAAAATTCTCTGCAAAATGTTCAGAGAATGTTCAGTAAACAAATGAATTCAGTGAACACACATGGAGTTATTTTCTGGAGTATTCACTACTGGATTATGATAACATCTGCTTTATAAATATTCTGAATCCAAGAAGTTACTCATTCAAGAAGTTACTCATTTATGAGCAGGGAGTATTTGATTCTTTGCAGGGTGCTGGTCCTGTCCAATGCAGCGGAGTTTCTAAGTCTGGATGAATACTAGTGCTAACTGCAAACAAGCAAAATATCTACCCTCCCCTAGATCCTACCACTTTGCCGGCAAAACATAATCCAGAACCAGACATAAAAGTCCAACAGAATAGGCCGTATATGCAAACTGCAGAGTACTAGTACTAACAATCATCAGGATGCAAACTTAACCAATTGAACTCACCGGAATGTGATTTTTTCAGTTTCTAATGGACTAGGACTGGAATGAAATCGACTTGTACTAGTCCAGAGTTTTACATGGTAAACGCTCACTCTAAAATAGAGGTGAAATAAATCTGACCAGAGTTTTACATGAATTTGGTGCAAGATTGATCCTAATTTTGGCATCACAAATGAAGTTAATCATTACGATAGATTACTAATTCAAAATACTTTACCTGCATGCAGCTACTTAGATTAAAGCCAAGTGTTGATGCCAAAACAACAAAAACATTCAACACAGCTTGTATGCTTCTGACTGACAGTTGGTCTTCTTATGCTAAATGGACTGAGTATTATACAGAACTAATTAAACAGAACAACACATGACCATACAACTAAAGAAAAACACCACTTTCTTCAGAACTCAAGAGTACAGATACACTGGTTTACACTGATTTTCCATTACTGAAAAATCAAGCCTAGACATCTAAATTTACACTGATTTACACTGATTTTCCATTACTGAATTTTTACAGTAGATTTTGTACTCAAAGATCAAGCCCAGACATCTGAATTTACACTGATTTTAATTCACACTAATTAAAAGTGCACATTCAGAAAGACACATCCACTTAGGCACACCAGTATCCATTCATTCAAGCAGAAAGAAAGAAACAAGGTCGGAAGAAGAATGAATCCCTTCTCCATTAATTTTATTCACACATGATAAATTCAGGTCATAATAATCCATGAATGGAGACAATTAGATAGACAGTCACCAGATACACACACCAGCAGCAGCAGATGGAACGGAATTCAATCTGTATAAACTATAAAAAATAACTACACTGCCTGGTTTTCATCCAAATAAGAAAACAGAGCACAGACGATTTTTTTCACATATTCACATCATTGATACATGATGACATTTGATCGAGTGATGCAGTGGTGGAAGAATAGAGTAATTGTTGTCCATCAGCTCATAAATGATTAATTATTACCTGCTTGAGGATAGGGGTGGCACACTTTTCTCTTAGAGCGAAAGCATCAGAGTAGGTTATGCAGGGCACTGGTTTCAGCTCAGCATACTGCATATATAATTCAAGAATCAATTCAACACATACCTCGACAAATAAATCAATATACAATCCAACCTAAACTTGTAAGGAGACCTATCATCTAAACACATTTTTTTGAAAGCTTCTCAACACATATTTTCAAACATAAAACCATGCATAATACACATAATTTAGAGAAGAGCAATATCTGACAGTCAGAAGGACTCATATTAATCGAGGAGAGTTCTTGCCTTTAAGGCCATGCCTATGATGGTGAGAGGAAATCCGTAGGTGAGCATCAGAGCAGACCACTCCGAACCAGGGAGGAGATTGAAATACGCCCCAAATCCATACCTGAGATAACAAAAATACATGAGAAAGAGGCTCGCCGTGGTCGGGAGGGAGAGGAAGTGGCGGGCGGCCGGGGCTTCCCGATCTAGATCGAAGTCGAGGGAGGTAAGCAAGCAAGCACACACAGTGGGGAACCAGGATTAACTCTAACCCCGGGGCCGAAAAAATTAACACCATGAATTTTTTTTAATTGACTCTTATAACTACTTCAAAAATAACTCATGGCATATACTTTATAAGCAAATTTATGTGTACTGCTTGTAAAGTACTGCTCAAGTCCAGGATTCATCATAGCTTTTATTTTTTACGTGTAAAATAGCTAGCTAGCTTTGTTCTTACTTTCGGTGGAGGAGTAGCTCCTAGCTAGCATCAAGTCCAACTACTAGGAAGGAGCATTAAACTAATACAGCCCAACTAGTTAGCTAATTAACAAGTGTAGCTGATAATAGTAGTACAAATTTTGTTAGTTCATATTTATTTCAGACATCGACAGTCTTCAAAATGGTATATTATCTTCTGTGCTAACTAACCAATCTAAGAGAATTTGACCTGAAAGAAATTGCTTCTCCGATGTGTTCAGAAATACATAAACACATACACCTTGCTGCAGTTTGGCAGACTGCGACAGCTTCATCTTCTCGCTAATTCTATCATTTACCCTCTCGGTAATGCTGGAATGCCTAGCAGCAGCAGCAGCTTGGCAAAACGTTGGCCGGGGCAAAGGCCGGCAGGGGAGCAGCAGAGACAGAGCCGGTGCCCGTGGCACAGGGGAACCGCGATGTTGGCGGTAGTGAGCATAGGGAGAGACGGAGGGAGATGGATATGCTACCTGCTGCGGTGGTGCGTCATCGTGGTCGTGATTGAGCTCGGGAAGGACCACTTGGTCGCCTTGGAAGCAGAGGAGCAGACCCCTCCCGCCCCTCCTCCTCAAGTAGGACAGGTATACCGACTAGGTGTGCCCCTTCTCCTCCTCGGGCAGGATGGATCCTGCGCCCTGCTGCCGTCGTCGTCCCGTCCCGTCCGCGCCATGATGACCTGTAGTAAAGGGAAGGATAAGAGGTGAAGGTGAGGTGGGGAGGGTGGATCCGGGCGAGGAAGGAGTGGAAGTACTAACCGCAGCCACGCCGGTGACGGATCCGGTGAGCTCCGGCCTCGCCGTCGCCGGTTGTGGCTTATTCCGGCCAAGATGGGAGGCACCCGAAACCCAAACCATGGGGGTGGGGAGAGGTCTTGAGCGCCGAATCTGGGTGGAGGGAAGGGAGGGGCGGAGCTTGGGGGGCAGGGGAGCGTGGTGCGCGGAGCAGGGACTCGCCGGAACCGGCCGGCGTGCGTGGTGGCGGCAGCGAGGAAATCGTGGAGGAGAGGGAGAGAGACGAGGGGACGAGGGGACGAGGGGTTGGGTGGGTTCGCGAGAGAGGAGAGAGGAGAGGCGTGGGTGGGTTTCGATAGCAATGGCGCACTGGTAGGGTGTGCGCCATACGTACCATAAATAGTAATGGCGCACCGTGGGTGTGGTGCGCCATTACTAGTTAAAACTAGTAATGGCGCACTTTCCCCTGGTGCGCCACTGCTAAGTCTGGGGAGGGGTGTGGGGCCAGGACAAACTTAGTAGTGGCGCACCGTGGGTGTGGTGCGCCATTACTAGTTAAAACTAGTAATGGCGCACTTTCCCCTGGTGCGCCACTGCTAAGTATGGGGAGGGGTGTGGGGCCAGGACAAACTTAGTAGTGGCGCACCGTGGGTGTGGTGCGCCATTACTAGTTAAAACTAGTAATGGCGCACTTTCCCCTGGTGCGCCACTGCTAAGTCTGGGGAGGGGTGTGGGGCCAGGACAAAACTAGTAATGGCGCACCACACACCAGGTGCGCCATTAGTAATATGGCCATTAATGGTGCACCCATATCTGGTGCGCCACTGCTATATAGCAGTGGCGCACCACATACATGGTGCGCCATTAATGTCCATATTAGCTATAGCCGTTTTCCTAGTAGTGAGATGCCCATCAATAGATAACAATGTGAGTGAGTAGGGATTGCCATGCAACGGATGCACTAGAGCTATAAGTGTATGAAAGTGGGTGTGCATCCAACTCGCTTGCTCACGAAGACCTAGGGGAATTTGAGGAAGCCCATCATTGGAATATACAAGCCAAGTTCTATAATGAAAAATTCCCACTAGTATATGAAAGTGAAAAAATAGGAGACTCTCTATCATGAAGATCCTGGTGCTACTTTGAAGCACAAGTGTGGAAAAAGGAATAGTAGCATTGCCCCTTCTCTCTTTTCTCTTTTTTTTTTGGTGGGCTTCTTTGGCCTTTTTTTTATTTGGGCTTCTTTGGCCTCTTTTATGTTTTGTAAAGTCCGGAGACTCATCCCAACTTGTGAGGAAATCATAGCTTCCATCATCCTTTCCTCACATGGGACAATGCTCTATAATGATGATCATCACAATTTTATTTACTTACAACTCAAAATTTACAACTCGATACTAGAACAAGATATGACTCTATATGAATGCCTTCGGCGCTGTACTAGGATATGCAATGATCTAGCGTAGCAATGACATCGTCATGCTAGCTATCTTATGATCATGCTAAGCAATATGACAATGATGGTGCGTGTCATAATAAACGGAACGGTGGAAGTTGCATGGCAATATATCTCGGAATGGCTATGGAAATGCCATAATAGGTAGGTATGGTGGCTGTTTTGAGGAAGGTATATGGTGGCTGTTTTGAGGAAGGTGGGTTTAATGCACCGGCGAAAGTTGCGCGGTACTAGAGAGGCTAGCAAAGGTGGAAGGGTGAGAGTGCATATAATCCATGGACTCAACATTAGTCATAAAGAACTCATATACTTATTGCAAAAATCTATTAGTCATCAAAACAAAGTACTGCACGCATGCTCCTAGGGGAAGGGTTGGTAGGAGTTAACCATCGCGCGATCCCGACCTCCACACAAAGGAAGGCAATCAATAAATAAATCATGCTCCGACTTCATCACACAACGGTTCACCATACGTGCATGCTACGGGAATCACAAACTTTAACACAAGTATTTCTACCAATCCACAATTACTCACTAGCATGTCTCTAATATTACAATCTTTATATCTCAAAACAATCATAAGGAATCAAACTTCTCATAGCATTCAATGCACTTTATATGAAAGTTTTTATTATATCTCTCTTGGATGCCCATTATATTAGGACTAAATTCATAACCTAAACAAATTACCATGCTGTTTAGACACTCTCAAAATAATATAAGTGAAGCATGAGAGCTCATCAATTTGTATAAAATGAAACCACCGCCGTGCTCTACAAAGATATAAGTGAAGCACTAGAGCAAAAGACAAACTACTCCAAAAAGATATAAGTGAAGATCAATGAGTAGCCAACAATTAAATAACTATGTGAAGGCTCTCTCATCTAAGAATTTCAGATCTTAAGTATTTTGTTCAACAGCAAGCCAAACAAAAATAGCACTCCAAGAATAGCACGCATCATGTGAACGAATAAAAATTTAGGCTCAACATAGGCTAACCGATAATTGTTGATGAAGAGAGGTGGGATGCGTAGCATCCCCAAGCTTAGATGCTTGAGACTTCTTGAAATATTTATTAGGGATGCCTTGGGCATCCCCAAGCTTGAGCTATTGTATCTCGTTCAATCCTCTCATATCATGGTTTCACCTATTCTCAAAAACTTCATCCACACAAAACTCGAAAAGAACTCGTGAGATAGGTTAGTACACATAAGAATAAATTAATACTTCATGTACTGCCAAGACAAGTTGCATAATAATTTTCAAACATCATCTACTGTTTACTATCATTTCCACAATTTATATCTACCAATATAGACGATGGAAACTATAGGATAAGTAGATAACAAAACTATGATAGCAATCTGTCCAAACAGAATAGTCTGTAGCAATTTATGAAAACAGTGTACTTCTGTAACTCAAAAAATTATGAAAGTTTAGGACACGCTAAATAATTTGTAGGACAATTCTGTGTAAAAAATTCAGAAACTTTCCACGTACCAGTAAAATATGAAAATTCAAACACTGCAGCAAAATTTCTGTTTTTACACAGCACATATCAAAACATGCTATGCAAGCATCCTAATGCAATTCTTGGAACTTTTTTATTGAAAAACAAGATTATAAATAACACCTAACAGAGAACAACAAAATAAAATGACGCTCCAAGTAAAACTCGTATTATGTGATGAATAAAAATATAGCTCTAAGTAAGATATACCGATAATGTTGGAGACGAAAGAGGGGATGCCTTCCGAGGCATCCCCAAGCTTAGGTGCTTGAGTCTTCCTTGGATATTACCTTGGGGGTGCCTTTGGCATCCCCAAGCTTAGGTTCTTTTCACTCCTTATTCTCCTCATATCGGTGTCTCACCCAAAACTTGAAAACTTCAATCACACAAAACTTAACGGAACTTCGTGAGAAGGGTTAGTGTAATAAAGATAAATCATTCACTTAGAGCATCTCCAGCCGCGGCCCCAAAGGACCCCCCCAGGCCCCTTTTTCATCGCCGGCGGGCGAAAAAATCCCCAGCCGTGGCCCCAAGACGCCGATTTTCGCCGGTTGGGGCCTTTTTTTGGGCCGGCGAACCCAGGCCGAACCCAGGCGTTGTGGGTCTCCTGGGCGCGCCGGCTGAAGCGAAAAGGCGGGTGGGGCCAAGGTGTCGGCGAGACCGGCTGCCACTTCCCGCCACTTCCCCCTTCTTTTTCCTCTATCCCGCCGTTTCGCCCCCGGTCCTTCTCTCCATTTCCCTCCATTTCCCTTCCTTATCCGCCATGCCGCCGAAGAAGTACGCCGCCCCTCGCCAAGGCACCGCCCCCGCCGTCGCCAAGCCGCGCAGGGCCCGTGCGCCGATGGGAAGACCGCCGGGGTTGACAAACGCCGAGTGGAAGGCCGACGTCGAGTGGAGGGAGGCGGTGACCACCGATCGCCGCAACAGGCTCCTCATGAAGAAAGCCCGGGACGCGGCAGCGGCGGTTGAGCAGGAGGTGTCGTCTCACCGCCCGATCATCCCGGGGCGACAGCCGGCGGGCCCGTTCCCCCAAGGCGCCGGCCATCAAAACGTCGCTCCGGGCGACCCGCACTTTCCTTCGCCGACCTTCCCTTCGCCGGCGTGGTGGTACGCGCCCTCGCCGGAGTACGTCGACGGCGACGCCCTTGGCGGATTCATCCCCAACATTACCTTCCCGCACACACCCTCCGCCTTCTCCGCCGGCCACCCAAACGCCCAATACGGCTACGTGTTCTCGCCGACGTACTCTGGCTCGTCCGCTACGGCTCGGCGTGGCCCTCTTCCTTGCGCGCCCGACGCAGCGCCACAGTACGGCAACGCCGAGGCCGAGATGGAGGACATCATCAACACCGGCTCCACCGCGGCCGCCTCGTGCCCCGGGTTTGGTGCGCAGGCGGAGGACACCGGCGACATGGACGATGACGAGGTCGACCCCGAGGAGGAGGAGGAGGAGGAGGAGGAGATTGAGGAGGAAGAGCCGGTGCCCGCGCCGGCGAAGGGCAAAGGGAAAAAGAAGAAGAAGACGAGATCGGCCAACGGCAAGCCGGGCGAGCCCCGCATCAAGTGGACGTCGGTGGAGGACATGTGCCTCGCCGAAGCATGGAAGCTGGTCAACATGGACCCGATCACCGGCGCGAACCAGAACACCGAGACGTACTGGAAGAGGATCAAGGCGGCTTTCGACGAGCGCAAGTTGGTCGACCCAGAGTTCATCAGCACGTACATGGACCGCGGCACCAAGGCCATGTCCAACCATTGGGGGGCATTCAAACGGCGAGCAACAAGTGGCATGGCATCCAGGAACAGGTCCATGCTCGCCCAGAGAGTGGCGCGAGCGTCGAGCAGCAGGTATGTTCGCCTACTTTGTTTCGTCGAACACTTGGCCTGCGCCCTCCTTCGCCGCCGAACAGTTCTTTTTTGGGCCGCAGATGGTGCGGATGTTCGACTTGTTTCGCCGGGACGCCGGCTTCGACTTCAAGTTCCTCCATGTGTTCACGCGGATCGAGTCTTCCGAGAAATGGGCCGAGGTTCGGCATCAGCTCGCCAACAAGGACGGCTCGCTCAGCCCGGACGCGCCTGTTCCTGGGGCGGCAGAAGGGCGGCCAGACGGGAACAAGAAGGCAAGGAAGGCCAGGAACGACGCGCCGGCTGCCGAGCGCCTGCAGGCGTCGATCGAGCAGTGCATCGCCGATGCAAAGACCCACTCTGCCCTGAGGGAGGAGAAGACAGAGGCGAGGTGGTCGGCGCTGTTGACGAAGCAGGACGCAAAGCTCGACCTCCTCAGGACCAACGTCGCCGCGAAGAAGTGCAATACCGACCTGGCGTTCCTCATGGGAGGCGTCACGGCGGACATGGATCCGCTGGTCAAGGTGTGGTACCTGGCGGAGCACGACCTCATCCTCAACCGCATGCTGGTGCAGCCCTCCGTACCGCCCATGCCGCCGCCGAGCCCCCCGCCCGCGTCTCCGACGTTGGACGTGCCCGCTACGCCGACCTCGCCCATGCCGACTGCTACGCCGACCTCACCCACGCCGACAGCTCCGGCAGACTACGGGGAGCTGGCCGTTTGAGGAGTTCTATGCTCACGCCTCCCCGCATTTTTTGTACGCCGGACTATTGGCATGTTTTGATCGCCGAACCTATGGCGATCGCCGGCCGATGGCATGATGACGCCGAACTGTGGCATGATCGCCAAACCCGCGTCATTTTTTGGGCAGCGGGAAATGAAATGTTTAAAATTTGCATACGCTATGGGCCGAACCCCGGGGGCGCGACTGGGAAGCCGAGCCCCCCCAGGCTGATTTTAGCCCCGGCTCGCCCCCAGGCGGCGCTATTTCGGGTCCCTGGGGGGGCCAACGGCTGGAGATGCTCTTAGGTACTGTCAAGACCAGATTCATAATTGTTCCCACATGATACCTACTGTATTCTATCATTCCCATAATTTATACCACTAAATATAAGCTATGGAAACACTAAAACAAGCAAACTATGCATGCAAAACAGAATCTGTCAAAAACAGAACAGTCTGTGAAGATCTGTAGTGTAACCATACTTCCCTGTCTCTAACAATTCTGAAAATTTAGGACAACCTTAAGATTTTGTATATAAACGCTGTGTAAAAATTTCAGATTAGTATCACGCTCCAGTAAAAAATGAAAATTCCTGTACTGGAGTCAAAAGTTTCTGTTTTGGTTCAGCATCAATTCTACTCATCTTGTGAGTCATCCCAAAGGCTTTACTTGGCACTTTATTAAAATAAAAGACACAAAACATGATTAATACAGTAGCTCAATCATGTGGACACACAAAAACAGAAAGGAAAAGTGTTGGGTTGTCTCCCAACAAGCGCTTTTCTTTAATGCCTTTTAGCTAGGCATGGTGATTTCAATGATGCTCACATAAGGATAGTAATTGAAACATGCAAGAGAGCATCATGAATCTCATGACAAGCACATTTAAGTCTAACCCACTTCCTATGCATAGGGATTTTGTGAGCAAACAATTTATGGGAGCAAGAATCAACTAGCATAGGAAGGCAAAACAAGCATGACTTTGAAACTTTCAATGCGTAGAGAGGAAACTTGATGTTATTGCAATTCCTACAACCATATGTTCCTCCCTCATAATAATTTTCAGTAGCATCATGAAGGAATTCCACAACATAACTATCACATAAAGCATTCTTTTCATGATCTACAAGCATTGAAAATTTATTACTCTCCACATAAGCATATTTCTACTCATTCATAATAGTGGGAGCAAACTCAACAAAATAACTATCATGAGAAACTTGATTGACATAACCACATTGAATATTAAAATCATGATAACAAGTTTCATGGGTGTTATTACTCTTTATAGCATACATGTCATCACAATAATCATCATAGATAGGAGGCATGCCATCATCATAATCAATTTTCTCATCAAAACTTGGGGGACTAAAAATATCATCTTCATCAAACATAGCATCCCCAAGCTTGTGGGTTTGCATATCATTAGCATCATGGATATTCAGATAATTCATACTAGCAATATTGCAATCATGCTCATCATTCAAGGAATTCTCATTAAGTATTTTCATAAATTCTTCCTCTACCAATTGAGCACAATTTTCTAAACCATCATTTTCACGAAAGACATTAAAAAGACGAACCAATTGATGCAACCTAAACTCCATTTTTGTGTAGTTTTCTTTTATAAAACCGAACTAGTGAAAAACAAGAAACTAAAAGATTTAATTGCAAGATCTAAAGATATACCTTCAAGAACTCACCTCCCCGGCAACGGTGTCAGAAAAGAGCTTGATGTCTACTACGCAACCTTCTTCTTGTAGACTCGTGTTGGGCCTCCAAGTGCAGAGTTTCGTAGGACAGTAGCAAATTTCCCTCAAGTGGATGACCTAAGGTTTATCAATCCGTGGGAGGCGTAGGATGAAGATGGTCTCTCTCAAACAACCCTGCAACCAAATAACAAAAAGTCTCTTGTGTCCCCAACACACCCAATACAATGGTAAATTGTATAGGTGCACTTGTTCGGCGAAGAGATGTTGATACAAGTGTAATATGGATAGTAGATATAGATTTTTGTAATCTGAAAATATAAAAACAGCAAGATAGCAAGTAACAAAAGTGAGCAAAAACGGTAGTGCAATGCTTGAAAACAAGGCCTAGGGTTCATACTTTCACTAGTGCAAGTTCTCTCAACAATACTGACATAGTTGAATCATATGTAAATCCCTCTCGTGCGACACAGAGTTCACTCCAAAGTCACAAATAGCGGAGAACAAACGAAGAAATTATTGTAGGGTACGAAACCACCTCAAAGATATCTTTTCCGATCGATCTATTCAAGAGTTCGTACTAACATAACCAAGTTATCCTTTCCGATCGATCTGTCTAAGAGTTCGTACTAGAATAACACCTTAAGATACACATCAACCAAAACCCTAATGTCACCTAGATACTCCAATGTCACCAAGAGTACCCATGGGCTTGATTATATGATATGCATCACACAATTTCAGATTCATCATGTTCAATCCAACACAAAGAACTTCAAAGAGTGCCCCAAAGTTTCTACCGGAGAGTCAAGACGAAAACGTGTGCCAACCCCTATGCATAGATTTTCAAGGTCACGGAACCCGCAAGTTGATCACCAAAACATACATCAAGTGGATCAATAGAACATCCCATTGTCACCACGGATATCCCATCGCAAGACGTACATCAAGTGTTCTCAAATCCTTTAAAGACTCATTCTGATAAGAAAACTTCAAAGGGAAAACTCAATTCATCACAAGAAGATAGAGAGGGGAAAACTCCATATGATTCATCTATATTAATAAAGCTCGCAGTACATCAAGATCGTGTCATCTCAAGAACACGAGAGAGAGAGTGATCAAACACATAGCTACTGGTACATACCCTCAGCCCCGAGGGTGAACTACTCCCTCCTCGTCATGGAGACCACCGGGATGATGAAGATGGCCTCCGGTGATGGTTTCCCCCTCCGGCATCGTGCCGGAACGGGCTTCCAATTGGTTTTTCGTGGCTACAGAGGCTTGCGGCGGCGGAACTCCCGATCTAGGTTTCTTTTTGGAGGTTTCTGTATTTATAAGAAATTTGGGCGGCGGAAACAAGTCAAGGGGGGCCATGAGGCGTCCACAAGCCAGGGGGGCGCACCCTAGGGGGGGGCGCCCCCTAGGCTTGTGGTGGCCTCGTGGCTCTTCTTGCCCAACTCCAATGCCCTGTGGGCTTCTTCGGGTCCATAAAAAATCATCGTAAGTTTTTATTCCGTTTGATATTCCTTTTCTGTAAAACTTAAAAACAAGGAAAAAAACAGAAACTGGCACTGGGCTCTAGGTTAATAGGTTAGTCCCAAAAAGAATATAAAATAGCATATAAATGCATATAAAACATCCAAGATGGATAATATAATATCATGGAACAATCAAAAATTATAGATACATTGGAGACGTATCAATGTGACTGGTTGGAAAAACATAGCCCAATTACAATGGACTTTGTCACCAGAAAAATGCAGGTCATTTTGGATGGCAAGACCCAAGTCATGCTCAGAGATAACAACAGAGAATGCAATGTCCCACTCATTTCAGTTCATAGAATGGAGAAACTTGCTTCCACTGATGTAGCAGGCTACTGCTTCTTCCCTATGCCCAAAGAAGTAGAAAAGCAAGAACAACACTGCACTGAAGTGGAAGATTTACTGTACGAGTACAAGGATATTTTCCAAGAACCCAAGGGAATGCCACCTCTCCGTGAGTGTGACCACTCCATTCCCTTGAAAAATAATTCTCAGTCCCCTATGGTTCGACCATATAGAGTTCCTCACAAGTAAAAGAATGAAATGGAACCAGGATGCAGTCCCGCAGTGCTAGCAGGCCCAACAGGGCGTGAGATAGGCATGTACTGCCTGCATTAGAGAGGAGCTCGAGAGGGCAGTGGCAGCAGCGCTTATAAACCACTCCGAGCCCCTCTCGACTAGCGAGGTGTGACTAAACTTTTTGCTGCGGGAAGCACAACCCTTTAGTCCCGGTTGGTGGATCCAACCGGGACTAAAGGGAACTACCTTTAGTCCCGGTTGGTGGCTCCAACCGGGACTAAAGGGGGGCCTTTAGTCCCGGTTGGAGCCAGCAACCGGGACTACAGGTGCGGCTATATAAGCGGGACTTAGGAAATTTTCCAAAAGCCATCTGCAGTTTCTCCCCCGACGGCGCCGACGACCACCTCGACGCCGCCAGCCTGCTGGATTTTGCCGTCCACCGCTCCCCTACCCCGACGTCGCCGTCGCCGCGCCCCTACCCTACGTCGCCGTCGCCATCGCCGTCGCCGCGCCCTGCCCTGCCGTCGCCGTCGCCGCGCCCCTGCCCCTACGTCGCTGTCGCCGCGCCCTGCCCCGCCGTCGCCGTCACCGCGCCCCTGCCCTGTCGCCGTCGCCGCGCCCCTGCCGGCCCCCTGCCTCGTCCACGTCCCCCGCTCCCCTGCCCCGACGTCGCCGTCGCCGTCGCCGTCGCCCCTGCCCCGCCGTCGCCATCGCCTCGCCCTGCCCAGCCGTCGCCGTCACCGCGCCCCTTGTCACGCCCAAGATGCGATCCTATCCTTATTTTGGCACGAGGGCCTCGACAGGGATAGAAGCGCATCTCGTCGTTTCGCAAGAATGGATATCATTACAAGTACATGTAAAGAAGAGATGAGTATATGGAATTGGCTTACACTCGCCACAAGCTACATCAATATCACATCAATACATCAACATATCCAAACAACATACAACTACTAGGAAAAAGCCTAGTAGTAGCGCTGGTTTTCCCCCTACTAGTAGCGCTAGGTCCAGCGCTACTGCTAAGGCGCTACAGCTAAGTTATAGCAGTAGCGCTGGTTGGTGCAGCGCTACTGCTAAGTCTGGTTAGCAGTAGCGCTGCATAGAGGAAAGCACTGCTGATAACCCAGCGCTGCTGCTAGATGGCTTCCAGCGCTGCTGCTAGTATTACTGCTTTCACAGATTCATACCCCCTCTACGTATTTGTGATGTATTCATACAGGCTCTATACAGTAGTTTCATCATGGATTTTATTCATCCAAATGAATCAAAAGTGATCAAAAGTTGAATTAGTAGGACGACGATCCTACTAATTCAACTTTTGGTCACTTTTGATCCATCGACATGAAACTAATCCGCTTTCCTTCCCCCAATGATATACTAACTAATCATGATCATAATAACAAGTTGGTCAGTAGTCATAATCACAACTCCTCCTCCTCATCATCATCAACTCTAACACATTGTAGCACATAATAACACATTGTACCTAGGACCTACTCCTCTCTCATAGGACCTACTCTACCCTCTCTTAGGTAAAATATCATAAAACAAGATAGGCCCTGACTCTCCATTATGGAGAATGCAGATCATCCTGTCTCCAATTCTTGGCCTACGCACAATGTTGCTTCCAAGTAGCTCTCTAGGATTGACCATACATTTTTTCCACTCTTTGATTGTCATGTCTTCATCGGTTTTAGAAATCCGGTATGGACCGGAGTGATGCGTAGGCTGACCTGGCCGTGCTGGCCGTAAGCTCATAACATCAACGTGACCTCTCGGAAACATCAGATTAGGCACACAATCCGTCGGGATTTTCTGTTGAAAAACATAGTAATAACTTTGTAGTTAGCAATGTAGTTTAGTTTTAGAAGAATTTATGCAAAAGATTCACGGATGTCGTAATAGTAGAAAATCTTACCATGCAATCTCCATGGATGTTACCGTAGTTCACCACGTGCACTAGTGGCATGTATTGACCATAATGTGGAGGAGTTTGATAATAGCTATTGTAATTCTCAAGATCATTAATAAATGCGACAAGATGATCTTTCTCCTTACAAGTTAATTCTTCTTTATCATTGTAGTAGTAGGTTCTGTCTACCATCTTTCGTACATTTTTTGAAGAATGAAAATAAGCTGTCAATGGAAATTAGTTGTCAACTATTTTTAAATAAACAATATAAATTACTTAATAAATCTGGTTGAGAAACTCACATAATGGTAGAACTGGAGGCGTCTGCACATCGACCCAGATGTCGATATTACCTTCAATTTCATCTTCCGGACGAATATCAAAGGTGATAAGCATATTAGGCTCAAATGCATAAGCCTTGCATAGTGCTTGCCAACTTTTGCATTCAAAATAGGAGTAGGTGTCTGCATTGTACAATTTTACGGCAAAAGTATAACCATGCTCGGTCCTCAAGTGAACTCTCTTTACCTCAATACTTTTTTTAGTATTGAAACCAATCTTATCCAAGACATAAATTCTTGCATGGCAGGGGATACGCTAGTAGAATAGTAAAAAATTAAAATTATAAGTTGAAGCAAAAGAAGCAGAAGTCATGCTTAATTACGAAAAAAGACTTGTCGTTGTGACTTACTGTATCCACTTCGAAGGTCTCATCCAGCACGATGCTGAAGCGCCTACCATCAACTAGGTGAGTCGTGTCGCACAGACCGCGCTCGTCTTCGCAATATTCGCACATACCGAATTCCCTTTCGCTATCGTCGTCAGACATTTCCTATGTTCATAGTTGAAACATTTAAAATCGATCGAAGGCAACTACCAGCAAACTGATCACTATTACTCAAAATATGCAACGGGTTGACTTTAGGTCTGTCGAGTCTTTCCTTCCTAAACTCTCATCTCACGTATATGGTGGGCACTCCCTCTGATATTGCGACCGTCGGTGATGGTGGCTCCTCCATTCGTCCCCGAGTGCATTACACCAAAATGTCTAGCACACGGGAACGAAGGAGAAGCGACCCCCACGACAACAGTCGGGATTCTTCCTCTCTCATATTTCGACCGTCGGTGATGGTCGCTACTCCTCCTTTCCCTAGTGCATTACAAATATCTAGCACAAGGAAAAGAAGGAGAAGCGACCCCCACGACAACAGTCGGGATTCTTCCTCTCTCATATATATATATATGGTGGACACTCTCCCTCACTGAAAGACACACAAGGAGCCGAAACAGACCTAAAGTCAACCCGTTCCATATATCGAGCAATGACAAGCACTCGATATGTCCTACATTGTAGCACAAGTCATGCTAAAATTCATGAAAAAAAATCGGCATGACCTTTACAAAAAACAGGACATATCGAGCGCCTGAAATACACCGGAATGGAAATGAATCAACATTCTGGCGAAACATAGGCCACTCGGATCATTTGCATATAACAGTAAGAAAAATATAGAACTTGAAGAAAATGCAATAAGGTTTTTCTTCACAATATTTGAAACTAAATTCAGCCTACCTAAATTTCTGTCCTAATTTGAAACCTAGCTAAATTTCTGTCCTAATAGGGCACTTGGGCACAATTATATAGGGCACTTGGGCACAATTATCGAACAATTCAAAGTACTTGGGCACTTGGGCACATTCATATTTTGCATCAATTCACAACCTAACCCTAGAATCAATTCACAATTTCATTTTCCTTTCACATTTTCATTTTCATTTCCAATTCACATTTTCATTTTCAATTCACATTTTCATTTCAAAAAAATCCTAGATCTAACACTAACATCTATCCATCCATCCTAGTTGTAACCCTAGCTAGTTACTAAAACTAAATTCAATGCAATAGGGGAGGGAGGGAGGGATGGAGGGAGAGGGTCAGAGGAAGAGGGTGGGAGGGAGGGATGGATGGAGGGAGGAGGGAGGGAGGGAAGTGGTCGGAGGAGGAGAAGGGGCGCTGGCCGGAGGAGGAGAAGCAGCGGTGGCCGAAGGAAGGAGGGTGAGGGTCGGGGGAGGAGGGTGAGGGCCGGGGGAGGAGGAGCGGCGGTGGCCGAAGGAGGAGAAGCGGCGGTGGCCGCAGGAGGAGAAGGGGCGGTGGCCGGAGGAGGAGAAGGGCCGGTGGCCGGAGGAGGAGAAGGGACGGTGGCCGAAGGAAGGAGGGTGAGGGTCGAGGGAGGAGGGCGGGACGAGGGTGGGGGCGAGGAGGAGGCCTACCACAATGGAGGAGACGGCGACGCGGCAACAGGGGCGACGGCGTGGCGAGCGAGAGAGAGAGTGTGTGTGCACAAGGGAGAGTGAGCAATGCGGGCGAGGGGAAGAGGATAGGGTACATTAGCTGTAGCGCTTTTAGTAAAAGCGCGCTACCGATAAGATTTTATCAATAGCGCTTTTTTGCGGGGAGCGCTGTTACTACAAATAGTGGCGGTGGGCTCGTCGGGTCCCGCTTAGCAGTAGCGCTCTTTATGTTTCCAGCGCTACTGCTAAGAATTTACTTGTAGCGCTTCCACAAGACAGCGCTACTGCTTTTTACCAGCAGCGGTTGTTATTTTCCAGCGCTACTAATAGTGTCCTGCCTATAAGGTTTTTCCTAGTAGTGTACAGAAGAGCAGGGTCCGACTACGGATGAAATCAAACGATAAAATGACATCCATTCTTGCTATCCCAGGGTGCCGCCTGGAACCCATCCTAGATCGATGAAGAAGAAGAAGAACTCCAAGTCAAACACGCATCGCGCTCACGTCAAAACATCGCATTACCTATACCTGCAACTGTTGTTGTAATAATTTGTGAGCCACGGGGACTCATCAATCTCATTTCCAAGGGTATCGAGACTATTAAAGCTTAATGGGTGAGGTATGGTTAAGTGGTGAGGCTGCAACAAGCACTAAGCTTTTATTTGAGTGGCTAACTTACGAGTACAAGAATAAAGGGGGTATGATTGTCGCGTAAACGGACGTGATCTAGTAATGATCTCTAAGAGATCCTGAACACCTACTTACGTCAAACATAACCCCACCGTGTTCTCTCTCGGATAAGGAATCATGCGAAGAGACAGTCACGGTTACGCACACGGTTGGTGTATTTTATTTGAGTTTACTTCAAGTTTGCTATGACCGGGTGCTAAACAAAGTTTCCAAGTTGCCACGTAACCGCGGGCACGGCTTTCTGAAAGATTTAACCCTGCAGGGGTGCTCCAACTCATCCATCACAAACTAACCACACGCAGCGGGAATAACCTCGACCACGAATCTCGTGATCTTCCTAGGCAATTTCGTTGGAAAAGCGCAACCTCGAGATAGCCCAAAGTTTCGGAATTCCTCGCACAAGACGTTCGAGAAAGGTAAAACAAGTCCATTAAGGCCGCCCGACGTGCCGACAATCCCGATAGGAGCCGCGTATCTCGTTCTCAGGCCACGGCGGATAAGCTACGCGTACGGAGGCCTGATAGAAATCCCCCGAGTTGCCCCGGGGTGGCCCCGCACAGTGCTCTATTTTGGACTAGCACCAGCAGCACTGCCCCCCCTGTATTAGGTTGGATAACGAACCTCGGGTAGCGCTAACTCCCTATAAGTCAAGTTAATTATTAGAATTATTATGTTGGGCAAATGTAGTACCAAAGTTGGGCCTTGCCAGACAAGTTTTATCCTAAAACGAAAATCAAGGGGGTCCCCATAACAACCCCGAGCATGTTAGGAGCGCTCAATTATGGAACATAACACCGGTACACAAGTAACTAGGGCGGCAAGAGTGGAACAAAACACCGAGCAAAAGGCCAAGCCTTCCACCCTTTACCAAGTATATATGTGCGTTAAATTAAATAGCAATAATATTGTGATATAACAAAATATCCGTGTTTCACACGGGAAACATCTTGCACCTGCAACTAGCAACGCTATAAGAAGGGCTGAGCAAGCGGTAACATAGCCAAACAATGTTTTGCTGGGATGTGGAGGGGTTAGAGGCTTTTCATGGCAATTTGGGAGGCTTGACATACAAGTGGTAGGTAGCGAGATAGCGATAGAAACGAGACAACTAGCATGGCAATGATAGTAATGGTATCCAGGGAAATGATCATCTTGCCTGAGATCCCGCTTGGAAGAAGATCGAGTCCATGAAGAAAACGAGCCAATGTAGTCGAACGAATCCTCACACTCCGAACGCTTTTGGAACTCTATCGAGAAGAAGCAATCCGGAAACCACAATCAACACATGATAAACACCACAACATATGCATGACATGATGCACAACAAGGATGATGCATGTTATGCATGACAGGACAAGACACAACAATCAACTCCTACACATTAAGTGAAGTTCAATATGCAACAAGTTGCATATTGATGAAACTCCACGTTCGAATTATTTAGTTCACTCACGTTAGGTAGACAACAATATTAAATGTTATTACACATGGCAAGAGGTGAAGCATAATGAAACTACACTATCTAGGCATCTTAAATGAGGTCGGAAACTACATATAGCATTTCCGAAACGACCCCATATGTTAATTTAGAAATTGGTCCATATCTGAACTAATCATGTTTTATATTTATTAAACAGGGAAATAAAATGCACAATGCAATTCTACTCGTCATTTTAGTCGATTTACATATATGAACATCTCAAACGGAGCTACGGTCTAAAAGATATGACCTTCACAAGATGAACATGACATGAATGCAAAATGCATGAAAATGACAACCACAAACACTTCAAATCATGAATGCAGCAAGTTATTATGAAACTACATGAGATTCTAAGCAAGTTTCATATGCAACATGTTCAAAACGGAGCTACGATTCAACCACAATCACCAATACAAGTTTTAGTTCAAATCTGTCCAAAACAGCAAGATAGCATTTTGCACACATGAAAACAACAAGTTACCATATTCTGAAATGCACAAACTAAGCATGGGGCAGTAGCATATAATACACACTTCATTTCATCTTCACATATCTTACTCAAAAGAGTCATGGATCACATGGTAGGAAGCTCACAACATGGCAACAAAATATAGCAGATTAGGACTTCGAATTATTTGGGCGTACCAAAACAGCAACATTTATTATAGCATGTTGGCAACAAGAAAACAACACCTAAACATGAATTTCTATAGCAACCAAAAATGACCAGGGGCTAGTCCACATGTCCAAGGGCATATCTCATGTTCAACAATAATTCATATGATGCAAGGATTAAATCACGCAAAAATAACAAAAGGGCAACACCGCTAAATAACCTGCACACAGACTCTCTCAAATGACAAAACTAATTACACAGATGGATACCATGGATTTTTTTACATCGAAAGCATATATAATATGCATATGGTACTGTACAATTAGTTATATTTTATAATACACAGAGCGTCACATAGTTAAATCGCACACACGGCGTCAAATAGGCACAGGGAGGGGAAGGCCTCACCTAGTGGGCCTAGCCCAGGTCGGTGGAGCTGAGGGACTGAGGCTGACTGGGCCAGCTCACACTTGGGCCGGTGGCTGGCCCACCTGCGGATAGGGCAGCGGGACGAGTAGCTCCTCTGGTCGATCCCGAGTCGAGCCATGGCGGCGGCGGCCTGGGAGGCGACTCGAGGGGGCGATGGCACAAGGCGGTGGTTGAAACGGGCGGATCCGGCCGGGATCCCCCGGGATCTGGACGCCGGCGAGGCCTCAAGGCCGGCGGCGAGGTTGGCGCGGCGACGCGGGAGCTCGGGGAGGCAGGGCGGCTTGCGACTGCGGCTTGCGGCGGCGGGCAGCGGTGCTGCGAGCGGTAGCATGGCTGGCGCAGCTCCGGCAACGGCCGGCAGGGCAGCGGGGCTTCGATGCGGCGGCTGGCCTGTCGCCGGCGGGGACGCGGTCCGGCGGCGCGGGACCAGTAGGGTGCGAGGCGCGGCTGCGTGCGCGGTCGAGCGAGGCGGGCACCGCTGCTAACGCTCGGGCCTCGCGGGCCGCGGCGACAGGTCTCCGGGCCCGGGAGGGCCTCGCACGGGCCTGGGCGGGCCTCCGGCGGCTGGTGGGGGTTGAGTGCGACGTGGCAGAGCCTGGGTGGCTGGAGGGCACGGCTGGCGGCTCGGGCGCCACTTGGCGGCGGCGCTGGGTGGCGGCGCGGCCGATCCGGAGCTGCCAAGTGGCGGCGGCGGGGACGACCGGCGCTGAAAACGAGGAAGGGGAGGGGTTAGGCTGCCCAAAATGGAAGGGGGCCTTCCTTTTATAGGCAGGGAGGCTAGGGTTAGGGGTTTGCTCCGTTTCGGACCATACGATGTCGATCGGACGGCTCGGGAAGCGGAGAGGGGGCTAGGTGGGCTGAGTGGCTGTGTAGAGGGGTGTGGGCTGAGATGAGAGGGAATGTATGCGGCCGAGACAGAGGTTTTAAACACCGAAAACATCCGACGAATAAACCGATGACGGTGCCGCTATGGTCGACCGTTCGGGTATCAAACGACCCCCGATTGCGACGAAATTTGGCAGGCGGTCTACATAGAATATAACAAGACCGCATGCCAACTTTTGACCCAATCCGAGAATATTTTTCACGCACTTTAAAAACAATATTATTTTTTTCTATGCCGTGGGCGCGTGCGTGCGTGTTTGGTCTCGAAACAGTCGACGACACGAACGGACAGAACCGGCAACTACGAACGGATGCAAGTTTTTCAAAAACGAGTGACGATGCTATGCAGATGATGCGAATGATGCGATGATGAATGCGATAATAAAACGAATCACATGACGAGAATGGAAATAAAAGGGGAATCTTCTGGAGCGTCGGTCCCGGGCTGTTACATCCCTGCCCCTGCCCGTAGTGAGCCCCGACATAGCAGATCGGTAGGGTTAATTCATCTCATTGCATGGTTAATTCATGCATTTCTTTTTATTATGATGTTTTTGGTTATTCATGGTTAATTCATGTTATATTCATGGTTAAGAAAACTCCCAATGTTTTTGTCACCCATGTAGCATTTGGAGATGGCTTAATTCTTCATCTTATTGAAGAAGTTTGTTCATACTCCTAGTTATTGGAGAAACATAACTTTTGTCTCTCAAATATTTGACAGACGAGTGAAACCATTGAAACATGAAGGTTGGAAGAGATGAAGAATGATATGAGAAACAACAAGAATTCAAAAGAAATTTTGGCAGCATCTCGGTAGGATAGAGGGTGAAAATTTGATAAGATGGAGAGAACTTGAAAAGAGAAATCAACACTCCGGTCAAATGGATAAGCAAGAAAGCACATGATCTTGATAAAACAAGATAATGGATGAAAGAGAGCAACATCACAATGTTGGAAATATGCCCTAGAGGCAATAATAAATTAGTTATTATCATATTTCCTTGTTCATGATAATCGTTTATTATCCATGCTATAATTGTAATGATTGGAAACTCAATTACATGTGTGGGTACATAGGCAAACAATGTGTCCCTAGTAAGCCTCTAGTTAAACTGGCTCGTTGATCAAAGATGGTGAATGTTTCCTAGCCATAGACATGAGATGTCATTTGATAACGGATCACATCATTAGGAGAATGATGTGATGGACAAGGCCCAAACTATGAACATAGCATATGATCGTGTCAGTTTATTGCTATTGTTTTCTGCATGTCAAGTATCTGTTCCTATGACCATGAGATCATGCAACTCGCTGACACCGGAGGAGTACCTTGTGTGTATCAAACGTCGCAACGTAACTGGGTGACTATAAAGATGCTCTACAGGTATCTCCGAGGGTGTCTGTTGAGTGGGCATGGATCAAGACTGGGATTTGTTACTCCGTGTGACGGAGAGGTATCTCAGGGCCCACTCGGTAATACAACATCACAACAAGCCTTGCAAGCAATGTGACTAAAGTGTTAGCCACGGGATCTTGTATTACGGAACGAGTAAAGAGACTTGCCGTAACGAGATTGAACTAGGTATAGAGATACCGACGATCGAATCTTGGGCAAGTAACATACTGAAGGACAAAGGGAAGATCATACGGGATTAACTGAATCCTTAATATAGAGGTTCAACCGATAAAGATCTTCGTAGAATATGTAGGAACCAATATGGGCATCCAGGTCCCGCTATTGGTTATTGACCGTAGAGGTGTCTCGGTCATGTCTACATAGTTCTCGAACCCGCAGGGTCTGCACACTTAACGTTCGGTGACGTTTCGGTAGTATAGAGTTATGTATGGTGGTGACCGGAGGTTGTTCGGAGTCCCGGATGAGACCCCGAACGTCACGAGGATCTCCGAAATGGTCCGGAGGTAAAGATTGATATATAGGAAGTCCCGTTTTGGTTTCCGGAAAAGTTTCGGGTATTTCCGACAGTGTACCGGGAGTGACGAATGGGTTCCGGGGGACCATCGGGAGGGGGCCACCCACTCCGGGGGGCTACATGGGCCTTAGAGGTGGCGCACCAGCCCCTAGTGGTCTGGGCAAGCCAGCCACTAAAGGCCCATGCGAAGAGGATAAAGGAAAAGGCAAAAAGGGCCAAAATAGGAAGGAGTCCTATTAGGAT
This sequence comes from Elymus sibiricus, assembly GCA_039707655.1. Taxonomy (NCBI): domain Eukaryota; kingdom Viridiplantae; phylum Streptophyta; class Magnoliopsida; order Poales; family Poaceae; genus Elymus; species Elymus sibiricus. Next base: position 13,723,612 of record CM077673.1, on the reverse strand, counting down.
TCCACCTTCCTTGTGGAAGGTGGACTCCTCCCTTGTTGGTTCGGCCGAACCTCCTTGGAGAAGGGGCCGAGGCTGCCTCCTCTCCCCTTCCTCCTATATATATTGAGGGCAGCCCCAACCCTAATTGCCACATGCTGCCCTCTTCTTCCTCTAGATCTGTTTTCCACTAGATCGTCTCGGTCGTGCTTGGCGAAGCCCTGCCGGGACAGCTCCACCACCACCGCCACCAAGCCTTTGTGCTGGCGGAGAACTCATCTACCTCTCCGCTCCCTCTTGCTGAATCAAGAAGGTGGAGATCCTCATCGAGCTGCACGTGTGCTGAACGCGGAGGTCCCGTCCGTTCGGTGCTAGATCGGAAGGACAGTGATTGGATCGCGGGACGGATCGTGATTGGATCGCGGGACGGATCGTGATTGGATCTTGGGACGGATTGCGATTTGGATCGCGAAGACTTTCGACTACATGAACCGTGTTTCTTAATGCTTCCCGCTTAGCGATCTACAAGGGTACGTAGATCCACTCTCCCTCTCGTAGATGCTCATCACCATGGATAGATCTTGCGTGTGCGTAGGAATTTTTTTTGTTTCCCATGCAACATTCCCCAACTGTGGTATCAGAGCTAGGTCTATGCGTAGATGAGATCTCGAGTAGAACACAAAGGAGTTTGTGCGCGTTGATATTTAGATTGCTTCCCTCCTTAGTCTTTTCTAGATTCAGCGGTATTGTGGGATGAAGCGGCTCGGACCAACCTTACTCGTCCATGCACGAGAGACCGGTTCCATCAACTGACATGTAACTTTGTTACATAAAGATGGCTGGCGGGTGTCTGTCTCTCCCACTTTAGTTGAATCGGATTCGACAGAGGCGGTCCTTGTAGAAGGTGAAATAGCAACTTGTATATCACCGTTGTGGTTTTGCGTAGGTAAGAATCGTTCTTGCTAGATACCCATAGCAGCCACGTAAAACATGCAACAACAAATTAGAGGACGTCTAACTTGTTTTTGCAGGGTATGATGTGATACGATATGGCCAGAAACATGATGAGATATATGTGATGTATGAGATGATCATGTTTTGTATAGATTATCACGACTTGCATGTCGATGAGTACGGCAACCGGCAGGAGCCATAGGGTTGTCTTTAATTTGTTTTCGCCGTTTTTGCTTTACTTTATCGCTATGAGTTAGCAATAGTTGTAGAAGCAATAGTTGGTGCGACAACCTCATGGCGACACGTTGATGGAGATCAAGATGATGGAGATCATGGTGTCATGCCGGTGACAATGGAGATCATGCCGGTGCTTTGGAGATGGAGATCAAAAGCACAAGATCATGGCCATATCATGTCACTTATGATTTGCATGTGATGTTAATCCTTTTATGCATCTTATTATGCTTAGGACGATGGTAGCATTATAAGGTGATCACTCACTAAAATTTCAAGATAAAACTGTGTTCTCCCCAACTGTGCACCGTTGCGAAAGTTCGTCGTTTCGAGACACCACGTGATGATCGGGTGTGATAGAATCTACGTTCACATACAACGGGTGCAAGCCAGTGTTGCACGTGCGGAACACTCTAGTTAAACTTGACGAGCCTAGCATGTACAGACATGGCCTCGGAACACAAGAGACAGAAAGGTCGAACATGAGTCATATAGTAGATATGATCAACATGGAGATGTTCACCATTGAAACCACCTCATGTCACGTGATGATCGGACTTGGGTTGGTGAATTTGGATCATGTAACACTCGGATGACCGTAGGGATGTCAATTTGAGTGGGAGTTCTTAAGTAATATGATTAATTGAACTCACTATCATGAACATAGTCAAAATGTCTTTGCAAATTATGTTGTAGATTACTAGCTTGCGCTGTAGCTCCCTTGAATTTTTATATGTTCCTAGAGAAATAGAGTTGAAAAATGATGGTAGCAATAATGCGGACTGGGTCTGTGATCTGAGGATTGTCCTAATTGCTGCACAGAAGGCTTATGTCCTTAATGCACCGCTCGGTGTGCCACTGATGTCTACTACACAACCTTCTTCTTGTAGACTCGTGTTGGGCCTCCAAGCACAGAGTTTTGTAGGACAGTAGCAAATTTCCCTCAAGTGGATGACCTAAGGTTTATCAATCCGTGGGAGGTGTAGGATGAAGATGGTCTCTCTCAAACAACCCTGCAACCAAATAACAAAGAGTCTCTTGTGTCCCCAACACACCCAATACAATGGTAAATTGTATTGGTGCACTAGTTCGGCGAAGAGATGGTGATACAAGTGCAATATGGATGGTAGATATAAGTTTTTGTAATCTGAAACTATAAAAACAGCAAGGTAGCAAGTAACAAAAGTGAGCAAAAACGGTATTTCAATGCTTGAAAACAAGGCCTAGGGTTCATACTTTCACTAGTGCAAGTTCTCTCAACAATACTAACATAGTTGAATCATATGTAAATCTCTCACACGCGATAAAGAGTTCACTCCAAAGTCACAAATAGCGGAGAACAAACGAAGAAATTATTGTAGGGTACGAAACCACCTCAAAGTTATCTTTTCCGATCAATCTTATGAGCTATCCCTATAAGTGTCATGAACAGCCCTAGAGTTCGTACTAAAATAACACCTTAAGATACACATCAACCAAAACCCTAATGTCACCTCGAGTACCCGTGGGTTTGATTTTACGATATGCATCACATAATTTCAGATTCATGTATTTAATCCAACACAAAGAACTTCAAAGAGTGCCCCAAAGTTTCTACCGGAGAGTCAAGACGAAAACGTGTGCCAACCCCTATGCATAGATTCCCATGGTCACGGAACCCGCAAGTTGATCACCAAAACATACATCAAGTGGATCAATAGAACATCCAATTGTCACCACAGATATCCCATCGCAAGACATACATCAAGTGTTCTCAAATCCTTAAAGACTCAATCCGATAAGTAAACTTCAAAGGGAAAACTCAATTCATCACAACTAGATAGAGAGGGGAAACACTCCATATGATTCATCTATGTTAATAAAGCTCGCGGTACATCAAGATCGTGCCATCTCAAGAACACGAGAGAGAGAGAGAGATCAAACACATAGCTACTGGTACATACCCTCAACCCCGAGGGTGAACTACTCCCTCCTCGTCATGGAGACCGCCGGGATGATGAAGATGGCCTCCGGTGATGGTTTCCCCCTCCGGCAGGGTGCCGGAACGGGCTCCCGATTGGTTTTTCGTGGCTCTGGAGTCTTGCGGCGGCGGACCTCCCGATCTAGGTTTATTTTCGGAGGTTTCTCTATTTATAGGAATTTATGGCGGTGGAAACAAGTCAGGATGGGCCACGAGGTGACGACAATCCAGCGGAACTCCCAGGCTTGTGGTGGCCTCGTGGCTCCCCTGGCCCAACTCCAACTCTCCCTGGGCTTCTTCTGGTCCATAAAAATTCACCGTAGATTTTTAGTCCATTTGGGCTCCGTTTTATATTCCTTTTCTGTAAAACTCAAAAACACGGAAAAAACAGTAACTGGCACTGGGCTCTAGGTTAATAGGTTAGTCCCAAAAATAATATAAAGTTGTAGTAAAATGATTGTAAAACATCCAAGAATGATAATATAACAGCATGGAACAAGCAAAAATTATAGATACGTTGGAGACGTATCAACATCCCCAAGCTTAATTCCTGCTCGTCCTCGAGTAGGTAAATGATAAAAACAGAGTTTTTGATGTGGAATGCTGCCTAACATGTTCATCATATTCTTTTCTTCTTTGTATAGCATGGACATTTGGACTTGTAAATGATTCAAAGCAATAGTCTAGTTTTAACATAATGACTTCAATACTCAAGCATGTCAACAAGAAATCATGTCTTTCAAAATATCAACACTAAAGAAAGTTATCCCTAGCCCATCATGCTCAATCATTGATCCATTCATGAAACACACTCAAATATTAGCTATGCCCAATGCTCAAGTACGATCACAGTGCCCTCTGGTTGGTGCTTATAAGAGAAGAGGGAGACTCAAAGCAAAAATAAAAATTGCATAAAGTAAATAGATAGGCCCTTCACAGAAGGAAGTAGGGATTTGTGGAGGTGCCAGAGCTCAAATTTTTAAATTGAGAGAGAAAAAATATTTTCGGTGGCATGCTTTTCCTGTCAACGAAAATGACAAAGTAGCTCACAATACTTTCCATGCTAGATACATTATAGGCGGTTCCCAGACAGAATAGTAAAGTTTTTACTCCCCCTCCACCAATCAATCACACTCCACGGCGAGCCGAATCCACGGGTACCGTCCATACCAACAACATCCCTGGGGGAGTTTTGTTTTCATTATTTTTTTGATTTGATTTTTGAGCATTGAACTGGGCATCCCGAATACCAGCCACTTTCTCGTCAATGATAGTGAATCAACACATATCGTGAGAATAACAAACCTAGCATGGAAAAATATTGGATACTCCGCACCGTTTCATGAGCGGTACGGGCACACATAAGAGAGAATTTATTTTGAAAATTTAGAGATGGCACATACAAATTTGCTTGGAACGGCATGGAAATACCGCATATAGGTAGGTATGGTGGACTCATAAGGCAAGACTTGGTTTATGGATTTTGGATGCACAAGTAGTGTTTCTACTTAGTACAAATGAAGGCTAGCAAATGGATTGGGTAGCAACCAAACCGAGGAACGAAAAATCTCATAAGTGAGCATTGAGTCATAACTAACACCGAATAATGCACCACAAGTAGGATGTAACTTCGTTGCATAACTATTGACTTTCGTGCATGCATAGGGAATCACAAACCTTAACACCAATATTCCTACTAAGCATAATTACTCACTAACATGACTCACATATTGCTATCATCACGTTTGAAAACTATTACAAGGAATCAAGTTTAATTTGTCCAATGATCTTCATGAAAGTTTTTATTGTATCCTCCTTGGATATCTATCACATTCGGACTAGTTTCGTATATTACCATTGCTTTTTGGCAATCTCGAACAAATTTAAGTGAAGCACATGAGCATAAAGATTTCATTCCCTCAAAAAGGTATAATTGAAGCATGAGAGGAAATGACAAGCTACTCACAAAAGATAATAGTGAAGATCAATGAGTAGTCAAACAATTAAGGAGCTATGTGAGGACTCTCTCTCCCTCAATAAATATTTTCAGATCTTAAGCATTTGATTAAATAGCAAGCAAAAGAAAAATAGCACGCATCATGTGAACGAATAAAAATTTAGGCTCAACATAGGCTAACCGATAATTGTTGATGAAGAGAGGTGGGATGCGTAGCATCCCCAAGCTTAGATGCTTGAGACTTCTTGAAATATTTACTTGGGGTACCTTGGGCATCCCCAAGCTTGAGCTTTTGTATCTCGTTCAATCCTCTCATAACATGGTTTCACCTATTCTCAAAAACATCATCCACACAAAACTCGAAAAGAACTCGTGAGATAGGTTAGTACACATAATAATAAATCAAATCTTTTATGTACTGCCAAGACAAGTTGCATAATAATTTTCAAACATTAGGTACTATATACTATCATTTCCACAATTTATATCTACCAATATAGGCTATGGAAATTATAGGATAAGTAGATAACAAAACTATGACAGCAATCTTTCCAAACAGAACAGTCTGTAGAAATTTATGAAAACAGTGTAGTTCTGTAACTCAAAAAATTATGAAAATTTAGGACATGCTATAAAATTTATATGACAACACTTTGTAAAAATTTCAGAAACTTTCCACGTTCAATAAAATATCAAAATTCAAACACTACAGCCAAAGTTTCTGTTTTTACACAGCACTCATCAAAACATGCAATGCAAGCATCCTAAGGCAATTCTTGGAACTTTTTATTGAAAAACAAGATTATAAATAACTACTAACAGATAAAAACAAAATATAATGACGATCCAAGAAAAACTCATATTATGTGACGAATAAAAATATAGCTCCAAGTAAGATATACCGATAGTGTTGAAGACGAAATAGGGGATGCCTTCCGGGGCATCCCCAAGCTTAGGCGCTTGAGTATTCCTTGGATATTACATTGGGGGTGCCTTGGGAATCCCAAATCTTAGGTTCTTGTCACTCCTTATTCTCCTCATATCGGTGTCTCACCCAAAACTTGAAAACTTCAATCACACAAAACATAACGGAACTTCGTGAGATGGGTTAGTATAATAAAGATAGATCATTCACTTAGGTACTCTCAAGACAAGATTCAGAATTGTTCCCACATGATACCTATTGTATTCTATTATTCCCGAAATTTATACCACTAAATATAAGCTATGGGAACACTAAAACAAGCAAACTATGCAGGCAAAACAGAATCTGTCAAAAACAGAACAGTCTGTGAAGATCTGTAGCGTAACCATACTTCCCTCTCTATAACAATTCTGAAAAATTAGGAAAATCTAGGAAATTTGTATATCAAGACTTTGTAAAAATTTCAGATCAAAAGCACGTTCCAGTGAATTTAGAAAATTCCTTGACTGAGAGCAAAAGTTTCTGTTTTTGCACAGAATCAAGTCAACTATCATCCACACTATCCCAAAGGCTTTACTTGGCACTTTATTGAAACAAAAGCTATAAAACATGATTATACAGTAGCTTAATCATGTGGACACACAAAAACAGAAGGTAAAAGTGTTGGGTTGTCTCCCAACAAGCGCTTTTCTTGAATGCCTTTTAGCTAGGCATGATGATTTAAATGATGCTCGCGTAGGAATAATAATTGAAACATGCAAAAGAGCATCATGAATCTCATGACAAGCACATTTAAGTCTAACCCACTTCCTATGCATAGGGATTTTGTGAGCAAACAATTTATGGGAGCAAGAATCAACTAGCATAGGAAGGCAAAACAAGCATAACTTCAAATCTTTGAACACATAGAGAGGAAACTTGATATTATTGCAATTCCTACAAGCATATGTTCCTCCCTCATAATAATTTTCAGTAGCATCATGAAGGAATTTCACAATATAACCAGCACATAAAGCAATCTTTTCATGATCTACAAGCATAGAAATTTTGTCACTCTCCACATAAGCAATTTTCTGCTCATCAATAGTAGTGGGAGCAAACTCAACAAAATAACTATCATGTGAAGCGTAATCCAATTGAAAATTAAAATCATGATGACAAGTTTCATGGTTATCATTATTCTTTATAGCATACATGTCATCACAATAATCATCATAAATAGGAGGCATGCTTTCATCATAATAAATTTGCTCATCAAAACTTGGGGGACTAAACATATCATCTGCATCAAACATAGCATCCCCAAGCTTGTAGCTTTGCATATCATTAGCATCATGAATATTCAAGGAATTCATACTAACAACATTGCAATCATGCTCATCATACAAAGAGTTGCATATGAGGCAACCTCAATTCCATTTTTTTTGTAGTTTTCTTTTATAAAACCAAACTAGTGAAAAACAAGAAACTAAAAGATTTAATTGCAAGATCTAAAGATATACCTTCAAGCACTCACCTCCCCGGCAACGGCGCCAGAAAAGAGCTTCGTTGACGGGATGTGAGTGCCGCTTACCTAGCCTCCCCGGCAACGGCGCCAGAAAAGAGCTTGATGTCTACTACACAACCTTCTTCTTGTAGACTCGTGTTGGGCCTCCAAGCGCAGAGTTTTGTAGGACAGTAGCAAATTTCCCTCAAGTGGATGACCTAAGGTTTATCAATCCGTGGGAGGTGTAGGATGTAGATGGTCTCTCTCAAACAACCCTGCAACCAAATAACAAAGAGTCTCTTGTGTCCCCAACACACCCAATACAATGGTAAATTGTATAGGTGCACTAGTTCGACAAAGAGATGGTGATACAAGTGCAATATGGATGGTAGATATAAGTTTTTGTAATCTGAAAATATAAAAACAGCAAGGTAGCAAGTAACAAAAGTGAGCAAAAACGGTATTTCAATGCTTGAAAACAAGGCCTAGGGTTCATACTTTCACTAGTGCAAGTTCTCTCAACAATACTAACATAGTTGAATCATATGTAAATCTCTCACACGCGATAAAGAGTTCACTCCAAAGTCACAAATAGCGGAGAACAAACGAAGAAATTATTGTAGGGTACGAAACCACCTCAAAGTTATCTTTTCCGATCAATCTTATGAGCTATCCCTATAAGTGTCACGAACAGCCCTAGAGTTCGTACTAAAATAACACCTTAAGATACACATCAACCAAAACCCTAATGTCACCTCGAGTACCCGTGGGTTTGATTTTACGATATGCATCACATAATTTCAGATTCATGTATTCAATCCAACACAAAGAACTTCAAAGAGTGCCCCAAAGTTTCTACCGGAGAGTCAAGACGAAAACGTGTGCCAACCCCTATGCATAGATTCCCATGGTCACGGAACCCGCAAGTTGATCACCAAAACATACAACAATTGGATCAATAGAACATCCAATTGTCACCACAGATATCCCATCGCAAGACATACATCAAGTGTTCTCAAATCCTTAAGGACTCAATCCGATAAGTAAACTTCAAAGGGAAAACTCAATTCATCACAACTAGATAGAGAGGGGAAACACTCCATATGATTCATCTATATTAATAAAGCTCGCGGTACATCAAGATCGTGCCATCTCAAGAACACGAGAGAGAGAGAGAGATCAAACACATAGCTACTGGTACATACCCTCAACCCCGAGGGTGAACTACTCCCTCCTCGTCATGGAGACCGCCGGGATGATGAAGATGGCCTCCGGTGATGGTTTCCCCCTCCGGCAGGGTGCCGGAACGGGCTCCCGATTGGTTTTTCGTGGCTCTAGAGTCTTGCGGCGGCGGAACTCCCGATCTAGGTTTATTTTCGGAGGTTTCTCTATTTATAGGAATTTATGGCGGTGGAAACAAGTCAGGATGGGCCATGAGGTGACGACAATCCAGGGGGGCGCGCCCTAGGGGGGGGCGCCCCCCAGGCTTGTGGTGGCCTCGTGGCTCCCCTGGCCCAACTCCAACTCTCCCTGGGCTTCTTCTGGTCCATAAAAATTCACCGTAGATTTTTAGTCCATTTGGGCTCCGTTTTATATTCCTTTTCTGTAAAACTCAAAAACACGGAAAAAACAGGAACTGGCACTAGGCTCTAGGTTAATAGGTTAGTCCCAAAAATAATATAAAGTTGCAGTAAAATGATTGTAAAACATCCAAGAATGATAATATAACAGCATGGAACAAGCAAAAATTATAGATACGTTGGAGACGTATCACCACCCCCTCGAGCGTCGTCTGTAGATGTTGTGAACATCTAACAGGCACGTTCTGATGACTACTTGATAGTTCAGTGCGTCATGCATTACGGCTTAGAATTGAGGCTCCAAAACGTTTTGAACATCACGGGCCATATGAGATGTTCTAAGAGCTGAAATTGGGATCTCAGGCTCGTGCCCGTGTTGAGAGGTATGAGACCTCCAACAAGATTCTTTGCCTGCAAGATGAAGGAGAATAGCTCAATCGGTGAGCATGTGCTCAGATTGTCTAGGTGCAACAATCACTTGAATCGAGTGGGAGTTGATCTTCCAGATAAGATAGTGGTTGATATAGTTCTCCAAGTCACTGCCACAAAGCTACTAGAGCTTCGTGATGAACTATGAAAGGCCAGGGATAGAAATAATGATCCCTGAGCTATTCGCGATGTTTGACACCGCGAAGGTAGAAATCAAGAAGGAGCATCAAGTGTTGATGGTTAGTAAAACTACTAGTTTCGAGAAGGGCAAGGGCAAGGAGGCAAACTTCATGGATGGCAAGTCAGTTGCTGCTCCAGTGAAGAAACCCAAGGTTGAACCCAAACCCGAGACTAAGTGCTTCTATTATGAGGAGAACGGTAGCTGAAGCAGAACAACCCTAGATACTTGGTAGATAAGAAGGCTGGCAACGTCGACAGAAGTATATTTGATATATGTGTTATTGATGTGTACCTTACTAGTACTCCTAGTAGCACCTGGGTATTGGATACCGGTTCGGTTTCTAAATGTTAGTAACTCGAAGTAAAAGCTGCGGAATAAACGGAGGCTAGCTAAGGGTGAGGTGACGATGAGTGTTGGAAGTGTTTCCAAGGTTGATGTGATCACCATCGCACGCTCTCTCTACCTTCGGGATTAGTGATGAACCTAAATAAATGTTATTTGGTGTTTGCGTTGAGCATGAACGTGATTAGATCATGTTTATTGCAATACGGTTATTCATTTAAGTTAGAGAATAATGGTTATTCTGTTTACATGAATAATACCTTCAATGGTCATGCACCCAATGAGAACGGTTTATTGAATCTGGATCGTAGTGATACACATGTTCATAATATTGATGCCAAAAGATACAAAGTTAATAATGATAGTACCACATACTTGTGGCACTACCGCTAAATGTCATATTGGTGTAAAACGCATGAAGAAACTCCATGCTGATGGATCTTTGGACTCATTCGATTTCGAATCGGTTGAGACATGCGGACCATGCCTCGTGGGCAAGATGACTAAGACCCCATTTTCCGGTATGATGGAGCAGGCAAGTAACTTATTGGAAGTAATGCATGTTTATGTATTCGGTCCAATGAGTGTTGTAGCGTGCGGTGGATATCATTATTTTCCTACCTTCACTAATGATTTGAGTAGATATGGGGATATTACTTAATGAAACACAAGTCTGAAACATTTGAAAAGTTCAAACAAAATCAGAGTGAAGTTTGAGATCATCGTGACAAGAAGATAAAATGTCGACGATATGATCGTGGAAGTGAATATCTGAGTTACGAGTTTGGTATACAAATTAAGACAATGTGGAAGTTGTTTCACAACTCACGCTGCTTGGAAAACCATAGTGTGATGGTGTGTCCGAACGTCGTAGTCGTGCTCTATTGGATATGGTGTGAACTATGATGTCTCTTATCGATTTGCCACTATCGTTTTGGGATTATGCATTGGAGACAACTACATTCACTTTAAAAGGGGCACCATCTAAGTCCGTTGAGATGACACCATATGAATTTTGGTTTGCCAGAAACCTAAGTTGTCATTACTTAATGTTTGGGGCTGGGATGCTTATGTGAAAAAGGGTTTTCACCTAATGAGCTCGAACCCAAAGCGAACAAATGCATCTTCATAGAATACCCTAACGTAACAGTTGGGTAAACCTTCTGTCTTTGATCCAAGCACAAAGTGTTTGTTGCTAAAAACGGGTCCTTTCTTGAGAAAGAGTTTCTCTCGAAAGAATTGAGTGGGAGGAAGATAAAACTTGATGAGATTGTTGAACCTTTGTTTCAACCAGAGAGTAGCGCAGTGCAGAAAGTTTTTTCTGTGGAGCCTACGTTAGTTGAAGAGGAAGTTAATGATGATGATCATGAAGCTTCGGATCAAGTTACTATCGAACCTCGTAGGTCGACTAGGACGCGTACTGCTCCTGAGTGGTACGACAACCCTGTCTTAGAGGTCATGTTGTTGGACAACGATGAACCTACGAGCTATGGAGAAGCAATGATGGGCCCGGATTCCGAGAAATGGTTAGAGGCCATGAAATCCAAGATGGGATCCATGTATGAAAACAAAGTATGGGCTTTGGAAGTATTACCTGAAGGGCGAAAGGCCATTCAGAACAAATGGATCTTTAAAAGGAAGACGGACGCGGACGGTAATGTCACCGTTTATAAAGCTCGACTTGTCGCAAAGAAGTTTCCGACAAGTTCAAGGAGTTGACTACGATGAGTCTTTCTCACCCGTAGCGATGCTAAAGTCTGTTGGAATTATGGTAGCAGTTGCTGCATTTTTCGATTATGAAATCTGGCAGATGGATGTCAAAACATCGTTTCCTTAACGGTATCCGTGAGGAAAGGTTGTATCTGATACAGCCGGAAGGTTTTTTCAGTCCTAAGGATGCTAAAATGTATGCAAACTCTAGCGATCCTTCTATGGACTGGAGCAAGCATCTCGGAGTTGGAATATACGATTTGATGAGGTGATCAAAGTTTTTGGGTTTATACAAAGTTTATGAGAAACTTATATTTACAATAAAGTGATTGGGAGCACTATAGAGTTTCTGATAAGTATATGTGGATGACATATTGTTGATCGGAAATGATGTAGAATTTCTGTAAAGCATAAAGGGTTGTTTGAAAAGGAGTTTTTCAAAGGAATACCTAGAATGAAGCTACTTAAATATTGGGCATCAGGATCTATAGAGATAGATCAAGACGTCTGATAAGACTTTCAATGAGTACATACCTTGACAAGATTTTGAAAGAGTTCAAAATGGATCAGTCAAAGAAAGAGTTCTTGCCTGATTTGTAAGGTGTGGAGTTGAGTGAGACTCAAAGCTCGACCACGGCAGAAGAAAGAGAAAGGACGAAGGTCGTCCCCTATGCCTTATCCATAGGCTCTGTATAGTATGCCATGCTGTGTACCGCACCTGGTGTGTGCCTTGCCATGAGTCTGTCAAGGGGTACAAGAGTGATCCAGGAGTGGATCACCGGACAGCGGTCAAAGTTATCCTTAGTAACTAGAGGACTAAGGAAATATTTCTCGATTATGGAGGTGATAAAGAGTTTGTCGTAAAGGGTTACGTCGATGCAAGCTTTAACACCTATCTGGATGACTCTGAGTAGCAATCCGGATACATATAGTAGGAGCAACCATTTGGAATAGCTCCATGTGGAGCGTGGTAGCATCTGCAGTATGACATATAGATTTGCAAAGAACACACGGATCTGAATGTTGCAGACCGTTGACTAAAGACTTCTCTCACATGCAAAGCATGATCGAACCCCAGAACTCATTGGGTATTAGATTCATAACAATGTAAATCACATGGTGATGTGAACTAGATTATTGACTCTAGTGCAAGTGGGAGACTGTTGGAAATATGCCCTAGAGGCAATAATAAATTAGTTATTATCATATTTCCTTGTTCATGATAATCATTTATTATCCATGCTATAATTGTAATGATTGGAAACTCAATTACATGTGTGGGTACATAGGCAAACAATGTGTCCCTAGTAAGCCTCTAGTTAAACTAGCTCGTTGATCAAAGATGGTGAATGTTTCCTAGCCATAGACATGAGATGTCATTTGATAACGGGATCACATCATTAGGAGAATGATGTGATGGACAAGACCCAAACTATGAACATAGCATATGATCGTGTGAGTTTATTGCTATTGTTTTCTGCATGTCAGGTATCTGTTCCTATGACCATGAGATCATGCAACTCACTGACACCGGAGGAGTACCTTGTGTGTATCAAACGTCGCAACGTAACTAGGTGACTATAAAGATGCTCTACAGGTATCTCCGAGGGTGTCTGTTGAGTGGGCATGGATCAAGACTGGGATTTGTTACTCCGTGTGACGGAGAGGTATCTCAGGGCCCACTCGGTAATACAACACCACAACAAGCCTTGCAAGCAATGTGACTAAAGTTTAGCCACGGGATCTTGTATTACGGAATGAGTAAAGAGACTTGCCGGTAACGAGATTGAACTAGGTATAGAGATACCGACGATCGAATCTCGGGCAAGTAACATACCGAAGAACAAAGGGAACAACATACGGGATTAACTGAATCCTTGACATAGAGGTTCAACCGATAAAGATCTTCGTAGAATATGTAGGAACAAATATGGGCATCCAGGTCCCTCTATTGGTTATTGACAGTAGAGGTTTCTCGGTCATGTCTACATAGTTCTCGAACCCGCAGGGTCTGCACACTTAACGTTCGGTGACGTTTCGGTAGTATAGAGTTATGTATGGTGGTGACCGAAGGTTGTTCGGAGTCCCGGATGAGATCCCGAACATCACGAGGATCTCCGAAATGGTCCCGAGGTAAAGATTGATATATAGGAAGTCGCGTTTTGGTCTCCGGAAAAGTTTCGGGTATTTCCGGAAGTGTACCGGGAGTGACGAATGGGTTCCGGGGGACCATCGGGAGGGGGCCACCCACTCCAGGGGGCTAAATGGGCCTTAGAGGTGGTGCACCAGCCCCTAGTGGGCTGGGCAAGCCAGCCACTAAAGGCCCATGTGAAGAGGATAAAGGAAAAGGCAAAAAGGGCCAAAATAGGAAGGAGTCCTATTAGGATTCCACCTTCCTTGTGGGAGGTGGACTCCTCCCTTGTTGGTTCGGCCGAACCTCCTTGGAGGAGGGGCCAAGGCTGCCTCCTCTCCCCTTCCTCCTATATATATTGAGGGATTTTGAGGGCAGCCCCCAACCCTAATTGTCACGTGCTGCCCTCTTCTTCCTCTAGATCTGTTCTCCACTAGATCGTCTCGGTCGTGCTTGGCAAAGCCCTGCCGGGACAGCTCCACCACCACCGCCACCACGCCGTTGTGCTGGCGGAGAACTCATCTACCTCTCCGCTCCCTCTTGCTGGATCAAGAAGGTGGAGATCGTCATCGAGCTGCAAGTGTGCTGAACGCGGAGGTGCCGTCCGTTCGGTGCTAGATCGGAAGGACCGTGATTGGATCGCGGGACGGATCGTGATTGGATCGCGGGACGGATCGTGATTGGATCGTGGGACGGATTGCGATTTGGATCACGAAGACGTTCGACTACATCAACCATGTTTCTTAATGCTTCGCGCTTAGCGATCTACAAGGGTACGTAGATCCACTCTCCCTCTCGTAGATGCTCATCACCATGGATAGATCTTGCGTGTGCGTAGGAAATTTTTTTGTTTCCCACGCAACGTTCCCCAACACACAAAGCCTCTGGAACAAAAGAATATAAACTAGATCATTGGAAAGAATAGAACGGAGAAGAAATGACAACTCCTACCACCATTGAATTTTAAAGCATCCTAACATGAAGAGATTGACCGGAGTTGTTGGAAATCAACAACGAAAGAAAAGACTTGTTATGGGCTTATGGAAAACATCTCAAAATTATGAGGTGACAACCGGCCACAAACGGAGCAATTGTTTGATTGCGAGCAACAAGAGATGCAAAACTTCTTTCACCAAGAGGATACATTGAGAACATGGATCATTGATAAGCACCATGATAGCAACAATCCATAGGAAAAGCTTTAGGTGAAATCCAATCCAAGATAACTCCGAGAAAGAAAGATGGGTTTAAATATTTCATTCTTGACAATTCCCTTCAAGACTCCTCATGACTCAAGAATGTTATACCACCATCTCTAAGATAAGGAAGAAAGAATTGCACTTGGGAATGCAAGATGAAAGATACTTGAGGTACTACAACAAGAATATTGAAGAACACTTCGAGAAGGAATTAAATACTTGAAGAACCACCATGAAGAACATCTTGGAGAACTCCGGAAACAAATGATGATCGGAAGAATGAAGGTTGAGAAGAATAAGATTGAGGCCTAGCAAAGATTTAGATGGAACTTCATGAAGAGATACTTGAGAAAATTGTAACTCCGGAAAGAGAGATGAACAACTTAAAACCGAGAATTTGATATCATGAACAACTCCGGAAGAAGCATTGAAATCATCTTGATGAAACAAGAATAAGAATTATGTTATGCTTATCCTTCATCAAGTTAAATTGACGACAAGCAACGGATTTGGCATACAACTTATTCTTCTTGCAAAGATTGAGGATAGATAAGAGCACAAACTTGAGGAAGTCTTGAACGAGAACACCGGTAAGAATTTGCAAACGAATGAGGATACTTCGAATTAATGGAGATGCATGAGAACGAAGAGATCATGATCCGCCTAACAGAAAACTTGAATGAAGCACCGGAATAACAGAGATACGAACGAAGAGACAACAATTGAGAAGAATTTGAGAATGAAAGCTGAAAGCTGAGAACAAAGAAATCTTCTGAAATGATGGCCTTCGGAGGATCGAGAAATGAAAACAACTCTGAAATGCTCCGGATAACAAGGAAGGAATTTTTAATGAATGGAAACAATATGAAAGAATAGCATCAATCTAGAAACTCGAATCTTCAAGAGAATGAGCAAAGATTTAAGAGAAACACTCATTCGGTCTTCAAGGCTGAGAATGATGACAAGAGAGAACATCAAGAATTACTGAGACACTCCGGAACAATGAATAAGGAAAGGTTGAGCCACGATGAAAACAATTCTAAGCGATCTTGGAGAAGGAATAAGACTGATGAGATTCATTCTTACGTCATATTGAAAGAACTTGAGGACATCTCCGGGAAGATTAGAAGAGCCAGGTAAGATCCTGGGGAAAACCTGTGGGTTATGAGCCCACTGAGAGGAAACTCCGTTGACATGATTGCTTAGAGGGGGAGATTGCACCGGTACAAATTGAAAACTTGATGAGGTGAGAACCTCGAAACTTAAGAGGATTTGAACCATAACATGAATTTTCTCAGATATCTTCAGCACTCCGGATAGAATAAAGAGAGATGAATAAAAGAGAGAGGCTTGGACAAGAATTCCCATATGAAAAACATTTAACGAATGAAAAGAATATGATGAACACCGAAAGCTTGAATTGAATCCACCGAAGAAGAAAATGGAGACGAAGAATGATGAACTTAGCACTTGAGCATCTTCATAAAGAACCACCGGGTACCTCACGGAAGAGAAGATAGTGGAAGCATCACATGAATAGAAAAGGCACTTGAATGAGAATTTAATTATTGAAGAAAAAGGGCGGGAGGGTGGGAAAAACAAAGAAAACTTGGGACAAATGAGACGAACTCCGGAAAGAATATGAGGATTGATCTTGCAATATTGTAGAGGATTGAATTAACTTAAAGAGAAGCACTCCGGATAGAAAGGAATTCCATGACAACTTCGGTTGAACAAAAGGATCAGCATTCCCATAAAAATATGAGAACACCGCTTAGAAAGGATATGAAATCACCACTTGACATCGAAGCAACTCGAATTACTATATTCCAACAAAACAAAAGATGGGGCTTGAGGATTAAGCCAGAAACAAATACATAACAGAGATTTCGTCCGATATTTTCGTGGTAAGGCTCGCACGGGCTCGATCGTACATTGGATTCTCATATTTAAATGATGCTCAAATATGCTCCCTAGGCGTAGCGAACTACAAGGCTTGACGAAGCATACCGAGACTGTCCTCTGTAAGAAAGACCGTGAACAAACGAACCACTAGATGTCGAACCCCAACCTCACATCATGCATCTGTTGAAAGATAACCTAGGTAACTACTTGAATTCCCACCTAAGAATTTCCGAAGTCTTTCTTGTTTATGCGATTTGGGTTGCAGACCCAGGAACGTACCCAAGGTAATCAGCTACAACTGCACCCGTGATGTCTACTACGCAACCTTCTTCTTGTAGACTCGTGTTGGGCCTCCAAGCGCAGAGTTTTGTAGGACAGTAGCAAATTTCAATCAAGTGGATGACCTAAGGTTTATCAATCCGTGGGAGGCGTAGGATGAAGATGGTCTCTCTCAAGCAACCTTGCAATCAAATAACAAAGAGTCTCTTGTGTCCCCAACACACCCAATACAATGGTAAATTGTATAGGTGCACTAGTTCGGTGAAGAGATGGTGATACAAGTGCAATATGGATGGTAGATATGGGTTTTTTTAATCAGAAAATATAAAAACAGCAAGGTAGCAAGTAACAAAAGTGAGCAAAAACGGTATTGCAATGCTTAGAAACAAGGCCTAGGGTTCATACTTTCACTAGTGCAAGTTCTCTCAACAATACTAACATAGTTGAATCATATATAAATCCCTCACATGCGACAAAGAGTTCACTCCAAAGTCACAAATAGCGGAGAACAAACGAAGAAATTATTGTACGGTACGAAACCACCTCAAAGTTATCCTTTCCGATCAATCATATGAGCTATTCCTATAAGTGTCACAAACAGCCCTAGATTCCTATAAGTGTCACCTAGATACTCCAATGTCACCACAAGTACCCATGGGCTTGATCATACAATATGCATCACATAATTTCAGATTCATCATATTCAATCCAACACAAATAACTTCAAAGAGTGCCCCAAAGTTTCTACCAGAGAGTCAAGACAAGAACGTGTGCCAACCCCTATGCATAGATTCCCAAGGTCACGGAACCCGCAAGTTGATCACCAAAACATACATCAAGTAGATCAATAGAACATCCCATTGTCACCACAGATATCCCATCGCAAGACATACATCAAGTGTTCTCAAATCCTTAAAGACTCAATCCGATAAGTAAACTTCAAAGGGAAAACTCAATTCATCACAACTAAATAGAGAGGGGAAACACGCCATATGATTCATCTATATTAACAAAGCTCGCGGTACATCAAGATCGTGCCATCTCAAGAACACGAGAGAGAGAGATCAAACACATAGCTACTGGTACATACCCTCAGCCCCGAGGGTGAACTACTCCCTCCTCGTCATGGAGAGCGTCGGGATGATGAAGATGGCCTCCGGTCATGGTTTTCCCCTCCGGCAGGGTGCCGGAAAAGGCTCCCGATTGGTTTTTCGTGGCTCTGGAGGCTTGCGGCGGCGGAACTCCCGATCTAGTTTTATTTTCGGAGGTTTCTATATTTATAGGAATTTATGGCGGCGGAAACAAGTCCTGGGGGGCCACGAGGGAGTCACAAGCCAGGGGGACGCGCCCTAGGGGGGGGCCGCGCCCCTGTGGCTTGTGACTGCCTCGTGGATCTTCTGGCCCAACTCCGATGCTCCGTGGGTCTCTTCTGGTCCATAAAAAATCACCGTAAATTTTTATTCCGTTTGGACTCCGTTTGATATTCCTTTTCTGTAAAACTCAAAAACACGGAAAAAACAGGAACTGGCCCTGGGCTCTAGGTTAATAGGTTAGTCCCAAAAATAATATAAAGTTTTAGTAAAATGATTGTAAAACATCCAAGAATGATAATATAGCAGCATGGAACAAGCAAAAATTATAGATACGTTGGAGACGTATCAGCATCCCCAAGCTTAATTCCTGCTCGTCCTCGAGTAGGTAAATGATAAAAACAGAATTTTTGATGTGGAATGCTGCCTAACATGTTCATCATATTCTTTTCTTCTATGTCTAGCATGGACATTTGGACTTGTAAATGATTCAAAGCAATAGTCTAGTTTTAACATAATGACTTCAATACTCAAGCATGTCAACAAGCAACCATGTCTTTCAAAATATCAACACTAAAGAAAGTTATCCCTAGCCCATCATGATCAATCATTGATCCATTCATGAAACACAATCAAATATTAGCTATGCCCAATGCTCAAGTACGATCATAGTGCCCCCTAGTTGGTGCTTATAAGAGAAGATGGAGACTCAAAGCAAAAATAAAAATTGCATAAAGTAAATAGATAGGCCCTTCGCAGAGGGAAGTAGGGATTTGTAGAGGTGCCAGAGCTCAAGGTTTAAATTGAGAGAGAAAAATATTTTGAGTGGCATGCTTTTCCTGTCAACGAAAACGACAAAGTAGCTCACAATACTTTCCATGCTAGATACATTATAGGCGGTTCCCAAACAGAATAGTAAAGTTTTTACTTCCCCTCCACCAATCAATCACACTCCACGGCGAGCCGAATCCACGGGTACCGTCCATACCAACAACATTCCTGGGGGAGTTTTGTTTCATTATTTTTTTTGATTTGAATTTTGAGCATGGGACTGGGCATCCCAAATACCAGCCACTTTCTCGTGAATGATAGTGAATCAACACATATCGTGAGAATAACACACCTAGCATGGAAAAATATTGGATACTCCCCATCGTTTCATGAGCGGTACGGGCACAAAAAAGAGAAATTTTATTTAGAAGATTTAGAGATGGCACATACAAATTTGCTCGGAATGGCATGGAAATACCGCATATAGGTAGGTATGGTGGACTCATAAGGCAAAACTCGGTTTAAGGATTTTGGATGCACAAGTAGTGTTTCTACTTAGTACGAATGAAGGCTAGCAAATAGATTGGGAAGCAACCAAACCGAGGAACGAAAAATCTCATAAGTGAGCATTGAGCCATAACTAACACCGAATAATGCACCACAAGTAGGATGTAACTTCATTGCATAACTATTGACTTTCGTACATGCATAGGGAATCACAAACCTTAATACCAATATTCCTACTAAGCATAATTACTCACTAACATGACTCACATATTACTATCATCATTTTTCAAAACTATTACAAGGAATCAAGTTTAATTTGTCCAATGATCTTCATGAAAGTTTTTATTATATCCTCCTTGGATATCTATTACTTTGGGACTAGTTTCATATATTGCCATTGCTTTTTGGCAAGCTCAAACAAATTTAAGTGAAGCACATGAGCAAATGACAAGCAACTCTCAAAAGATATAAGTGAAGATTAATGAGTAGTCAAACAATTAAGTAGCTATGTGAGGACTCTCTCTCCCTCAATAAATATTTTCAGATCTTAAGTACTTTATTAAACAGCAAGCAAAATAAAAATATCACTCCAAGAATAGCACGCATCATGTGAACGAATAAAAATTTAGGCTCAACATAGGCTAACCGATAATTGTTGATGAAGAGAGGTGGGATGCGTAGCATCCCCAAATTTAGATGCTTGAGACTTCTTGAATTATTTACTTGGGGTGCCTTGGGCATCCCCAAGCTTGAGCTTTAGTATCTCGTTCAATCCTCTCATATCATGGTTTCACCTATTCTTAAAAACATCATCCACAGAAACTCGAAAAGAACTCGTGAGATAGGTTAGTACACATAATAATAAATCAACTCTTTTATGTACTGCCAAGACAAATTGCATAATAATTTTAAAACATTAGGTACTGTATACTATCATTTCCATAATTTATATCTACCAATATAGGCTATGGAAACTATAGGATAAGTAGATAACAAAACTATGACAGCAATCTTTCCAAACAGAACAGTCTGTAGCAATTTATGAAAACAGTGTACTTCTGTAGCTCAAAAAATTATCAAAATTTAGGAAATGCTATAAAATTTATATGACATCACTTTGTAAAAATTTCAGAAACTTTCCACGTTCCAGTAAAATATCAAAATTCAAATACTACAGCCAAAGTTTCTGTTTTTACACAACAGTCATCAAAACATGCAATGCAAGCATCCTAAGGCAATTCTTGGAACTTTTTATTGAAAAATAAGATTATAAATAACACCTAACAGAGAACAACAAAATATAATGACTATCCAAGCAAAGCACATAATATGTGACGAATAAAAATATAGCTCTAAGTAAGATATACCGATAGTGTTGAAAACGAAAGAGGGGATGCCTTCCGGGGCATCCCCAAGCTTAGGCGCTTGAGTATTCCTTGGATATTACCTTGGGGGTGCCTTGGACATCCCCAAGCTTAGGTTCTTGTCACTCCTTATTCTCCTCATATCGGTGTCTCACCCGAAACTTGAAAACTTCAATCACACAAAACTTAACGGAACTTCGTGAGATGGGTTAGTATAATAAACAAAGATCATTCACTTAGGTACTGTCAAGACAAGATTAATAATTGTTTCCACATGATACCTACTGTATTCTATCATTCCCATAATTTATACCACTAAATATAAGCTATGGAAACACTAAAACAAGCAAACTATGCATGCAAAACAGAATCTGTCAAAAACAGAACAGTCTGTGAAGATCTGTAGCGTAGCCATACTTCCCTGTCTCTAAAAATTCTAAAAAATTAGGAAAATCTAGGCAATTTGTATATCAATCATGTGTAAAAAATTCAGATCAAAATCGCGTTCCAGTGAATTTACAAAATTCCTGGACTGGGAGCAAAAGTTTCTGTTTTTGCACAGAATCAAGTCAACTATCATCCACACTATCCCAAAGGCTTTACTTGGCACTTTATTGAAATAAAAGACACAAAACATGATTACTACAGTAGCTTAATCATGTGATCACACCAAAACATAAAGTAAAAGTGTTGGGTTGCCTTCCAACAAGCGCTTTTCTTTAATGCCCTTTTAGCTAGGCATGATGATTTCAATGATGCTCACCTAGGAATAATAATTTGAAACATGCAAAAGAGCATCATGAATCTCATGAAAAGAACATTTAAGTCTAACCCACTTCCTATGCATAGGGATTTTGTGAGCAAACAATTTATGGGAGCAAGAATCAACTAGCATAGGAAGGCAAAACAAGCATAGCTTCAAAACTTTGAGCACATAGAGAGGAAACTTGATATTATTGCAATTCCTACAAGCATATGTTCCTCCCTCATAATAATTTTCAGTAGCATCATGAAGGAATTTCACAATATAACCAGCACATAAAGCATTATCTTCATGATCCACAAGCATAGAAATTTTTTCACTCTCCACATAAGCAATTTTCTTCTCATTCATAATAGTGGGAGCAAACTCAACAAAATAACTATCATGTGAAGCATAATCCAATTGAAAATTAAAATCATGCTGACAAGTTTCATGATTACTATCACTCTTTATAGCATACGTGTCATCACAATAATCATCATAGATAGGAGGCATGCCATAATCATAATAGTTTTGCTCATCAAAACTTGGGGGACTAAAAATATCATCTTCATCAAACATAGCATCCCCAAGCTTGTAGCTTTGCATATCATTAGCATCATGAATATTCAAGGAATTCATACTAACAACATTGCAATCATGCTCATCATACAAAGATTTAGTGCCAAACATTTTAATAACTTCTTCTTCTAACACTTGAGCACAATTTTCCTTTCCATCATTTTCACGAAAGACATTAAAAAGATGAAGCATATGAGGCAACCTCAATTCCATTTTTTTCTAGTTTTCTTTTATGAAACCAAACTAGTGATAAAACAAGAAACTAAAAGATTCAATTACAAGATCTAAAGATATACCTTCAAGCACTCACCTCCCCGTCAACGGCGCCAGAAAAGAGCTTCGTTGACGGGATGTGAGTGCCGCTTACCTAGCCTCCCCGGCAACGGCGCCAGAAAAGAGCTTGATGTCTACTACGCAACCTTCTTCTTGTAGACTCGTGTTGTGCCTCCAAGCGCAGAGTTTTGTAGGACAGTAGCAAATTTCCCTCAAGTGGATGACCTAAGGTTTATCAATCTGTGGGAGGCGTAGGATGAAGATGGTCTCTCTCAAGCAACCCTGCAATCAAATAACAAAGAGTCTCTTGTGTCCCCAACACACCCAATACAATGGTAAATTGTATAGGTGCACTAGTTCGGCGAAGAGATGGTGATACAAGTGCAATATGGATGGTAGATATGGGTTTTTGTAATCTGAAAATATAAAAACAGCAAGGTAGCAAGTAACAAAAGTGAGCAAAAACGGTATTGCAATGCTTAGAAACAAGGCCTAGGGTTCATACTTTCACTAGTGCAAGTTCTCTCAACAATACTAACATAGTTGAATCATATATAAATCCCTCACATGCGACAAAGAGTTCAATCCAAAGTCACAAATAGCGGAGAACAAACGAAGAAATTATTGTAGGGTACGAAACCACCTCAAAGTTATCCTTTCCGATCAATCATATGAGCTATTCCTATAAGTGTCACAAACAGCCCTAGAGTTCGTACTAAAATAACACCTTAAGATACATATCAACCAAAACCCTAATGTCACCTAGATACTCCAATGTCACCACAAGTACCCATGGGCTTGATCATACGATATGCATCACATAATTTCAGATTCATCATATTCAATCCAACACAAATAACTTCAAAGAGTGCCCCAAAGTTTCTACCGGAGAGTCAAGACAAGAACGTGTGCCAACCCCTATGCATAGATTCCCAAGGTCACGGAACCCGCAAGTTGATCACCAAAACATACATCAAGTAGATCAATAGAACATCCCATTGTCACCACAGATATCCCATCGCAAGACATACATCAAGTGTTCTCAAATCCTTAAAGACTCAATCCGATAAGTAAACTTCAAAGGGAAAACTCAATTCATCACAACTAAATTGAGAGGGGAAACACTTCATATGATTGATCTATATTAACAAAGCTCGCGGTACATCAAGATCGTGCCATCTCAAGAACACAAGAGAGAGAGATCAAACACATAGCTACTGGTACATACCCTCAGCCCCGAGGGTGAACTACTCCCTCCTCGTCATGGAGAGTGTCGGGATGATGAAGATGGCCTCCGGTGATGGTTTCCCCCTCCGGCAGGGTGCCGGAAAAGGCTCCCGATTGGTTTTTCGTGGCTCTAGAGGCTTGCGGCGGCGGAACTCCCGATCTAGGTTTATTTTCGGAGGTTTCTATATTTATTGGAATTTATGGCGTCGGAAACAAGTCCTGGGGGGCCACGAGGGAGTCACAAGCCAGGGGGGCGCGCCCCAGGGGGGGGGCGCCCCTGTGGCTTGCGACTGCCTCGTGGATCTTCTGGCCCAACTCCGATGCTCCGTGGGTCTCTTCTGGTCCATAAAAAATCACCGTAAATTTTTATTCCGTTTGGACTCCGTTTGACATTCCTTTTCTGTAAAACTCAAAAACACGGAAAAAACAGGAACTGGCCCTGGGCTCTAGGTTAATAGGTTAGTCCCAAAAATAATATAAAGTTGTAGTAAAATGATTGTAAAAGATCCAAGAATGATAATATAGCATTATGGAACAAGCAAAAATTATAGATACGTTGGAGACGTATCAACCCGCAACCTTCCACCCATAATCCAAGAAACTCCGCAAACTCGTCTACCTCAGACATTCGTAATCACAACGATACTAAACATGGCAGTACCCTGGACGTTCTCCCCAGTACTGGGTGACTCCAAACTTATCTCGCCACGAAAAGCATTGAAGCAATTTCGAACATCCTCCGTCCTAGGATACTAAGGAAACTGAATGATAACGATGTGCAAAATCCCTCGGAGCTCTACTCCTCAATAACCGGAGGCACCAAGACAGAATTCCTTCACATCGACATCATATAGTTTCCAAAATACCCGCGTGATCCTAAAAATTTTTTGAGCGAGAAGAGGAGTAGAATCAAAATTCCTAAGTCGAATACCTCACCAGAGCATAGAAGAGGAGTAAAAGAAACCTACTCTCCGATATAACTAGACTCAAAATAATTGTTTTTTTCACTAGACTTGACTCAGCCAAAGTTCGATCAATCAAGGGGGCTCCTAGGTCGGTACAGGCTCTGATACCAACTTGTCACGCCCAAGATGCGATCCTATCCTTATTTTGGCACGAGGGCCTCGACAGGGATAGAAGCGCATCTCGTCGTTTCGCAAGAATGGATATCATTACAAGTACATGTAAAGAAGAGATGAATATATGGAATTGGCTTACACTCGCCACAAGCTACATCAATATCACATCAATACATCAACATATCCAAACAACATACATAAGTGCAGGGTCCGACTACGGACGAAATCAAATGATAAAATGACATCCATTCTTGCTATCCCAGGCTGCCGCCTGGAACCCATCCTAGATCGATGAAGAAGAAGAAGAACTCCAAGTCAAACAAGCATCGCGCTCACGTCAAAACATCGCATTACCTGTACCTGCAACTGTTGTTGTAGTAATCTGTGAGCCGCGGGGACTCAGCAATCTCATTTCCAAGGGTATCAAGACTATTAAAGCTTAATGGGTGAGGTATGGTTAAGTGGTGAGGCTGCAGCAAGCACTAAGCTTTTATTTGAGTGGCTAATTTACGAGTACAAGAATAAAGGGGGGATGATTGTCGCGTAAACGGGCGTGATCTAGTAATGATCTCTAAGAGATCCTGAACACCTACTTACGTCAAACATAACCCCACCGTGTTCTCTCTCGGATAAGGACTCACGAGAAGAGACAGTCACGGTTACGCACACGGTTGGTGTATTTTATTTGAGTTTACTTCAGGTTTGCTATGACCGGGTGTTAAACAAAGTTTCCAAGTTGCCACCTAACCGCGGGCATGGCTTTCCGAAAGATTTAACCCTGCAGGGGGTGCTCCAACTCATCCATCACAAACTAACCACATGCAGCGGGAATAACCTCGACCACGAATCTCGTGATCTTCCTAGGCAATTCCGTTGGAAAACCACAACCTCGAGATAGCCCAAAGTTTCAGAATTCCTCGCACAAGACGTTCGAGAAAGGTAAAACAAGTCCAGCAAGGCCGCCCGACGTGCCGACAATCCCGATAGGAGCCGCGTATCTCGTTCTCAGGCCACGGCGGATAAGCTACGCGTACGGAGGCCTGATAGAAATCCCCCGAGTTGCCTCGGGGTGGCCCCGCACAGTGCTCTATGTTGGACCAGCACCAGCAGAACTGGCCCCCCTGTATTAGGTTGGATAACGAACCTCGGGTAGCGCTAACTCCCTATGCGTCAAGTTAATTATTAGAATTATTATGTTGAGCAAATGTTGTACCTAACTTGGGCCTTGCCAGACAAGTTTTATCCTAAAACGAAAATCAAGGGGGTCCCCATAACAACCCCGAGCATGTTAGGAGCGCTCAATTATGGAACATAACACCGGTACACAAGTAACTAGGGCGGCAAGAGTGGAACAAAACACCGAGCAAAAGGCCAAGCCTTCCACCCTTTACCAAGTATATGTGTGCATTAAATTAAATAGCAATAATATTGTGATATAACAAAATATCCATGTTTCACATGAGAAACATCTTGCACCTGCAACTAGCAACGCTATAAGAAGGGCTGAGCAAGCGGTAACATAGCCAAACAATGTTTTGCTGGGATGTGGAGGGGTTAGAGGCTTTTCATGCCAATTTGGGAGGCTTGACATACAAGTGGTAGGTAGCGAGACAACGATAGAAACGAGACATCTAGCATGGCAATGATAGTAATGGTATCCAGGGAAATGATCATCTTGCCTGAGATCCCGCTTGGAAGAAGATCGAGTCCATGAAGAAGACGAGCCAACGTAGTCGAACGAATCCTCACACTCCGAAAGCTTTCGGAACTCTATCGAGAAGAAACAATCCGGAAACCACAATCAACACATCATAAACACCACAACATATGCATGACATGATGCACAACAAGGATGATGCATGTTATGCATGACAGGACAAGACACAACAATCGACTCCTACACATTAAGTGAAGTTCAATATGCAACGAGTTGCATATTGACGAAACTCCACGTTCGAATTATTTAGTTCACTCTCGTTAGGTACACAACAATATTAAATGTTATTCCACATGGCAAGAGGTGAAGCATAATGAAACTACACTATCTAGGCATCTTAAAAGAGGTCGGAAACAACATATTGCATTTCCGAAACGACCCCATATGTTAATTTAGAAATTGTTCCAGTTCTGAACTAATCATGTTTTATATTTATTAAACAGGGAAATAAAATGCACAATGCAATTCTACTCGTCATTCTAGTCGATTTACATATATGGAACATCTCAAACGGAGCTACAGTCTAAAAGATATGACCTTCACAAGATGAACATGAAATGAATGCAAAATGCATGAAAATAACAACCACAAACACTTCAAATCATGAATGCAGCAAGTTATTATGAAACTAAATGAGATTCTAAGCAAGTTTCATATGCAACATGTTCAAAACGGAGCTACGATTCAACCACAATCACCAATACAAGTTTTAGTTCAAATCTGTCCAAAACAGCAAGATAGCATTTTGCACACATGAAAACAACAAGTTACAATATTCTAAAATGCACAAACTAAGCATGGGGCAGTAGCATATAACACACACTTCATTTCATCTTCACATATCTTACTCAAAAGAGTCATGGATCACATGGTAGGAAGCTCACAACATGGCAACAAAATATAGCAGATTAGATCTTCGAATTATTTGGGCATATCAAAACAGCAACATTTATTATAGCATGTTGGCAACAAGAAAACAACACCTAAACATGAATTTCTATAGCAACCAAAAATGAACAGGGGCTAGTACACATGTCCAAGGGCATATCTCATGTTCAACAATAATTCATATGATGCAAGGATTAAATCACGCGAAAATAACAAAAGGGCATCACCGCTAAATAACCTGCACACAGACTCCCTCAAATGACAAAACTAATTGCACAGATGGATTCCATGCATTTTTCTACCTCGAAAACATATGTAATATGCATATGGTACTGTACAAAATGTGCCACAAATAATTACGCACAATTAGTTATATTTTATAATACACAGAGCATCACATAGTTAAATCGCACACACGGCGTCAAATAGGCACAGGGAGGGGAAGGCCTCACCTAGTGGGCCTGGCCCAGGTCGGTGGAGCTGAGGGACTGAGGCTAACTGGGCCAGCTCACACTTGGGCCGGTGGCTTGCCCACCTGCGGCTAGGGCAGCGGGACGAGCAGCTCCTCTGCTCGATCCTGAGCCGAGCCATGGCGGCGGCGGCGGCGACCTGGGAGGCGACTCGAGGGGGCGATGGCGCAAGGCGGCGGCGGAAACGGGCGGATCCGGCCGGGATTCCCCGGGATCTGGACGCCGGCGGCGAGGTTGGCGCTCCGACGTGGGAGCTCGGGGAGGCAGGGCGGCTTGCGACGGCGGTTTGCGGCGATGGGCAGCGCTGCTACGGGCGGCAGAGCGGCTGGCGGAGCTTCGTCGAGGGCCGGCAGGGCAGCGGGGCTTCGATGCGACGGCTGCCCTGTCGCCGGCGGGGACGCGGTCCGGTGGCGCGGGACGAGTAGGGTGCGAGGCGCGGCTGCGTGCGCGGTCGAGCGAGGCGGGCACCGCTACGGACGCTCGGGCCTCGCGGGCCGCGGCGGCGGGTCTCCGGGCCCGGGAGGGCCTCGCACGGGCCTGGGCGGGCCTCCGGCGGCTGGTGGGGGTTGAGGGCGACGTGGCAGAGCCTGGGTGGCTGGACGGCGCGGCTGGCGGCTCGGGCGCCACTTGGCGGCGGCGCTGGGTGGCGGCGCGGCCGATCCGAAACTGCCGAGTGCCGGCGGCGGGGACGACCGGCACTAAAAACGAGGAAGGGGAGGGGTTAGGCTGCCCAAAATGGAAGGGGGCCTTCCTTTTATAGGCAGGGAGGCTAGGGTTAGGGGTTTGCTCCGTTTCGGACCGTACGATGTCGATCGGACGGCTCCAGAAGCGGAGAGGGGGCTAGGTGGGCTAAGTGGCTGTGTAGAGGGGTGTGGGCTGAGATGAGAGGGAATGTTTGCGGCCCGTGACAGAGGTTTTAAACACCGAAAACATCCGACGAATAAACCCATGACGGTGCCGCTACGGTCGACCGTTCGGGTATC
Source organism: Elymus sibiricus (assembly GCA_039707655.1). Classification (NCBI taxonomy): domain Eukaryota; kingdom Viridiplantae; phylum Streptophyta; class Magnoliopsida; order Poales; family Poaceae; genus Elymus; species Elymus sibiricus. The sequence goes on along the minus strand of CM077673.1, from coordinate 13,694,451 downwards.
AAACGACCCCCGATTGCGACGAAATTTGGGAGGCGGTCTACCTACAATATAACAAGACCGCATGCCAACTTTTGACCCAATCCGAGAATATTTTTCACGCACTTTAAAAAAAATATTATTATTTTCGATGCCGCGGGCGCGTGCGTGTGTGGTTGGTCTCGAAACGGTCGACGACACGAACGGAGAGAACCGGCAAATACGAACGGATGCAAGTTTTTCAAAAACGAGTGACGATGCTATGCAGATGATGCGAATGATGCGATGATGAATGCGACAATAAAACGAATCACATGACGAGAATGGAAATAAAAGGGTAATCTTCTGGAGCGTCGGTCCCGGGCTGTTACACCCCTGCCCCTGCCCGCAGTGAGCCCCGACATAGCAGATTAGTAGGGTTAATTCATCTCATTGCATGGTTAATTCATGCATTTCGTTTTATTATGATGTTTTTGGTTATTCATGGTTAATTCATGTTTTATTCATGGTTAAGAAAACTCCCAATGTTTTTGTCACCCATGTAGCATTTGGAGATGGCTCAATTCTTCATCTTATTGAAGATGTTTGTTCATACTCCTAGTTATTGGAGAAACATAACTTTTGTCTCTCAAATAGATGATATGATTTAGCATGTTACTAAGTCCACTCCAACTATGTAATGTTACTCCCACCCTAGGGTGAGACAAGTTATGTTTTCAATGAATGAATCATTTGTAAATATTATATGACATGTTGCAATCAAAGGTGTAAGAGAAGTGTAAGTACCGAGATCTCATTAAAATTGTGGTTTGATACAACATTTTAAGGGGGTGAATGGAAGTCTCGCTTAATATGGGATATCACGTTCACTTCTCCTACTTCATTAAAATATGTACGCTAATTCTCTAATTAAGATGGAACCGCAAGAAGCATTGGTTGGAGAATGTATGAAAAGCGCACACTATTGTTGGTTCTCTAAGTAAGATGCAACACGTCTTATTTAGAAGAATGAATGAAGATTTACTCTTTTTATCATGTTAATATGTACTTAATCCCTTATGAGCATGATGAAGCACACATGAATGCTAAAGTGGCAAGCTTGCTAGTCTAATGTCCATCATGATGTAACATGTTGATTATATATCTGACCAACGTTGTTTATAATCATGTGTCACACTTCAGCAGTGGATGGATGGATGTATATATATAGAAAATGTTGATATGATGAAAATATTTTATATATGAAAATCGATCAGAAAAATATGACGAATCCGAATATGCCCTCCGTTCGTCTGTCAAAAGTATATTAATTAAGCCTCTGCTGACTAGCCATCCGGATCCAACCTTTTCTTCCGGGTCCAACCTTTTCTTCGGGCCTCGTCTCCTACGAAATTTGGCTCGATCTGGATGGCTAATTAAAAGAAGAAAGAAGCGTTAATATATGTACATACAAAACAATGGGTGCATCTAGCTAGTCTCTCCAGAAGGCCAACCGATTGCTCCCAAGCGGACCAAGGACAAATTTATACATCAGTGCGGAGTTATTGTTAGGGACAGCGTCCGGATCAGCATCCAAGAATGGAATAAGAAGAAGGACCCTGAAGTTCCTTATGTCCACGATAGACTGAAAGATGATCTTTGGAACTCGCTGACAAGAAATTTCAGCCTACCGCCAGAGGAGGATCCGAATAACCCAGTTATACAGCGAAAGGTCAAGGCGTTTGCTCTTAAGAAGATGGCAGAACTATTCAAGAACTGGAAGAAACTATTGAATAGAAAGTTCGTCGAAAAAGACAAGACTCCAGAATTCGAAGGTCAATACTTGAAGATGAGAGATCACTGGCCCGCATTTGTGGCCTACAAGAAATTGGAGAAGGCTAAGAAAAGGTCACTTACAAATAAGAAAAATGCTGCAAGGAAGTAGTATCACCATGTTACGGGGTCAGGTGGCTACAGTAAAGCCCGGCCTGCGTGGGACAAAGCTGAGCAAGACCTGCTTGCTAAAGATGTCCAACCAGCGATATTGCACTGGCCAGATCGGGCAAGGACTTGGTTCTTCAGGTTGGGGGAACTTTGGACCCAGAAACAGGGAAGTGTGTTTGGACGAAAGCTGAACTTGAAATACCCGTCAAAAAGCTTGAGGAAGCAATCAAGAATGCGCTGGAAGGGAAGTTCCATCCCGACAGAAAGAAGGACGAGGCACATCAGGCTCCATTCCGTGGAAGGTTGGGTTTCCTGACAGCACTGGTTACAGAAGCCGACAGAGAAAGAAGAAAGAGGAAGCAAGCGAAATGCAGAAGATCAATGAAAGATTAGCTAAACTAGAGGCACTTCAGAGCCAGGGAGCTACCGGCCCACTATCTCAGTGGCACGAAGATCCTTCATTGGATACTACCCACGATGCTACCCCACCATCTCAGCGGAGAAGCAGCATGGCTTGCACGGAGCTCGTTCAGCCTGATAGCATGGCTCCTCGCTACCCCGTGGATGGTATCACGGGTAATGAACATTGTGTGCTAATGGCGAAATGCCATAACCTGACCTTGAAGGCGGCAGTCGGCTATGTCTTACCTTCTCGACCTGATGCAACTTACCATTTCACTCCGGTTCCAGCAGGCTTTGCTATTGTCAGGGTGGATTAAATAATGGACGGATTTGAGGGGCTGGAGCTTGAGTACGCTACAGGTGAAGGGAAGAATATTCTTCAAAATGCCTTAAGGACTACCTGTCTATGGAGAAAGGAAAACATCCTGCTTCCAAACTGGACGCCGCCTCAACAGACTCAGCCGAAGGAGGCCCCGGTGCGTCAACCGTCTCCGGTGCGTCAGTCGTCTCTGGCGCTCAGCCGTCTCCGTCGCCTCAGCAGACTCCAACGGAGGAGGCCCCTCAGCAGAATCCTCCTCCACCTCAACTTTCTCCGCCGCGTCAGCGGACTCCGCCTGAGCAAAAGCGGAAGAGTGCTATTCTCGTAAAGTGCTTTGATTGAACTCTATTCTCGTAAAGTGCTTGTGGCAGGCACCCGCGACTAATTCATGTGCATACTACGTTTGTGAGTTCATTCGCCACTCGACCTCTGAGCGGGGCCGGGGCATATCTTCAGAACAATTTGAAGTACGTAAACAATATTCACATTTTTATTTTATTACCATCAATTGTGTTGAGTTACATTCATATATATATATATATATATATATATATATATATATATATATATATATATATATATATATATATATATATATATATATATATATTGACCCCCTTCTTTAAATTAGATCTGGCAGCAGCGGGACGAACTCCTACCAACTGATCGCATACGAGCAATTCAAGAGGAATTTGCGGGATTCTTTGTTGATCATGTCATACCTGAAAAAGGAGAATACCATCAGGATTTCCGATGCGATCTTGGTAATTAGATATTAGGGATCGTCAGAGATGTTATATTGTATATATGCATGAACGTGTACTATATGTAATAGCGTCGAATAGATTTACGAAAACTGGTTGCATTGTTCGACTAAGCACGGAGAAAGAGAGGTCACTTCTTCTCTCTATATATTGATCATGACGATGTTGTGTAATGGTTCTTTCATTGCTATATGTAGTAGCTAGCGTCGAGTTGAATGAAAAGCATAAAATAAAAATGGTAAACAGAAAAATAAAAGAGGGAAACACAATATGAAAATCCCTAAACCCTTCAAAACCCCTAAACCCCTCCTTTCAAAAAAAAAAAACCCAGAGCCTGGCAGCTGCTGACGCGTGGCTGCCTTTTAGTCCCGGTTGGTGTTACCAACCGGGACTAAAGGTCCTCCTGCCAGGCGCCCCACGGCGGCCACGTGGAGCTCCTTTAGTCCCGGTTCGTAAGCCAACCGGAACTAAAAGTCATCGGCATTAGTCCCGATCTTTTTGTCCCGGTTGAAGAACCGGGACTAAAGGCCCTCTGGAATCGGGACTGATGCCCTGTTTTCTACTAGTGTTGCCTCGTTGCTGGTGAAGATTTTTCTTTCATATGCACTGATTGCAATGCCGACACGGAGATGTTGATTGGTGTACTGATTGACATGTTTGTGGCCTACTTGTCAATGGAAGGAGGTTATGGATGGGTGGTCGGCACTTAACAACGAGTGGAAGAGTGACCTGTATTTTCCATGAAAGCAAAGGGTGCAGCCCACCTGGTCAATTGTGTAGGTCAATTTTCCATGAATTTTCCATGAAGTGGTCACTTCTGCAGAAAAGTCTCTCAATTGTGCAGGTCATCCACCGGTAGCCACCGAGTCATTCACAACACAAGTGGGCTTCATCATATCCTTGTGAGCTGTTCAGGCTTCATGCGTCAAGCTATATCTTAGAACAGCCTGCTGCATGGTCCATTCGTCTGTTCTTTGGCTCTCATTCTACCTCTGAAACCTTCAATGGCGGAAATAGCAGCAATTGGATGGGGTGCTAGCGCCGTAGGGTGGTTTGTCTCCCCATACATCACCAGGCTCCTGGACAAAGCCTACACCCACATGAAACCAGGCAAATCAAGAGAGAAGATTCGATACCTGGTGACCCACACTGTCCCTCGGCTGAAGCTCATTCTAGAAGCAGCAGAGAGCAGTCAACATAAGCATCTCTTTGAAGAGTTGCTATCAGATCTCAGATCTGCTTTCTATACCACTGAAGACATCCTAGACGAAGTTGAGTACGTTCGTCGACACAAGAGTAGGCGTAAGCATAAATTTCATTCATGTGACATTGGCCCCTCAAACCAGGTTCATTTCTTTCTATCCTTGACAAATACACATGCTTTAATTTCTCCGCAACTCATCACAAGCAAGCGTTTTGTCTTTACCGTATTACTTCCTTCGTCCTATAATATAAATGTAGTATCAAAAACGATCTTATATTTTGATACGCAGGGAGTAGTTAGGTAGTGTGGTTGTGTGGATATGGTTGTTTTGGACAGGAGTCTTTCGATCCCATAATTTTGACCAATATATCCAAACATGCTTCTGTTAGGAATTGGCAAGCGAATAGGAACTAAAGATCATCAACAAGGACACCAAAAATTTACATGTCTGCAGCTAAAAAACTTAATATGGGGTTAGGAACTTGAAAATAAATCGTTTTATCTTCTGAGGGATCTAGTTTACCAGCTATTGAAGCTGATGGACGAAAAATAGACCTAGACCACAATGGATGGACCAAAAAAATAACTCCTAATTTTTTTAGGCAGTCTTAAACTAGAGGAAATATCATGTCTGGCATCAAATTTGATGTTTGTTCTCAAAATATATTTGCATTCTAATTCAGATACAAATGTCAACATGCTGGTTTCCTGTGCAGAGCATTGGTACTTCACCAACTATCCCGGGACCTTTAAGTAAACTTCTGAAGGAAAACGTGACCAGGATAGAAGAACTCATTGAGGAAGCACATAAAACTATTGAATCGGCAAACCTGCACAGCAACAATGGAAGTGACAAACATATAGCAACTGCTACTGCAAAAATATTACAGGCATTGTTGACTTCCCCCCCCCCCCCCCCCCCCCCGCCGCCCCGCGTCGCTCCCGCGAGCGATGGGGGGCTAACCCTAGCCGCCGCCGGTCTCGTCCCCTTCTTCCCCACCATCCCCTCGCCGCCGCCGGAGTGCGCTGGCGGGCGAAGCCCTGCCGGCATCGGCGGCGGCGGGGCGGCTCTCTCCTCCGCGTTCGGCCGGGATTGGCGCGGGACGGCCCCCACGAGCGACGGCGCGGTGCTGGCAAGGGGCATGGCGGCGCGGCGCTGGTGGCGGGCGGCGGTGTCCCCTCCCTCTGGTGGCTGCATGGTGGGCTTCGTGGGTGCGGGCGTCAGCGGGCGCCCTGTCTTCCTCCCCGTCGCGGGTGCTATGCCTGGGATGGCTGGGCCCGGCGGCGGTGCATCTCGGCCGACGGCGTTCCGGTGAAGGCCTGGGTGGCGACGAGGCGAAGGCGCGGCCTCTTGGCGGCGGTGGCGGCTCCGCGCGGGGCCTAGCCGGTGGCGCCCTACAAGCCCAGATCTGGGCCCTTTTGGGCCCGATCTGGGTCAAGGCGGGCCGTTCTGGGCTTCGTCATGCCGTCTCTGGCTGGATCGTCGAGCGTCCTGCGATGGGGGGAGGCGACATCAGCGCCGCATTTGCTGCAGCGCGGCGGCGGGGACTTCACGGGTCCGAGCGGGACCCGGCCGGGTTGGTTGCCTGGTGTGCTCCTGCTGCTGCGCCCGGTCTGCTACCGCTTGAGCCGGTGGATGTTGTTCCCTCCCATGTGGCTAAGGTACTGTCGCTCCTCGTCTACGGTTGTTTCGTCTTGGTCCGGCCGGCCTCGCCGCGTTTGCCATGGTGAGACGTCGACGAGGACTCAAGACTGGGTTGGCGCATGTTGGTGGGCGGCAGGCATGGTGGAGCCAATGGTTGGTTGGGGTCGTGGCTGTGCTATGGTCGGGAGAAATCCTTGCCGGCCCCTGCCGGCACCGACGTGGTGACGCCTGTGGGCGCCGCCTCCCTTCTTGAAGGGCATCGGGTGTACCTCTCCCCCACTACCCCCGTGTACCGGGAGAAATCCTAGGACTCGTCCGGGCAGCAGCGTCGGTATCGTCGTAGTCCTTCCTGAAGGTGTTGCTTGGTACACGACGACTCGAAGGCATTGGAGCGTGGTGGGAATCCTATGGTGGGCGCATCAGTTGCTGGGAATCATCGCTTTCGTCGATCTGGCGCTGCTTGCATTTATTTCTTTTGTATTTTCTCTTTCGTTTCTTTTGGACGTGACTGTTCTGCTTCCGTCCCAGCACGTATCGTTGGATGTACTGGTTGGTTGCTTTGTAATACAAAGCGGGGGGAAACCCTTTTTCGGAAAATATTACAGGGGTCCACTTTTTCAGATCCAATAGGGAAGGTAGCCGGCAGAGATGAGGCTCTTAAGGAGATAACAGATATACTTCGTCAGAATGAAGATCCCAATACATGTTTATCTGTAATTGGTATTGTTGGCATTCCAGGATCTGGGAAGACAACACTAGCACAATGTGTGTGCAAGTCTGAGAGAAATGGTAGCTGTTTAACATGATTATCGAGAGTCTCAATCTGAGGGAGCTTGAGCTCACAGGTAGACAATTTACTTGGGCCAATACGTTACCTAATCCGACATATGAGAAGTTGGATAGGGTGCTTGCTAGTGTGGAATGGGAACAGAAGTACCCATTGGTGTCGGTTCATGCGATGCAAAGGGCAATCTCAGACCACACACCATTACTAGTAGACTCGGGGGAAGTGACACATATTGGTAACAGAAATACTTTCTCATTTGAACTTAGTTGGTTCGAGAAAGAGAATTTTATGGACATTATAGCACGCGAATGGGCAAAGCCAGTTACTAGGCGAACAAGCGTGGAGAGGTGGCAAAACAAGATTAGACATTTAAGACAATTTTTACGGGGTTGGGCCAGAAACGAGAGCGGGAGGTATAAACAAGAAAAAGAAAGACTTACTCAACTGATAGATGCTCTGGACCTAAAAGCAGAGGTTACCCTGCTGGATGTGGCCGAGCAGGCCACGAAGTCCGACGTAGAGCAGGCCCTATGGGCTCTTCTTAGAGAGGAAGAGCTCAAATGGGCATTGCGGGCTAAGGTTCTCAAAGTTGTCCAAGGGGATGACAATACACAATTCTTTCACATGATTGCGAATGCCAAACATAGGAAGAAGAAAATTATCCAGCTTGAGCAGGACGAAGGGACCATAGTGGGCCATGAGAGTCTTAAAGCATATATCTCCAACTACTATAAACAACTATTCGGACATCCGGTAGACAGCACGGTCTCCTTGAATGAATCGGTTAGTGGGGATATCCCTCAGCTTAGGTCAGAGGATAATGAGATCCTAACTGCACCTTTCACTGAGAAGGAGGTTCTAGATGCAATATCTCAAATGAAACCGAACAAAGCACCGGGACCAGATGGGTTCCCTGCGGAGTTCTATAAGAAATGTTGGCATATTATTAAGGACGACCTTATGCCTATGTTTCATGATTTCTTTGACGGGCATTTAGAACTATTTCATCTTAATTTTGGCATGATCATGTTATTGCCAAAGAAGGAGGGAGCGGTTCGTATCGAGCAGTTTAGGCCGATTTGCCTCTTGAACGTGAGTTTCAAGATATTCACGAAAGTGGGGACAAATAGACTGACACGGGTTGCCCATTCAGTGGTGCAACCTAGTCAGACGGCCTTCATGCCTAGGAGGCACATCCTAGAAGGGGTAGTTGTCCTCCAGGAAATCCATTCGAAGAAGCTAGCTGGGGTTATCTTCAAAGTGGATTTCGAAAAAGCATACGATAAAGTTAAATGGCCTTTCCTTCAGCAGGCAATGCGGATGAAAGGTTTCAATGAGACCTGGCGGAACCAAGTGGGTTCTCTAGTCCAAAAATGTAGTGTCGGAATTAAGGTTAACGATGATATCGGTCACTATTTTCAGACTCATAAAGGATTGAGACAAGGGGATTCGATGTCGCCCCTTCTATTTAACATAGTGGCAGATATGTTGACCGTTCTTATTGGCAGGGCCAAGGAAAATGGCATGGTAGATGGACTAGTCCCTCATCTAGTTTGCGGGGGAGTATCCATTCTACAATATGCGGACGACACTATTCTTTTCATGGAGCACGACATTGCAAAAGCTCGAAACATGAAATTAGTTTTATGTCTCTTCGAACAATTGTCGGGGCTGAAAATTAATTTTAATAAGAGTGAATTGTTCTGCTTCGGCCGGGCCAAAGAGGAGCAAGACACATATAGACAATTATTCGGATGTGAATTAGGTTCTTTGCCCTTCAGTTATTTGGGTATACCGATTCACCATCGCAAACTATCCAATAAAGAGTGGAAATGCATCGAAGATCGAATTGAAAAGAAACTTAGCTGTTGGAAGAGCAAGTTAATGTCGTACGGCGGTAGGCTGGTGCTCATTAACTCAGTACTTACTAGTATGCCGATGTTCCTGCTATCCTTCTTTGAGGTGCCCAAAGGGGTACAGAAGAGGCTAGATTTCTTTCGATCTCGATTCTTCTGGCAGTCAGATGAGGCCAAGAAGAAATATCGCCTAGCACGATGGGATATATTATGCCGACCTAAGGATCAGGGATGGCTCGGTATTGAGAACCTGGAAATTAAGAACAAATGCCTAATGAGTAAATGGCTCTATAGGTTATCAGTAGAACATGACGGTATGTGGGCACAGATATTACACAACAAATACTTGCAATCGAAAACTCTGGCCCAAGTAACCGCAAGGCCTAATGATTCGCCATTTTGGAAGGGGCTTATGAGAACAAAAGACTTGTTCTTTGGTAGGACCAAATACCTTCTTGGTAATGGGATGACAACAAGATTTTGGGAGGATACGTGGCTAGGGGAGACGCCATTAGCCACGCAGTATCCAAGCCTTTATAATATTGTGCAGCGTAAGGAGGTTTATGTAGGAACAGTATTACAATCGGCGCCCTTGAATATTCAGTTTAGGCGATCTTTGGTGGGAGATAGATGGAATGCCTGGATTCATTTGGTTCGGAGATTGATGGATGTTCAATTATCCGACCAACCGGACTCCATACACTGGAAGTTGACTCGTAACGGTGTGTTTACGGTCAAATCCTTTTATATGGACCTTATTAACTTTGGCCCAATCCCGAGATCGATTCATATCTGGAAGGTTAAGGTACCCTTACGTATTAAAATCTTTATGTGTTTTGTTCACAAGCAGGTGATACTCACTAAAGATAATTTGTTAAAGCGAAGATGGGTAGGCAGTTCACGGTGTTGTTTTTGTGATCATGATGAAACAATTCAACATCTCTTCTTAGATTGCCCTCTTGCAAAATTACTTTGGCGCACGATTCATATAGCCTTTAACATCGTCCCTCCAGTTAGCATTGAATCTTTATTTGGGACGTGGTTAGCTGGGGTGGAAAGTATCACTGCGGCGCGTATTCAAATTGGAATATGTGCACTTATGTGGGCTATATGGAACTGCAGGAATGATATGATTTTTAACAGACAACATATTTTAAACTTCTTGCAGGTCATCTTCAGAGCTACGGCATGGATCCGTACGTGGTCCTTACTCACTCCTACGGACTCCAGGGAGCCACTGGTTACTGGGTGCAACCAATGGGAGATGGTAGCACGGGCTATTTTCAACCGGTTTGGATGGCGGTCGCATAACAGGATAGGAGTCTAGGATCCTAGTCCTTTACGACATACCGGTTTAGGCATTGAGATCTTTTTATTTATTTTGATTTTGATTTGCTCACTATGTGAGCTGTAATACTTTCGAGACTTTGTATTTTTTTGAGACCTTCTTTAATAATATGGCTGCATGCATCGATCAGATGCAGAGGCCGGGGGCAAGCCTCCTTTTCCAAAAAAAAAAAACATGGGAGCTCTATGGTGGAGCTACAAGCATCTTGGTGAGCAGGTCAGGCGATGCTTCACTTATTGTAGTATTTTCCCCAGAAGACATCACTTGCGCCGTGATCAGTTAATTAACTTGTGGGTGGCAGAAGGGTTTATTTATACCACCAACGGATGACAGGAAGCTGAAGATGTTGGTGAGGATTATTTTGATGAATTGTTATCCACCTCGTTTCTGCTTCAAGGAGGGAAGGACTATAATGGGGAATACTTTGTAATTCATGATCTGCTTCATGATTTAGCAGTGAAGGTTGCGGGGAGTGATTGCTTCAAAATTGAGAATGGATGGACAGGAAATATTTCCCCAGATGTTCGCCACCTTTATGTCCAGAGTTGTAATGCATCCATGATTACTGGGCATATTATCAAGCTGGAAAACTTGCGGAGTCTTATCATTTATGAGATTGACCATGACATAAGCACACAAGTCCTTGTGGAGATGTTTAGCAAGTTAAGTAAGCTGCGGCTACTGATATTCACACCTGTTAGTCGACATACTTCTAAATTAAATTTCCCAAAATCTATTGGTTCTTTAAAGCATCTGTGCTATCTTGGTATTCAGAAATTCGCTCACAAAATAAAAAAGCAAGCACATTAGCCAAGCTTCACCTTCTACAAGTGCTTGATTTGGGTTTTGCCTTTCATGAAGTGGATTCCTCATTTGCTAAAAATATCATTAAACTCGTTGACTTGCGGCATGTAATCGGTGATAGAATTTGGTTCCCAAACATTGGCAGACTGACATCACTTCGCACGATGCCAAAACTATCTCTTTTTCATCAGGAAGAAGGTACTCAAGGGTACGAGTTACACCGGCTGAAGCACCTCAACAAGCTTAAAGGCAAGCTGTCTATTGAAAATCTTGTATCAGTACATAGCAAGGAGGAAGCTATGGAAGCCATGCTAGCTGATAAGGAACAGCTCACAGAACTGGAACTGTCATGGAATGAGCCGCTGGAAGGCTATTTTCCTGAAGACAGAGTGCCATCACAAGTACAAGCAGATGTGTTTGAGGGTTTTTGCCCGCCGGATTACCTAAAAACATGCACAATGCACAATGGTTACGGTGGTTCAAGATATCCCAGTTGGATGGTGGGCACGCAGAAGAGCACAATGCACCTGCACAAACTCGAGCTTTTCTGCTGCCACCAACCTGATTCGGACCCAGGACTTTTTTTCATTCCTGTTAGTTCTCTCATGCTGTGGCGCTGCGACTGGGACCTCTTACCCTACAATATGGATGTTCTCGAGTTGCTCGAGCTTAATGAAAGTTCGATTCCATCCAATATGCAGCACCTCATGTCGCTCAAGAGATTGATCATCAAGTTTAAATATCGCTCTTGCTTCGAATCTCTTCCAACACTGCCCAGTTCTCTTGAGTACATTGAAATTATTGGCTGGGATTTGATGGCAGATAACAAACACTGGGAGAGGATTAAGGACGTTCCCAACAAGGTTATTGATGGTTTGCCAATTAATGGCATTGAAGATTTTCCTTGGACTGAAGGAGGTACATTATTTTATGAATACCTTTTTTCCCTTTCAAGACACTAGGACATACCTTGCATTTGCTCATGATTTTGGGACGGCAAGTGGTGGTGCAGGTTCCTCAGCAGATGGGGACAGCGAGGGATCCATAGGAGGGGCGGACATGATGTAAGAGGCAACGATCACGGCAGTCACCAGTCAGGGGCAGGTCGTATGTTAGCTTGACCGAAAACATGACGGCTGCATGTGGTGAACTGAATGCATTTATTTCCTTTGGTTTGTAATAATGTGGATCGATCAACACTGGAGTCTGTTTGTTTTCTATGGTTTGTAATAACGTGTAATTATTCCCTATGGTTTGTAGCAGTGTGGAATGATGAACACACACTACTGGATGGTATTCAGCTGCTTTTCGAACCGGTAACTCCAGTCTTCCCTGTATGACTGAACTCCATATGCTTTTTGATTACTGCTTTTCGAAAAAGATATAGTAGATGGTAATCTGTATTTTCTCTGACTAATCTGCATAAGTATATCTCTGAATAATCTGCTGGACAAGTACATTTTTGCTTACATGGAGCAATCAGTTACAGAATGGCCAAGTACAGTGGATTATGTGCCATTGTTAAAGAAATATCTCCATGAAGGCCTGGCTAGTTGAAAAGAAGTATCTCAACATGTTGGAATTATGCTGCACATAATCCGCTGTAAGTGCCATTGTTCCAAATATCAGACAGTTAATCGCCATCTTGGTCAGTTAATTGGTACTCGGTGGGTCACCGAATAGCTGATTAACTTATTTATCGGCCGAATAACTGGAAAATTTGCCTAATTATTCCTACTCAGCCCTCGACCAATATGGTACCAGTTACCGATATCCTGAACATTGTTAAGTGCACAATGCTACCGGGAAGTTCGACAATATTCTTACAACCTTCAAGGCTAATGTGTTGAAGGAATTTCATGTTGTGAATGTTCATTGGCAGGGTTTGTATGTCATCACATCTCTTTACTGCGAAGTATGTCAAGTGTTTGAAGTATCGATCTCAAGCGTTTGAGTTGATCCATAGATCCAAATAATTCACCAAAATTTGTGGATTCTATATGTAGAAGCCGTAGACTTGGATAAACCCTCGAGGAATCACTAGGCTAAATCTTGACACATCCAATCAATAACAACATTCTTAGTATTTAAGCTTTTGTAAAAATCTCCACTCAAATTTATCGGATTCCATTCCTTTGGTTTCTATAGACAACCTAAAAAGCCTTTAAAACCAAGTTTACTATTAACATCTTCTCCATCGTGAGCTAATAGTGATTCATTTCTAGCAACAAATTCAGCAAACGAACGAATAACATCATGCATGTTGCAAATATATTAACCGATCCTTGATGTATCCGGCTCTATAAGGTTTCTTTCTATCAGCTCCTTGTGGTACTCAATACCTAATTCTTCCAATCTATCCACGTCCCCTTGATCGTGGTCCTTAAAAACTATGCTTTTAGGCATAATAGAGAAGTGCGTAAAGCATTATTTTAAACTAGGGGGCAAGTCCTCGTAGCCAAGGTATATTTCATAATTCAGTTCTTTTGGCATTTCAGATACTGTCGTACTGACCATATAGTATCATTCAAGACATTTTCCCAATCACGTCGTTCTTTCTTCTTTTGGCATGATAGTCCTCCCATCACTTGTATAGCCGGTGGTAAACCATCACATTTTGCTAAATTTGCAATCCAATATCCTTTAGCGTATCAATCTCGGGTTTACTCCTCTCTGTTCTGAGCACCTGCAAACAGTTTCAGCCAGTAGACTTAAATAGAAACACATAAACGTTGGTGGCGGCGGCAGATGCTGAACCGGACGCCTTCTAATTATTGAATTTATGCTCCAGTCAACTCATTCCAAAGTCCAAACTAATGGAGGTAGGAAGGAAATATATTTCAACACTCCCCCTCACGTGTAGGCTTATTTAGTCCTTAGACGTGGGATCGATGCATGCCGCAGAATCTTTTTGTTTTTAATACTGCGTTGGCAGGATCTTGAACTCAAGATCTTTTAGCTCGGATACCATATTTAATTCATGCTCTAGCCAACTCATCCAAAAGTCCGAACTGATGGAGGGAGCTGGGCAATATATTTCAACACTCATGAGCGAGTACGACCTCCTCAGGGAACTCCTCAGTGTGTACCCTGACAACATGCTCACCTTCACGAGCCACTCGCCCGGCACCGAATTTTCTGTTCATGCTCCAAATTTGGCCTGAATTTTGTTAACTGCTACTACTTGTGTCAGACCGCAGCAGCATATCTGCTCTACTTCTGAATGAACTGATTTATAGGATACAGAATATAACAGTTGTTGTTCTTGCAAACGGCAGGCTGATCTCTTCTTGCCTCGGATGGCTACTCCTTTAGAAAACATTTTCAAGTCGATCCTCTGGTATGGACCTTCATGCCACCAACGTTGTTCATTCTGTTAGTAATATGAATGATGATGCTTCTGGCTACTAGCACTAGCACACACTTCCACATCATGTAATTCTGGTGGCCAGCCGAAACCAAGCAGCATCACATCATCATCTGACCATGGATAATGTTATCAATCAAGAAATAAAACTCAGCCACTGCAGCTACCAGTAGGTTCAGGACAACAAAAGCAGAGGACCCTCCCCTAAAGAAGGTACATGCCAAATTAACCATATTACAACAACTACAACAACGATAATTCTAGGCTCCGTCTTCCTTTACCACAGTATAAGAACCCTCCCCGAAGGACAGACGGACGGACGGACAGTTCCTTCTCATAAAATGAGGATAGAAATGAAACCTTAGACGAGCATAAGCTCTGCAGCAGCTGCTTCAGTAGTGCACATGCAGAGTTAATTCCGGCAGCTAGCCAGCCCACATAGATGCAAAATTAGCCACGGCTAGACTACTAGTATATATAAAGTAACAAAAGACAACATGTAGCACCATAACAATGTTACTGAGCTATTTATTCCGCTGTTTCTCGTTGCACACCACAACCATCTGCCTGACTGAAATCTGTAATTCAGTTGTTCGGTTTGAATACCTGAAACTTCCAGTGCTTTTTTTTCTTAGTAGGAAACCTTCAGTGCCTGACTGGACTACCTTTGCTCCTTCCTTCCTTCCTTCCAGAAAATAAGAGTCCAGAGAGATCAAGAGCAACAGCTGCCTAGTACTCCCTCTGTAAAAAAATATAAGAGCATTTAGATCACTACTTTAGTGGTCTAAATGCTCATTTATTTCTTTACGGCGGGAGTACGTAACAGTCTATACAATAACTCAAGGTAACAACGTTCAGCGGCAACAGAGTGAGTACATAGACAATAACTGAAGTTGATATGTATTAAGCATGCATGTTTCGCATATATATTCTGCCATGTTGACAGACCAAGAAAATAGCGTCACGCATGCAAAAATCAACCATCGTGTAGATGCATTTACTTAGTTCTCTACATTACAACAAATCAAGTGTGGAAATATGTAAATGATTTTGATCCCGGACGGTCTCCATTTTTATTTTTCAGTCCTCGGCCAAGTGTGAGAAGTAGCTCGTTGGACTGTACATAACTAGCATCAGGAAATTAACATACATACAGATCCTTTGATCCATGTATGTCGTTACCTCCTTGATTTGCTACTCCTCCTTCCTCCATGGCCCATGAGTTCCTCCTCGATTTTGTCTTGGTTTTCTGCATCCTCTGCTTCTTTAGCCGCAGAATCCGAAAGGACAGATAAGCGAGGCAGGCCATCTTGACCCTCTGATTGGAGAAAGTTAACAATATCTGATCACTCCTGAGAAGCAAAACGAATTAGTAAGCTCTAGCGTTACTGACAAACTTCTATACTATGGCAGACCCAACAAGAGGATATAAAAAAAAATAGTAACTACACATATTGGAAAAGAGCAACGAATTAGCAATATATACATATATTACCTGCAGATCAATGTTTGTCTCCATGCTGTAGGGTTCCCTTGTGTAAAATAGGTGCCATCTCTTTTCAATGCCGCCTTCATTTGCATAAGCCACGACATGGTGGATATGGCTGAACTTGTCCCACTCAGAACTAGACTTTCCCAAAGCCATGGAAATGAGTATCAACGGCCTGCAAACCAGCTGTAAATGGCTTGGCTTCACAGTTTGCAGGTATGATGGGAGCCGGCTCTCCTTGTAGTAAACTGTTAGCACGAGCCTCTTGAGTGCATCCATCTCCTGCAGCGACTCGAGCTTTACGCAGCGAGCGATCTCAAGCTTTCGGAGGTTGGGGAAATTGGAGATCCTAGTCAGATCGGGCAAGTCATACAGGTTGAGATCGACCACACAAGCAAAGTTCTCTATAGACTGGAGTTGTTGGACGCTCCATATGGTTAACTTTTTGAAAGCCCTTGCATGGGTGGCAAGGCCAGCGGGGATACACGTCAATTTGCATATCAGAATAGAAAGTTCCTCCAAGGCTGGCATAGCATTCACTTCCTCCTCCCACTCCCACTCCTCCCATTCCACCATTCCATCTAAGACCATCTTGTGTAGTTTTGGAAACGTGGCAGCAACCTGGGATGAAGTACGGTGGGAGTGACTATGTGGCTGCACGAATTCAGACCCAATATGCTTGATCGCTGGAGCTTGCTTGACGAATAGGTAGTCTAAACATGGGAGCACACACAAGCCATCTGGGAGATGGGTGCAATAAGCCAGATCAGACATCACTAGAATCTTTAAGCTATTGAGGGGCAGCCGCATCACGGTTGCTGACATCATCCATCCTGGGAGTTGACGCCCAAAATAGTTGTAGATAAGAATATGCTCTATGCAAGGCGGAGGATAGAGGCCATCAAACACCTCCTTGATCAGTCCTTGATCCTTCTCAGACACTCTATCTTTGATCAATTCATTGCTAACATATCTACTCATGCAGTTTAGAATCAGAATCATAAGATTGACCTTTTCACCAAGCCTGGCCTTTGTGGTGAATGAGGCGGCAGAAACATTCTTCAGACCCACTAATCCAAGAAACCTAAGGTTGGAAAGAGGCCCAAGCTCTTCCAAAGTACACCAATCATCCTCCATGTGGGCTCTGAACCCATAAAGTGTCCTCAGATTTGTTAAAGCACAAAATCCCCTCGGCATACTATGTATAGATGTCTCGTCAAGGTCAAGAAATCTTAGTTCCCTTAAGTTTACAATGTTATTGGGAAGTTTCATAAAATTCTCACAACCTTCAAGGCTAATATGTTGTAGGAATTTCATCCTATGGATGTTCTCAGGTAGTTGATTTAAGTCATTGCATTTTTTTAACGCCAAATACCTCAAGTGTTTCAGCTTATACAGAGATTCAGCCAAGGCAACAAAATTTGAGGATTCTATATGTAGCGTCCGTAGGCTTGAAAAGGTTCCCAATGAATCATCTGACTGTATCTTGAAACTCCCAATTAACATTAATGATCTGAGTGATTTCTGCTCTTTTATAGTTCTCCACTCAAATTCATTTGATTCCAATCCTTTGGTTTCTATAGACAACCTAAGAAACCTTTGCAAACTAATTTTGCTGTTATATTTTCTCCATTGTGAGTTACTAGTGCGTCATTTCTAGCTAAAAATTGAGCGAATGAGAGAACAACATCGTGCATGTTGCAGGAATATTGAGAAATATCATCTGGCTCTATAAGGTTCCTTAGTATCAGTTCCCTGTAATACTCATGTCCTAATTCTTCTAATCCATCAGAGTTTCCATGAACAAAAACTTCGCTGATCCACATGCTGACAATTTCAGAAGATTCCAGATCTTTCTTTTTAGGTTTAAGGGAGAAATGCAAAAAGCATTGTCTCAAACAAGAGGGCAAGTCCTCATAGCTAAGAAATATTGCATAATTTAGCTCTTCTGGCATTTGAGATACTGACCATATAGCATCATTCAGAACCTTTTGCCAAGAACGTCGATCTTTCTCCCTGTGGCATAGGAGCCCTCCCATCACTTTTACCGCAAGTGGTAGACCATCACACTTCTCTATTATCTGCAAGCCAATATCCTTTAGAATCTCAATCTCGGGCTCATCTTTTTCTGTTGTGAGTACCTGCAACGAATTGAAATATATAGTTAGTAACAAACACATAATGCATTAGCACTGGCTAGTGCCGTTGTATTTCACATATATGCTAACAAAAAGATCGTCGAAAGTGCATGAAGTCTATTGTGCTGGACATACCAATCCCACGGCTCACAAGCAATCAGTTTGTGCACTGCCTGTTCACAAAATTAGTACTAGTACATGATATAGTATTTATCGAACAGTAGTGGTGGACAATGGAAGCGGATTTAGGAGAGGAAGCAAGTTAATCTTCCTGGAAGTAAACTAGTGTTAGAATATTACATATTAAGTGTAGTAATAATAGGTTATTCCTAGTAAGTAGGTAACTTCACCTGCTTCTTGAGCAATGACCATGCATCTTCAGCCCCTAATTTCTCAACATGGTGATAGTGCACAGCTTTCATGCTTCGAGCAACAGTATCATGTCTTGTGGTGACAAGAACTCTGCTACCTGGGTCACTGTAGCTAATGGGAGCCATCAACAGTTTGTCCCATGCGTCGACACCCCACATGTCGTCTAGTACAAGAAATAACTTCTTGTCCCCTACGGCATTCTTGAGAGCACCGACAAGTAGGTCTCTGTCTTGAGCCCCACCACCTCCAGGAAGATCTTCACCAACGGCGATGATAGCCTTACTCAATAGCTCAACATCACTGAAATCTTGTGTGATGCTAAGCCATATCTTCTTAGTGAACTTGCCTTTGATACCGTTGTCATTGAAGACCTTTTTGCTGAGGGTGGTCTTGCCAATCCTGCCGACACCAACAATGGCAACCACCATGAGTTGATCAGTGTTGTCACCAGTTGCCTCCCTTGTAAGCACCTCCACAAGTGTCATAGTGTCCTCCTTGATCTTCTCACCAACTGCACCTGATCGCTCCATCAATGAATCGGTTTTGCGGTTACTGGCAAGAGATCGAGTCGTTTTTCGGTCTTCGTAGGCTTCTAGCCTGATGAAATTGAAATTGTTGCCCCTCATGCAAATATCATCCAAATTTTGGTTGAGCGTCTTGATGCAGGTGCCGATGTCATGGGCATGGAGAGGATTCCGCATGCAAAAGAGCAGAGGGTTAAGACACCCCCTGTCTGTGGTCTGACCTTGCTCCATGGCCTTGAGCTGACATAGATCGATGATGTCGGTGGCCAGGTACATGGCACGCTTCAGATCCTCCACCCAGGCACAGACGCTCTTGTCCGTGATGTCCCGCCTATCAGCATCTTCAAGGAAGTTGTTGAGGTCCCTGAGCTTGACGCTCAGGTCGTCGATCTGACCAGATACTCCGATCAGCATGGCCACCTCGTCTCTGGCCATGTCGGCGAGCATCTTGGTCACATAGGATGCCAAGGCATTCAGAACCCCCGCCATTGGTTGCAGGGTTCACTCACGCTTGAGCTGGTACTAAAAACAAGCATACAAATAAAAGTTTGTCCTTTGTATTACTACCTCGCTTTCTAACATCAACAATCCCTGGCTAACAGGAAGGATAATATCATTCAGTCACTAAAGACTAGCCACAAATGGAAAGGGAAGATGTGGCTAGCAAACTAGAGGACAGTGCAGTGCACACAAATTTGGATTGAAATAAACCGATGTAGCATTTACCTTGAACAAACACCAACAATTCTAACGCAAAGACACACGATCATCTCTTTCAGAGAGAGAAAAATAGCTAGAGTAAATGTGGTGTAGCTGGACCTCATCAGCAAAGTACCTTGAATCGACTGGGAAGATGAGAGACGGATCTTGGTGCAGGGCAAAAGCTAGAAAGATATCCCTTGCTGTCTCGTAAGTAGTTGCAGGGTTCAGTGGCTTGAGATGGAACTGAAAACAAGATATGCAAACAAAATTAGTCCTCTATATTACTAATTTTCACAGATCAACATTCAAATGTTAAAAAGATGGAAAAGAAGGATAGTCAGATTCACTCATCAGAAACTGTTGGGACAAACCCAGATAGCTCTCTTTCTCTCACTCGCACAAACGAAGGTGGAAGATGGAGCACACGATTTTTTCCGACGCACAAACACCTCCGCCGCACGAACGGCGCCTTGGCCGCACGAACGGCCTCACTTTACTGGGCACATACCCGGGCGTGGCAACATGCGAGCCGTTTGGGGTTTGTCCCAACATTTGGTATCATGAGCTTGGTGGTCTTGGGCGTGGTTCGCCTCGCCGGAGGCGTGCCGACGATGGCGGTGTTCGCCGGCGGCTGCGCGATGGAGCTCCGGGCCATGTGTCGGCCCATGGAGGTGCGGTGCGCTGCGGCTGTCATGGCGGACGCGAAGGCAGCGCGTGGCGAGTCCGTGACGAAGGCGGCGAACATGACGAGGGCGAGTCCATGGTGGTGGTGACCGGCGTCAGCGCGCCAGGTCGAGCCCGTGACGGTGGCAATCGGCGTCAGCGCGCCAGGTGGAGTCGGCGGCCGTGGTGACGACTACGGTGAGAGCTGCAGCGACGACAACGATGGAAGCTGCGACAACTCCGGCTGCGGCAAGGTCATGGCTTAGGAGGAGAATGTTAGGAATAAGCCATGACAGTGTGTGTGCGTGCGTGTGTCACGGTGGTATGAGCCTGGACGGACTGTAATGTGCATCAGTGCATGCATGTGTGCTGGCCGTGGCCGTGGCCGTTGAGAGGTTGAGCAAGTCGTGATGCATGTACGTAGTTGTTAGTTAGTGGCCGGATGGCTAGCGTTGTGGGTGAGTTAGTTAGCGCGTGAGACGGCCGTGTACATGCTAGTGGTGGCTGCGTCTTGCGTGCGTGCGTGGGCTTTGGGTGTGTGTGCACCGGGTATAAGACCCCCCCTCCTGTACTGTTTGTAGAGCGCCGGTCTGTTGCCGCGCCATGGTGCTGGTGTGTAGCCGTGCTCCGGTGTGTTGCCGAGCGACGGGGTGTGCCGAGCCAAGTGTGAGGAGCCTAGAAGATGTAGTCTCCGTCGGGACCGTGGTGTGTGCTCGGTCGATGTGAGAGTTCTTTCGGGTTGTGCCGTGTGCGTGCATGTGTACCTCATGTGTGTGTTCGAGTCGTTGAGAGAAATAAAGCCAAGATACAGGCGTTGGTGCGCCGCGGCGTTCGTCGCCGGAAAAATCATGGTGTCTCCTTCGTCTACCTTCGTCCGGCGTTCGTCGCCGGTGGGTTTGTCCCAACAGAAACTATCAACAATTCCTTGTGAATGAAAAGTGTGGCTTGCACACAAAGGAAAGTGCACGCTAAACTGAGGAGATGATAAATGTTTTAGTAAGTGGGGTGGAGCTGCAATCGATAAATTACCTTGGATCGATTGGAGAGATGAAAGAAGTAACAGTGAGCAGAAAGCAGATGGTTGGTCTAGATTTTTTTTTTTTGCGGGGAAATAGGGTGTTTTTATTACTCAATCAATGGGCAGTCCGCCTTACAAAGTTCTGGAACAACACCCGGACCCGATCGAATCCACAAAGCAGTGCGATTCTCACATCTACCAAAATTAGCTAAAAAATGACTCACAACATTTTGATCACGCTTCACATGCGTGACCTTCACCTCTCTGCCCTCGTGTAGGGATCTCAAAATAGTAACCACCATCATGGTGTATCTCGAGCGGCCTGCGTGTCCTTGAGAAATCAGATTCTTCGCCTCGAGACAGTCGGTCTCCAGAACAATCGGCAGTGTAGTCCACTGCAAGGCAAATGCAATCCCCTCCCTACAGGCTGAGAGCTCCGCCTCTAGCGCATCCGCACACGATCTCAAGGATCGACAAGCTGAAAAAATGATGGTTCCTATATCATCACGCAAAACCATTCCCGCTCCAGCCGTGCCATCCGCCTCGCAAAAGGATCCATCAACTGATAGCTTGGTCCATCCGGTTGGTGGTGGAGACCATGCAAGCCTCGGTTGTTGTTTGTGCTCAGCCTTAGATGGCAACAGTTGCTTCCCATGTGGTAAGACCACCACTTTGCCCTTGACGTGGTCCATCTCTGGATGTTGCTGAATGCTCTGAAGCGTGTTGACACAACTGAGAAGAAAGCGCATGGAAGATTCAACGTCTGGTGGCTTCTTGTTGTGCACGATCTCATTCCGCACATGCCAACACCTCCATAAAGTCATAAGGAGGCACATGGGATCATGATTTGAAAGATCCGCGAGCACCGGAAGCAGCCACTCCGGGCCCTCGTCTGTCACAGTACTCACGTCCGGGATATTCCAATGTTCCGCCATAGCTTGCCACAAAACGACCGCCCTCGGGCACTTGCAGAAGGCGTGATGTGTATCCTCCCTCCCAGTCATACAAATGGGACAAACATCAGATACTTCAAGAGTTCGGTGGTGCTTATTTTCCCAAGTAGGAAGGGAGTTAGTAGCTAGCCGCCACGCAAAGACACGCACCTTCGGAGGAGCAGGGCACCTCCATAGATAGGCCCAAACGGCTCTTCGTCCGTCCGGTGCCCTGCTCGCTGCGACTGAAGACAATCGTAGACGCTCATTGAGGCCCAACTGATACGCACTCCGAACTGTAAAGACTCCAGAACGCTCCATCGTCCAGGCCAGAACATCATCACCGAGCCTTTGTGAGGTACGAATCTTGAGAATAGCATCAATATCTGCAGGAATAAACCAGCGTTGAAGGAGATCCAATCTCCAATTGCCCTGTACATCCAACAGCTGGTCCACGCGGCGAAGACGACACCTTCCCTGAGGAGAGATTGGCACGGTTGGTTCCCCTCGCTGAATCCACTTATCGCGCCATATGCGAATGGATGAACCGTTTCCTACCCGCCAAATAATTCCTTTTTTCAACAATTCAAGTCCGTGCACAATTGCTTGCCAAGTCACCGAAGCACTTCCAGAGAACACAGTATCAAGCATGTCACCATTTGGTCTAGATCTGGGGAGCAAGAGATGCCTATATCCGGCAGTCATCAACGCTCCAAGTACTTGTTCATCTGATGCTATGTGCGGTCGCCATCTCCTTCATTCCTATATTGCAGAAATAAAAAAGCTTGTTGTTACTCACAAAAATATCGATCTGTACTTGATTCCTACTGCAAACCAAAGCTGAAAAACTAGTTAGGTGCTTTCTACTAATACTAAAAAGATGTGAGCTTAGTTCTTAGCAACAAAACAAAATCGAATCTTTGTACTGAACAAATCGGACTGCACAAATCATAGCCTCAGAAACACGGAACTTCCTTCCTAGCTACTAGTGAGTCAATTTATGAGGAAATTAGATCATCTCGCTTAGACCAGAAAAATAAATATCCAAGATGATACAATAAACCAGAATCGCCTAGTTGAGCTGAAATTAGTTACCTTGAAATAATTGAAGAATCGAAGCTCAGAACAACTAGCTCGCAGAAGGGTAGAGAATGGGGCTTTGTTTATTGAGAGGACTATACACGGTGGGATTGAGATACAAGATACTTTTTCTTTACTTTGAAAAGTAGTCAGCGAGTGAGACACTGGAATCAATTCATCAATTCTGAGAGATCGGAGCTCCAGATCTTCCTCTAGTTCTTCACTAGCGGCTGATCAGTATTGTTACGTGCAGTGGTTCACTTGCTAGCTAGTTGCTCAAGTGGCTCTTGGCATAACTGGTCCAACAAGAAAGCACGTTATCTGGATTTTAGTTTATATAGTTGGACAGGCATGGGTCGGCTGCTGAACGCTGCATAGGCAAGTAAATGTGGATTGGTTTTCCAAATCAAGTGGTGTTTCTTACAAGGTGGAAACTACGTACATGAACCTCACCGAAACGTACTCCTCTATATGGACCTGTTATTAATTATATGTTTTATTTGGGGCAAATTAAATTCCAACCACAACCAAGTATTTTGTTCCCCTTTATTAGAAGACAGAGACCGATGCATGGTACTTCGAAAGGTAGTTGGCGAGCGAGACTGTGGGAGCTAACGAACAAGCCCAACTTGCTGCCTGACAGCTACAAGCTACCCAATGAGTAGTCGCGCACATTTTTCCACAGAGAAGATAGTGTGTGTGAGGCGGGCCACCGTTACTTTGGTTGAATCTAGATGAGGCAACGAATGCATACCCACCTCACGACCTCACGTTCTACCTCAGTTTCTAAGGTCCAGCTGGGTCAAACTAGCTGGAGCAATACGAAATATATAATAGGTAGTGTCAATAAGCTGTGGAAGCAATTAATTCACGAAGTTTAGTCTTAACCCGTCAAATAAGAAAGAACAAAGTTTAGTCTTACTGCAGTCACTCACAATGTATATCCACAGTGTTTTAATTAGACAGAGATCGATGTGTTACTTTGAAAGGAAGTCAGTGAGCGAGAGCGTGCGTATCATAAAAGGGGGACTTGATAGTTTTTACGACTCGTGCCTTGTTGTCAAGGTGGGTTAGCCCGAGAGGTTAGTTCATGTATCTAGGGTGGAGATGGATTGTGTGCATGTAAATGTAACATAACATCTTTCCCGCTCTTCTTTTAATACTCCCTCTGATGAGAAATAAGTGTCGTGATCAGAAAGAACAAAGTTTAGTCTCACTGTAATCAAAAACAACATATATCTACAATGTATTAATTATACAGAAATCGATGCATGGTACGTTCAAAGGTAGTCAGCGAGTGAGACCATGGGATCTATAGAACAAACCCAACTTGCTGTCCGACAGCTACAAGCTACCCACTGAGTAGTCGTGCCTGCGTATTTTTCCACAGAGAAAAGAGTGTGTGATCGTCGTTACAGGAATGGTGTGAGAGGCCATCGTTGCTTCAATCTTGATGAGGCAATGCATATCCTCCTCACACTATATTTCTTTTTTTATCCACCCAAGGCAAATTAAGGTCCAGCTGGGTCAAACTAGCGGGAGCAATTCCAAACAATAGGTAGTGTTATTAAGCTGTGGAAGCCATTAACCAATGAAGTTATTAAGTGGTCCCAAATAATAGTACTCCCTCCGATTCAAATTATAAACTTTAGTACAAAATTGTACTAAAGCTGCGTCAATTAATTTGGATCAGAGAGAGTAGTAAGTTTGTTCTGTGAAGCAATGAACAAATTGTGTAGCCTGATTAAAAAGTAGGTCGTGTTCAAGAGTGGTATATATGCACTTGCTCGGTTCATTGTTAGCAGTTCAGCTACACAAACTGAAATTGCACAATAAATGGTAGTAGCATATTTGCGGCCTAGCAGCGTGAATTGGATATCAATCCTTCCCTCGTATTGTCAGGTCAATCTCGAGTCTGAATCATGCTTTAGACGGAATCAACAAGTGGAGACTCAGAAAAACGATTACTTATACCAGGAAAGCCCACTAGAGAACTAGTTAGAACTCCCTCCGTAAAGAAATATAAGATCTCTGTAAAGAAATATAAGATGGAATCAACAAGTAGTGATTTAAACACTTTTATATTTCTTTACGGAGGGAGTATATGTTATCTGATGCAAGGAAAATCTCTCATTCCGTAACTACAGGTACAGGCTATGCCTAATTGTGGACTGAACACTGAAACTCAACCCCATGCATTCAGTTTGAGAGCCTGAAACTAAACTCACTAGTAGTAGCTTCTTTGGCTTCCAGTTTACAATTTTCAGGATATCAATCATTCATTTCCTCTCTCTCAATGTTTCTACTTCCAACACACACACACACACACACACACAACAACAAACCAATGTGGGTTCTGAATCACTAGTGGTGCAGCAGGTCCTTGTGCTGCAAAGAGCCTATATACATACAGGCCAAAGTAACCACGGCTACAACAAACAGATTTAAGAGAAAGAAACCAACCGTAACATGCTCTAGACAACATGTTTTTTTTTTTTTGAAAAGGAGGATCGCCCCCGGCCTCTGCATCATAATGATGCATGCAGCCATTTTATTAAAATAGATAAGTTCCATGAAAGTGCAAGATCCAACAAGAGCTCAAAGGAGCTCGTAATAAAAAGGGAATGCATGCCACATATAGCAAGATAATAACATGCAACCATCTTCGTAACTCAAATTAGTAATTCAGTTGTTGGGTTTCAGAACCTGAAACATGGACTAGCTTGCTGCTTTCTTCCTTGCCCACCATAACAAGAAATTAAGAGCAACAACATAAAATGAAATTCAGGTTCAGCCGTCGAGCAGGGCAGCACCAGGTGGCGCCCGCCTGGCGTATATGTCGCTCAACCTGGCCATCCAATATGCCGACGTCCTAAACGCCGTTGTGCTACAAGTAAGCGAGGACCCAATTCGCCTTGCCTGCTTGTCTGAATTTTGTTACACATTCAGTTGTAGAATCTAGTTAGATGCCTATCTGAATTTTGTTGAGTGCTACTGCTGTCAATCGGTGTAAAGTTTCAGAACCCTCAACTGACCTGACCGCACAAGTCCAAACGGTGTAAAGTTTCAGAACCCTGAACATGGACGTAAGAAATAAAATGACAAGATCCCCTTGGTCGCGCTCGAAACGATGTTATGAATTTGCAAGTGAAACCGGGCTACCTGTGTACTGCCCTGTTTCTACCCTGTTTCACTTTCAGAACCTGAAACCAGGTAGGGCTGGCTGAAGATGTTAATCAAGGGTAAGTAATGCTAGCTTTCAGTTCATAGTTATGTGAAATATGCTAACTCATGGACGCTAGCTAGCTTTCTAGTGACAGTACAAGAAAGAAACTGACAACTACTATGCATATACAGTTCTGTTCTGGGCTCTGTCATAGTTATGTGTTCCAACAAACAAATTGATAGCTATCACTCTGTCATACAGTCAGAATTAGTAGTACCAAAGGTTCTTTCTTTTGTTGATCGAATGATAGAAATGAAACCCATCATCAACACATCAGCATGTTGACTACATGCGGTTAATTTCCCCCGCAGGTATCTAGCTAACGTATATACCCACAGGCCAAATTAAATAACCACGGCTAGTACTATAAGCAAAAGAAAACAGGGAGGGATACAAAACAGGGAGCATCTACATCTCTGTTCTAACTTGGTGTACCTGCTTGGTATGTATCCACTATCCAGTAGTCCAGACTCCAGTCCAGCTAATCTTGCTGCATGCCAAGTTGTGAACTGCATGCCGTTCCAGCCGACGTGTGAGCAGAAGCATATGTAGCTAGTAGGAAGTTTAAAATGTTGTTGTCTCATTAATTTTCCACTCCTTCTTCTCCAAGAGTCACAGCAGGGTCATTTTGGTCTTGGCTGCCTTCTACATCCTCCACATCTTCAGACTCTGTTTCAGACCATGACCACTCCTACGAAGCAAAACGAAACAGTGGCAACTGCATATTCAGGCCCTAGCATATACACCACTGAACTACTAATATGGAATGCAATCAACAGCAAGATATTAAAGAAAACAAATTGACTATATATATTACCTTGGGGTTGAAGTTTGTCTCCATGTTTGTTTCCTTCCACGCATTGCAATCACAGTCTAGAGAAATCAAGAGCAAGAGCTGCCTACATGCGTCTTCATTCGACTCACTGCACTGCATTTGCATGCACAAGAACAGCAGCAGATTCAGTTTGTACGATTGATATGCATGTTGTATCTTTGTTAGTCGACAGTCATATATACATGTGCTCCTTCGGATTTCAGTGTTGACAAACACAGTAGAATAACTGAATGATTACAATGTTCAGCGGCAACAGAGTGAATAACAGATCATGACACGGGCATAAGAAAAGTTGAGGAGCAGCTGTACAAATAGCTGTACAAAGTGAATACACAGTCATATACTTTGACAAACTAACCAAGCAAATAGCGTCATGCATAGATCAAGCAATTAGCCGTTGATGTGTTTAGGGGGCTGTTCCGAAGCAGAAGTTCTCATATATATATTCTGACATGTTGACAAACTAAGAAATCAAATAGCATAATGCACAAATCAACCATCGCAAGGCAGGCAGTGTCGGAATAAAGGTGAATGATGATATTGGTCACTATTTCCAGACACACAAGGGTCTACGACAAGGTGACCCGATGTCTCCTATCTTGTTTAACATAGTGGTAGATATGTTGACAATTTTGATAGGGAGAGCTAAAGAAAACGGTCAAGTAGGAGGACTAGTCCCGCATCTGGTGGAGGGCGGAGTGTCCATCTTACAGTACGCTGATGATACTATCATATTCATGGAGCATGACCTGGCGAAAGCAAGGAACATGAAGCTTGTGTTATGCCTTTTTGAGCAGTTGTCGGGGTTAAAGATTAACTTCCAGAAAAGCGAGTTGTTCTGCTTTGGGAGAGCTAAAGACGAGCAAGAATCGTATAAACAACTGTTCGGATGTGGGATTGGTTCGATGCCCTTCACGTATTTGGGTATCCCGATCCACCACCGTAGGCTATCCAACAAAGAATGGAAGTGCATTGAAGATCGATTCGAAAAGAAACTTAGTTGCTGGAAGGGCAAACTTATGTCATATGGAGGCCGGTTAATACTTATTAACTCGGTGCTCACGAGTATGCCAATGTTTCTATTATCCTTTTTTGAAGTACCGGTAGGGGTACGGAAAAGACTGGACTTCTATCGATCGCGCTTCTTTTGGCAGAGTGACGAATCGAAACGAAAATACCGTCTTGCTAAATGGGATATCATTTGTAGGCCGAAGGACCAAGGTGGTCTTGGTATTGAAAGCCTAGAGGTGAAGAATAGATGCCTACTTAGCAAATGGCTTTTTAAGCTATCTGAGGAGACAGACGCCACATGGGCCCAGATCCTGCGTAATAAGTATCTCCAGTCTAAAACCCTCGCACAGGTGATGGTAAGAGCAACGGATTCGCCGTTCTGGAAAGGACTGATGAAGGTGAAATTAGTTTTCTTTCACAGGACAAAGTTTATTGTGGGCAATGGTACCGCAACGAGATTCTGGGAGGATACGTGGCTAGGAGAGACGCCTCTAGCTGTACAATATCCCACCCTCTATAATATTGCGCAGCGCAGAGAGACCTATGTTGCAACAGTGTTACAGTCAAATTTAGAAGATCTTTAGTGGGAAACCGTTGGGAAGCATGGCTTCATCTTGTGAGAAGATTGATGGATGTCCACCTTAATCAACAGCCGGATCAAATACACTGGAAACTAACTCAGAATGGGGTGTTCTCTGTGAAATCCATGTATTTGGACCTGATCAACTCTGCTTCAATCCCACGATCAATTCATATATGGAAGGTCAAGGTGCCTCTAAAAATCAAAGTGTTTATGTGGTTTTTACACAAACAAGTCATTCTCACTAAAGATAACTTGGCTAAGCGGAACTGGACAGGGTCTAGCAGATGTAGCTTTTGTTCTCAAGATGAATCTATCAAACACCTCTTTCTTGACTGCCCAATGGCGAAGATTTTATGGCGATCGGTTAATATAGCTTTCAACATTACCCCTCCCTCTAGCATTAACACGTTATTTGGGACGTGGCTAAACGGAGTTGACTTAGAAACAGCGAGACACATCCGTGTTGGCGTATGTGCTTTATTATGGTCTACATGGAATTGCAGGAATGATTTGGTTTTTAACAGAACAACAAATGTTAACTTCTTGCAGGTTGTTTTCCGGGCCACTACGTTAATCCGTATGTGGTCGCTACTTACTCCGATGGAGGCCAGGGGGCGTATGGCTACTGCGTCTATCCAATGGGAGATGGTAGCACGGGGTATCTTCAACCGGTTTGGATGGCCGTCATGTAATAGGATACGTCTATAGTCTTCCTATTCATTCTTTTACTCTGCCGGTTGTGGCTATCCGTTTTGCTTCAGGTTCCTTTGTGAGCCTTTATATTTGTTTCACGCTTGGAGACTTTGTTGAACTCTTTGCCGTTAATAAAGTGGCCGCATGCATCTTTTTGATGCAGAGAGGCCGGGGGATACCCTCCTTTTCTAAAAAAAACAAATCAACCATCGCATAGCTGTACTTAGTTTTCTACATTACACCAAATCAAATGCGGAAATATATAATTAGCTTTTGGACCATGTGATCCCCTCCAGGCTGGTCTCCAGTTCCATTGTCTACTATACATAGCTAGCAGCAGGAAATTAACATACATACAGATCCTTGGAAGATCCATGCATATTGTTGCCTCCTTAATTTGCTACTCCTCATTCCTCCCTTGGCCCATGTGTTCCTCCTCAATTTTTTCTGGGTTGTCTGCATCCTCCTCATCTTCACTCGCAGATTCCATCAGGGCAGCTAAACGAGGCAATCCATCTTCACCCCATGATTGGAGAAAGTTAACATGATCTTGCAACGCCTGACAAGCAAAATGAGACAGTAGGCTCTAGTGTTACCAACGAACTATAGTACTATACTATGGCAGAATCAACAATAGGAGATTATGAAAAATATAGTAACTACACATATTGGAAAAGAGCAACAAATTACCAATATATACAAATATTACCTGCAGATCAAAGTTTGTCTCCATGTTGTATGGTTCAGTTGTGTAAAATAGGTGCCATCTCTTTTCAACTCCATCAGCAATAAAATTTCCGTAAGACTCGACATGCTGGATATGGCTAAACTTGTCCCACTCGGAACTAGACTTTCCCAAAGCCATGGAAATGAGTATGAACGGCCAACAGTGCAGCAGCAAATGGTTTGGCTTTACAGTTTGCAGGTACGATGGGAGCCGGTTCTCGCTGTAGTAAACTGTTAACATCATCCTCCTCCTCATCTTCACCCGCAAATTCCATCAGGGCAGCTAAACGAGGCAGTCCATCTTCACCCCATGATTGGAGAAAGTTAACATCATCTTGCAACGCCTGAGAAGCAAAATGAGACAGTAGGCTCTAGCGTTACCAATGAACTACAGTACTATACTATGGCAAAATCAACAATAGGAGATTTAGAAAGACATAGTAACTACACATATTGGAAAAGGGCAACGAATTAGCAGTATATGTATATTACCTGCATATCCATGTTTGTCTCCAAGCTGTAGGGCTCCCTTGTGTAAAATAGGTGCCAGCTCTTTTCAATGCCATCAACATCTGCATAAGCCTCAACATGCTGGATATGGCTGAACTTGTCCCACTCAGAACTAGACTTTCCCAAAGCCATGGAAATGAGTATCAACGGCGAACAGTCCAGCTGCAAATGGCTTGGCTTCACAGTTTGCAGGTACGATGGGAGTCGGCTCTCGCTGTAGTGAACTGTTAGCACGAGCCTCTGGAGTGCATCCATCGCCTGCAGCGACTCGAGCTTCCGGCAGCAATAGATCTCAAGCTTTCGCAGCTTGAGAAAATTGGAGATCCTGGTCAGGTCGGGCAAGTCATGCAGGTTGAGCTCGACTACAGAAGCAAAGTTCTCTATAGACTGGAGTTGTTGGACGCTCCATATGGTTAACTTTTTCAAAGCCCTTGCATGTGTGGCAAGGCCAGGAGGGATACACCTCAATTTGCAACTTAGAATAAAAAGCTCCTCCAACACAGGCATAGCATGCACTTCCTCCTCCCACTCCCACTCCTCCCATTCCTCCATTCTAAACAAGACCATCTGGTGTAGTCTTGGAAACGCAGCCAAAGCCTGGGAGGAAGGATGATGATGGTGACTATAGGGCTGCACAAATTCAGGACCCACACGCTTAATTGCTACAGCCTGGAATACCTCTAGGTACTCCAAACAAGGGAGCTGACACAGTCCATCAGGGAGTTGAGTGCAGCAAGCCAGATCGTGCAGCATTAGAATCTTCAAGGACTGGAGGAGTGTCGTTGATGTTTCCCTTTTGGGAGCTGGCACCCATAATATCCTTGGATACGAATATCCTGTATGCAAGGTGGAGGACGTAGACCATCAAATACCTCCTCAATTACTCTTTGATCTTTCTCAGTGACATTTTCTTTATTCAGTCCGTTATCGCCAAATCTATTGCTACAGTATAAGCGCAGCATGGAGAGATACACCTTTTCATCAAGCCTGGCCATTGTGGCAAATGAGCCAGCAGGCACATTCTGTAGACCCACTATTCTAATGCACCTAAGCCGGCAAAGAGGACCAAGCTCTTCCAAACTGCACCAATCACCATCCATTTGAGCTGGGAACCCATATATTGTCATCAAATTTTTTAGAGCACGGAAACCCCTAGGCACAGCAGTTACACATGTGCGATCAAGGTCAAGAAATCGCAGTTCTTGTAACTTCACAATGCTATTAGGAAGTCTCACAAGATTCTCGCAACCCTCAAAATTAACATGTTGCAATAATTTTATCTTGTGGATGTCTTGTGGCAAGCTATTTATACCATTGCAGTTTTTTACTGCCAAGTACCTCAAGTGTTTCAATTGATGCAAAGATTCAAGCAATGCAACACAATCTGTAGACTCCATATGTAGAATCCGCAAACTTGAAAAAATAACCATGGAATCACCAGGTTGAATCTTGAAATTGCCAATTAATATTATGGATCTTAGTGACTTTTGCTCTTGTAGACTTCTCCACTCAATTGTATCTGGTTCTACTCCTTTTGTTTCTATAGATAACCTAAGAAATCTTTGCATACTAGAAGTACTACTAGTAGATTCTCCATTCAGTACTAATGCTTCATTTCTAGTCATAAATTGAGCAAATGAACGGACAACATCATGCATGTTGCAAAAATGTTGACCAGGATATGATGTATCTGGCTCTATAAGGTTCCTTAGTACTAGCTCCTTATGGTACTCAATTCCAAGTTCTTCCAAGCTATCCGAGTCCCCATGAACAAATCCTTCCCCAATCCACATACCGACATATTGGCTATCTTGAAACAGTACCTTTTTAGGTTTAAGTGAAAAATGCAAGAAGCATTGTTTTAAACAAGGGGACAAGTCCTCATAGCTAAGATATATTGCATTATTTAGCTCCTCTGGCATTCGAGATACTGACCATATAGCATCATTCAGAACCTTTTCCCAACCAAGTCGTTCTTTCTTCTTCTGGCATAGGAGTCCTCCCATTACTTTTATAGCCAGCGGTAATCCATCACATTTTTCTATTATTTGCAATCCGATATCCTTTAGCATATCAATTGCTGGTTCACTTTTTTCCATTCCGAGAATCTGCAAGTAGTTTAAGCCAATATGGACAATAAGGAACACATAACATTTTTGAGTTGCTACTGGTGGTGGCCTGCTACATAAATTAGGTTGGCAAGAGAAGGAGCAAAAAATAACCCATTGATTAATAATTATTTTTAAACTACGACCACGCGGATTTCATGAAGCATTGATGTCCTTGCCGTTCTTTTAACAGATAAAATGATCTAATTAGCTAGTCACTCTCAGCATAAATGTACGCATTGGCCACACCCACAGCATGTACTCTACGTGCAGGTCATTATTTTTTAGAAAGAATAATAAGCGGATAGCTAACCAAGAACTAGGGCGTATAGCCATTGCAAATGAAGATGTATCGAGTTTACAGTGGAGGACGTACAAGCAGTTTGGTGTATACGTTTTCTTTGTTTACTATTCATTATGAGTATTACTACTAATGTACATCAAGCAGTACTGACACACTAAGAAGTAGGAGCAATTAAGGTAGTAAGCAAGCAGTGACATCAAAATACGGTTATTGCCTATGTTTATAAATGCGTAGACTATGTTTTTTACTTGAGATAGAACATACGTTACTGGTAGTTATGTACTGACCTGCTTCCTGAGCAATGACCAAGCATCTTCGGGTCCTAATTTGTCAACATGGTGGTACGGCTCCATGGCTCTTATTCCTCGTGCAACAGCTTCATGCCTTGTGGTGGCCAAGACTCGGCTACCGGGGGCGCCGTGGCTAAAGGGTGTCATCAACAACCTGTTCCACTCACCGACACCCCACATGTCGTCCAACACAAGAAAGAACTTCTTGTCCTTGATGGTGCTGACAAGAGCCGGCACAAGTAAGGCTTTATCTTGAGACCCGCCCCCAGGCCCAGGCAAGTTTCCATCGGCAGCACTGATGGCTGTCCTCAATAAATCAACCTCGCTGAACTCTTGCGTGATACTTAACCATATCATTTTTGAGAACTTGGCTTGCATTGCCTCGTCATTGAAGACCTTCTTGCTGAGGGTGGTCTTGCCGATCCCCCCAAGACCAACAATGGCGAACACCATGATGCTATCACTATTGTCACCTGCGTCCTTCGTTAGCAGCTGGACAAGTGCTCTCGTGTCCTCTTCGATCTTCTCCCCAACGACACCTGATAGCTCCAACACTGGATGGGTCTTGCGGTCCACAGGAGGAGGGTGGTTCGTCTTCCGGTCTTGGTAGCCTTCTAGCCTGATAAAGTTGAAACTACGTCCCCTCTCGCAGATGTCATCCAGCTGCTGGTTGAGCACCTTGATGCGGGTGCCGATGTCGTGGGCGTGGAGGGGGTTCCGCATGCAGAACAACAAGGGGTTAAGGCACCCCATGTCCTTTGATGAACCTCGCTCCAAGGCCTTGAGGTGACAAAGGTCGAGGATGTCGGTGGCGAGGTACATGGCA
The DNA here is from genome assembly GCA_039707655.1 of Elymus sibiricus. Classification (NCBI taxonomy): domain Eukaryota; kingdom Viridiplantae; phylum Streptophyta; class Magnoliopsida; order Poales; family Poaceae; genus Elymus; species Elymus sibiricus. The sequence goes on along the minus strand of CM077673.1, from coordinate 13,660,026 downwards.
CGCTTCAGGTCCTCCACCCAGGCACACACGCTCTTGTCCGTGATGTGCCGCCTATCAGCATCTTCAAGGAAGTTGTTGAGGTCCCTGAGCTTGACGCTCAGGTCGTCGATCTGACCAGATACTCCGATCAGCATAGCCACCTCGTCTCTGGCCATGTCGGCGAGCATCTTGGTCACATAGGATGCCAAGGCATTCAGAACCCCCGCCATTGGTTGCAGGGTTCACTCACGCTTGAGCTGGTATTGAAAACAAGCATACAAATAAAAATTAGTCCTTTGTATTACTACCTCGCTTTCTAAGATCAACAATCCCATGCTAAATGGAAGGATAATCTGATTCAGTCCCTACAGACAAGTAACAAATCGAAAAGAAAATGTGACCTGCAAATTAGAAGACGGTGCACACAAATTTGACTTGAAATAAAACCCATGTAGTATTTACCTAGGGGAGTGAGTAGACTAAAAATCCTAGTACTCATACTTAAAAGGTTGTATGCATCCCTAGTTGGTGCAAAGGCCGGGGAAGTGAAATCCCCCCCCCTCCCCCATTTTTACTCACGCATTTATTGAGGACTAGGCTTGATGCGTAACAGAGACTAAAAATCCTAGTACTCATACTTAAAAGGCTGTATGCATCCCTAGTTGATGCAGAGGCTGAGGAAGTGAAATTCTCCCTCATTTTTAAGAGAAAAACTTCAGACGCCCCCGCGTCGTCCCCGCTAGGGCGACTCGGGCGGCCCAAAGCCTAGCCGCCGGGGGCGCGCACTCCCTTCTCCCCTCCCTCCGTCGCCGCCGGGGGACGCCGACGGGCTACGCCCGGGGGCCGACGGCGGCGGCAGAGGACTCCCTCTCTCCCGCGTCTCAGGGGTGGTGCGGAGCCCCTACACGTGTGGAGGCGCGACCGATCTAGCGAAGCGGCGGCGATGGCTACGGTGGCCGGCCCTGCCTCGGGCGACGGCGGCAAAGCGCGTCGAGCAGCCCGGTCACGGGCGGCGGCGTGCGGCGGCTGGCCCGGTTTGGGCGGCGGCGCGATGCGGTCGGCTGGCTACGTTGCGGCGGCGCGCCATCTGGCTTCGGATCGGCGGCGGCGTGGAGGGCCTGGTGGACTGCTCGGCAACACTTCCGGTCAGATCTGTTCTGGCCGATGCAGCCGGCGGTGGTGGTCATCTCCTCCGTCGGAGGTGGTCGGCCTGAGGCTGGGTGGTCGGATCTCGAGATCCGTCATCTAGTCCCGGCTGCGAGTCGGGGAGACATAGTTGCCGGTGAAAACCGAGCCGACGGCAGGCGATGGCGGCGTTCTGCGCCGTTACCTTGATGAAGGCATCATCGTGTAACTAATGTCGATCCACTCGTGCTGCTCCCGGGGAAACCCTAGGATCTGGTTTTCCAGATCAGACGATGGCGGCACTACGGTGTCGTTTCTCTCTTGGGAACATCGTTGGTGGAGCAGCGCTAGAAGACAGAGGCAGGAGGTGGAGCGGCTTCGTCTTGAACGGAGTTTCGGTGGAGATGTTAAGTCATGCCTGACCGACAGGTGCTACGCTGTGTCATGTCTGTTCGGCAGGTGCTACGCACGACAGATCTTCCCGAGTCTCCGCGTCGGGATGGACGAACGCAGGACGGTGGCGCCGTTGGGCGCCGTGGTGGCATCGACGGATGGCCGAACTGGCAAGGATGATGCGGATCTCTCTCCTGAAGATGGGACATCGGTTCGATGATGATGGCGGCTTCTAAAACGTGTGCATGTGGTGTACGCTTTAGGTCTGCTGCACCGGTTGTTGGTTCCGATACGTTATATGGATGGATCGACGACGACATCGGTTTTAGATATGGGTAGTGAGAGCACTTCATATTATCAAGTTTGTAGGTGTGAGTGGTGGCTTCGAGTGGCTTGATGTATGTTCTTGTCAGACCTTCATGAAATAATTAGTAAAGATGGCTGTATGCATCGATTGATGCAGAGGCCGGGGGTTTAACCTCCTTTTCTAAAAAAAATGTAGTATTTACCTTGAACTTGAACAAAACACCAACAATTCAAACGGAAAGGCACAAGATCATCTGTTTCAGAGAGAGAAAGGTAGCTAGAAAGTGTGGTGTAGCTGGAATCAGCTAAGTACCTTGAATCGACCGGAGAGATCAGAGACGGATCTTGGTTCGCCGTTGCTCCAGAAAAAATACTAGGTAGATCGCAGGGTTCGCTCGCGCTTTTAGCTGCTACTGAAAAGAAACATGCAACTAAAATGAGTCCTCTGCATTACGACGCAGCACCTTTTATACATTTCCAACAATTGTATGCTACAAAAGACGGATACCAGATGGAAAACACTTGAAAACAACCGACTGATTTCTGGATGAAATCAGCCGCGTCCCCTGGACGCCACGCGTTCTGCTCGGGACCATGCATCGCTCTTCCCTGAGAGCCACTCGTTTTCTTACCCCCGTCTACCTAGCTTATGTCGTCAGCCGCTCGTCTCCTACCTCTCTCGTTCTCCAACCTCCGCCCAACACCGTTTTTGTCTCTGCCCGTACCACTTCGTGACCCACACCGGCTGCTGGTGCTGACCTTGTCCTCTGCAGCACCATGCGAGTGTCGCCGTCCCTAGCAACAACACGACGATCGATTGAAGCACCGGCTGCAGCTGTTTGGGACGGATTTTGAAGCTCCTCAGGCACCAGTGTTGTTTCGCTTCGACCACCGCACCGCGAGGCTGCGTCGGCACCGCGCCCTCTGCTGCAATGAGGGGTTGCAGCAGCCACCATGGATGGAGAAGCTCCTCGAATCCCTTCATATCAACAGAGGTCCGAGACTCGGCGTCGTGCAGCTCGCCACTGGCAATGCAGCAACGGTGGCTTGCTGCGACGGGAGAGGGGCTGCAGCAACGCCGCTGCTGCAATCTCCCATGGCCAACCACCGAAGCTAAATCGGGAGTACCGTGTACCGACACAGAGCACTGCTCTGCATTCCTCGCCGCCGTTGCAAGTCAAAGGGCGAGGCACAACCACCGAGCTTCATTCATCGCCACGGCAGCAGCACTACTAGAAAAAAGGCTATAGCTAATATAGACATTAATAGCGCACTATGTATGTGGTAGCAGTGGCGCACCACACATGGGTGCGTCACTAATGTTTATATTACTAATGGCGCACCTGGTGTGTGGTGCGCCACTGCTAAGTTTCTCCTGGGCACACCCCCTCCCCAGACTTACCAGTGGCGCACCGTGGGTGTGGTGCGCCATTACTAGTTTAACTAGTAATGGCGCACCACACCCACGGTGCGCCATTATTAACAATTTTTTTTTCAATTTTTTTTTCAAAACTAGTAATGGCGCACCACACCCACGGTGCGCCACACATGCACCTATTCATGTCAGGGAGCTAGCAGCCACCACCAACCACAACCCCCCCCCCCCCACACACACATCCCCCCAGCCCACCGCCGCCAGCAGCGCGCGGAGCCGCCGGCCGCCCCCCCAAGGTCTCCTCCCCGCCCCCCTTCTCCTTCCTCTCCTCCTCTCACCTCCCTCTCTCTCCCCGTGCAGGAGCCCGCCATGGCCAAGGCTCGAGCTCGAGCTCGGCCGAGCCCCGCCCTGCCCCTGGAGCCCGCCAGCCGGTGGCCTCCCCACGACCAGATCCGTGCGCCGCCGCCTGTCCCCGGCCTCCCCGACCTCTCCTCCGGCCTCCCTCGGTCCCACCGTGTGCCACCCCCGAGGGCACCCCCGAGCGCTGCCCTCCCCTCCGCCGTCGCCCTCTGCGCCCCGCTCGTCACGCGCGAGGCCTCCGCCGTCGCCCTCCCCTCCGCCGCCCTTCCCCGACCGCCGCCCTCCCCTCCGGCTGCACCAACGCCCCGCCCCGTGCTAGGGCTTGTCACGCTCCGTCATCGACCTGCCCCGCAGCGGTCAGGACCTCCACATCGTCGTCTTCGAGGCCGGGACACCAGGTGAGAAGCCCTCTCCATTTCCTCAACTTCCTACTTGTCTCCTTTGGGAAGAATGTTTACTGAAACTGCCTCTAATCTGATTCAGTTAGGAAATATATACGTAGTTGGCAATTGTTTGTACTTGATAATAAGTAAAAGTGGTTGAATGGAAACAGTAGGTTATTTGCATTGTGACTGTTGGATTAATCCGCCAATTTACAAATGCTAGAATGTTATCCGAAGTAAGTTGGTTGTTGAAGAAAAACCGATTTATAAATCAAATGTTCACACTCTTGGAATCTGAAAACCCAAATCAGTTCAGTCATCTCAGTTTGAGCTTCATAGAGAAGATACTAATTTCTAAAAGATTTAGCCAATTGAAATTCACATTACATTGTGCCTGTCTCAGTTGTTTGTCTGAAAAACAGTGTACTGAAATTGGTAGTCTGAAAAACAGTTTACTGAAACTGCAGCTAATCTGGTTCAGTTAGGACTTGACAATTGTTTGTATTAGACATAAGTAAGTAAATTCAGAGATAAGTTAAATGTTCAGTAAGAAAATTCAGTTACAATAAAATTCAAAGATAAGCAAATTCAGTTACAATAAAATTGAGAAATAAGCATATTCAGTTACAATAAAATTCAGAGATAAGCAAATTCAGTTACACTAAAATTCAGGCATAAGCAAATTCAAAGATAAGTTAAATGTTCAGTAAGAAAATTTAGTTTCCCTCACTCACTGGGATGTTGATCTTATTCTCATAGATGATAAATTATATCATGTCATTGTTTGCCTTGATATTTTTACAGATCCCCAAGTACAAGCAGATCACGCCCCCCGTCCTCTCCGAGCGCCTCAGGGTAATCTTCCTTCTTCTTTCTTCCTTCCTTCCTGTTGAATTGTGTGATGAATTGAACAATTGTGATATGAATTGACTGCATGTCCTCTTGAATTGTTGTGTAAATCTGACATCCTCAGATTTTGCTTGGTGTGCCAACTGCAAAGTTATAAGCAGGATTTGATATGCCCATCTGGTGACCATTTGATTTCTATCTGTGTGATGCTAAGACGTCCATATGTGTTCTTTTTTGCATGATTTCCAAATATATTTCTTCTTGCTCCTAAAATGTGCATTTTGACTGAAAAATGCAATGGTGTTGTGTATTGTTCCTTGTTTTTGTCATCTTATTGCTGGTGAGCTAATTATTGTCATTTTAAATAAAGGTTTGACAGCATGTTTTTCCCATAATTCATTCCTCACGTAGATTTGTTCTCATAATTCATTTCCATTATAATCTTACTCATACAATATTCACACCATGTAATTCTGGAAATATATGCTCATATCTAGTTCTGCATTAAAAATGACAATATTGACATGTTATAAATAGTTTGTTTGTCTTCTGGATCAGGGGCGCCGTCTAGCTAGAAGAAGTGATCATCTCATGGGTATGCTCTCGCTTGTCACTTTAGTAGCCTTCTATTCGTGGTTGTGCATTAATCTTGTGTCAAGGAAAGTAGGAGACTGACAAGGTGTAGTATTTTGTTGTTGTTGCAGGCATGGGTAGGTTCTTGGCCGGCGAAGGATCCGCTACCATTTAATTTATTTGTTGTGATGATGAGGCAGATAGATATGGAAGGAGGAGGAGAAGATGTGAATATTGGGAGCGGAGGGTCCCTCCCTTCCCTTGAGTGAGTTTAGTGACTGGTTGGTTGGATGGAGAAGTATAAAGTTGACTGGTTGCAGGAGGAGCGAGCATATACAGAGGGAGGGAGGGAGCTGTTTTGCATTCCGTTAGATTAGATAGATTATTCCTCTGGGCTGGGCTTGTTTAAGTTTTTTTTGTTGGTTTAGGGCTTGATTAAATTAGGAATCCTTTATATTGCTGTTTTGTTTCCTTTTTAGTTCATTCGGATCAGATGTCGGCAGTTAAAAAAAAAGATTCAGATGTCGGCAGGATGATTAGACTTTTGTTTCTTGACTCATGTCTAACACGTAGAAGTAGGTTGGTAGGTACACACATGTTACCTTGGAGAAAGGGAGCTTGTTGTTTATGTAGGCAGATAGTATAATGCGTTGGTACACACATGTTACCTTGGATGCAAATGGACCAGCTTAACTGAATCATGCATCACTGTAATGTACTGCTGCTGCAGTCGTGAACTATTTCTTTTTGTTTTACCAAATTGATAGCAGTGGCGCACCATTGCATCCACACAATGCGCCACTGGTAAGGCACATACCAGTGGTGGTAAGGCACATACCAGTGGCGCACCTTACCTGCTATTAGTGGCGCACTAGCATAGGATAGCAGTGGCGCACCTGTAGGCTAGCAGTGGCGCACCAGTAGGTGCATAGTAATGGCGCACCGTTGACATAGTAATGGCGCACTATGTGGTGCGCCACTATTATCTGGGATACTAATGGCGCATCAGTGGTGCGCCATTAGTATTTGTTACTAGTGGCGTGATAATAGTGGCGCAATTATAGTGCGCCATTAATAGCCAAAATAGGTGCGCCACTAACAGGGTTTTTTCTAATAGTGCAGCCTTCGTGCTGCATCCATCGCCATGGCAGCAGCCCCCGCCATCAACCGACAACTTTGTCTGTAGCAGCACAACACGACGGCGCTCGTCTACAGCAATGTAAGCACGACGACGTGGACTAATGACTTCGCCTGCAGCAGCGACAGTACGGTGACCTTTTGTCTGCAGCACCACGCGCTCCTGTGCATCAACGAGAACATGACGGCGTGAGCCTTGCAGCACCTGGCCTTTTCCAGCACCGGCGTCCTCGCCTTGCTGAAAATGGCGCGGCCGGGGCCGACGAGCTCGCCTGCAGAAGCGACAGCAAACGGCCCTCCGCAGCAACGAGAGCACGGCGACACGACGGGGGACCACCGCCACTGCAACCCCCCTCGTCGCAGCACCGCCGGTGCTGCAAGCGATGCGGCGGCAGCGCCGCCTTGCTACAACTCCCATTGCCTCAGTGCCGTCGAGCTGCGACGGAGCAACGTGGTGCGGCGGGATGTTGTGGCTGCGAGCGACGACTGGCAAACGGGGCGGGGCGATGATGAGGGATTGTGTTGCTGCTGCTATGAATGACTGCATGTGGTCGCTGCATTTTGGAGAACGACGCGAGGGAATGCTGCGTTGACCCATCCGACGGCCACGCATCACAGATCGAACGGCTCATGACCCGACTGATTTCCTTGAGAAATCAGTCGGATGATTCCTAGCAGCTGCCATACCAGATTCACTCATCAGAGAATAACTAAAGTTCTCAAGGAAAACTGTGGCTTCGCACACAGGAATACAGTGCACACAAAATAAAACCGATGTATTATTATCTTGAACAAACGCCAACAATTTTAACGGAAAGACACAACCAAGACCATCTCTTTCAAAGGAAAAGCAAAACAGTAGTAGGTAGAGTAAGTGTGGTGGAGCAGGGTTACCTTGAATCAAGTGGAGAGATGCGTGATGAGGAGTGAGCAGATGCAGATCCAGCCATCCACAGTCTTACTACTGTAGCTAGCTATCCAGATCCAGATCGGGGAGCTACAAGCTATCCAACGGGATGTGGCGATCAACACCTGTATTGATCCCCAAAAGAAAAACGTGTGATCAGTATTGTTACGCGCAGTGTTTCACTTGTTAGCTAGTTGTTCCGACAAGAAAGCTAGCTACCTATATGCACCTCACATACTTGTTCTAAATAAATTAAGTTACAAACAAGTAATTAGTTAACACCAATCCTAGCTAGTTGAGGATGCGTACGTGTATGCTTCTCATAAATAAAGTTGATGTGGAAGAGAAACTAAACAGAGAAAGAAAGAAAGCCCATGGCCAGTAACGATGCAACTATTGAAGAGAAATTACCTTGAATTGATTGAATTCCTCTGCCCTCTGATGTTGCTCTAGCTTAGCCAGTACAGTTGTGCAGCTTGTGAAAGCTCCAGACGACCGAACTTCGTTTATATAGGGTATTGGAACTTGTAGCTAATTAGTTTAAAATACGACGACTCCGGCGCTTAGCTGCAAGTCTTAGAGTAAGTATAACAAGGTACAATCAGCAGTCTATAAGGAGTAAACTATTATATTCTTGCTGAGTTGGATGAAAGAGAAGAGAATAGAAATGGGAAGTGGGTTGTAGATTAACAGCCGGCTCTAGCACGAGATCCAAGAAACATTATGAGCATATAAGGTGGGTCAAGCATTCAGAAAGTATTACTTAACAGTTTGCTACTATACGTATTGGCTGTGCCTTTCGTGAATCGAGGAGGATGAGTGGGGCGACGGGAGAGGCGACGGGAGAGGCGACCCCGTCGCCGGAGATCAAGAGACCGGTACCCTCCCAATCACCTGGTCGGGCCGCAACCACTCGACCAGGGGGGCGCTTCTGGGTACTGGCCGATGCCGGCGACGAGGAGGATGACGGGGAGGAGGCCACAACAGTGGATTCGCTGGAGGTGGCTTCGCCGATGCCATCGGACAATGTCGGCGTTGAGTGCGTAGCCGGCTGCGTCAAGACTAAGGTATCGAAGAAGGATTCGGCGTGGCAAAGATTGACGGCGGTGGACAAGCTGGAGATGGCACGGCGGCGGAGGACGGCGGCGTTGGCGATCCGACCGTGGCATGGACCAATTCCTAAGGTACGACTGCAAAAATTAACCATTGCTGATTGCATACATCCATCCGCGTGGCATACTGTCCGAAACAAGAAGAAAACGTGCCCGCCGGAGGCGGCCGTACCGGCGCCGGCGATCCCGATCTCGGAGATCAGATCACGGCGGAATTTCTTACTGGGCCCAGTTGGGCTGCAGCCATCTGAGACAGTCATGGGCCTCGCAGATGATGGGTATGTGGCCCATCATGAGGCCCAAGCTGGGCTCGGGTCGTTGCCTTGTATCGATGCCGACACAGCGCTGCAGTCGGTTCACGCAGGGTCGGCTCCTTCATCGCCTAGGGCTTGCCGCCGGAGGAACCTGCCGGGGTTTCCTCGAATAGGTCCGGGCAGAGCAGCCCGTGTTCGTGCACCGCAGGTGGTGGCGCCGGCCATGGCGGGCAGAGGCAACGCGCAGCCGCCTCCCAAGGGGCCGGCAGGACCGGGCGCGTACGGGGGACCGGGGCGCGGCGATGCTCTCCAGGCAGCTCGAGGTCGCGGGAACTATGGCGGGGGCCGTGGGCATCCACAGAAAGATGGCAGAAACTTTCCAGGCGGCCGTTAGGGTGATGATGGGTACAATGCGTATGGCAACGGAGTGCACCGAGGCTCCTCTTCGACCGGCGGTGGTCGCGGAGATGGCGGCAACTGGGGTTTCAATGGACCCCCGGGTCCGTTCGTTGAAGGAGCATCCGGTCCGGTCAACCGAAACCGGCCGGCGTACCGCCCTAACTACGGGGGGCGGGGTGGTGGACGGCGGCCACGAGGCCCTATCCCACCGCGAGCCGATCCACCGGCACAGACTACGGAAGGGGCGGGCTTTAAAGCGCCGGTGACAAAGACCGCGGAGGCCGCGGACAATGGAGCTCTTTCGAGTGCAGCCCTAGAAACGGTACGTGCTCTCGCGGTGGTCGATGTGCCGAGCGTCCCAGCGGCTGCTACTAGAGATGCCACTTCGGATAAAGCCAGTGATAAGTCCGAGGGTGAGAGAGCTTCCAAGTGGGCTCGGAAAAAGGAAAATATGACATGTTACCGTTGCGGCGGACCGGGACATTTTGTGGCAGAATGCACGATTGAGCTTTGTGACATATGCCGTAAGCCCAAGCATGAGACAGGAGAGTGTCCCTTGCTACAAAGCCGAAACCGGTGGTTACAATCTACGGGGCATGTTGCCCGGAGCTTATGTTCTTCGAGTCACCCAGGTCTACTGCGGCTACTCCGGCTCCGGAGAGTTCCAGGACGGGGGTGGTTAGGGTAACTCGTGGAACAATGACCATTGAACAGATTGTGCAGCGTCTGCGTGAGCTAGTTTCTGCTACTTTCCGGTGGGATCCGATCAAGCTTGATGAGCAGATTTTCAGGGTCGAGTTTCCTACTAAGGAGGATCTTGCCAGGTTGCTTAAGTTTGGGATGAGTAGAGTTCCAAACAGCACTTGTGTTTTGGAGTTTGACGCATGGAAGCAGAAGGAACCTGAGGGCACTCCTCTCGCGTAGCTTTGGGTCCGGTTCACTGGAGCACCACGTCGGGATTTAGATGATTTTATGGTAACCTGGAGTCTCGGTTCTTTGATTGGTAAGACTGAGAAGGCGGACATGCCTTTCACGCGGGCTCAGGGAATCGCTCGCCTGCTCGTTAGTGTTATCAGTGTTGAGCATATTCCTGACACCGTCAGATGGACGTATGATGGCAGGAGTTTTGACCTGGATATTGAGATAGAGGAGAGTGAGGACTTTCATGAGTTGGCCAAGCAGGTTGACATGGACACGGACGAGGGGCATGGAGGGGAAGGGAACCTAGACAAGGGGACGGAGCCGAGGGATGGCACTGACAGAGGCTTAGCATCTGCTGACAAGCCAGAGGAGAATGATTCTACCAGGAAGCATCCTCTCGGTTCGTCTTTCACACATCAGTTGAGGTTTGGTTCCTTTGGGTCTTCTTCGGCTCCTGGCAGACTATGGGGCGCCAGGGTGGAGAGGGAGGATCCGGTGGAACAGGCGTTACCTCTGATTTCACCTCCGGAGACCCCGAGAGGTTCTGGCGCGCAGCAGTCTTCGGCTATTGACTTACCCTTGACTATTGTGAGCTCTGCCACACGATCTCCTGACCGACCACTGGCTTCACGGTCGACGTCGCCGAGGGCAACAGCCGGCCAAGGAGTGGTGGCAGCGGCTGGGCCACAGGCGGGCGGCCAGCCACCCATCGCTTCCGTGACGACGCAGTCGGCTATCGGGGTGGGAGGAGACCACACCACGACTATCACGGGAGTGGACTCGGGGATATTGGGTCCAGCGGCGGGTGCGGCTGGGGTGGGAGGTGACCACTTCACGACACCCAACGACTCAATCGGCTGGACAGGCTAGCCACACCAGGTGTGCGACTGGTGGTGGCGTATGGGATGGCCAAGTTGGACATGTGACAGGCGGTCATAGTCTGACGGGGCCTTCTACTGAGGAGGTCATCGAGTTTGGAGGCATTCCAGACCCGGCGACTGGGGCTAGGCGATCGAGTGCTCGCCTACAAGCTCAGCCAGATGTCGACGAGCTACAGATGGGCCGTGCGATGAGAGCGGCTAAGCTTCGCGACATCGAGACCTCTACAGGTATGTCTATTGATACGAGCTGTTCTATTTTGCATTTTTCTGAAGAAGATATAATTTTAAATGCGAGCGAACTAGGGGTATCACTGGGTAGTAATGGGCAGGAAGTTCCAAAATCTGTGAATGATCTGTTAGATTTAGAGGCTGAGAGGGCCATGGAGATGGTAAGAAAGATTGCAGCGGTGAAACCGATGAATGACTCTGATATAAATGCACTAGGGATGGGGGCTCTAGAACGTCTATGCGAGGATCTTGTGCCACCTTCGCTTATGTCTGAAGAGGAGAATGATATCGTTGAGGAGGGGTATGTGGCCCCTTTGCAAATGACTAGTAGCGCACAACAGGAGACCGGTTATGTGGACCGGTCGGATGGTCAGGATAAGCCAAAAAGAACCTGGAAGAGGAAGGTGTATCCTGTATCAGCTGTGCGCCAAAGCGCAAGATTTAAGACTGCAAAGAAATTCCATGATGAAAGATGAAAGGAATATTCTGGAATAGCAGAGGTCTAGCAGACTTGGCTAAAAGAAGATTTCTAGAGGAAGCGTCTATTGAGCACAAATTAGATTTCATTGCATTGATGGAAACTGAGAGAGATAATTTTACAGCACAATTTCTAAGCACGCTATCTGGTGGTATTGATTTCGACTGGCACTGTTTACCACCAAGAGGAAGATCCGGGGGGATCTTGCTTGGGGTCAGGTGTGAGACGCTCGAAGTTCGAAACGTGGTGTTTGGGGACTTTGCCGTCAAATTTAGAGTTCGCTCGAACGAGGATGGGTTCCAATGGGCCCTGGTAGCAGTATACGGGGCGGCCCAGCCTGAGCTCAAGAGAGACTTCTTGACTGACCTTGTCCGGATTTGCGGGGATGAGCGGTTGCCAATTTTAGTAGGGGGAGACTTCAACATCATCAGGAGACGAGATGAGAAAAATAATGATAACTTTGATGGCAGATGGTCATTTATGTTTAATACAATCATCGAGAGCCTTGATTTGCGAGAAATTGAGCTATCAGGTAGAAAATTTACATGGGCGAACACTTTACCTAAGCCAACTTTTGAGAAGTTGGACCGGGTTCTCACGAGTGTGGAATGGGAGCAGAAATTCCCTCGCGTGACAGTGCGCGCATTGCCCAGAGCTATCTCTGATCACACCCCATTGTTTCTGGACTCGGGGGAGGCAACACATGTGGGGAATAAAAACCTATTCTCTTTTGAGTTGGGCTGGTTTGAAAGAGAAGGATTCGTGGACCTCATAGCCAGAGAATGGGCTAGGGACACGGGAGGTAGCTCGAATGTTGACAGGTGGCAGAATAAGAAAAGGCACCTGAGGCAATTCCTACGGGGATGGGCTAAACATGAAAGTGGCATTTATATGAAAGAGAAACAAAGGCTTCTCGATCTTATAAAGGAGCTAGACATAAAGGACGAAGAATCGTTATTAGATGACAATGAGATGTCATTGAAAACGGAAGCAGAACTGAAGCTAAAACAACTGCTCAGAGAGGAGGAGATGAAGTGGGCACTTAGAGCGAAAGTTCGCCAGGTTGTGCAAGGTGATGACAACACACAGTTTTTCCATCTGATTGCCAATGGAAATCATAGAAAGAAAAAAATATATCAGCTTGAGCAAGATGAGGGTACAATTGTAGGACACGAGAATCTGAAATTGTATATCTCTGAGTACTATAAAAAACTATTCGGGGCTCCAGAGGATAATTTTGTATCCATGGATGAGCACGTAGTCGGTGACATACCTCAGCTCGGGACGGACAAGAATGAGATATTAACCGCGCCTTTTACGGAGAAGGAGGTGTTTGAGGCTATATCGCAAATGAAGAATAATAAGGCACTAGGCCCAGACGGGTTCCCGGCTGAGTTTTACAAGAGATGTTGGCATATTATCAAAGGTGACTTATTACCCATGTTCCAAGACTTGTTCGACGGACACTTGCAGCTATTCCACCTAAATTTTGGAACAGTGACACTGTTGCCAAAGAAGGAAAGGGCGGTGCGCATCGAACAATTTAGACCTATTTGCCTTCTGAATGTCAGCTTCAAAATTTTTACAAAGGTAGGAACGAATAGGTTGACGCAGATTGCACATGAGGTGGTGCAACCTAGTCAGACGGCTTTCATGCCGGGCAGGAACATACTGGAGGGTGTGGTGGTCCTTCATGAAACCCTGCATGAAATTCACTCGAAGAAACTAGATGGGGTTATCTTCAAGGTGGATTTCGAGAAGGCATATGATAAGGTCAAATGGCCATTCCTACAACAGGCATTACGTATGAAAGGGTTCGACGAAATATGGAGGAGACATGTCAAATCCTTTGTACAAAAAGGGAGTGTTGGTATTAAAGTCAATGATGACATTGGCCATTTTTTTCAAACACTCAAAGGTCTCAGGCAGGGAGATCCAATGTCACCCATCCTATTTAACGTAGTTGCCGATATGTTGGCGATTCTAATAGGGAGGGCTAAACAGGCAGGCCAGATAGGTGGACTGGTGCCGCATCTGGTGGATGGTGGTGTGTCTATCCTGCAATATGCTGATGATACCATTCTGTTTATGGAGCATGATGTAGCAAAAGCCAGAAATATGAAGCTTATACTCTGCCTATTTGAACAATTGTCAGGCTTGAAAATTAATTTTCATAAGAGTGAGCTGTTTTGCTTTGGGAGAGCCAAAGATGAACAAAACGCTTATAAACAATTGTTCGGATGTGAACTTGGGAGCCTACCGTTCAGTTATTTAGGCATACCTATTCATCATCGGAAGCTTTCCAATAGTGAGTGGAAATGCATCGAAGATCGATTTGAGAAAAAGCTAAGCTGCTGGAAGGGTAAGCTGCTATCATATGGAGGAAGGTTAATTCTGATAAACTCGGTGCTTACGAGTATGCCTATGTTCCTTCTGTCCTTCTTTGAGGTACCAGTAGGGGTACGCAAAAGGTTGGATTTTTATCGATCCAGATTCTTTTGGCAGAGTGATGATGATAAGAAGAAATATAGACTGGCTAAATGGGATATTATTTGTAGGCCCAAAGACCAAGGAGGTCTGGGGATTGAGAATTTAGAGGTAAAGAATAGATGTCTGCTGAGCAAGTGGTTGTTCAGACTATCTGTAGAGACAGAAGGTATGTGGGTACAAATTTTGTGTAATAAGTACCTACAATCTAAAACCTTAGCCAAGGTAAATGTCAGACCCAATGATTCACCATTCTGGAAAGGGTTGATGAGAGTAAGGTCAGCCTTTTTCCATAGAACTAAATTTATTATTGGAAATGGTGAGGGAACGAGATTCTGGGAGGATACGTGGTTGGGGAAGACGCCTCTGGCCATTCAATATCCAGCTCTCTATAATATTGTGCAACGTAAGGACGCGTACGTGGCCACAATTTTACAGTCGAATCCTCTAAATATTCAATTCCGACGAGCATTGATAGGCCATCGATGGGAGGATTGGCTCCACCTCGTGAGGAGACTCATGGATGTCCAGCTATCAGAAGAGTCTGATAGGCTTCAATGGAAGCTTACGACTAGCGGAATATTTACGGTGAAATCGATGTATCTGAATCTTATTGATACAACAATTATCCCCAAATCGATTCATATTTGGAGAATCAAGGTACCCTTAAGGATCAAAGTCTTCATGTGGTTTGTGCACAAGAAGGTGATTCTAACTAAGGATAATTTGGCTAAACGTAATTGGGGGGGCATTACACGATGTAGCTTCTGTGATAATGAGGAGAACATTAAACACCTCTTTCTCCAATGTCCACTTGCGAGAATTCTTTGGCAGACGGTTCGTATAGCCTTTAATATTATGCCTCCGGATAGCATTGACACGTTGTTTGGAACGTGGCTAGATGGAGTTGACACGATTTTTGCCCGACACATCCGTATAGGAGTATGTGCACTTCTTTGGGCTATATGGAACTGTACGAATGATGTGGTTTTTAACAGACATACGCATATAAATTTTTTGCAGGTACTGCACAGAGCTGCGGCGTTGATCCGTACATGGTCATTACTCACTCCTGCGGAAACCAGGGAGCCTTTGGTTACTGGGTCTACCCGATGGGAGATGGTAGCGCGGGATATCTACAACCGGTTTGGATGGCAGTCCAGTAATAGGATAGATGGTTAGGCATCTAGGCCTATTTTGCCGGTTGTGGCACTTTTGCTTTACTTTTGCTTCTACTTTGTTGTGTCGGAGACTTTGTGAAACCGCGGATTGTTTGTTTCCTTTTCTAAATAAAGGGGCCGTATGCATCGTGCTGATGCAGAGGCCGGAGGTAATCCTCCTTTTCTATAAAAAAAAACGTATTGGCTGTTAGGTTGACTATATGTGACATGGCAATTCCATATAGCCGGTAGTTAGCTATACTATTAACCATGCTCTTACGGGTGATGCTGCATGATACCCAGATCCATCAATTGTGTTGATCCATTAATTACGGAGTTGTTACGGATACCCATGTGGACCTATAGCAAGTAGCATCAACTCAGTTGTACAGCTAGTCCTGCATGTGAAAGGTCGATTGAATCCAATACTGGAGTTTGTTAATTCAATTATTATGCAACTCCATTCTTTTTTTTAGAAAAGGAGGATTATCCCCGCTTCTGCATCTGGACGATGCATGCAGCCCTTTTACTGGTTATTCACAAAGACCTTACAAACTAGTACATCAGGTAGTCTGAAGCCACCATTTTAGCAACATTTGTCGCTCCTCCTAACCACATGCTGAAGGCGTGCCGATGGTCCGAGCCTAATACCAAACAGACATCACACAAAAGACTAACATCTAAAGTCAGAGGCCCCAACCAAGCCACATACTGGGTTTGGGACACAAACCGGTCCGACGCACTAGTAGAAAACAGGGCACTAGTCCCGGTTCCAGAGGGCCTTTAGTCCCGGTTCTGGAACCGGGACAAAACGATCGGGACTAATGCCCAAAACCTTTAGTCCCGGTTTGCTTACGAACCGGGACCAAAGGGGATCCACGTGGCCGCTGCGGGGCGCCCAGGCAGGAGGACCTTTAGTCCCGGTTGGTAACACCAACCGGGACCAAAAGGCAGCCACGTGTCAGCAGCTCGCAGGCGCTGGATTTTTTTTTGGAAGGGGGGGTTTAGGGGTTTTGGAGGGTTAATTTAGGGGTTTCATATTGTGTTAGCTAGCTAATAGAGAGAAGTGACCTCTCTTTCTCCGTGCTTGGTCGATGCTAGCTACTTTACAAAAAGAGAGAACTCGACGCTAACTAGTAAGCAAATGAAGGAAACCATTAATTACACAAGATCGTCATGAACATATATAGAGAGAAGTGACATCTCTTTCTCCGTGCTTGGTCGAACAACAAGTTTTCGTATATCTATTCGACGCTACTACATATGTACAATATAACATCTCTTACAATCCCTAACACCTAAGATCCATTTGCAATTCCACATGGTATTCTCCGTATTCAGGTATGACGTGGTCAAGAAAGAATCCCGTCAATTCCTCTTGAATTGCTCGTATGCGATCATGTGGCAGGAGTTCATCCCGCATCTGCCAGATCTAATTTAAAGAAGGGGGTCAATACATATATATGAATGAAACTCAACACAATTGATGGTAATATATAAAATAAAATTGTGAATATTGTTTACGTACTTCAAATTGTTTCTCAGAGAAGCCCCGCTAAGAGGTATAGTGGCGAAAGAACTCACATACGTAGTATCCACATAAATGAGTCCCGGGTGCCTGGTACAAGCACTTTACGAGAATAGAGTTCAATCAAACTGATAAGCAAGCATGATAATGGTATTGATGAAACTAGAATCAATGAGAGATGCGCGGAACTAGCTAGTACTACTTACTTTGTGGTGTGTAAATCACAGCTCCTTCTTCAGACCCGCAACCATAGTGGTGAACTTTTTCCAAACCCCGGCAGGCAAAGAAAATGATTACTTGATATCAGGAATTGAACGAAAGTTGCCGATATGGTCCCGGTATTGATTGAACTTACTTCTGGAGCATTGCAGTCATGTCCGCATAATACTTGGGATCTTTACGGAGCGAGTCTAAGACAGCTACTAATGCCCTGTCAAGGTTAATGGATAGCAGAATATAGTGGAAGCTGCGCACGCATAACTCATCAATTACATTACTTAACCTCAAGTAAGCGAAACCGAATATGCACAAGACAGTAACACTCACTTGAAGTTGTAAGGAAAGAGTATTTCCCTTTTGTTTTGATGTCTAAGGAACGCTTCTAGCAAGTTGACCTCGGTATCTTTGGCCTCGTTTTGTACCGACCATTCATTTACGGTATTTGGGCTAATGAACCCAATGTCATAAATTTGTTCTTTTTTGCATTCGACCATCTTCAATCTGCATAATATAGTGAGGATAATTATATATACATGCTATGAACGAGCTGAGCTAGAGACTTAATTATAGAAGTAATACTTACAAACAATAGCAAGTCATGAGTTGTTTGTCAAGGGCCTCTTGATTGTCTAACTGAAATAACTCAACAAATTCAACAGGCATCAAGTCAACTCCAGGGAAGTCGTGCTCTTTTTTAATTCCGACAAACAAACTGTCGGTCCCAGACTCCCTGCAGGTTTTCATGTACCACTCATGCAATTTTTGCATCATCGTTGTTAGATGAGGATGATCAGGTTTGACGAGAGGCTTCCCGTGCTCGTATCTAAAGACGTCCTCTGCTGCTACTACCTCAGCCGTTTCAAACTGTACATCATCGGGCAGGTAATCATCAAGAGTGGTACCGGGCAGTAGCACCGGATGATTAGCGATATCGCTAGACACCTTGAGCGGGGGGCACGATTGCTTCTCCTGTTCGCCGAGCTGGGGAATTGTTTTCCCACTTCTTTGTTTTTTGTCTCTTGCAGCACTGGAAGTACTTCCCGACTGCTGCGCTTCATCATGTGTCTTAGTAATTATGCGGTCATAGTTGGATAGCCGAGTCCGTGGTGGTCGCTTCAGGGCATGCAGAGTGCGCTTCGCTTTCACCGGATCTACCGTTTCCTTCAGAGGTGGATCTTTCCGTGCAAAATGGGCATTCACTTCGGCTGCACTGATTTCAGCGTTTTCCTCTTCGGTCCTGTCATATGGTAACTTCGGAAGAGGCTTGAGGCTTGGACCAAATTTGTATTTCTTCCCGCCTATTGTACTGCTAGCCGCTGGAGCGGCGGCGGCGACTCTCTTCTGCCGTTGCTGACGCGCCGGAGGAGGCGTAGTGCCCTGACGCGCCGGAGGAGGAGGAGGAGGAGGCGGAGTGCCCTGACGCGTCGGAAGAGGAGGAGGAGGAGGCAGAGTTCCCTGACGCGCCGGAGGAGGTGAAGGAGGAGGCGGAGTGCGCTGACGCGCCGGAGGAGGAGAAGGAGGAGGCGGACTGCCCTGACGCGCCAGAGGAGGAGGAGGAGGCGGAGTGCCCTGACGTGCCGGAGGAGGCTGAGTCTGCTGAGGCGTCCAGTTTGGAAGCTTGATGTACTCTTTTCTCCATAGACAGGTACTCCTCAAAGCATTTTCCAGAAGAATAATATCCTCTTCACCTGTAGGGTTGTCAAGCTCCAGCCCCTCAAATCCATCCATTATTTCATCCACCGTCACAACAGCATAGCCATGTGGAATCGAACGGCAATGGAAAGTTCCCTCAGCTCGAGGAGGTATAACAGAGCCGACCGCCGCCTTGAAGGTCATGTTCTGGCATTTCGTCATTAGCTTGCAATGTTCAGCCGCCGTGATACTATCCACGGGGTAGCGAGGAGCCGTGAAATCAGACTGAACGAGCTCCATGGAAGCCACGCTGCTTCTCCGCTGAGATGGTGGGGTAGCGTCGAAGGAAGGATCTTTGTGCCGCTCAGATGGTTGGCCGGTAGCTCGCTGGCTCTCAAGTTCCTCTAGTTTTGCTAATCTTGCACTGAGCTTCTGCATTTCGCTTGCTTCATGTTTCCTTTTTCTCTCTCGGCTTCTATAACCACCGCTGTCGGGAAACCCATGCTTCCACGGAACGGAGCCTGGTGTGCCTCGTGTTGGTCCAGGGTGTTCAGGATTCCCGAGGGCCTCTGTCAGCTCGTCCTTCTCACTGTCGGGAATGAACGTCCCTTCCTGCGCTGCCTTGATTGCTGCCTGAAGCTTCCAGAAGGGTATTGCAAGTTGCTCGTCCGTCCAAACACACTCCCCTGTTTCTGGGTCCAAAGTTCCCCCAACCCCGAAGAACCAAGTCCTTGAACGATCTGGCCAGTGCAATGTCGCTGGTTGGACATTCTTAGCAAGCAGGTCTTGCTCAGCTTTGTCCCACAACTGCCGGGCTTTGTAGTAGCCACCTGACCCCGTGTGATGGTGATACTTCTTGTTTGCAGCATTTTTCTTGGTTGTCAGTGACCATTTCTTACCCTTCTCCGATTTCTTGTAGGCCACAAATTCGGGCCATTGATCTCTTATCTTCTCATATCGACCGATGAATTTCAGAGTCTCCTCTTTCTCGACAAACTTTGTGTTCAACTCTTTCTTCCAGTTCCTGAATAGTTCCGCCATCTTCTTAAGAGCAAACGCCTTGACCTTTCGCTCTAAAACTGTGTTATTCGGATCCTCCTCTCGCGGTAGGCTGAAATTTTTAATCAGCTCGGTCCAAAGATCATCTTTTAGGCTATCATGGACATAAGAAACTTCAGGGTCCTTATTATTCTTATTCCATTGCTGGGTGTTGATCGAGACATAGTCCCAAACAACAACTCCACACTGATGTACAAATGCGTCCTTGGTCCGCTTGGGAGCAATTGGTTGGCCATCTTTCGCGACTTCTGTGATCGTGAACCTTTCATCCGGGCGCAACCTTTTCTTCGGGCCTCATCTCCTTACCTCGTCGGACTTTGAAACAGTTGAGGCTCCCTCTTCCGTTCGGTCACCGGAGCCATGATCATGATCTCCTTCCTCCGCCATTCGGTCACCGGAGCCGTCATGATCTCCTTCCTCCTCCATTGTTGGATCACCGGAGCCGTCATCCTCTCCTTCCTGACAATCGGTGTCGTTGAGATACGACAAGGGATCACCTCCGGCGAGGACTATATCCCCCAACAACTGTTCATTTTCTAAGTCTCTGTGATCCATAGTTTCTGCAAATATTATACAACATGGCAATATACAAACATGAGATATGCAAATCAATACAAGGCAATGCAACAATACGATCATATAATATCACTAATACATCATCGAATAGTATCGCTAATACATCATCGAATATTATCATTAATACATCTCGATTATTATTATATAATATCACTAATACAGATATAGTTGACGTCTCGTGACGCAGGCGGTGGACACCCAAAGAGAAGGAATATGACAGGATCATAGCTCGGGTGAGATCCCTGAATAACCTGCCAGGTATTGGAGAACCTGGCATCCAACGCAGCCATGTAGCGTCGGAAGTGCTCGTCCTCCTCCCTGACACGGCGACGTACCACCTCCGCGGGGGCCGGCTCCCTCTGCACCGACAGTGGTCGACGACGGGACCCTCATTCCTCACCAAGCTGGGCGCCCCGGAAGGCAGCACCTCCCAGTGCCAGCCCGGCGGAGCCCAGTCCCGGACATGGTGCCTCTCAAGCAGGTGGTCGCCGGCGCCGAGTCGACGACGAGGATGCGGGCCGGGCATCGTCGACGTCGAGAACAAATTCTACAACTATTTAAATTCCTACTATTTAATAAACTTTAATAAAGATGATTGCATTTGACAACTATGACAATAATAACATATTTAACAACAATGACACATTTTCTACTTAAGCGATCGTCGGGGACTCCTCCCCGGCGATCCTTGGGGACTCCTCGGGTTCGCTGACTAAAACAACTAAAACTTTTTTACAACTAAAACAACTAAAACAACAAATTAATAAAAAAACTAATAAAACAAACTAAAACAACTAATAAAACAAAATAAAACAACTAATAAAAATACTAAAATAGACAAAAAAAACTAAAACGCGGGCGAGGGTGGGGCAGGCCAGCGGCGCCGGCACACGCGGCCGCGGTTGCCGCGGAGGAGGGGGCAGGAGCAGGGGGCAGGAGCTCACCGGCGACGACGGGCTCGGGGAGGACGCGCGGGCGGCGACGACGGGGCTCGGGGAGGTGGCGCGGGCGGCGTCCGGCGTCAGGGGCGGCGACGATGTCCACGAGGACGAGGAGGCGCGCGGGGACGGGCTCGGGGCAGCGGCAAGGTCAGGCTCGGGGGCGGCAGTGACGACGGGCTCGGGCGCGGCGGTTAGGATGGGCTCGGGGGCGGTGGCGACGACGAGGACGGGCTCGGGGGCGGCGGCGATGACGAGGACGGGCTCGGGGATGGCGGCGGCGACGAGGACGGGCTCGGGGGCGGCGGCGAGCTCCGGCAGCCTGGCGGCGTCAGGGCAGGGCGTCGGCGTCGGGGCGAATGGGAGAGGTTGGGGGAGAATTCGACAAGTCCTGCCTTATATACCCAACCCTTTAGTCCCGGTTGGTGGCTTCAACCGGGACTAATTCCCCCATTTAGTCCCGGTTGCATGGTGCCACCAACCGGGACTAAAGGACAATTTCAGCATCCCAAAGGGCGGGAAGCAGGGACCTTTGGTCCCGGTTGGTGGCTCCAACCAGGACTAAAGGGTGGCATTAGTCCCGGTTGGTAGCACCAACCGGGACGAAAGGGTGGCATTGGTCCCGGTTGGAGCCACCAACCGGGACTAAAGGGTTGGTCCTGGCTGTGGTGGGAGTTTAGTCCCACCTCGCTAGTTGAGCAGCACGACGACCAGCTTATAAGCCCCGCTATGAGAGAGGCAGCACGAGCCTCTCTCAAACCGAACATGTGCTTACTATGTCGTTGTTACAAAAGTGACAATAGATGTTCTTATAGAGAAAATTCAACCTGAATTCAAAGCGCTAGTGTGGTAACACTAGCTTACTACACTAGCACTTTGAATTTAGGTTGAATTTTTTCTATTAGCGCATCTAATTTCACTTTTGCTATTTTTTATGTTATTTTTTTGCATATTAAAAGTTCTTCACTTTGAAGGGAGGAATTTCATGAAACTTTTCATAATCTTCAGACATGTATGTCTTGCCCTCCACTCCCACGATGTCTTTTTTCCCTGAAAGAACTATGTGGCGCTTTGGCTCATCGTATGATATATTCGCTTCCTTATCTTTTCTTTTTCTCGGTTTGGTAGACATGTCCTTCACATAGGAAACCTGCGCCACATTATTGGCTAGAACGAATGGTTCGTCTGTGTACCCAAGATTGTTCAGATCCACTATTGTCATTCCGTACTGTGAGTCTACCTGTACCCCACCTTCTGACAGATTGACCCATTTGCACCGAAACAAAGGGACCTTAAAGTCATGTCCATAGTCAAGTTCCATATGTCCACTATGTAACCATAATATGTGTCCTTTCCACTGTTGGTTGTTGCATCAAAGCAGACACCACTGTTTTGGTTGGTGCTCTTTTGATCTTGGGCGATCGTGTAAAATGTATTCCCATTTATCTCGTACCCTTTGTAAGTCAATACAGTCTAAGATGGTCCCCTGGCCAACGTGTACAGCGAATCTGCAACAGTGGTGTTACCCATGAGATGTGTTTGCAACCAACTGCCGAAAGTCCTGATGTGTTCACATGTAATCCAGTCGTCACACTGCTCCGGGTGTTTGGAGCACAGAATATTCTTGTGTTCATTGACATACGGGGTCACCAAGGTAGAATTCTGTAGAACTGTGTAGTGTGCTTGAGACCAAGAATGCCCGTCCCTACATATTATTGAATTCGCTCCTAGCGTGCCTTTTCCAGTCAGTCTCCCATCATACCACGATCGAGGGAGACCAATCGGCTTAAGGTCAGGAATAAAGTCAACACAAAACCCAATGCTTTCCTCTGTTTGATGGCCCATGGAGATGCTTCCTTCTGGCCTAGCACGGTTACGAACATATTTCTTTAAGACTCCCATGAACCTCTCAAAGGGGAACATGTTGTGTAGAAATATAGGGCCCAGAATGCCAATCTCGTCGACTAGATGAACTAGGACGTTCGTCATGATATTGAAGAAGGATGGTGGGAACACCAGCTCGAAACTGACAAGACATTGCACCAAATCACTCTTTAACCTTGGTAGGATTTCTGGATCGATTACCTTCTGAGAGATTGCATTGAGGAATGCACATAGCTTCACAATGGCTAATCGAACGTTTTCCGGTAGAAGCCCCCTCAATGCAACCGGAAGCAGTTGCGTCATAATCACGTGGCAGTCATGAGACTTTAGGTTCTGAAACTTTTTCTCTGCCATATTTATTATTCCCTTTATATTCAATGAGAAGCCAGACGGGACCTTCATACTGAGCAGGCATTCAAAGAAGATTTCCTTCTCTTCTTTGGTAAGAGCGTAGCTGGCAGGACCTTCATACTACTTGGATGCATGCCGTCTTTTTCGTGCACACGTTGCTGGTCCTCCCGTGCCTCCGGTGTATCTTTTGTCTTCCCATACACTCCCAAGAAGCGTAGCAGGTTCACGTAAAGATCCTTCGTCACGTGCATCACGTCGATTGCAGAGCGGACCTCTAGGTCTTTCCAATAGGGTAGGTCCCAAAATATAGATTTGTTCTTCCAAATGGGTGCGCGTCCCTCAGCGTCATTCGGAATAGATAGTCCGCCAGGACCCTTTCCAAAGATTACTTGTAAATCATTGACCATATCAAGTATGTAATCACCAGTACGGAGGGCGGGCTTCTTCCGGTGATCTGCCTCACCTTTGAAATGCTTTCCTTTCTTTCGACATTGATGGTTGGTCGGAAGAAATCGACGATGCCCCAGGTATACATTCTTCCTGCATTTGTCCAAATATATACTTTCGGTGTCATCTAAACAGTGCGTGCATGCGTGGTATCCCTTGTTTGTTTGTCCTGAAAGGTTACTGAGAGCAGGCCAATCATTGATGGTTACAAACAGCAACGCTCGTAGGTCAAATTCCTCTTGTGCATGCTCATCCCACACACGTACACCTTTTCCATTCCACAGTTGTAAAAGTTCATCAACTAATGGCCTTAGGTACACATCAATATCATTGCCGGGTTGCTTAGGGCCTTGGATGAGTACTGGCATCATAATGAACTTCCGCTTCATGCACAACCAAGGAGGAAGGTTATACATACATAGAGTCACAGGCCATGTGCTATGCTTGCTGCTCTGCTCCCCAAAAGGATTAACGCCATCTGCACTTAAACCAAACCATACGTTCCTTGGGTCACCTGTAAAGTCCCCCCACTTTCTCTCGATCTTTCTCCACTGCAACCCATCACCGGGTGCACTCAACTTCCCGTCTTTCTTACGGTCTTCCTTGTGCCATCGCATCAACTTGGCATGCTCTTTGTTTCTAAACAAACGTTTCAACCGTGGTATTATAGGAGCATACCACATCACCTTGGCAGGAACCCTCTTCCCGGTGCGCTGGCCCTCAACATCACCAGGGTCATCTCGTCTGATCTTATACCGCAATGCACAGCATACCAGGCATGCGTTCAAATCCTCGTACTCACCGCGGTAGAGGATACAGTCATTAGGGCATGCATGTATCTTCTGCACCTCCAATCCTAGAGGGCAGACAACCTTCTTTGCTTCGTATGTACTGTCGGGCAATTCGTTGTCCTTTGGAAGCTTATTCTTCATTATTTTCAGCACCTTTTCAAATGCCTTGTCAGATACACCATTCTCTGCCTTCTATTGCAGCAATTCCAGTGTGGTACCGAGCTTTGTGTTGTCATCTTCGCAATTTGGGTACAAGCCTTTTTTGTGATCCTCTAACATGTGATCGAACTTTAACTTCTCCCTTTCACTTTGGCATTGTCTCTTTGCATCAACAATGACCCGGCGAAGATCATCATCGGGCACATCGTCTGGTTCCTCTTGATCTTCAGCTTCCCCATTGCAGCATCACCGTGTTCAGGGGGCGGATAGTGTTATCATCCTCTTCTTCTTCGTTGTCTTCCATCATAACCCCTCTTTCTCCGTGCTTGGTCCAAACATTATAGTGTGGCATGAAACCCATCTCAAGCAGGTGGACGTGAAGGGTTTTCGAGTTAGAGTAATCATTCGTATTCCCACAGATAGTACATGGACAATACATAAAACCATTCTGCTTGGTTGCCTCAGCCACTTCGAGAAAATTATGCAGGCCCTTAATGTACTCGGAGGTGCATCGGTCACCGTACATCTATTGCCGGTTCATCTGTGTGCATTATATAATTAAGTGTATCAAAAACCATTACAGAACATCATCAATAAGAAGTGACCAAATTAATAGAAGTTCATCATCACATTAAAACCAAAGTACAGTAGTGACCAAAATAAATACATAAAGTTCATACATAGTTCTCTAGAGCATCTAATTAAAACATACATTGAAACTATGTAAAACATTTAAATGCAACAACAAATGCGATCATAACCGCAACTAAGGTACCAATTGATCCAACGGCATAATGATACCAAGCCTCAGTATGAATGGCATATTTTCTAATATTTCTAATCTTCAAGCGCATTGCATCCATCTTGATCTTGTGATCTTCGACGACATCGGCAACATGCAACTCCAATTCCATCTTCTCCTCCTCAATTCTTTTCAATTTTTTCTTCAAGTAATTGTTTTCTTTTTCAACTAAATTTAACCTCTCGATAAGAGGGTCGGTTCAAATTTCCGGTTCACATACCTCCTAGATAAAAACATCTATGTCACGTTGGTCGGCATAATTGTCATACACACTAAATGAAACAAATAGTTATAAAAGATAATATACCACATCCGAATCATAGACAGGACGAGGGCCGATGGGGGCGGATACCAAAACCATGGCACTATACAATAACAAACAATAATAAAAGTAAGAAAATTATACAAGTATCTATCTAAATCATATAAGTAAGATTTTTTTCTTTTAGAAAGAAGATAAGAACAAGAGGCTCACCACGGTGGTGCCGGCGATGAGATCGACGCGGGCGATCGATGGCGGTGAGGACGGGGACGGGGACGGCACCCTACACATGTGCAGACTCTAAGAAGTTAATTTCAGCTCTAATTGTGCGTTTAATTCAAAAGAACTTCCACATACACTCCTCCACTAAAACCCACAAACCACACTCTACTTCTAGAGAATTTGAAATGAGCTAAACTAGCAGTGAGAGATAAAACGATGGAGTCGTTAACCTTTTAGAACACTTGTGTAGTTGGTGCACCGCCAAACCTAAACAAATCTTAGGGAAAATGTAGCTTGGAGGTCGAGCTTGGAGAGGAGAAAACTTAAGTGTGGCTGTGGCATTTCATCGAACACCTTATGTGCATAGGAGGTGAGAACAGAGAGCAACACACCTCCCAAACGCCGGCCGGCCAAAAAACAGAGGAGTGAGCGGGCAGGGGCGACCATATATATAGGCGTTGTATAAGTCCCGGTTGGTTACTAGCACCGGGACTAAAGGTGCCTCTTTAGTCCCGGTTGGTTACTAGCACCGGGACTAAAGGTGCCTCTTTAGTCCCGGTACCAGTCACCAACCGGGACTAAAGGGGCTCGGCCAGGAGCGAGGCCCTTTAGACCCGGTTCGTGTCTGGAACCGGGATTAAAGGGGTCGTACGAACCGGGACTGGTTCCCGCCGAGGCCCGGCCGGCGCCCTGGCCTCACGAACCGGGACTGATGCACCCATTAGTCCAGGTTCGTAATACGACCGGGACTAATGCGATATTCTGGCCCGTTTCAAAGCCCTGTGTTCTATTAGTGACGCACTCTCATGTCTCGTCGCCGCCATCTTCCACCAATCCATCTTTAGAGCAAACTAACGCACTGACCTTGCCAGGCTTCTCTGCCATCGACGCCACCATGACACCAGACAGCATCCTCCTCCTGCACGAGTCCATCTCCACGCATCGGACGCCGAGTCTCCACAGCGCCACACCACCGAGATCCGCCGCCATGAATGCGTAAGATGAAGCACCGCTCGACCAAAGAAGCCGTCCTCCGGTCCCGCGAGCCCGTGTGTACCCCCAAGAATGACGCCCCTAAGGGGGGAAACTACACCAGAGAGCCACCGTCATCCGATCTACTGATCTAGGGTTTCCCCTGGAGGTAACAGAGAGTGGCCTTGAACTTCCCCACGACGATGCCTTCAGGAATGGAACGACGCAGACAGCGCCGTCACCGCCGGCCTTGGCAATAGCCGATAGCAGGTTTTCACCCAGATCTGTTCGAAGAACCTCCATCTCTCGTGGACGGACCGCTGCCATCCCTGCCGGGATCTGGATGATCCAGACCGCCGCTGTCAGATCACAGCAAGGAGAAGCCCCCACCAAGAACCGCCGGCTGACCAGGGGAGGCCGAGACCGCGCCCGTAGGACCAGATCCGCGCTGGATCCGTGCCCGTGCCGCCGCCCCGGAGCCAACCCCATGCACAGCCGCCACGGTCTGGCCGCCCGCCCGCCCGCGCCACCCGACGTGCCCGCCATGCATCAGCGCCAAGCCTTCGCCGCGTCGCCGCATCTCACGCTGCAGCCATACGCCGGGAGTGGGGATAGGGGCCCCTCCGCCGCCGACGCGCACCGGGCTTCGCCCGGCGGCGCCTTCTGGCGGCGGCGAGGGGAGGGGAGGGTGTAGGAGGCGACCGCGGGGTGGAGGCTAGGGTTCCCCCGATGCCGCCCGCGAGAGTGACGTGAGGGACGCCAATCGTAGCGGCCAGCGCGTGTAACTCCATTCTTTTGAGTATTAACTTGTATTTCAGCAAACTCGAATAATTCTTAAGCTAAGTATAAGCTAGATGACGCCATCGCGATCGGGAGTTAATTAAAGCATACATCGATTCATTTGTAACTTGTTTACTGCCTTCATCCTCTCGTTGTCTCGCACCACGTACCGAAGAGTTGTTGGCTTCATACACTACTGTAGAATGGGGATAAGAAGACAACCGAACCGTGTGCAATGCAGGCATTGTAAACATTAGAAAAATAAATTCGTGCGTCAGAAAATAAAACATGTGTAATAAGGGGCACATAGTAAAATATAATGTTGCATGTGCGATATGTTGCCATAACGTGCACGATTAATGTATGAACTTTCAGCCAACAACTCCTGGCAATGCAATGAAAGACACCCAAACCATCTTCCCCAGTCCTACACATACAACATGAATAAGCAATTCTGAGAGGAGGATGTCTCTGTCGCATGCATATATCAACGGTAAACCCGTGCCGCTATCGGTAGGAAGTCTAAGAGCATCTACAATCAAACTTGGCAAATCCCCCCCCCCCCCCCCCCAACTCCCCCATCTAAACCTGGGAATACCCCGGGCCGGGCTTGAGAAAGCCCGAACTGAAAATCCCAAGCCCGAGCCCGACCCGGCCCAGCCAAAAATAATAATATTCAGGCCCGAGCCCGGTCCGAATGGACTAAAAAGATCAATTTCAGGCCGGGTCGGGCCTCCGTGTAAAATGACTATTTTCCCAAGCCTGAGGCCGACCAGAAATACATACCGGGCCTAGTTTTCAAGCCCGAGCCCGGCCCGAACACAAAGCCCGACCCGCCCCGGCCCGGGTTTTTCTTGCCGGGTTTGGGCTTTGTGTTCGGGCCGGGCTGCCCATGCCCAGGTGTACCCCCACCCCTAAACGACTGTGGGCGCGTCCGCGAATAGCGTCGGAGGGCCCATCATTTCGGCTGCCGGACAACCACACATCTCAAATATGAATATCAAATTTATACAATCCATGCACGTCGATCATAGAGTATAAATTCATCGCGATTCAAAATTTCATCAAATACGACAAAGAAAGTAAATATCGGTCATCAATCAGGACATGCCAAAATAAAATTCAAGTCAGAGGGTGACGAAACACTCGTTGGCCAATCAAGTCTGAGCTTATTTTTCTTGTTCTGGTTGGGGTTTGATGTTCCGCCAACTAAAAACGTAGGACAAGTTGGATCCCGCAACTCAGAGTCCATTTGGGTCGGTTCATGACTATCATTAATCATCTCCGACATGATAACCTCCTAAAATTATCATGATTTCAAATGAACTATAGTCAATGCAAAACATTGATCATGACACATGCAGAGTTGATGGGAGAGGAGCAAAAAAAATATGTACCTAGTGTTGTTGTGTCATTCCGTAGAATGGTCCGGGGCAGCCCGGGCGAAGCCGGTGCCCATGCCTGTCCATGCCCGAACGAGCTGAGGCGATTCACTGACGTCCACCGCCGCCCTCTATGTTGCCGGAAAACTATTCTCAATGCCCTGCAATCGGTCATCTGATCATCCTCTGTCACGACCGGATTGTACGATGCGATCCTTATCGGCGGCTGGATGGACGGGGTTCGGCGGGCCGGGCACGGCGGCTGGGGTAGGGGGTGGGGAGACACTCGCTCTTGGAATTCCACATCCGCACCATGTGATGTCGCTTCTCTCTCCCACTGCATCCATCGCCGGTCTCTTCGGTAGATGTTTTCCGGCTTGCACGATGGAGACAAGGACGGGAGGCGCACATATGGGGCCGACGCGTCTTCCGTGGCGGCGGTGGGGGACGGGCTGAATGACATCTAGGTTGCGGATGAGGCCGGCAGCGAGGATGGCGGAGTAAGGGTGGCCGATGGCGAGGGCTCAGACTATGGAATTGGTGGACATACGCGGGAGGAGGGCGTAGGGTTTGGTTGACTTGGGGGATTAGGTGCAATTTGTGGTGGCGTCGGGCTGTCTGGTCCGACGTGGCGGACACGCCCAGGCGTCCACATATCCACTCTAGATTTGTCCTGGATATGAGTGGTGCCGGTTAGGCCCGACGTTTCAGGCCAGTTTGAGGCGTCGGTCTGGGTCGCCTTATCTTGACTCGTCACTGACCGGGCTGTCCACCCGATCGTTTGAGGGAGGTTCGAGGCGCCTGACTGTAGATGCTCGAAGCTAGAAGATTTCAAAGAAGTATTTACTACTAGTAGTACAACACATCAATTTGGTAGCCTGTCTCAATCCCATTAGGGAAGACTGCAGAAGTATGCTCTCGTTAGGGCTTCTTTGATTCAATGGTTTTTATAGGAAATTTGAAGGGCTGAAATCCTTAAGTCTTCTTGGTTATTAGTATTTTTCTTTTTTGTGCTCACTCGGAGTATGGATGCGCATATGCTGCTACCACACTAGAGCCTGGTCATTGATAGGGAAATAATGATGGATCAACCGTCGGTATTATAATATATATCTCAATTCTAGGTGAAATCAACATAAGCAGACGTCCATGTATACGCACTTGCAAGTTAGGTTGTGGGTAGCTATCTCATCAGATCAGTTTACTTGGGGATTATCACGAATAGGTTCATTCGTTCATGTTCTGCAAACTCAAGAAACAGTTCTCATCAGTCACATGTGGAGGGAGGGTTCAAATATTTTTATCCAAATTCACAAACCTAGGCACATTTGCTAGTGTAACTTCTGGCACAGGATGATTGACGGAGGACTGAAGATGTTGGTGGTGGCTGGGGTAGGTACATACGCGGGCGCGGTCGTAACTCCGACCACAGTCGTCCTGGTATGAGCGGAGGCCGTCCACAGCGAGAAGATATGTAGCACATTGACCATTATTTTTCTAGAGAAGAGGCATATGTCCGAATTTATAAATAAATCCACAACGAGAAGTCATCCAACACAGACACTAGGGTCTTAATTATAAACGGAGCACCCAGTGCGAAAGTACAGACCAAACTGGTATAAACGGTGGTAAGCAGACACGCAGGCCGCCCAAGATTACGAAAATGAAACAAAGCTACGGCAATGGCGAAGGAGCAGGCTGGCAAAGGGCGATGGTCGAGGAGCGAATCTTGGAGATGATCAACGATAAATGGCCAAGGTCCACGGCTTTAGTAGGAGGCTTTCATTGCTGCAAAAGTTCCGCAATTTGGAACATATAATCAACATGTTGATTAGGAAACAAATGTTCAATAGTAAACTTGTTGTCACTACTCCAAAAAGACAAGCAAAATGCAGCAAATTCATACCAAAACACATGGATGAATCGCCCCGAATAGTTATGCAAGTATGACAATAGATCACCGAGATCCAGGTCACATTCAACCACGATCGAACACAACTCCGTCCAAATTTAGCATGAACACAATTGAATATTATGTCTTCCATGTTTTCCGTCTCTCCACAAAGAGAGCAGCCTGCTGCAGCATTGTCGTGATGTTTAATAATCTGATCACTAGCTGGAAAGTGTAGGCTGACTGATTGCCACATAAAAATCCTAATCTTAAATCTGTTAGAATGGTGCCCCTGCATGAACTTAGAGTAAAGAAATTTAACAAAAAATCTACCAGAAGATGAGTAAGGCCATTAAATCTTATCCGGGGTCTTTGGGAGTGTGGGGAGAAGGGTAGTAAGATCCTGCCAGTTTTTCAACTCTACATGAGACAAGGCCTAGGTCCCAATTCCTCCTCGCAAACTCCGAAATGAGATCATCGGATTGGAACAATATGAGAAGACGGCACTGAACAGACCTTTTTTCCACTCCCCACCCGCGACGCTATCGCGAGCGCCGGGGGGGAAACCCTAGCCGCCGAGCACTCCGCCCCCACTTCACTCCCTCCTCCCCCGCCGCCGGCTGGCACTGACGGGCAAAGCCCGGTTGGCGTGGCAGCGGCGGGGCCTTCTCCTCTCCTCTGCTCGGGGTGGCCGGCGCGGGACAGCGACTTCTGGCGGCGGCGCGGGGCTGCCGTGGGGCCGTGCAGCGTGGCGGCGGGCGCGTGGGGCGGTGGCGTGACTGCCGAGAGGCGGCATGTCGACGTCCTGTGCCTGGTGTTGTGCAGCGGCTGCGGTGCTCCGGTTCAGGAGATGGCGCGCGGGCGAGTTCTTGTCCAGATCCGGCCAGATCTGGGGCGGGGGGTCGGCCGGCGGCGCGGGCAGGTGCTCTACGGCGGTGGCGTGCTCCGCGGGCGTCGGGCCTTGCGGGGGCCGGTGCTAGAGGCGGCGTGTTTGCCCCTCCGGGCGACCATGGGTGGCGTGCGCGGGCCTGGTCTGGTGGCTGGCACAAGATCCGGCGTCCGGCGGCCTGTGGTGGTGCTTCGGTCCCTTCCCGTGGGCGTGGAGGCGGGGCAGAGGGTGGTTGGTGGTGATCTTGGCATTGGGCGGCGGGGAAGGAGCTTGCTTCAGGAGCCGATGAGGGGCCGGTGCGCCGGAGTGGATGCTCGGCGGCCAGAGTTGCCGGCTGCCATGTGTGTCCCTCTTCCGTTGCGGCAGCGTCCGTCGTCTCTGGGTGCGTTCGCTGGCAGTGGGCGGACGGCGCAGGCTGATCGTCGGGGCAGGAGTTGACACGGTCCTCGTGCCCTGGACTGGCTGCTCCTCGTGCAACTCCGGGACTGCTCCGGCCATCCCAAGATGGGAGTTTGCGGTTGGCTGGGGAGGCGTCTTCGCGTTGTGGCGTCGGTGGAGATCCGTGGCTGTGGTGGATGGGACTTCGGGGTGCCGGCTGGCGGATCAGTGCTTCAAACTGCGGACTTGGCATCGTCGAAGCTGTTTCTCTGCGACGGCCGTCGGCAGTCACTGGGTAATGTCCCCTCCGGTCCACTGGGACTGGCGGAGTCTATAGGCGTGGGCGCCCCTACGGTGGTGTCGCTGACACCGACCCGGTGACTGATGCCGGGCTTTTCCTGCCGCGGGATGTGCACTATGAGGAGGGCGGCGACCCTGGAAGGCGGTCCGCATGGTAGGTCCTTCGGCGGGCTCCATGGCGGCGGTGGTGGCTATGTCTCTTGGCCGTGTGGGCGGTGAGGGCTATGGCGGAAGGTGACTCAGGCGTTCTCTGCCTCTAGCAGCGGTGGTGCCCCGATCCGGACCTGGGGAGCTGATCTCGTCACTCTTTCCATCAAGACCTCGGTGGCACGGGTGAGTTGCCGAGCGAAAGCTCTGCGCTTGGTCGCCAACGACGGCGACGCCTGCGGGCGCCGTTCTCTTCTTGAAGACGTCGTTGTGGGGCTTCTCTCCGTGTCCGGCTCCTGGTGAAAACCTTTGTCCGTCCTGGACTCGGCATCGGCGTCGCTTCGCATCGTTCTCCCTCTTGAGGGCGTTGTTGTGGAGTGTAGGTGGGTAGGGTGTAGTGTGGCATTGTTTTCAGTTCTCCCTGTACTCCTTTTTGGTTGTGTCGCGTGTTTCGTGGCCCGGCCATCTTGGGATCGACGTTGTGTGAGGGTTACCCATCACTTTGTATCGTTCGGCCGTGTACTCAGTTGTGTGTTTGCTTTATTTATGAAGCGAGGCGAAAGCCTATTTCGAGAGAACAATATGAGAACAAGGTAGGAAACGAACGACAGAAAGGGTCGTCACCCTGCCACCAGTCCAACCAAAAATTAATAGAGGACCCTTGCCGACCTCAAATTTAATTAAACTATGGAACTCATCCCGAACTTTGATCAAGGATTTCGAGAACTGGGAGCCAGACCAAGGATTATCAAGGAGAGGATCAACATCTGAAAAAATATTGTGCTTTAAGGATTTTGAGCCACATAGGGTCCTAAGAGTCGTCATGAATATGCCACCACCATTTCATCATTAAGCCCTGGTTCACACTACTAGGGAAAACCCTAATAGTAACGCGAGTTAAATAGTTAGTAGTAGCGCGGGTGCCCGTGCTACTACTAGGACGCTACAGCTAATGTTTAGCGGTAGCGCGTGAGCTGCCACGCTATTGGTAACTAGTTCAGCAGTAGCGCGGCTATGGTCCCACGCTACTGCTACATAGCAGCAGCGCCGGTCTCTGCCTCGCGCCACAACTAATCGTGAGTATTTCTTTTTTATATTTATATTGTATTTATACACGGTTATACATATTAATATATAACATCAATAAAAATTATGAAAGAAACAATATTAAGATTAAAGTGGATGTATGCAAGTGACCAAGTTGAATTAGTAGGAAAATATGATATGTTACGACCAAATTGAATTAGTAGGAAAATATGATATGTTGCGACATATCATATTTTCCTACTAATTCAACTTGGTCACTTGTATCCATCCATTTTAATCTAATATATGTCATATAATAGCTCATTATCAGCAGTCGCATAAGAACTTATCATCCTCTTAATCATCTAACAACTCATCATCATCTTAATCATGCAAAGTTAACCACTACTACATAATCTCATAAACCAGAAAAACCCCTTTTTCATCGGACCTACTCCTCTCTCCTAGGTAAAATGTCATAAAACAGAAAAACTCCTACGTCTCCATGATGAAGCAAAGAGATCCAACGGTCTCTAACTTGTGGCTTGCGCTCCTTCTTTATTTCTCTTCATGCTTCAATTTGAAGTTTTCCGTGTGGTTTTCGTTCAGTCGGGTGTGGAAAATCGAAAGTGACCCTTCAAGTGCAAGTAATTGTCATCTCACCTCTGACATTCATCAACGGAGGCACAACATCCTTTGGCAGGTTCTGTTGAACAATATAATAGTAACCTAGTTAGCAATGTAATTTACATAATAGTAGCATAATTAGCAATGTAATTTACATAATAGTAGTGTAGTTAGCAACCCTTATCCAGATATTTGCGCGAATGTTATCAGCGCTCAACCTATGCACTAGTGGCACATATCCTGTATAATTTTGGCCAACTCCATAATACATGTCCTTAGTAGACAGAGCATCATTAACAAAGGTGACAAGAAAATTCTTCTCTTCCCAAGTTAGATGTGATCCATAAGTGTAGTATGTCTCATCAACAACGATCGACAAACTACGGAAATAACCATATCTGCATCAACCATCTCTTGACACCACAAGGGCAACGAGATTCTTCAACAACAACCATATATGTGTCCTCTTAGTTAGGGTTTCACTCCCTCTCGTCGGCGCCACCGCCGCTCCGCCTCGTCTCCTATGGTCCTTGGATCATGGAGGCGTGGTGGATGGCGGCC
Organism: Elymus sibiricus; assembly: GCA_039707655.1. Lineage (NCBI taxonomy): Eukaryota > Viridiplantae > Streptophyta > Magnoliopsida > Poales > Poaceae > Elymus > Elymus sibiricus. Next base: position 13,624,896 of record CM077673.1, on the reverse strand, counting down.
CTTGCTGATACGTCCATTTTGCATCATGTTTTCCTACTGTTACTTATTTATAATGTTTTTGATCATTATTTCACTTTATGATGCAATTCTAATGTCTTTTCTCTCTTAATTTGCAAGATTTACATGGAGAGGGAAATTACTGGCAGCTGGAATTCTGGACCTAAAAGAACCACATGAGAGATAGCTATTCTACGGAGCTCCAAATGACCTGAAATTTCATGAAGATTTTTTATTGAATATATAAAAAATACTGGAGTGAAGAACTACCGGAGGGGGCACCTGCTGTCCACAAGACAACAGGGCATGACCACCCCCCAGGGCGTGCCCTGTTGCCTTGTGGGGCTCACAGCAGGCCTCTGGTGCCCCCTTTGGCTATATAAGGTCTTTAGACCTAGAAACAAATAAGAGGAGAACTTCCGGGATGAAACGCCACCATCTGAAGATGGAACTTGGGAAGGAGCACTTTTGCTCTCCGGTGGAGCGATTCCGTCGGGATACTTCCCTCCCGGAAGGGGACATCGAATCCTTCGTCATTACCAAAACGTCCTCCGTTGGGGGGGGGGACCAATCTTCGTCGACATCTTCACCACCACCATCTCATCTCAAACCCTAGTTCATCTCTTGTATTTAATATTTGTGTCAAAACCTCAGATTGGTACATGTGGGTTATTAGTAGTGTCGATTACATCTTGTAGTTGATGCTAGTTGGTTTATTTGGTGAAAGATGATATGTTCATATCCTTAAGCATATTCGTTGCACCTCTGATCTTAAACATGAAATCATTTTTGAGTAGTTACTTTTGTTTTTTACGACATGGGAGAAGTCTTGTTAAAGTAAATCATGTGAAGTTGGTATTCGTTCAATATTTTGATGATATATATATTGTTTTTTCTCTAGAGGTGTCGTGTGAATGTCGACCACATGACGCTTCACCATTTTTGGGCCTAGGAGGAGGCATTGGGGAGTAATAAGTAGATGATGGGTTACGAGGGTGACAATAGTTTATGCGTTATTCTGTAAGGGGTTGATTTGGATCCATATGTTTCATGCTATGATTAGATTTATTTTAATTCTTCTTTCGTAATTGCGGATGCTTGCGAGAGGGGGTAATTATAAGAGGGTTGTTTGTTCAAGTAAGAACAACATCCTAACACCGGTCCACCCACATATCAAATTATCAAAGTAATGACGCGAATCAACTAAACGTGACGAGCTTGACTAGACAACAATTTCCATGTGTCCTCGAGAATGCTTTGCTCATTATAAGAAATATTTTTGGCTTGCCTTTTGCTATAAAATGGATTAGGCCACCTTGATGCACTATTGTTACAATTATTACTTGTTACTTATTACGAATTATCTTGCTACAAAACTATCTATTGCCACTACTTACAACACTTGCACAGAATACCTTGCTAAGAAACACTTGTCATTTCCTACTTCTCCTCGTTGGGTTCGACACTCTTACTTATCGAAAGGACTATGATTGATCCCCAATACTTGTGGGTCATCACTTGCCAGCTGGAGGGCTCCATTTAAGGTGTATTTTAGAGTCTTGTTAGGGTTTGTGCCATGCTCAGGAAGAAGAGGCAGAGGCACCTTCTTGAAAATGGAATAAGGTCCTCCCCGCCTAGCCCCCGTCCCGGCGATGTTTCTAGTTTCGTCGGAGGGCGTGCGGAGGTGTGTCTCTGGCTGACCTCGTGTGATCCATTTGGTGTTTTCCTTAGGTGGATCCACTTGGATCTGGTCTTCTTTCGTCTACGTCTATATGTCTGCAGGTTGGATCCTTCCGATAAAGGCTTCTCTTCATCGGCGGCGGTTGCTGTTCTGGTTTGCGTTGGTCCTATAGGGCCTTAGCATGACGACTTTATGACTGTCTACTACAACAATGTATGCCCGGCTCCGACGAGGGAGCCGTGATGAGGCTTGATGTCTACTACACAACTTTATTCTTATAGACTTTGTTGGGACTCCAACCGTAGAGTTTTGTAGGACAGTAGCAATTTTCCCTCAAGTGGATGACCTAAGGTTTATCAATCCGTGGGAGGTGTAGGATGAAGATGGTCTCTCTCAAACAACCCTGCAATCAAATACAAGAAATCTCTTATGTCCCCAACACACCCAACACAATGGTAAATTGTTAGGTGCACTAGTTGGGTGAAGAGATGGTGATACAAGTGCAATATGGAGGGTAGATATAGGTTTTTGTAATCTAAAAATATAAAAATAGCAAGGTAACAAGTAGTAAACAGTGAGCAAAACGGTATAGCAATGCTTGGAAATAAGGCCTAGGGTTCTTACTTTAACTAATGCAATCTCTCAACAATGCTCACATAATAGAATCATATGATCATCCCTCAACTTGCAACAAAGAATCACTCTATAGTTCATAAGTAGCGGAGAACATAAGATGAAATTGCTGTAGGTAGTAGAACCACCTCAAAGTTATTCTTTCCGATCAATCTTTTGAGCTATTCCTATAAGTGTCACAACAGCCCTAGAGTTCGTAGTAAAATAACACCTATGATACATATCAATCAACCCTAGTGTCACCTAGATACTCCAATGTCACCTCAAGTATCGGTGGGTTAATTATTCGACATGCATCAAACAATTTCAGATTCATCATATTCAATCCAATACAAAGAACTTCAAAGAGTACCCCAAGATTTCTATCGGAGAAAGTAGTATGAAAACATGCATCAACCCATGTGCATAGATCCCTTAGGTCACCGGAATCCGCAAGTTGATGCCATAGCATATATCAAGTGAATCAATAGAATACCCCATTGCCACCACGGGTATCCACATGCAAGACATACATCAAGTGTTCTCAAACCCAAAGTATTCAATCCAATATAACGAGATCTCAAAGGGAAAGATTCAATTCATCACATCAAGATGGAAAGGGAAGAACACCATAGGATCCAACTATATTAATAAAGCCCGCGATACATCAAGATCATGACATCTCAAGAACACAAGAGAGAGAGAGAGAGAGAGAGAGAGAGATTGACCACATAGCTACTGGTGCATACCCTCAGCCCCGAGTGTGAACTACTCCCCCTAGTCATGGCCTCCTCCGGGATGATGAAGATGTCCACCAGTGATGATTTTCCCCTTCGGCAGGGTACCGGAAAGGCTCAAGATGGGTTTTTCTTTGATACAGAGAGTTGCAGCGGCAGAGCGGAAGTTCTAGGTTTATTTCTGAGGGTTTCTGTATATATAGGATTTTCCGGTGTTGGTATCACGCTAGCCGGAGCCACGAGCGGCCCACAACCTATCAGGGCGCGTCCAGGGCGGTGGGCATGCCCTGTTGGCTTGTGGCCAGCAGGTGGCCCCCCTCCGGTGGTTCTTCGCTCCGGTATTTCTCATATTGTCCAGAAAAAATCGTCAAAAGGTTTCGGGCGATTCTAAGAACTTTTATTTTCTGCATAAAAACAACACCACGGTAATTCTACTGAAAACAACGTCAGTCTGGATTAGTTCTAATTAAATCATATAAAATGCATCAAAACCTTATAAAAGTATTGTAAACATAGGTAAATATGGCATGAATACTTCATAAATTATCGATACGTTGGAGACGTATCAGCATCCCCAAGCATAATTCATATTCGTCCTAGGTAAATGAAGAAAAGAAATAATTTATGAAGTGTGAATGCTAGCATAGTATATAAGTTTGATCAATGATAATTCCAATAACTTTTTCTAGCATCATAAACAACAACTCTTTTCTCATAAAACTTCTCATGATCAAGTAGCAAGCTATTCACATGTTAAAGTATAGACCATAAACTTCCTTGAAAACCAACAAACTATGTTTTCAGTCATCAAACAATTACAATTCATCTTATTTTCACGAAGGGTCCATGTAAGAGCTTTGATTTAGCTAATTCCACATACTCAACTACTCCCTCCGTTCCTTTATGTAAGGTGTATTATTTCCAGCACGGTGACCAAGGCACATAATTATAGACATGATAAGACCAAATTACCCTTGGCAAATTTGTTGGTTAGTGGAAAGTGAATCAATTAGTCCAGAAAAGTATGAGATACATGCAATCGACAAGGAGATAGTTTCCTTCTTTTGCTATAAGGAGAGATATAGATAATCAGAAAAGAGACACTTTCCTTTTTTAGGAGGGCTAACAAGGGAATTATGGGGAATTAGAAGAAATGCACCTTATATTCTGGAATTTTATCAAAAAACAAATACACCTTATATAGAGAAATGGAGGGAGTATCATTTAGTCTTCTCTGATTGCTAACACTCAAAGCATATTTTTAGAACAAGCAGTTTCGGCCAAACACATAGGAAGATAGGGCTTAAGGTCTTGCCTCCCAACTTATTTATCTCAGGGATAATGTCAACAATAATGAATCATGATCACCCATATTCAACTAGATATATGTGCCTGGATCTTTCCCCACCACATGATGCTTGCCATCTAAAGAATTACTAGAGCGGAATAGGGATGAACATTATTGACTCTTGCATAAAAGTAAATACATAAAAGTAAATGCATAAAAGTAAAAGATATGCCCTTCGCAGAGGGAAGCAGAGGTTGTCATGCACTTTTTATTTTTTTAAGTGCAAGCTCTTAATGGAAAGGAACATCACTATATTGCCCCTTGTGAGAACAACCTTTATTATGCAGTCTGTCGCTTTTATTTCTTCACCCTCACAAGTTTGTACAAAGCTTATTTTCCCTTCCAATAGAATATCATACATATTTAGGAGCAATTTTTATTTCCTTTTGCACCGATGACAACTTACTTGAAGGATCTTATTCAATCCATAGGTAGATATGGTGGACTCTCATGGCAAGAAACTGGGTTTAAGGGTTTTTGGATGCACAAGTAGTATCTCTACTTAGTACGAATTTTTGGCTAGCAAAAGATCCTAAGGAAGCACCACATTTTAGAGGATCCATGACAATATAACTTCTATGTGAATATAAACAAACATAACCATTATGTTGTCTTCCTTGTACAACATCAACTACTTGATCAAGTTTGAAAATAATTAATTGGGGCTCACAATCATAGAAGATGTCCAAGATAGTATATTTATATGTGAAATCTCTCTTCCTTGAATATTCTTTCATGAATTGTTCAAGTGGCACCAATGCTATGTTTGTTAACTTCCAATAAATTTTACCGATTATACTTCTTGTATGTGAAGTCACTACTCCCCATGGGACAAGCATAAGAAGCATATATAATTTCACATTTATGACATTCAATTCATTCACAATTTACTCTTAGGATATAGGTGAAATACAAGAGTTAACCTCCAACTACTCTCAAAAGATATAAGTGAAGATCAATGAGTAGTCAAACAATTAAGTAGATATGTGAGGACTCTCTCTCAATAAATATTTTCAGATCTGAGTATTTTATTCAAACAGCAAACAAAACAAAAATGGCACTCCAAGAATAGCACATATCATGTGAACGAATAAAATTTAGGCTCAACATAGGTTTACCGATAGTTGACGAAGAGAGGTGGGATGCGTAGCATCCCCAAGCTTAGATGCTTGAGAATTCTTGTAATATTGTCTTGGGGTGCCTTGGGCATCCCCAAGCTTGAGCTTTTGTGTCTTGTTAATTCCTCTCATATCACGGTTTCACCTAGGTCTCAAAAACTTCATCCACATAAAACTTGAAAAGAACTCGTGAGATAGCTTAGTGCACATAATAATAAATCAACACTTTATGTACTGCCAAGATAAGTTGCATAATAATTTTCAAACATTATCTACTGTATACTATCATTTCCATTATATCTACCAATATAATTCATGAAAACTATAGGAGAAGTAGATAACAAAACTATGACAGCAATCTGTCTAAACAGGACAGTCTGTAGCACTTAATTTGCAAAGTGCACTTATGTAACTCCAACAATTCTGAAAATTTAGTACATGATAAAAAATTTGTATGTCCACGCTGTGTTAAAATTTCAGAAACTTTACATGTTCCAGTAAAATAATAAAATTCAAACGCTATAGCAAAAGTTTCTATTTTTGCACAGCACACATCAAGCAAGCAATTGAAGCATTCTAAAGGCAATTCTTGGAAATAATTATTAAAAAACAAGATTATAAATAACAGTAATAAAATACTAATAAAATAAAATAACGCTCCAAGCAAAACACATATTATGTGACGAATAAAAATATAGCTCGAAGTAAGATATATCGATAGTGTTGAAGACGAAAGAGGGGATGCCTTCCGGGGCTTCCCGAAGCTTAGACGCTTGAGTCTTCCTTGAATATTACCTTGGGGGTGCCTTCGGCATCCCCAACCTTAGGGTCTTACCACTCCTTATTCTCCTCATATCGGTGCTTACCCAAAACTTGAAAACTTCAATCACACAAAACTTAACGGAACTTCATGAGATGGGTTAGTGTAATAAAGATAGATCATTCACATAGGTAGTCAAGACAAGATTCATAATTGTTCTCACATGATTCCTAATGTATTATATCATTCCCATAATTTATATCACTGAATATAAGCTATGGAAACACTAAAACAAGCAAACTATGCACGCAAAACAGAATCTGTCAAAAACATAACAGTCTGTGAAGATCTGTAGTATAACCATACTTCCCTGTCTCTAAAAATTCTGAAAAATTAGTACAGGGCAGGGAATTTGCATAAAAAAAGTTTGTAAAAATTTCAGAATTTTTTAACTCTCCAGTAAAATCACATAATTCATATACTTGACACAAAAGTTTCTGTTTTTGCACAGAATCAAATCAACAAGTATCCACACTATCCCAAAGGCTTTACTTGGCACATTATTGAAATAAAAGGCACAAAACATGATTAATACAGTAGCTTAATCATGTGAACACAAACAAACAGAAAGGAAAAGTGTTGGGTTGTCTCCCAACAAACGTTTTTCTTTAAAGCCTTTTTAGCTAGGCATGATGATTTCTATGATGCTCACATAGGAATAGTATTTGAAACATGCAAAAGAGCATCATGGATCACATGTCAAGCACATTTAAGTCTAACCCACTTCCTATGCATAGCAATTTTTCAAGCAAACAATTTATTGTAGCAAGAATCAACTTGCATAGGAAGACAAAACAAGCATGACTTCAAAACTTTGAATACATAGAGAGGAAACTTGATATTATTGCAATTCCTACAAGCATAAGTTCCTCCCTCATAATAATTTTCAGTAGCATAATGAAGGAATTCCAAAATATAACTATCACATAAAGTATTATCTTCATGATTCACAAGCATAGAAAATTTATTACTCTCCCCACAAGCAAACTTATCATACATAGTAGTGGGAGCATCATAGGAGACTTGAATACTATAAATTGTTTCCACATTAAAAGAATAATGTTCAGAAAAAGGGTATTCATAGTTGTGAAAAGTTTTATAATAATAATCATCACTACTTTTTATAACACAAGTATCATCACAATAATCATCATAAGTAGTAACTTGGTTCTCATCATAATCAATTCAAACCTCTTCCAAGATAGTGGAATCATTACTAAATAAAGTCATGACCTCTCCAAATCCACTTTTATCATTATAATAAGATTCAACACCCTCCAAAATAGTGGGATAATAATCATCTAAAGTTGACACTCTTCCAAACCCACTTTCATAAAAATTGCAATCATCATAAATAGGAGGCATGCAATCATCATACCAAATTTGATCATTGAAAGTAGGGGAACTAAAAAGATCATATTCATACAACATTGCATCCCCAAGCTTGGGATAACCATATTTTCAGCAAATAAATTCTCAAACATGTCATTTTCATCAAACATAGCATCCCCAAGCTTGTGGGTTTACATATCATTAGCATAATCATCAATAGCATGAATGGCACCAATAGTATAACAATTATTATCATCATAATTTTCCAAGTTAGTGCCAATTTTTTTTAATATTATAAGGAGTATCACTATCTTCCCAATCATCCTCATCACAACAAGTAGTAGGCATAAAAAAATAATCATCAAGTATATCATCATCCATACTACTTTCAGATTCATTCTCAAAAATGATAGGATCAACATTATTTGAGAGGGATACCTTTTTACCTTTACTTTTTCTTCTCTTCTACTTCTCCTTTACCACATTTTGTGTGGGTTTAAGTAATTTTTTTGAGCTTCTTATTGAAGAGATTGGTTCAATGGGAAGCTCCTCCTTGCAACCTGATTCATTACGAGAAACAATAAAAGGGTATTGGGAGACCTTTACCCTTTCCTTAGTATTTCTTTTATATTCTATTGGTTTTCCCGATTTTCTATATTTGGTAATATAAGCATTCTCATTGCAATTTACTACGCAAAACATATAGATTTTTTGTAGATTAGTTTCATTATCATTAGTGATAAGGAATATATCAAACCAATCATTTTTATGTGACAATTCTTCACACCCCAAAAATAAACAAAGTTCATTTTAGAGTTCACCGGAGATTATATTATCACAATATTTGGAAACGGTTTGATCATGAAAATGCATGCATTGGAAATTAAGATGACCAACCCTATTGCAAAGTTCATAAGTAATGGGATGAAGAGAGCATAATCTCGTAGAAAATTCATCTATCTCTTTAATCCACCAATTGGTTTTATCATGTTTATGCTTCTTACAAAATCTATCATCCCTATATGGCATGTCTTCACAAATTTTATTCACTCCACAAAAATTGACATGCTTATTGGAAATCTTTTTATCATGACTAGTGCAATCATCATTAGCATCATAGATATTCAGAGAATTCATACTAACAATATTTCTATCATGCTCATCATTCAAGGATTTCACATTAAGCATTTTTATAAATTCTTCCTCTAACAATTGAGCATAATTTTCCGAACCATCATTTTCATGAAAGACATTATAAAGGCGAAGCAATTGAGGAAACCTAAACTCCATTTTTTGTAGTTTTCTTTTATAAAACCAAACTAGTGAAAAACAAGAAACTAAAAGATTCAATTTCAAGACCTAAAGATATACCTTCAAGCACTCACCTCCCCAGCAACGGCGCCCGAAAATAGCTTGATGTCTACTACGCAACTTTATTCTTGTAGACTTTGTTGGGCCTCTAAGCGCAGAGTTTTGTAGGACAGTACCAATTTTCCCTCAAGTGGATGACCTAAGGTTTATCAATCCATGGGAGGTGTAGGATGAAGATGGTCTCTCTCAAACAACCCTGTAATCAAATACAATAAATCTCTTGTGTCCCCAACACACCCAATACAATGGTAAATTGTATAGGTGCACTAGTTCGGCGAAGAGATGGTGATACAAGTGCAATATGGATGGTAGATATAGGTTTTTGTAATCTAAAAAATATAAAAATAGCAAGTTAACAAGTAGTAAACAGCGAGCAAAACAGTATAGCAATGCTTGGAAATAAGGTCTAGGGTTCATACCTTCACTAGTGCAATCTCTCAACAATGCTAACATAATAGAATCATATGATCATCCCTCAACGTGCAACAAAGAATCACTCCAAATTTCATAAGTAGTGGAGAACATAAGATGAAATTGGTGTAGGTAGTAGAACCACCTTGAAGTTATTCTTTCTGATCAATCTTTTGAGCTATTCCTATAAGTGTCACAAACAGCCCTAGAGTTCGTAGTAAAATAACACCTATGATACATATCAATCAACCCTAATGTCACCTAGACACTCCAATGTCACCTCAAGTATCCGTGGGTTAATTATTCGATATGCATCAAACAATTTCAGATTCATCATATTCAATCCAACACAAAGAACTTCAAAGAGTACCCCAAAATTTCTACCGGAGAAAGTAGTGTGAAAACGTGCATCAACCCATGTGCATAGATCCCCAAGGTCACCGGAATCCGCAAGTTGATGCCATAACATATATCAAATGAATCAATAGAATACCACATTGTCACCACGGGTATGCACATGCAAGACATACATCAAGTGTTCTCAAAGCCAAAGTATTCAATCCAACATAACGAGATTTCAAAGGGAAAGATTCAATTCATCACATCAAGATGGCAAGGGAAGAACACCATATGATCCAACTATATTAACAAAGCCCGCGATACATCAAGATCGTGACATCTCAAGAACGCGAGAGAGAGAGAGATTGCATACATAGCTACTGGTACATACCCTCAGCCCCGAGGGTGAACTACTCCCTCCTCGTCATGGCCTCCACCGGGATGATGAAGATGGCCCCCGGTGATGATTTCCCCCTCTGGCAGGGTACCGGAAAGGCTCCATATGGGTTTTTCTTTGATACAGAGAGTTGCAGCGGCGGAGCGAAATTTCTATGTTTATTTCTGAGGGTTTCTGTATATATAGGATTTTTCGGCGCTGGAATCACGCTAACCGGAGCCACGAGGGGCCCACAAGCTATCAGGGCACGCCCAGGGGGTGGGCGTGCCCTGTTGGCTTGTGGCCAGCAGGTGGCCCCCCTCCGGTGGTTATTTGCTCCGGTATTTCTCATATTGTCCAGAAAAAATCGTCAAAAAGTTTCGGGCGATTCCGAGAACTTTTGTTTTCTGCATAAAAACAACACCACGGTAATTCTGCTGAAAACAGGGTCAGTCTGGGTTAGTTATAATTATATCATATAAAATGCATCAAAACTATATACAAGTATTGTAAACATAGGTAAATATGGCATGAATACTTCATAACTTATCGATACGTTGGAGACGTATGAAGGCACGCGCCTTCAGCTAGGTGGTCGACGGACTTGGATGTAATTTTTACTTCCAGAGTTCTTTGTACTACCTTGACAGTTGATTGAATACCTTGGTAGTTTTCTCGTAAAAAGCCATCAACGCCTTCAAAAAAGGAACGACGCTCAAGCGCCATCCTCATCGGATCCAACCACCAAGTGTTAGACTCTAGGTGTTCGCCATGAAGAACATGTCCGAGCCAATCCTTCAACGACTTAACGATGCAAGCACATCACCACCTACCAGGTATCGCTTGGTGACCTCTTGTAGGATTGGAAGCATGGACGTATTGGTGACCTCCTGCGGGAATTCATAAGAAAGGGAATGGAAATTAGCACATGGAGCACTTCTTGACCGACGTCTCCATCTGGTTTACTCGTTAGTTTATTTATTATTAGATTCATAGCCTTGGCTCAGTGGTTGGGCATGCGGTTGTGCAGCCTAACGACCCGAGTTCAATTTCTAGAATTAGCAGGTGATGCACAAGGGTTTTCCTCCATTTATTGAGGATCATGCTTGGTGTGTAGTGGAATCACTTGTCAAGAAATATCTTGATATGCATTTAAGAAAATTCGGAGAACCATCTTTATCTTGGTACTCATACTAAAATAGATGTATGCATCACTAGTTGGTGCAGAGGTCGAGAAGTGAAAATCTCTCCCATTTTAATTAAATTGACTCTGGTCTAATTCCGAGACCGATACATATTTGAAAAATTAAAGTGCCCTTAAAAATTAAAGTCTTCTTGTGGTTTGTTCACAAAGAGCTAATTCTTACTAAGGATGATTTGGCAAAGCGAAGTTGGGAGGGGCAGTCAACGATGCTGCGTTTGTGATCAAGATGAATCAATTAAACACCTCTTTCTCGAGTGTCCGCTGGCTAGACTATTATGGCATTAAGTTCATATAGCCTTTAGTATTACTCCTCCAAATAGTATTCGCACATTATTTGGGACGTGGCAAAATGAAGTTGATCCAACTATTGCGACACATATTCGGATAAGAGTATGCGTGTTACTTTTGGCTATATGAAACTGCATAAATGATATGGTTTTTAACGGACAAACTTGAATTAATTTTTATAGGTTATTTACAAGGTCGCTCCTGTGAAAGCCAGGAAGTCTTTGATTACTGGGTTTACCCGATGGGAGATGGTAGCTTAGGATATCTCCAACCGGTTTGGACGGCGGTCCAATAATGGGCTGGGTGTTTAGTCATCTCATCCTATTTTTGCTGGTTATGGCATTTTACACTTATTTGCATTTATTTCAGCTCCGACCGAGCTTGTACTAGACCGTAGACATTTTCGGATATTTTGTGTATTAATATGGCTGCATGCATCACAGATCCCGGGAGTAATCCTCCTTTTCCCTAAAAAAAATACATCTATTAACCAGTCATTGTTACTAATTCCTTACTACTCATCTGGAGTAAAAAACGGTTGCCGGCGGCTAGTGATGCCAAATGATTGTGATCTGGCTCTATAGAATGCATATACATCCATTCATCCTATACCATCAAAATATGTACTATTACTCATTTAATATTTGCATGTGGATGGCAAAGTTGAAATATATACAATGAATGTATGAACTTCAAGCCAACAACCCCTTGCAATGTCTTTCGTGAAAAAAAAAACTCCTTGCGATGCAAGAGAAGAGACCCAAGCCAAAGGATGCGACAAGAGAGGTGCTTCCCCTGTCCTACACATACATCAAAGATAAGCAATTCTGAGAGGAGGATGTCTCCGTCGCGTGTACATATCAGCTGCAACTGTAAACAAAACTATATAATTTTGAGAGTAATGATGACACTAGTTACAGAAAGTCCGAGTTGGACAATTTCAAAAGAGTATAAACTACTAGTAGTACAGCTCATCAGTTTGGCAGCGTGTCTCGATCAATCCCATTACAGGAGGCTGCAGAAGTCTGCTCTTCTTCAGGTCTTCCTGGTTACTAGTCTTTTTCCTTTTTGTTCTGACTCTGACCATGGATGCGCATGTGCTGCTACCACACTGGAGCCTGGTCTTTGATAGGGAAATATTGATGGATCAACCGCCGGTACTATATTATATATAGGTGGTAGATGAAATCGACATATGCAAACGACTCGCTATAAGACATTGCAGGTTAGGTTATGGGTAGCTATCTCATATTAGTTTAATTTGGGATTATTGCCAATAGGTTCATTCATTCATGTGTTGCAAATTCAAGAAAGAGGTGTCATCAATGACTTACGGAGGGAGGGTTGACATATACTATTACGTACTCCCTCTGTAAACTAGTTAGTGATCTAAAAGCCCTTATATTAGTTTACAGAAGGAGCATTATCCAAATTCACAAGTATAGGCAGTTTCTAGTGTAATGTAACTTCTGGCACGGGATGGTTGACGGAGGGAGCACGAGGTAGGTGGTGGCAGGGGTAGGTAGGTACCTGGGCAGGGTCGTAGTGGTATGAGCGGAAGCCGTCAGGTAGCTGCATTGCATTCCTGGCTGACTGACTGGCCTGCTGCTTCCATCCATCCAGACAAATATCCACATAAAGAGCAACATCGCCTAACTGAATTAATTGCACTTGCAGGCACAAGAAAAGCAGCCTACTAGGATTAATTGGACATATATATCAACCACTAATTCTCTCATACAGCTCAACGTGGACACCTCTGAATCAGTCAGTACTGCAGCTTCTTTGTTTTTTGATTTGATCGACGGTCATATATATGCATTTCGCAAAATGATGGCAGAAATGAAACGCACCTACATCACATCACAAGTTCACAACAGCACAGCAGGTTCAGTAGTCCTTGCAGTCAATTCCAGCAGCTAGCTACTCCCTCAGTTCCATAATACTATAAATGAGGCTTGCTTCGGTACACACAACCTACACAAACCGTATAAGGGCATTATGGTCATTTGACCACCGTATATGACACGTACACTGTAGGTAGACGTACACAACCGGACCTGGCCCATTTTTTTATTTTTTAAAGATCAAAAATAGATGTGAGACATAAGATTTGAACCTCCAACCTATTGGTTTATTTTCACCCGTTGTAACCAACTAGGAGAGGTAACTTATTGTGCATACTTTCCTCTTTTATTCTTGAAAACCGCTAGCGATCACAGTACTAATCCGTGCTTCCTATCGGACCACTCCAGAACGGTGCGGCAGATTTTCTCTCGATCATTGATGGGATAGTAAAACGTGGGCTGGGTAGTTAGTATACTTTCCTCAATCATGGTCACGGTTATAGCATGTACGGGAGAACCATAAAAGCTTCCAAAATTTTAGGAAACTGATCCCTGGTTTCTAGTATAAATCCCATAAATCACGTTTTGTTTTCTAGGTAATAAATCAGGACGGCTGTTACGAATCAACCGGAAAATCAATGCTGCTTGTGCTGCACTGCAGCTCTGCCGTTGTGGCGAGATCTGCGAGGACGCAGCTCCTTCGGCTTTGCAGCGCCGGTGTCCCGGATGAGAAGCAACCGTGATTCCCTCGCTCATAGCGCCGGTGGCCCAGGAAGGGCTCTGTCGTGTTGTCCCTCATGTAGCTCCGGTGGGCGGCTGATGGGTGGCAGTTGCTCCTTCGGTGGAGGAATGATGATAGGGAGAGAGCACGAGGGAAAACTGGTTGTGGTCTTATGGAGAAGATAAGGTGGAGACTGGAGAGATAGAGAAAAACGATGCGTCTAGTAGAGGCCACGTGGCGGAAACAGGAGGAGGCTTGCGTTTGGCTGTTTTCATCCGACTTAAATTAAAAGTTTTCCATAAATCACTACCTAGGTTGTTTGACGGAAGCATTTTTTTTCATGCGAGCGAAATAAAGCAGGTAGATTACGCAACATTTCTCACATACCATGGAAGCATCATATTGGTTCTCCAACAATTAATCTTTTTCTGATCGATGGATTTTTTTTATACTACAGTCACTGATATTACCATGGTTGTTAGCAAATCATTTCAAGGATGTTCGAAAATAGACCATGTTGAATGGAGGATGTTCGTGTAGGCTAGAATGTTCCCTCTGAGAGCACGTTGTTTCTCGACATCCTTAAAATGGCTCTAGTTTTTTTTCATGGCCTTGTGTGACCAACTCAAGGCACCATGCCAAGTTGTTTAGGTTTTTCACAATTTCTGCATTTTTCTGAAGTTTTCCTGGTTAAAAAAGGGTGATAAATGAACGGATGTGTCGCAACATGCATACGGTGTCGAAAATTGTTAAAACCAAACATGGATGTCTACAATAGGCATGCCCACCTGCTGCAAAAGTTGGAGTCATTTCAAGGGAAAAAGTTCATGGGTTTTCAAAAAATAATCCACAAATTTGAGAACAGTAAAATGATTTGAAAAGAGTTCATCGAAATTCAAAAAAAGTTCATCGGATTGAACAAAATAATTCATCAATTTTGGAAGAAAAGTTCATCAATTTGAACAAAAAATTCACGTATTTGAAAAAAAAATCATCGAACCAGGAAGAAGAAAAAACAGGAAACAAAAAAGGAAAACAAAAAAGAAAATAGTAAAACGAAAAAAGGAAAACAAAACAAAGGAAAATGGAAAAAGGAAAACAAAACAAGGGAAAAAGGAAAAAGGAAAACAAAACAAAGGAAAAGGAAAAAAAAAGAACGTATAAAAGAGGGAAAAGTTATACAATAACAGATCTGATTGGATGGCTCGGTGGTTACACTAAGTTGCCTCGAACCTGGAGGTCGGTGGTTCGATTCATTGTGCGGCGACTCCAGCTTCCGACAGAGGTCACTGTACATAAAAAATCATCTGTGTGCACAACCTGAAGAAGCCTAGATCATATGCAGCTAGAGTTTCAGAACGTGAAGAAAACTAACCTGACTGGTTTCTTTAATTTACAGATAGAGGCATCAACCATAAATTGCACCGCACAAGAGCAGACAGGGATTCTGAGTCACTAAGGCGTGTTCTCAGTTGACACTTGGGTATATGGCTGTTTCGGTCCGTTATTATCAGCTCACGGCACAACAACAGAATGGCTATAAAAAAGCGTCTAGGCCAACGAAAAAGCTTTGATCTGAAGTCTGAACCTTTCCGTTCTTAATTACTAAAACGTCTTATAAAAGTGAACAGAGGAAGTAGCTGAATGTTAAAGTTGAATATTAATGCAGCTTCAGACTTCAGTATTATTCTTTCATTACCCAAGAAAGACCATCAACATACTGTGTATTGTTGAATACATTAACAACATAACGCGACATATATATGGCTCCATCAGTTGCTGCTCCTTCCTCTGATCTGCTGCTCTGCCCCTCTTGGAGAGAGTGAACTGAAGAAGAGTGCATGCACCATGCGGTGCATTCAGTTTGAGAACCTACTAGACTGAATAGCCTGTTTTTTCCTTCCTTCCAGACGATAAATAATCAAGATAAATTAAGAGCAACAGCTTCCTAAATGAAACTTCGTTTGACTATATAATTATACAAGAACGACATGGTAACCCACAAGTACCATGATCAGGTCAGGGACCCCTCTATTTCATATCATAGAATGATAGAAATGAAATCCTAAACCAACATAAACATCACCATGTTCAGTAGTACATGGAGTTAACTCAGCAGGTAGCTGCCTTATATACAGGCCAAACCATGTCTACCACAAACAGCAGAGAATCAAAACAAAATGAAATTCGCCCAACCACACTGTACGAAAACAGAGAACGTAAGGAGTGACAACGTCTCAGTTCAACCGGCAGACGCGTCTAAGTTGGTGCATCTGCAGCAGCCGCCCAGCAATGAAGGCTGACGTCGGTGCTTATCAATTTCCTTTACTGATGCATAGGCCTCACGTCTGCCGGTCTGCACCAGTTTCTACAGTAGTTACTTGCCCGTTGTAACAAGTACTAGTACCAAATTTACGTACCAGCAGGTATTTAACACACAGACGATCCTTGGATCCATGTACCTTCTTGCATGCCTCCTTAATTTGCTACTCCTCCTTCCTGTTCATCTTTGTCTTGGATGTCTTCTACATCCTCATTTTTTGAAGCACCTCAAAAAGTAGAGCTTGCAGTTTCAGCACCTCAAACCTGACTTCAGTGAATTACTACTGAAGAGAGCATGCAGGCAGTTTTAGTACCTCAAACCTGGCTTCAGTCCTCACAGATCAAAGATCAGCCATGTCATTGCACATGAATGTTACAGTATATGTGGATTGCACTAGCCATTTTCATCAGTTTGGACTTTTGGGTGCGTTGGCTAGGGCATGAAGCTTAACATGGTATCAGAGTCCAAGCTCTTTAGTTCAAGTCCTGGATTTCGCAATTTATACAAAAAATGTTGGTAGCTTCCCTTTGTGTCCACGTATAGGCCTCTTAGTCATACGTGAGTTTCGCGCGCCGTCGCTCTCTTTCGGTTGCATGTGTTGACTTGTCTTCCCCGTCACACGTGAGAGGGGGTGTTACAGTATATGTGGATTGCACTAGTAGCCCTTTCCATTAGTTCGGACTTTTGGTTGCGTTGGCTAGGATATGAAGCTTAACAATGAATACATACCCAAATTTCTTCAATGAAAAGAACAATACTCAATGGATTGTCAATAGCTGCATGTTGTTAATCGACGGCCATCTAGTATAGATACTTGTTTGGTTCGTCATCAGTATCATCAACTCAAGTTAATTATCAGCTCACAAATCCAGGTACATTACAATAGCAAAGCAAGTAACCACCCTGCTCTTGGTTATCTATTTATACTTTTGAAAAAAGTTATACATATCAGTCCGTACGATTAGCGTTGGTCACTATTCATTATTGCTTTTCAATTATTCATTTACATCATAGTAGTTGATGAATAATTGATTGACCAGCCACACAATGTCCTTACAAGAAACATTCTTTCGGAAGCATGACTCAAGAAATTGACAAAAATTGGTCACATGAGTATAGTAACCCCTGTTTACAAGTACTTTATAAATCATAGGCAAGTGAGATATCCAGAATTTAGCAGTGATGTGATTTTTCAGATTTTCCGGGCTGCGTCTACGGGAAAATCGACATAAAGAAATCAGTTTTCATGGTTGTTATTTTGTGCAGAACCTCCCACAACAGAGAAAAACAAAAACAAAAAAAGAACACATGTATTTTGCTACAAAAGAGAGAGGAGGTTGGACTAATGGTTCAGATCTTCAATGTCAGAAGAAATTATGATTTAACAAATGGTTCTCACTAAGTGTAACTCCATGTGGGGGCATGGGGTGACCCTCCAAGTCCAAGTATTCCCCTTAACTCACGATTTTTCTTTGATGATATATTTTATTTTCTGGGTATCGAAGATTTGACTACTTTTATTCAAGAGTTCATTGATAACGCGATAAACAAAAAATAAGAATCCTTCGATTGAATGGTTTTGTTTTATGGATGCCCCAAATATAATGGTGGACTTAATCTTCACGTTGCAGAGATGGAAATATTTGTCTTCATTGCAAATGGCTTTTCAAGGCTATAAACAAGGATGCAATGTGGCAAAGCTTGATCCGAAATAAATATTTCTAATCCAAAAAACTGCTCACAAACGGAGTGGGAATCATGGAATACGAATTTTCTTGCAGGTTTCATAGGTATCAAGTGGGATTTTGCCCACTTCGTGAACTTACTAATCCCCAAAGGGTCATGTGTTATTGGGAGGATAAATGGCTAGATACAACACCTCTTTGTAACCAATATCCAAGGTTTTATAATATTGCAATGATATTATCCTTTGACCCATCAAAAGTCGCCTTTCAATGAGTCTTAATTGGTCCAAACGTTTGGAATGTTCTTTGTGACGCCTTGCCAATGTTCATCTAGAAGATGATTTGAATTTTGAGATTTTTTACGGTACATCATACTACCTCCGGAACCGAGTAGTATTGAATCATCTTAACCGTTAATTAGCGGGGTAGTTTTGCCATTTTATGTTTCCTAATATGTAAAATCGCTCGCGGTGACCATCCACGCGTGGCCTCGTCGTTGCGATCGCCGGTCATCAGCGAGGCATAATGTCCAACAATCGATCAGAGCTGGCCTCCGTGATCTTCAAATGGGAGCTCCAAGTCTACGATCGAGCATCGATTCAACTAGCAGGCCACGGAGCCGCCGCTGCGGCGTCCTGGTCAGCTGCGTTGTCGTGGCTGCAGCTCCCTCCGAGGTGTCCGCGGCTCCCCGCTGCTTGTGCCTGCGTCCCTTGTGTGCAGTGGCTGTGGCCGACGGCTTGATCGCCAGAAAACAATCAGCTGATCACGTATCGTACTAGTGCATCATGACATGATCAATCAACGTATTGTACATGGTGATTTCCTCGGCAAAAAATATCGTATGGCAAGGATCCATCGACTATGTACAATCGTCTCTGTTGCATCTCATGTCTCATCAGAGCAGGAGAGGAAAACACATGGATTTCTCAATACGTAAAGAGTTTTGGTATTTATTTTGTAAAAGGTCTCTTAATTTTTTAGATGGATTCACACCAGAATGCGAAATTCTCCATACGATTCATGTCATCATCCCATCCGAAACAAACTGCTCTCAACACTAAAACCCTTCAAAAGGTAAAAAAAAATCAATGGAATATGTGAGTGCAAGAATTATTGAGTGTTTTTGTAAAAACTGTTGTGAGATTGATGAAGGGTTTCTTGTGTCATTTTCCATTGAACGTTTTTGTTGCCTTCCCAATGGGTATGTCGTGCGATCCTTCACAATTGATATATCATACTTTCAGGGTGTATTATCTTGGCCTATCATTGCGGTTAGAATGATATATATCAGGTTTGTATGGTTGGCGTTGGTAACTGCTCACTAGTGTTATTCAATTATTCATTTATTTGGTAGCATCAAAGTAGATGGGGAATAATTGATTGACCACCCACACTCGTCCATGAAAAGGAACATCTTTCGGACACAAGACCTTGAGAAAATTTGTAATTTTGGGCATAGGATTGTAACCCCTATTTTGGAGCTGTTTATAGATCTTGGGCCTGAGAGATGTCGGGAATTTAGTGGTGAGGTGCTCTTGCAGATGATCTGGGCCAGGTATCCGGGGAACAACTTCCTCACGGCTTCAGTCATAATGGTTGTTATGCTGTGCGGAACCGTCTCCGGGAGGATCATTGCAATCTGTGGCATGGTGTTCCACTCTTAGTTGGACAGATCCACGCCCAGTACCTGGCCAATCACCCCATTATGGCAGTGACTAGGTTCACGAGCACATTGCTGGCAAGCACGCCCTTCCCTGGCAGGAACCTGTCATGCGATTTTAGCTCCAATCCATAGGACGTGTATCCCATGAGGATGAACGCCTCACATGAGCCGATGTTGGAGCAGGCCTTCCTGCCGCCCTCGGTCAACCTAATGACCACCCCCTCCATGGTGGGTGTGCAGAACGAGGGGCGGTCGCTCACAATATGGCTGCTACTGTTATTGCAGCCTCTTAGGATGAGCTAGTTTCAGTCTCCTTGAAGGATGTACAACAATAATCATCAGTGAAAATTATTCCTTCCTACTATCTGGCTCTATAGAATGCATATGCATCCATCCATCTACCATCAAAATATGTACTACTGCTCATTTAATATTTGCAAGTGGACGGTGTAGCTGAAATATATATACAAAGAATGTATGAACTTTCAGCCAACAGCTCCTTGCAATGTCTCTCAAAAAAAAAAAAAAACTCCTTGCAGTGCAAGAGAAGAGACCCAAACCAAAGGATGCGACGAGAGAGGTGCTTCCCATGTCCTACACATACATCAAAGATAAGCAATTCTGAGGAGGAGGATGTCTCCGTCGCGTGCACATATCAGCTGCAATGGTAAACAAAATTATATAATTTTGAGAGTAATGATGACACTAGTTACAGAAAGTCCGAGTTGGACAATTTCAAAAGAGTATAAACTACTAGTAGTACAGCTCATCAGCTTGGCAGCGTGTCTCGATCAATCCCATTACAGGAGGCTGCAGAAGTCTGCTCTTCTTCAGGTCTTCCTGGTTATTAGTCTTTTTCCTTTTTGTTCTGACTCTGACCATGGATGCGCATGTGCTGCTACCACACTGGAGCCTGGTCTTTGATAGGGAAATATTGATGGATCAACCGCCGGTACTATATTATATATAGGTGGTAGATGAAATCGACATATGCAAACGACTCGCTATAAGACATTGCAGGTTAGGTTATGGGTAGCTATCTCATATTAGTTTAATTTGGGATTATTGCCAATAGGTTCATTCATTCATGTGTTGCAAATTCAAGAAAGAGGTGTCATCAATGACTTACGGAGGGAGGGTTGACATATACTATTACGTACTCCCTCTGTAAACTAGTTAGTGATCTAAAAGCCCTTATATTAGTTTACAGAAGGAGCATTATCCAAATTCACAAGTATAGGCAGTTTCTAGTGTAATGTAACTTCTGGCACGGGATGGTTGACGGAGGGAGCACGAGGTAGGTGGTGGCAGGGGTAGGTAGGTACCTGGGCAGGGTCGTAGTGGTATGAGCGGAAGCCGTCAGGTAGCTGCATTGCATTCCTGGCTGACTGACTGGCCTGCTGCTTCCATCCATCCAGACAAATATCCACATAAAGAGCAACATCGCCTAACTGAATTAATTGCACTTGCAGGCACAAGAAAAGCAGCCTACTAGGATTAATTGGACATATATATCAACCACTAATTCTCTCATACAGCTCAACGTGGACACCTCTGAATCAGTCAGTACTGCAGCTTCTTTGTTTTTTGATTTGATCGACGGTCATATATATGCATTTCGCAAAATGATGGCAGAAATGAAACGCACCTACATCACATCACAAGTTCACAACAGCACAGCAGGTTCAGTAGTCCTTGCAGTCAATTCCAGCAGCTAGCTACTCCCTCAGTTCCATAATACTATAAATGAGGCTTGCTTCGGTACACACAACCTACACAAACCGTATAAGGGCGTTATGGTCATTTGACCACCGTATATGACACGTACACTGTAGGTAGACGTACACAACCTGACCTGGCCCATTTTTTTATTTTTTAAAGATCAAAAATAGATGTGAGACATAAGATTTGAACCTCCAACCTATTGGTTTATTTTCACCCGTTGTAACCAACTAGGAGAGGTAACTTATTGTGCATACTTTCCTCTTTTATTCTTGAAAACCGCTAGCGATCACAGTACTAATCCGTGCTTCCTATCGGACCACTCCAGAACGGTGCGGCAGATTTTCTCTCGATCATTGATGGGATAGTAAAACGTGGGCTGGGTAGTTAGTATACTTTCCTCAATCATGGTCACGGTTATAGCATGTACGGGAGAACCATAAAAGCTTCCAAAATTTTAGGAAACTGATCCCTGGTTTCTAGTATAAATCCCATAAATCACGTTTTGTTTTCTAGGTAATAAATCAGGACGGCTGTTACGAATCAACCAGAAAATCAATGCTGCTTGTGCTGCACTGCAGCTCTGCCGTTGTGGCGAGATCTGCGAGGACGCAGCTCCTTCGGCTTTGCAGCGCCGGTGTCCCGGATGAGAAGCAACCGTGATTCCCTCGCTCATAGCGCCGGTGGCCCAGGAAGGGCTCTGTCGTGTTGTCCCTCATGTAGCTCCGGTGGGCGGCTGATGGGTGGCAGTTGCTCCTTCGGTGGAGGAATGATGATAGGGAGAGAGCACGAGGGAAAACTGGTTGTGGTCTTGTGGACAAGATAAGGTGGAGACTGGAGAGATAGAGAAAAACGATGCGTCTAGTAGAGGCCACGTGGCGGAAACAGGAGGAGGCTTGCGTTTGGCTGTTTTCATCCGACTTAAATTAAAAGTTTTCCATAAATCACTACCTAGGTTGTTTGACGGAAGCATTTTTTTTCATGCGAGCGAAATAAAGCAGGTAGATTACGCAACATTTCTCACATACCATGGAAGCATCATATTGGTTCTCCAACAATTAATCTTTTTCTGATCGATGGATTTTTTTTATACTACAGTCACTGATATTACCATGGTTGTTAGCAAATCATTTCAAGGATGTTCGAAAATAGACCATGTTGAATGGAGGATGTTCGTGTAGGCTAGAATGTTCCCTCTGAGAGCACGTTGTTTCTCGACATCCTTAAAATGGCTCTAGTTTTTTTTCATGGCCTTGTGTGACCAACTCAAGGCACCATGCCAAGTTGTTTAGGTTTTTCACAATTTCTGCATTTTTCTGAAGTTTTCCTGGTTAAAAAAGGGTGATAAATGAACGGATGTGTCGCAACATGCATACGGTGTCGAAAATTGTTAAAACCAAACATGGATGTCTACAATAGGCATGCCCACCTGCTGCAAAAGTTGGAGTCATTTCAAGGGAAAAAGTTCATGGGTTTTCAAAAAATAATCCACAAATTTGAGAACAGTAAAATGATTTGAAAAAAGTTCATCGAAATTCAAAAAAAGTTCATCGGATTGAACAAAATAATTCATCAATTTTGGAAGAAAAGTTCATCAATTTGAACAAAAAATTCACGTATTTGAAAAAAAAATCATCGAACCAGGAAGAAGAAAAAACAGGAAACAAAAAAGGAAAACAAAAAAGAAAATAGTAAAACGAAAAAAGGAAAACAAAACAAAGGAAAATGGAAAAAGGAAAACAAAACAAGGGAAAAAGGAAAAAGGAAAACAAAACAAAGGAAAAGGAAAAAAAAAGAACGTATAAAAGAGGGAAAAGTTATACAATAACAGATCTGATTGGATGGCTCGGTGGTTACACTAAGTTGCCTCGAACCTGGAGGTCGGTGGTTCGATTCATTGTGCGGCGACTCCAGCTTCCGACAGAGGTCACTGTACATAAAAAATCATCTGTGTGCACAACCTGAAGAAGCCTAGATCATATGCAGCTAGAGTTTCAGAACGTGAAGAAAACTAACCTGACTGGTTTCTTTAATTTACAGATAGAGGCATCAACCATAAATTGCACCGCACAAGAGCAGACAGGGATTCTGAGTCACTAAGGCGTGTTCTCAGTTGACACTTGGGTATATGGCTGTTTCGGTCCGTTATTATCAGCTCACGGCACAACAACAGAATGGCTATAAAAAAGCGTCTAGGCCAACGAAAAAGCTTTGATCTGAAGTCTGAACCTTTCCGTTCTTAATTACTAAAACGTCTTATAAAAGTGAACAGAGGAAGTAGCTGAATGTTAAAGTTGAATATTAATGCAGCTTCAGACTTCAGTATTATTCTTTCATTACCCAAGAAAGACCATCAACATACTGTGTATTGTTGAATACATTAACAACATAACGCGACATATATATGGCTCCATCAGTTGCTGCTCCTTCCTCTGATCTGCTGCTCTGCCCCTCTTGGAG
Source organism: Elymus sibiricus (assembly GCA_039707655.1). Classification (NCBI taxonomy): domain Eukaryota; kingdom Viridiplantae; phylum Streptophyta; class Magnoliopsida; order Poales; family Poaceae; genus Elymus; species Elymus sibiricus. Next base: position 13,600,841 of record CM077673.1, on the reverse strand, counting down.
AGAGTGAACTGAAGAAGAGCGCATGCACCATGCGGTGCATTCAGTTTGAGAACCTACTAGACTGAATAGCCTGTTTTTTCCTTCCTTCCAGACGATAAATAATCAAGATAAATTAAGAGCAACAGCTTCCTAAATGAAACTTCGTTTGACTATATAATTATACAAGAACGACATGGTAACCCACAAGTACCATGATCAGGTCAGGGACCCCTCTATTTCATATCATAGAATGATAGAAATGAAATCCTAAACCAACATAAACATCACCATGTTCAGTAGTACATGGAGTTAACTCAGCAGGTAGCTGCCTTATATACAGGCCAAACCATGTCTACCACAAACAGCAGAGAATCAAAACAAAATGAAATTCGCCCAACCACACTGTACGAAAACAGAGAACGTAAGGAGTGACAACGTCTCAGTTCAACCGGCAGACGCGTCTAAGTTGGTGCATCTGCAGCAGCCGCCCAGCAATGAAGGCTGACGTCGGTGCTTATCAATTTCCTTTACTGATGCATAGGCCTCACGTCTGTCGGTCTGCACCAGTTTCTACAGTAGTTACTTGCCCGTTGTAACAAGTACTAGTACCAAATTTACGTACCAGCAGGTATTTAACACACAGACGATCCTTGGATCCATGTACCTTCTTGCATGCCTCCTTAATTTGCTACTCCTCCTTCCTGTTCATCTTTGTCTTGGATGTCTTCTACATCCTCATTTTTTGAAGCACCTCAAAAAGTAGAGCTTGCAGTTTCAGCACCTCAAACCTGACTTCAGTGAATTACTACTGAAGAGAGCATGCAGGCAGTTTTAGTACCTCAAACCTGGCTTCAGTCCTCACAGATCAAAGATCAGCCATGTCATTGCACATGAATGTTACAGTATATGTGGATTGCACTAGCCATTTTCATCAGTTTGGACTTTTGGGTGCGTTGGCTAGGGCATGAAGCTTAACATGGTATCAGAGTCCAAGCTCTTTAGTTCAAGTCCTGGATTTCGCAATTTATACAAAAAATGTTGGTAGCTTCCCTTTGTGTCCACGTATAGGCCTCTTAGTCATACGTGAGTTTCGCGCGCCGTCGCTCTCTTTCGGTTGCATGTGTTGACTTGTCTTCCCCGTCACACGTGAGAGGGGGTGTTACAGTATATGTGGATTGCACTAGTAGCCCTTTCCATTAGTTCGGACTTTTGGTTGCGTTGGCTAGGATATGAAGCTTAACAATGAATACATACCCAAATTTCTTCAATGAAAAGAACAATACTCAATGGATTGTCAATAGCTGCATGTTGTTAATCGACGGCCATCTAGTATAGATACTTGTTTGGTTCGTCATCAGTATCATCAACTCAAGTTAATTATCAGCTCACAAATCCAGGTACATTACAATAGCAAAGCAAGTAACCACCCTGCTCTTGGTTATCTATTTATACTTTTGAAAAAAGTTATACATATCAGTCCGTACGATTAGCGTTGGTCACTATTCATTATTGCTTTTCAATTATTCATTTACATCATAGTAGTTGATGAATAATTGATTGACCAGCCACACAATGTCCTTACAAGAAACATTCTTTCGGAAGCATGACTCAAGAAATTGACAAAAATTGGTCACATGAGTATAGTAACCCCTGTTTACAAGTACTTTATAAATCATAGGCAAGTGAGATATCCAGAATTTAGCAGTGATGTGATTTTTCAGATTTTCCGGGCTGCGTCTACGGGAAAATCGACATAAAGAAATCAGTTTTCATGGTTGTTATTTTGTGCAGAACCTCCCACAACAGAGAAAAACAAAAACAAAAAAAGAACACATGTATTTTGCTACAAAAGAGAGAGGAGGTTGGACTAATGGTTCAGATCTTCAATGTCAGAAGAAATTATGATTTAACAAATGGTTCTCACTAAGTGTAACTCCATGTGGGGGCATGGGGTGACCCTCCAAGTCCAAGTATTCCCCTTAACTCACGATTTTTCTTTGATGATATATTTTATTTTCTGGGTATCGAAGATTTGACTACTTTTATTCAAGAGTTCATTGATAACGCGATAAACAAAAAATAAGAATCCTTCGATTGAATGGTTTTGTTTTATGGATGCCCCAAATATAATGGTGGACTTAATCTTCACGTTGCAGAGATGGAAATATTTGTCTTCATTGCAAATGGCTTTTCAAGGCTATAAACAAGGATGCAATGTGGCAAAGCTTGATCCGAAATAAATATTTCTAATCCAAAAAACTGCTCACAAACGGAGTGGGAATCATGGAATACGAATTTTCTTGCAGGTTTCATAGGTATCAAGTGGGATTTTGCCCACTTCGTGAACTTACTAATCCCCAAAGGGTCATGTGTTATTGGGAGGATAAATGGCTAGATACAACACCTCTTTGTAACCAATATCCAAGGTTTTATAATATTGCAATGATATTATCCTTTGACCCATCAAAAGTCGCCTTTCAATGAGTCTTAATTGGTCCAAACGTTTGGAATGTTCTTTGTGACGCCTTGCCAATGTTCATCTAGAAGATGATTTGAATTTTGAGATTTTTTACGGTACATCATACTACCTCCGGAACCGAGTAGTATTGAATCATCTTAACCGTTAATTAGCGGGGTAGTTTTGCCATTTTATGTTTCCTAATATGTAAAATCGCTCGCGGTGACCATCCACGCGTGGCCTCGTCGTTGCGATCGCCGGTCATCAGCGAGGCATAATGTCCAACAATCGATCAGAGCTGGCCTCCGTGATCTTCAAATGGGAGCTCCAAGTCTACGATCGAGCATCGATTCAACTAGCAGGCCACGGAGCCGCCGCTGCGGCGTCCTGGTCAGCTGCGTTGTCGTGGCTGCAGCTCCCTCCGAGGTGTCCGCGGCTCCCCGCTGCTTGTGCCTGCGTCCCTTGTGTGCAGTGGCTGTGGCCGACGGCTTGATCGCCAGAAAACAATCAGCTGATCACGTATCGTACTAGTGCATCATGACATGATCAATCAACGTATTGTACATGGTGATTTCCTCGGCAAAAAATATCGTATGGCAAGGATCCATCGACTATGTACAATCGTCTCTGTTGCATCTCATGTCTCATCAGAGCAGGAGAGGAAAACACATGGATTTCTCAATACGTAAAGAGTTTTGGTATTTATTTTGTAAAAGGTCTCTTAATTTTTTAGATGGATTCACACCAGAATGCGAAATTCTCCATACGATTCATGTCATCATCCCATCCGAAACAAACTGCTCTCAACACTAAAACCCTTCAAAAGGTAAAAAAAAATCAATGGAATATGTGAGTGCAAGAATTATTGAGTGTTTTTGTAAAAACTGTTGTGAGATTGATGAAGGGTTTCTTGTGTCATTTTCCATTGAACGTTTTTGTTGCCTTCCCAATGGGTATGTCGTGCGATCCTTCACAATTGATATATCATACTTTCAGGGTGTATTATCTTGGCCTATCATTGCGGTTAGAATGATATATATCAGGTTTGTATGGTTGGCGTTGGTAACTGCTCACTAGTGTTATTCAATTATTCATTTATTTGGTAGCATCAAAGTAGATGGGGAATAATTGATTGACCACCCACACTCGTCCATGAAAAGGAACATCTTTCGGACACAAGACCTTGAGAAAATTTGTAATTTTGGGCATAGGATTGTAACCCCTATTTTGGAGCTGTTTATAGATCTTGGGCCTGAGAGATGTCGGGAATTTAGTGGTGAGGTGCTCTTGCAGATGATCTGGGCCAGGTATCCGGGGAACAACTTCCTCACGGCTTCAGTCATAATGGTTGTTATGCTGTGCGGAACCGTCTCCGGGAGGATCATTGCAATCTGTGGCATGGTGTTCCACTCTTAGTTGGACAGATCCACGCCCAGTACCTGGCCAATCACCCCATTATGGCAGTGACTAGGTTCACGAGCACATTGCTGGCAAGCACGCCCTTCCCTGGCAGGAACCTGTCATGCGATTTTAGCTCCAATCCATAGGACGTGTATCCCATGAGGATGAACGCCTCACATGAGCCGATGTTGGAGCAGGCCTTCCTGCCGCCCTCGGTCAACCTAATGACCACCCCCTCCATGGTGGGTGTGCAGAACGAGGGGCGGTCGCTCACAATATGGCTGCTACTGTTATTGCAGCCTCTTAGGATGAGCTAGTTTCAGTCTCCTTGAAGGATGTACAACACTTTGCAGCAGGTCTCGCATCGCAGCCCGAGAAGCGGATCACCAGCTAATGGCACTGAGATCAGCAGAACCAGAGCCGCTGCAATGCATACCCAGCTGGTTAGAATGACGGCCAAATCGAGATGGGTCGTGTTTGTCTCTATACTAGTTCATGCTAGCTAGTACTGTAAAGTCTGTAATACAACCTGTACTGTAATTGGGACTTTGGAAAGCCAGTCAAAAGCAACGTCAAGTAAACAACTCCATACAACGGTGTTGACGAAGAATACTAGTAGAACAATTAGTGACGTAATTTTGTACCGATGGTACCGGTCACGGGTGCGCTTTAGTCACACTACTCCCCAAACGGGAAAAATAGTCACTGCGTTTCCATTTTCTTTGCATCAAAACACATGAAATGTTTTACATGGGTTTTCGTTGAACAAAGAACACGACGACACACATAAGGTATTTCACAAAATGTAAAAGCACGACAACAGTTCCGGCAGCAAGCAGAAGCGCAGTGATGCGGTGGTGCGCTCATTCAGGACGTCTTATTTTCAGGTAACTTCACAGTTTGATCTCATGTTTGCGGAAATCACAGGAGATTTGAGTCCATGCCACGCTCTTATGACATTCCAGTGGGATTAATGAGAATTTATAGGCCAGAGAACAATGTCAGAAGGCCGGGGAGGTGGCCCCAAGCCATTAGGGCGCGACCACCCCCCCTGGGCCCGACCTATTGGCTTGGGGCCACCTCGTGTAGCCCCCGGTCTCCCTCCGAAGCTTACAGGTCCTTATTTTGTCCAGAAAAAAATCATCAAAAAGTTTCGGGGTATTTGGACTTTGTTGGGTATGGTATTCCTGAAAAGCCAATAACATGGAGAAAACAGCAACTGACACTTGGCACTGGGTTAATAGGTTAGTGCTCAAAAACAATATGAATCAGCAAATAAATGCTTAAAAAGTATCCTAGAATGATAATATTATAGCAGGGGACAATAAAATATTATAAATACGTTGGAGACGTAGCACTCCACCATCCAATCAGGAAACCTCGTACAGGTCCCACCAAATCTGCACAGATCCCACGCCCTCGGCTTCCTCGCCCGGCCCCGCATCACCATGCACGTCCGCCCGTGCTTGTCGCGATTCCCACCACCCACCTGTCTCCCCCACGTGGCCTCCCAGCACCGATCGCCCCTCCTCCACCGCAACGTGGCCCGCCACTACACCGCAGCCCTCGGACCCGGCCAATCAACAAACTCCCTCTGCTCCTACCGCGTCAGCCCACTCCCCTGCGACCGCATCTTCCTCGCTCCCCGCGCCTGGCCGATCCGCCCAGCCCTCTGCGAGCCCCACCGCATCCGCCTCGACCTCCTCGCCCCCATGGACGCCTCCTAGACCACTACCGAACCATGCAATACCCGTTGCACCAACACAAAATGCCCATAAAATGTCTACCCGCTCCAAAACAGGATTCTGCATGCCCAAACGCCTCTTCCTCACTGACACCACTTCCACAACCATCTCTTCCATTCCAGCCACCTACAAGTCAGCCCTCAAAGACCCAAATTGGCGCCAAGCTATGCTAGATGAATACAATGCTCTAATGAATAACTATACTTGGTCAGCCTGCAGGTGTGAATGTGGTCACCGGGAAGTGGATCTTTCGACATACGTTTAACATGGACGGCTCCTTGGCACGCTACAAGGCTCGTTGGATGGTCAGGGGCTTCACACAACGTGAGGGCATGGATTACGATGAAACTTTCGGCCCTGTCATCAAACCGGCTACAATCCGGGTGGTTCTCAGTCTCGCTACTTCCAGCTCCTGTCCGATTCATCAACTGGACGTCAAAAAATGCGTTCCTCCATGGTGCACTCAATGAAACCGTCTATTGCTCTCAACCGGCTGGTTTTGTGGATTCCACCAATCCGGATCATGTCTGCCGTCTCCACAAGTCCTTGTATGGCCTCAAGCAAGCTCCTCGTACGTGGTTTCTTTGCTTTCAGGCCTTCTTGCCCTCCATCGGCTTTCATGCATCCAAAAGTGATACGTCCCTATTCATTCTCCATCGTGGTACGTCACTTGCCTACTAGCTCATTTATGTGGACGATATTATACACACCACAAACTCCACCCACACACTTCACCACATCATATCGTCCCTCAAGTCCGAGTTTTCCATGACGGACATGGGTGTTCTTCATCATTTTCTTGGCATAAATGTCATGCCAAACCAATCTGGTCTCTTTCTTAGCGAGCAACAATACACCCTAGAAATCCATGAGTGCGCTAACATGTTGAACTGCAAACCCGTCTCCACACCCATTGACACCAGCTCCAGACTGTCTCTTGCTGACGGTCGTCCTCTTTCCAACCCAACCTACTACAGGAGCCTGGCAGGAGCTCTACAATACCTCACACTGACACGTCCAGACATCTCTTATGCGGTTCAGCACGTTTTCTTATTCATGCATGGAACATGTGACACCCACATGCAGCTGATCAAACGGATCCTTCGGTATCTCCAAGGCACATCCCACTACGGCCTGCAGTTCTATAGGTCCTCTTCCATGGATCTGGTTTCCTACACCGACGCAGATTGGGCCGGTTGCCCAGATACCAGGAAGTCCACGTCGGGATTCTATGTTTTCCTCGGCTCAAACCTCATCTCTTGGTCTTCTAAATGTCAAGCTACGATCTTCCGGCCCAGCGCTGAGGCCGAGTACAGAGGTGTGGTGAACTACGTTGCCGAGTCCTATTGGCTGCACGAACTTCTCAGCGAGCTCCGACGTCCACTACAGTGTGCCACCATGGTTTATTGTGACAACATCAGCGTCTCCTACCTCGCATGCAACCCAGTCCAACATCAAGGCACCAAACACATTGAGATCGATCTTCATTTTCCACGTGATCACGTCGCCTTGGGTGAAGTACGAGTCGAGCTCCCAGTTCGCTAATTTGTTCACCAAAGGGCTTCCATCGACGGTGTTCCATGAATTCGGATCCAGCCTCAACATCCACGGCAATGGAGTTCCGGATGAGGGGGAGGGGTGTTGAATTGTATGTAACGTTACCTTACTCATGCATGCCCTTGTAAATAGGATCCACGACGCCCAGGCCTGCGTGCCTAACTGTAATCGCTCCTCTCTCCTGTATATATGGCATGTAATCTGTAACAATAATCATCAGTGAAAATTATCACTTCCTACTATCTGGCTCTATAGAATGCATATGCATCCATCCATCTACCATCAAAATATGTACTACTGCTCATTTAATATTTGCAAGTGGACGGTGTAGCTGAAATATATATACAAAGAATGTATGAACTTTCAGCCAACAGCTCCTTGCAATGTCTCTCAAAAAAAAAAAAAAAACTCCTTGCAGTGCAAGAGAAGAGACCCAAACCAAAGGATGCGACGAGAGAGGTGCTTCCCATGTCCTACACATACATCAAAGATAAGCAATTCTGAGGAGGAGGATGTCTCCGTCGCGTGCACATATCAGCTGCAATGGTAAACAAAATTATATAATTTTGAGAGTAATGATGACACTAGTTACAGAAAGTCCGAGTTGGACAATTTCAAAAGAGTATAAACTACTAGTAGTACAGCTCATCAGCTTGGCAGCGTGTCTCGATTAATCCCATTACAGGAGGCTGCAGAAGTCTGCTCTTCTTCAGGTCTTCCTGGTTATTAGTCTTTTTCCTTTTTGTTCTGACTCTGACCATGGATGCGCATGTGCTGCTACCACACTGGAGCCTGGTCTTTGATAGGGAAATATTGATGGATCAACCGCCGGTACTATATTATATATAGGTGGTAGATGAAATCGACATATGCAAACGACTCGCTATAAGACATTGCAGGTTAGGTTATGGGTAGCTATCTCATATTAGTTTAATTTGGGATTATTGCCAATAGGTTCATTCATTCATGTGTTGCAAATTCAAGAAAGAGGTGTCATCAATGACTTACGGAGGGAGGGTTGACATATACTATTACGTACTCCCTCTGTAAACTAGTTAGTGATCTAAAAGCCCTTATATTAGTTTACAGAAGGAGCATTATCCAAATTCACAAGTATAGGCAGTTTCTAGTGTAATGTAACTTCTGGCACGGGATGGTTGACGGAGGGAGCACGAGGTAGGTGGTGGCAGGGGTAGGTAGGTACCTGGGCAGGGTCGTAGTGGTATGAGCGGAAGCCGTCAGGTAGCTGCATTGCATTCCTGGCTGACTGACTGGCCTGCTGCTTCCATCCATCCAGACAAATATCCACATAAAGAGCAACATCGCCTAACTGAATTAATTGCACTTGCAGGCACAAGAAAAGCAGCCTACTAGGATTAATTGGACATATATATCAACCACTAATTCTCTCATACAGCTCAACGTGGACACCTCTGAATCAGTCAGTACTGCAGCTTCTTTGTTTTTTGATTTGATCGACGGTCATATATATGCATTTCGCAAAATGATGGCAGAAATGAAACGCACCTACATCACATCACAAGTTCACAACAGCACAGCAGGTTCAGTAGTCCTTGCAGTCAATTCCAGCAGCTAGCTACTCCCTCAGTTCCATAATACTATAAATGAGGCTTGCTTCGGTACACACAACCTACACAAACCGTATAAGGGCGTTATGGTCATTTGACCACCGTATATGACACGTACACTGTAGGTAGACGTACACAACCTGACCTGGCCCATTTTTTTATTTTTTAAAGATCAAAAATAGATGTGAGACATAAGATTTGAACCTCCAACCTATTGGTTTATTTTCACCCGTTGTAACCAACTAGGAGAGGTAACTTATTGTGCATACTTTCCTCTTTTATTCTTGAAAACCGCTAGCGATCACAGTACTAATCCGTGCTTCCTATCGGACCACTCCAGAACGGTGCGGCAGATTTTCTCTCGATCATTGATGGGATAGTAAAACGTGGGCTGGGTAGTTAGTATACTTTCCTCAATCATGGTCACGGTTATAGCATGTACGGGAGAACCATAAAAGCTTCCAAAATTTTAGGAAACTGATCCCTGGTTTCTAGTATAAATCCCATAAATCACGTTTTGTTTTCTAGGTAATAAATCAGGACGGCTGTTACGAATCAACCAGAAAATCAATGCTGCTTGTGCTGCACTGCAGCTCTGCCGTTGTGGCGAGATCTGCGAGGACGCAGCTCCTTCGGCTTTGCAGCGCCGGTGTCCCGGATGAGAAGCAACCGTGATTCCCTCGCTCATAGCGCCGGTGGCCCAGGAAGGGCTCTGTCGTGTTGTCCCTCATGTAGCTCCGGTGGGCGGCTGATGGGTGGCAGTTGCTCCTTCGGTGGAGGAATGATGATAGGGAGAGAGCACGAGGGAAAACTGGTTGTGGTCTTGTGGACAAGATAAGGTGGAGACTGGAGAGATAGAGAAAAACGATGCGTCTAGTAGAGGCCACGTGGCGGAAACAGGAGGAGGCTTGCGTTTGGCTGTTTTCATCCGACTTAAATTAAAAGTTTTCCATAAATCACTACCTAGGTTGTTTGACGGAAGCATTTTTTTTCATGCGAGCGAAATAAAGCAGGTAGATTACGCAACATTTCTCACATACCATGGAAGCATCATATTGGTTCTCCAACAATTAATCTTTTTCTGATCGATGGATTTTTTTTATACTACAGTCACTGATATTACCATGGTTGTTAGCAAATCATTTCAAGGATGTTCGAAAATAGACCATGTTGAATGGAGGATGTTCGTGTAGGCTAGAATGTTCCCTCTGAGAGCACGTTGTTTCTCGACATCCTTAAAATGGCTCTAGTTTTTTTTCATGGCCTTGTGTGACCAACTCAAGGCACCATGCCAAGTTGTTTAGGTTTTTCACAATTTCTGCATTTTTCTGAAGTTTTCCTGGTTAAAAAAGGGTGATAAATGAACGGATGTGTCGCAACATGCATACGGTGTCGAAAATTGTTAAAACCAAACATGGATCTCTACAATAGGCATGCCCACCTGCTGCAAAAGTTGGAGTCATTTCAAGGGAAAAAGTTCATGGGTTTTCAAAAAATAATCCACAAATTTGAGAACAGTAAAATGATTTGAAAAAAGTTCATCGAAATTCAAAAAAAGTTCATCGGATTGAACAAAATAATTCATCAATTTTGGAAGAAAAGTTCATCAATTTGAACAAAAAATTCACGTATTTGAAAAAAAAATCATCGAACCAGGAAGAAGAAAAAACAGGAAACAAAAAAGGAAAACAAAAAAGAAAATAGTAAAACGAAAAAAGGAAAACAAAACAAAGGAAAATGGAAAAAGGAAAACAAAACAAGGGAAAAAGGAAAAAGGAAAACAAAACAAAGGAAAATGGAAAAAGGAAAACAAAACAAGGGAAAAAGGAAAAAGGAAAACAAAACAAAGGAAAAGGAAAAAAAAAGAACGTATAAAAGAGGGAAAAGTTATACAATAACAGATCTGATTGGATGGCTCGGTGGTTACACTAAGTTGCCTCGAACCTGGAGGTCGGTGGTTCGATTCATTGTGCGGCGACTCCAGCTTCCGACAGAGGTCACTGTACATAAAAAATCATCTGTGTGCACAACCTGAAGAAGCCTAGATCATATGCAGCTAGAGTTTCAGAACGTGAAGAAAACTAACCTGACTGGTTTCTTTAATTTACAGATAGAGGCATCAACCATAAATTGCACCGCACAAGAGCAGACAGGGATTCTGAGTCACTAAGGCGTGTTCTCAGTTGACACTTGGGTATATGGCTGTTTCGGTCCGTTATTATCAGCTCACGGCACAACAACAGAATGTCCATAAAAAAGCTTCTAGGCCAACGAAAAAGCTTTGATCTGAAGTCTGAACCTTTCCGTTCTTAATTAATAAAACGTCTTATAAAAGTGAACAGAGGAAGTAGCTGAATGTTAAAGTTGAATATTAATGCAGCTTCAGACTTCAGTATTATTCTTTCATTACCCAAGAAAGACCATCAACATACTGTGTATTGTTGAATACATTAACAATATAACGCGACATATATATGGCTCCATCAGTTGCTGCTCCTTCCTCTGATCTGCTGCTCTGCCCCTCTTGGAGAGAGTGAACTGAAGAAGAGCGCATGCACCATGCGGTGCATTCAGTTTGAGAACCTACTAGACTGAATAGCCTGTTTTTTCCTTCCTTCCAGACGATAAATAATCAAGATAAATTAAGAGCAACAGCTTCCTAAATGAAACTTCGTTTGACTATATAATTATACAAGAACGACATGGTAACCCACAAGTACCATGATCAGGTCAGGGACCCCTCTATTTCATATCATAGAATGATAGAAATGAAATCCTAAACCAACATAAACATCACCATGTTCAGTAGTACATGGAGTTAACTCAGCAGGTAGCTGCCTTATATACAGGCCAAACCATGTCTACCACAAACAGGAGAGAATCAAAACAAAATGAAATGTTCGCACAACCACACTGTACGAAAACAGAGAACGTAAGGAGTGACAACGTCTCAGTTCAACCGGCAGACGCGTCTAAGTTGGTGCATCTGCAGCAGCCGCCCAGCAATGAAGGCTGACGTCGGTGCTTATCAATTTCCTTTACTGATGCATAGGCCTCACGTCTGCCGGTCTGCACCAGTTTCTACAGTAGTTACTTGCCCGTTGTAACAAGTACTAGTACCAAATTTACGTACCAGCAGGTATTTAACACACAGACGATCCTTGGATCCATGTACCTTCTTGCATGCCTCCTTAATTTGCTACTCCTCCTTCCTGTTCATCTTTGTCTTGGATGTCTTCTACATCCTCATTTTTTGAAGCACCTCAAAAAGTAGAGCTTGCAGTTTCAGCACCTCAAACCTGACTTCAGTGAATTACTACTGAAGAGAGCATGCAGGCAGTTTTAGTACCTCAAACCTGGCTTCAGTCCTCACAGATCAAAGATCAGCCATGTCATTGCACATGAATGTTACAGTATATGTGGATTGCACTAGCCATTTTCATCAGTTTGGACTTTTGGGTGCGTTGGCTAGGGCATGAAGCTTAACATGGTATCAGAGTCCAAGCTCTTTAGTTCAAGTCCTGGATTTCGCAATTTATACAAAAAATGTTGGTAGCTTCCCTTTGTGTCCACGTATAGGCCTCTTAGTCATACGTGAGTTTCGCGCGCCGTCGCTCTCTTTCGGTTGCATGTGTTGACTTGTCTTCCCCGTCACACGTGAGAGGGGGTGTTACAGTATATGTGGATTGCACTAGTAGCCCTTTCCATTAGTTCGGACTTTTGGTTGCGTTGGCTAGGATATGAAGCTTAACAATGAATACATACCCAAATTTCTTCAATGAAAAGAACAATACTCAATGGATTGTCAATAGCTGCATGTTGTTAATCGACGGCCATCTAGTATAGATACTTGTTTGGTTCGTCATCAGTATCATCAACTCAAGTTAATTATCAGCTCACAAATCCAGGTACATTACAATAGCAAAGCAAGTAACCACCCTGCTCTTGGTTATCTATTTATACTTTTGAAAAAAGTTATACATATCAGTCCGTACGATTAGCGTTGGTCACTATTCATTATTGCTTTTCAATTATTCATTTACATCATAGTAGTTGATGAATAATTGATTGACCAGCCACACAATGTCCTTACAAGAAACATTCTTTCGGAAGCATGACTCAAGAAATTGACAAAAATTGGTCACATGAGTATAGTAACCCCTGTTTACAAGTACTTTATAAATCATAGGCAAGTGAGATATCCAGAATTTAGCAGTGATGTGATTTTTCAGATTTTCCGGGCTGCGTCTACGGGAAAATCGACATAAAGAAATCAGTTTTCATGGTTGTTATTTTGTGCAGAACCTCCCACAACAGAGAAAAACAAAAACAAAAAAAGAACACATGTATTTTGCTACAAAAGAGAGAGGAGGTTGGACTAATGGTTCAGATCTTCAATGTCAGAAGAAATTATGATTTAACAAATGGTTCTCACTAAGTGTAACTCCATGTGGGGGCATGGGGTGACCCTCCAAGTCCAAGTATTCCCCTTAACTCACGATTTTTCTTTGATGATATATTTTATTTTCTGGGTATCGAAGATTTGACTACTTTTATTCAAGAGTTCATTGATAACGCGATAAACAAAAAATAAGAATACTTCGATTGAATGGTTTTGTTTTATGGATGCCCCAAATATAATGGTGGACTTAATCTTCACGTTGCAGAGATGGAAATATTTGTCTTCATTGCAAATGGCTTTTCAAGGCTATAAACAAGGATGCAATGTGGCAAAGCTTGATCCGAAATAAATATTTCTAATCCAAAAAACTGCTCACAAACGGAGTGGGAATCATGGAATACGAATTTTCTTGCAGGTTTCATAGGTATCAAGTGGGATTTTGCCCACTTCGTGAACTTACTAATCCCCAAAGGGTCATGTGTTATTGGGAGGATAAATGGCTAGATACAACACCTCTTTGTAACCAATATCCAAGGTTTTATAATATTGCAATGATATTATCCTTTGACCCATCAAAAGTCGCCTTTCAATGAGTCTTAATTGGTCCAAACGTTTGGAATGTTCTTTGTGACGCCTTGCCAATGTTCATCTAGAAGATGATTTGAATTTTGAGATTTTTTACGGTACATCATACTACCTCCGGAACCGAGTAGTATTGAATCATCTTAACCGTTAATTAGCGGGGTAGTTTTGCCATTTTATGTTTCCTAATATGTAAAATCGCTCGCGGTGACCATCCACGCGTGGCCTCGTCGTTGCGATCGCCGGTCATCAGCGAGGCATAATGTCCAACAATCGATCAGAGCTGGCCTCCGTGATCTTCAAATGGGAGCTCCAAGTCTACGATCGAGCATCGATTCAACTAGCAGGCCACGGAGCCGCCGCTGCGGCGTCCTGGTCAGCTGCGTTGTCGTGGCTGCAGCTCCCTCCGAGGTGTCCGCGGCTCCCCGCTGCTTGTGCCTGCGTCCCTTGTGTGCAGTGGCTGTGGCCGACGGCTTGATCGCCAGAAAACAATCAGCTGATCACGTATCGTACTAGTGCATCATGACATGATCAATCAACGTATTGTACATGGTGATTTCCTCGGCAAAAAATATCGTATGGCAAGGATCCATCGACTATGTACAATCGTCTCTGTTGCATCTCATGTCTCATCAGAGCAGGAGAGGAAAACACATGGATTTCTCAATACGTAAAGAGTTTTGGTATTTATTTTGTAAAAGGTCTCTTAATTTTTTAGATGGATTCACACCAGAATGCGAAATTCTCCATACGATTCATGTCATCATCCCATCCGAAACAAACTGCTCTCAACACTAAAACCCTTCAAAAGGTAAAAAAAAATCAATGGAATATGTGAGTGCAAGAATTATTGAGTGTTTTTGTAAAAACTGTTGTGAGATTGATGAAGGGTTTCTTGTGTCATTTTCCATTGAACGTTTTTGTTGCCTTCCCAATGGGTATGTCGTGCGATCCTTCACAATTGATATATCATACTTTCAGGGTGTATTATCTTGGCCTATCATTGCGGTTAGAATGATATATATCAGGTTTGTATGGTTGGCGTTGGTAACTGCTCACTAGTGTTATTCAATTATTCATTTATTTGGTAGCATCAAAGTAGATGGGGAATAATTGATTGACCACCCACACTCGTCCATGAAAAGGAACATCTTTCGGACACAAGACCTTGAGAAAATTTGTAATTTTGGGCATAGGATTGTAACCCCTATTTTGGAGCTGTTTATAGATCTTGGGCCTGAGAGATGTCGGGAATTTAGTGGTGAGGTGCTCTTGCAGATGATCTGGGCCAGGTATCCGGGGAACAACTTCCTCACGGCTTCAGTCATAATGGTTGTTATGCTGTGCGGAACCGTCTCCGGGAGGATCATTGCAATCTGTGGCATGGTGTTCCACTCTTAGTTGGACAGATCCACGCCCAGTACCTGGCCAATCACCCCATTATGGCAGTGACTAGGTTCACGAGCACATTGCTGGCAAGCACGCCCTTCCCTGGCAGGAACCTGTCATGCGATTTTAGCTCCAATCCATAGGACGTGTATCCCATGAGGATGAACGCCTCACATGAGCCGATGTTGGAGCAGGCCTTCCTGCCGCCCTCGGTCAACCTAATGACCACCCCCTCCATGGTGGGTGTGCAGAACGAGGGGCGGTCGCTCACAATATGGCTGCTACTGTTATTGCAGCCTCTTAGGATGAGCTAGTTTCAGTCTCCTTGAAGGATGTACAACACTTTGCAGCAGGTCTCGCATCGCAGCCCGAGAAGCGGATCACCAGCTAATGGCACTGAGATCAGCAGAACCAGAGCCGCTGCAATGCATACCCAGCTGGTTAGAATGACGGCCAAATCGAGATGGGTCGTGTTTGTCTCTATACTAGTTCATGCTAGCTAGTACTGTAAAGTCTGTAATACAACCTGTACTGTAATTGGGACTTTGGAAAGCCAGTCAAAAGCAACGTCAAGTAAACAACTCCATACAACGGTGTTGACGAAGAATACTAGTAGAACAATTAGTGACGTAATTTTGTACCGATGGTACCGGTCACGGGTGCGCTTTAGTCACACTACTCCCCAAACGGGAAAAATAGTCACTGCGTTTCCATTTTCTTTGCATCAAAACACATGAAATGTTTTACATGGGTTTTCGTTGAACAAAGAACACGACGACACACATAAGGTATTTCACAAAATGTAAAAGCACGACAACAGTTCCGGCAGCAAGCAGAAGCGCGGTGATGCGGTGGTGCGCTCATTCAGGACGTCTTATTTTCAGGTAACTTCACAGTTTGATCTCCTGTTTGCGGAAATCACAGGAGATTTGAGTCCATGCCACGCTCTTATGACATTCCAGTGGGATCAATGAGAATTTATAGGCCAGAGAACAATGTCAGAGGGCCGGGGAGGTGGCCCCAAGCCATTAGGGCGCGACCACCCCCCCTGGGCCCGACCTATTGGCTTGGGGCCACCTCGTGTAGCCCCCGGTCTCCCTCCGAAGCTTACAGGTCCTTATTTTGTCCAGAAAAAAATCATCAAAAAGTTTCAGGGTATTTGGACTTTGTTGGGTATGGTATTCCTGAAAAGCCAATAACATGGAGAAAACAGCAACTGACACTTGGCACTGGGTTAATAGGTTAGTGCTCAAAAACAATATGAATCAGCAAATAAATGCTTAAAAAGTATCCTAGAATGATAATATTATAGCAGGGGACAATAAAAAATTATAGATACGTTGGAGACGTAGCACTCCACCATCCAATCAGGAAACCTCGTACAGGTCCCACCAAATCTGCACAGATCCCACGCCCTCGGCTTCCTCGCCCGGCCCCGCATCACCATGCACGTCCGCCCGTGCTTGTCGCGATTCCCACCACCCACCTGTCTCCCCCACGTGGCCTCCCAGCACCGATCGCCCCTCCTCCACCGCAACGTGGCCCGCCACTACACCGCAGCCCTCGGACCCGGCCAATCAACAAACTCCCTCTGCTCCTACCGCGTCAGCCCACTCCCCTGCGACCGCATCTTCCTCGCTCCCCGCGCCTGGCCGATCCGCCCAGCCCTCTGCGAGCCCCACCGCATCCGCCTCGACCTCCTCGCCCCCATGGACGCCTCCTAGACCACTACCGAACCATGCAATACCCGTTGCACCAACACAAAATGCCCATAAAATGTCTACCCGCTCCAAAACAGGATTCTGCATGCCCAAACGCCTCTTCCTCACTGACACCACTTCCACAACCATCTCTTCCATTCCAGCCACCTACAAGTCAGCCCTCAAAGACCCAAATTGGCGCCAAGCTATGCTAGATGAATACAATGCTCTAATGAATAACTATACTTGGTCAGCCTGCAGGTGTGAATGTGGTCACCGGGAAGTGGATCTTTCGACATACGTTTAACATGGACGGCTCCTTGGCACGCTACAAGGCTCGTTGGATGGTCAGGGGCTTCACACAACGTGAGGGCATGGATTACGATGAAACTTTCGGCCCTGTCATCAAACCGGCTACAATCCGGGTGGTTCTCAGTCTCGCTACTTCCAGCTCCTGTCCGATTCATCAACTGGACGTCAAAAAATGCGTTCCTCCATGGTGCACTCAATGAAACCGTCTATTGCTCTCAACCGGCTGGTTTTGTGGATTCCACCAATCCGGATCATGTCTGCCGTCTCCACAAGTCCTTGTATGGCCTCAAGCAAGCTCCTCGTACGTGGTTTCTTTGCTTTCAGGCCTTCTTGCCCTCCATCGGCTTTCATGCATCCAAAAGTGATACGTCCCTATTCATTCTCCATCGTGGTACGTCACTTGCCTACTAGCTCATTTATGTGGACGATATTATACACACCATAAACTCCACCCACACACTTCACCACATCATATCGTCCCTCAAGTCCGAGTTTTCCATGACGGACATGGGTGTTCTTCATCATTTTCTTGGCATAAATGTCATGCCAAACCAATCTGGTCTCTTTCTTAGCGAGCAACAATACACCCTAGAAATCCATGAGTGCGCTAACATGTTGAACTGCAAACCCGTCTCCACACCCATTGACACCAGCTCCAGACTGTCTCTTGCTGACGGTCGTCCTCTTTCCAACCCAACCTACTACAGGAGCCTGGCAGGAGCTCTACAATACCTCACACTGACACGTCCAGACATCTCTTATGCGGTTCAGCACGTTTTCTTATTCATGCATGGAACATGTGACACCCACATGCAGCTGATCAAACGGATCCTTCGGTATCTCCAAGGCACATCCCACTACGGCCTGCAGATCTATAGGTCCTCTTCCATGGATCTGGTTTCCTACACCGACGCAGATTGGGCCGGTTGCCCAGATACCAGGAAGTCCACGTCGGGATTCTATGTTTTCCTCGGCTCAAACCTCATCTCTTGGTCTTCTAAATGTCAAGCTACGATCTTCCGGCCCAGCGCTGAGGCCGAGTACAGAGGTGTGGTGAACTACGTTGCCGAGTCCTATTGGCTGCACGAACTTCTCAGCGAGCTCCGACGTCCACTACAGTGTGCCACCATGGTTTATTGTGACAACATCAGCGTCTCCTACCTCGCTTGCAACCCAGTCCAACATCAAGGCACCAAACACATTGAGATCGATCTTCATTTTCCACGTGATCGCGTCGCCTTGGGTGAAGTACGAGTCGAGCTCCCAGTTCGCTAATTTGTTCACCAAAGGGCTTCCATCGACGGTGTTCCATGAATTCGGATCCAGCCTCAACATCCACGGCAATGGAGTTCCGGATGAGGGGGAGGGGTGTTGAATTGTATGTAACGTTACCTTACTCATGCATGCCCTTGTAAATAGGATCCACGACGCCCAGGCCTGCGTGCCTAACTGTAATCGCTCCTCTCTCCTGTATATATGGCATGTAATCTGTAACAATAATCATCAGTGAAAATTATTCCTTCCTACTATCTGGCTCTATAGAATGCATATGCATCCATCCATCTACCATCAAAATATGTACTACTGCTCATTTAATATTTGCAAGCGGACGGTGTAGCTGAAATATATATACAAAGAATGTATGAACTTTCAGCCAACAGCTCCTTGCAATGTCTCTCAAAAAAAAAAAAAAAACTCCTTGCAGTGCAAGAGAAGAGACCCAAACCAAAGGATGCGACGAGAGAGGTGCTTCCCATGTCCTACACATACATCAAAGATAAGCAATTCTGAGGAGGAGGATGTCTCCGTCGCGTGCACATATCAGCTGCAATGGTAAACAAAATTATATAATTTTGAGAGTAATGATGACACTAGTTATAGAAAGTCCGAGTTGGACAATTTCAAAAGAGTATAAACTACTGGTAGTACAGCTCATCAGCTTGGCAGCGTGTCTCGATTAATCCCATTACAGGAGGCTGCAGAAGTCTGCTCTTCTTCAGGTCTTCCTGGCTATTAGTCTTTTTCCTTTTTATGCTGACTCGGACCATGGATGTGCATGTGCTGCTACCACACTGGAGCCTGGTCTTTGATAGGGAAATAATGATGGATCAAGCGCCGGTTCTATATTATACTATATAGGTGGTAGATGAAATCGACATATGCAAACGACTCGCTATAAGATATTGCAGGTTAGGTTATGGGTAGCTATCTCATATTAGTTTAATTTGGGATTATTGCCAATAGGTTCATTCATTCATGTGTTGCAAATTCAAGAAACAGATGTCATCAATGACTTACGGAGGGAGGGTTGACATATACTATTACGTACTCCCTCTGTAAACTAGTTAGTGATCTAAAAGTTCTTATATTAGTTTACAGAAGGAGCATTATCCAAATTCACAAGCATAGGCAGTTTCTAGTGTAATGTAACTTCTGGCACGGGATGGTTGACGGAGGGAGCACGAGGTAGGTGGTGGCAGGGGTAGGTAGGTACCTGGGAAGGGTCGTAGTGGTATGAGCGGAAGCCGTCAGGTAGCTGCATTGCATTCCTGGCTGACTGACTGGCCTGCTGCTTCCATCCATCCAGACAAATATCCACATAAAGAGCAACATCGCCTAACTGAACTTCCATCTGATTAATTGCAGCGCAGGCACAAGAAACGCAGCCTACTTAGCTTGGATTAATTGGACATATATATCAACGATTAATTCTCTCATACAGCTTAACGTGGACACCTCCGAATCAGTCAGTAATGCAGCTTTTTTGTTTTTTGATTTGATCGACGGTCATATATGCATTTCTCAATATGATGTAACTCCGGGCTGCAGATCAGCTGCAAATAACTCCGATTTACAGTTTGCACGTACATAGGGAGTTGATCCTCTCTGTAGTGAAATGTTAGCATGAGTCCCCATCTGGAGTGCATTCATCTCCTGCGGCGACTCCAGCTTCCGACAGAGGTCACTGTACATAACAAATCATCCGCGTGCACAACCTGAAGAAGCTTAGATCATATGCAGCTAGCAGTTTCAGAACGTGAAGAAAACTAACCTGACTAGTTTCTTTAATTTACAGAGAGCGGCATCAACCATTAATTGCACCGCACAAGAGCAGACAGGGATTCTGAGTCACTACAGGCGTGTCAGTTGACACTTGGGTATATGGTTATTTCGGTCCGTTATTATCAGCTCACGGCACAACAACAGAATGTCCATAAAAAAGCTTCTAGGCCAACGAAAAAGCATTGATATGAACCTTTCCATTCTTATTTACTGAAACGTCTTATAAAAGTGAACAGAGGAAGTAGCTGAATGTTAAAGTTGAATATTAAATATTAATGCAGCTTCAGACTTCAGTATTATTCGTTCATTACCCAAGAAAGACCATCAACATACTGTGTATTGTTGAATACATTAACAACATAACGCGACATATATATGGCTCCATCAGTTGCTGCTCCTTCCTCTGATCTGCTGTTCTGCCCCTCTTGGAGAGAGTGAACTGAAGAAGAGCGCATGCACCATGCGGTGCATTCAGTTTGAGAACCTACTAGACTGAATAGCCTGTTTTTTCCTTCCTTCCAGACGATAAATAATCAAGATAAATTAAGAGCAACAGCTTCCTAAATGAAACTTCGTTTGACTATATAATTATACAAGAACGACATGGTAACCCACAAGTACCATGATCAGGTCAGGGACCCCTCTATTTCATAACATAGAATGATAGAAATAAAATCCTAAACCAACATAAACATCACCATGTTCAGTAGTATATGGAGTTAACTCAGTAGGTAGCTGCCTTATATACAGGCCAAACCATGTCTACCACAAACAGCAGAGAATCAAAACAAAATGGAACGTTCGCACAACCACACCTGTACGAAAACAGAGAACGTAAGGAGTGACAATGTCTCAGTTCAACCGTCTGACGCGTTTAACTTGGTGCATCTGCAGCAGCCGCCCAGCAATCAAGGCTGACGTCGCTGCTTATCAATTTCCTTTACTGATGCATAGGCCTCATGTCTACAGATCTGCACTAGTTTCTACAGTAGATACTTCCCCGTTGTAACAAGTAGTACCAAATTTACGTACCAGCAGGGAGTTAACATATAGATCCTTGGATCCATGTACCTTCTTCCATGCCTCCTTAATTTGCTACTCCTTCCTCTTCATCTTTGTCTTGGATGTGTTCTACATCCTCATTCAGACTCTATCCACTCCTGGAAAGCAAAATTAAACAATGGGAAGTGCATATTCAGGCTCTGGCATATGAGTGAACAATTGACATGGAATCGAATAAATAAGATGAGACTAAAGATCAAAGAGTGAATTTCAGTTTTTACCCCCAAGTTACGTATTTGTGCCACTAATTACCCCATCTAATAAAAAATCATCTAGATTACTCATTTTAGAAATTTTGGACCCTCTTTTTTCGACGCATTCATGTTGGGAAAGCTGTGAGCTGATGATTGAGCATAAAAAATATCATAACAACGATAAGTAATTGAACAGATGATTAAGAGAAGGTTGGACACTATCATTGATAGCGCAGTCTGATTTTTACATATTTTGACGCACCATATAGTTCTAAGATGCCGGTCTATTCTAATGAAACACCCCGACTGCCAAAATGAGGGTAAAAACATGTTAATTTCTTATAAATGGTGTATTTCTGATTTTGTCACACTAAATGGGGTAATATGTGTCACAAATGCGCAACTATGGGGTAAAAAGTAGAATTCACTCAAGATCAAAATTACCTCAAACCTGGCTTCAGTGAACTCTTACCGAAGAAACAGAGCTTGAAGTTTCAGCACCTCAAACCTGGCTTCGGTGAATTACTACTGAAGAGAGCATACATGCAGTTCCAGTACCTCAAACCTGGCTTCAGTCCTCACAGATCAAAGATCAGCCATGTCATTGCACATGAATACATACCCAAATTTCTTCAATGAAAAGAACAATACTCAATGGATTGTCAATAGCTGCATGTTTTTAATTGACAGCCATCTAGTATACATACAAATCCCGGTACATTACAATAGCCAAGCAAGTAACCACCCTGCTCTTGCCTATCTATTTATACTTTTGAAAAAATGTGATATATATCGGTCCGTATGATTGGCGTTGGTCACTACTCATCATTGTTTTTTCAATTATTCATTTATTCTTAAGCGTCATAGTAGATGATGAATAATTGATTGACCAGGCACACAACGTCCTTACAAGAAACATTTTTCGGAAGCATGACCTTGAGAAAATTGATAAATATTGGTCACATGAGTATAGTAACCCCTGTTTTCAAGTACTTTGTAAATCGTAGGCAAGTGAGATGTCCAGAATTTAGCAGTGATGTGATTTTTCAGATATTCCGGGCCGCGTCTCTGGGAAAATCCGCATAAGGAAATCAGTGGTCATGGTTGTTATGTTGTGCAGAACCTCCCACGACAGAAAAAAAAAGCGCACATGTATTTTGCTACAAAAGAGAGGAAGATTGGATTAATGGTTCAGATCTTCAATGTCAGAAAAAAATATGATTTAACAAACGGTTCTCACTAACGACGCGTTTGGTTGGACGCAGGTAATGTATTCAGTACTGTAATGAGAATACGCTGTATTAGATCACAGACTGAGTGATTACACGATGTGTTTGGTTCAAGCAACGGAAAAGGAAACCGTGATCTGCCGCCGGCGGCCTTGTTGAAGATGCTCGGCTGCTGGGGATGGCTTGCGGCCAAATCAGAGAGCGCTAGCTGTTCATGGTGGCGCCACTGCTCACGGTAGAGAAAGGGAATCGGCCGCGCTGCTGCCCGTGGCGGAGATCGGCGGCACTTCTGCTCATGGCGGAGGGAGATCGCTGGCGCAGCTGCTTACGACGGCGAATCATGGCAGCGAAGGGAGATCCGCTGTTGTTTCCCATGAAGGGGAGGAAGATCTCCGGTGCTGCAGGCTACTACTCGGTGCTCGTGGTGAAGAAAAGATCGCGCGAGCGGAGAATAGAGAGAGGGGATCGTTACCGGACGAACGGCATTATTCCATACCACTCCGTATGGGTTGTTCTTGGTCTTACAAAGAACCGTTTCCGATTACGGGGGACCCGAAACCGGTCTGACTCAAACAAACACAGGTAACGTAATCCTAAGCCGGTGTAATCGGAAGACGGCGGAAAAATCGTCAACCAAACGCGTCGTAAGTGTAACTCCATGTGGGGTCATGGGTGACCCTCCAAGTCCAAGTATTCCCCTTATCTCACGATTTTTCTTTGATCATATTTTTTTTCTGGATATCGGAGATTTGACTACTTTTATTCAAGAGTTCATTCACGACGCGATAAACAAAAAATAAGAATTCTTCGATTGAATGGTTTTTGTATGGATCCCCCAAATATAATGGTGGGCTTGATCTTCATGTTGCAGAGATGAAAATATTTGTCTTCATTGCAAGTAGCTTTTGAAGGCTATAAACAAGGATGGAATGTGAAAAAGCCTCATCCGAAATAAATATTTCTAGTCCAAAACACCGCTCACAACGGAGTGGGAATCATGGAATACGCATGTAGGTTTTACAGGTATCAAGCGGGATTTTGCCTACTTCGTGAATTTACTAATCCCCAAAGGGTCATGTGTTATTGGGAGGATAAATGGCTAGATACAACACCTCTTTATAATCAAATCCAAGGTTTTATAATATTGCAATGATGTTGTCCTTTGACCCATCAAAAGTCGTATTTCGACGAGTCCTAATTGGTCCAAACCTTTGGAATGTTCTATGTTATGTCTTGCCAATGTTCATCTAGAGGATGATTGTCATTTTTTTTTCCGACAAAGAGCATATATTAATATCGCGGAGATACCAATTACACCCAGCCTCTGCAACAACGCAATGCCCTAGCGACATTACGGATGCACACAGCCAAAAAAAGAAAGAAGAATTACGAAAAAGAAAAGTCCCGCTGCAATGATCTATTCCCTGAAACAGCAGCACTAACACCACCAAGACAGCACCAGAAGTCCAGCTTCTCCAAAAGCGACACCTCCATTAAGGGAACAGTGCACAAACACCGTCGTCGCCCGATCATCGATCTTAGGTTTTCACCCTGAAGAAAGTCCTCGCTCTCAAAAACAATGCCTTCAACAAGGCCATTGCCAGGCACAACCAATTAAGGCCAGACCTTGGATTTTCATCCTGAAAGAAAGACTTTGGACTTCTCCTGTGCAGTCGCCCCCACTAGCATGCCGCTGCTCCAAGTCACGAATCACCAAGCCAATTCCTCATCGCCACAGAGACTCGAATCACCATTGCTAGTCCTCAGATCTCAGCTTCCATGACATTCTCCGCCAGCTGACTTCACCATGGAACGAGAAAGCATACCCCATGATGGTAACAGCCAGCAGAGCTTCGCAGCGCTCCCTCTGAAACCAAACGGCCAGAGAAAAACACGGGTGCGCACGACCGAATCCCACCCGATCCAGCAATCTCCAGGCATGAATCGCCCAAGGGAGTTCCCGGCGGAGCCTTCCGGAACACGACACTGCAGCCAGATCGATGGGGACATGCATCCGGTCGATCAAAATCTCGGCGCGAGTTGGAACCCTAGGACCGCCGCCGGAGGAGATCGGATCAGGGCCAGGGGCCCCAGATCCACCGCCGCCAGCCCCCAAGACCGGGCCCCAGATCCCCCAAGGTGCACGCACAGCCAGGAGATCCGGTGCCATCCACCTCCTTGCCGCCTAGAGATCGGGGCCGAAGCCGCCGCCCCTCCAAGGCGCAGACCACCGCGCCGATCCGCCACGCCGCAGCTGCTCCAGGCGCGCCGGAGGAGCCACCACGCCATGGTGCCCGGCCGCACCACACCCCGGCTCGAAGAAGTCGGCCCGCGCCGATCCATCGCGTGAGGGGACGAGGATGCCTCCCCTGCCGCCGGCGACGGCCCGGCTTTGCCCGGCCGCGCCCTGGGGCGGCGGGGGAGGAGAGGGAGAGGTGGGGAGGGCGGCGGTTGGCGGCGGCTAGGGTTTTCCCCTCCCGTCGCCACGCGGGGACGAGAGGAGGGGACGAGAGGAGGGGCGGACGCCACGCGGCGATTGTCATTTTTTAGATGTATTCGTACCAGAATGGGCAATTCTTCATATGACTCATGTCATCCCATCTGAAACAAACTGCTCTCAACACTCAAACCCTTCTAAAGGTAAAATAATTCAATGGAATATGCGAGTGCAAGAATTTTTGAGTGTTTTTGTAAAAAATGTTTTGAGGTTGGTGAAGGGTTTCTTGTTTTATTTTGCATTGAACTTTGGTGTTGCTTTCCCAATGGGTATGTCGTGCGATCTTTTACAATTGATATATCATACCTTCGGGGTGTACTATCTTGGCCTATCATTGCATTTAGAATGATATATATTAGGTTTGTATGGTTGGCGTTGGTAAGTGGTCACTAGTGTTATTCAGTTATTCATTTATTTTGTAGCATGAGAGTAGGTGGGGAATAATTGATTGACCACCCACACTCGTCCATAAAAACGAATATCTTTCGGATGCAAGACCTTGAGAAAATTGGCAATTTTGGCAGTAAGAGTATAGCAACCCCTGTTTTTAAGCAGTTTGTAGATCTTGGGCCTGAGAGATATCGGGAATTTAGTGGTGAGGTGCTCTTGCGGATGCTCCGGGCCTGGTCTACGGGGAACAACTTCATCACGTCTTCAATCGTAATGGTTGTTATGCTGTGCGGAACCGCCTACATGAGGATCATAGCAATCAGTGGCATGGTGTTCCGCTCTGAGTTGGACAGATCCACGCCCAGTACCTGGCCAAATCACCACATTATGGCGGTGACTAGGTTCACGAGCACATCGCTGGCAAGCAAGCCCTTCCCTGGCAGGAACCTGTCATGCGATTTTAGCTCCAGTTCATAGGACGTGTATCCCATGAGGATGAACGCCTCACATGAGCCGATGTTGGAGCAGGCCTTCCTGCCGTCCTTGGTCAACCTAGTGACCAACCCCTCCATGGTGGCAGAGTATAACGAGGAGCGGCCGCTCACAATACCGCAGCTACTGTTCTTGCAGCCTCTCAAGATGAGGCAGTTTCAGTCTCACTGAAAGATGTACGGCACTCTCACGTTGCTGCAGCTGGTCTCGCAGCCCGTGAGCGCAATCATCGGCGGATCACCAGCTGATGGCACCGAGATCAGCCGCACCAGCGCCGCTGTAATGCATACCCAGCTGGTTAGAACGACGGCCAAATAGAGATGGATCGTGTTTCTTTGTATACTAGGGTCGTGCTGGCTAGTACTGTAATACAGCCAGTACTGTAATTGGGACTTTGGAAAGATAGTCAGAAGCAACATCAAGTAAACAAATCCATACAATGGTGCTGACTAAGAATACTCGTAGAACAATTAGTGACGTAATTTTGTGCCACTCAGAATGTTTCACTCGTCCATCCATCGAACGGAACATGTATTTTCGATGGCTCTGTCTCCATTTTAAAATGTAGCCCATATTAGTTTTTGATAGAAACCATAATTTGCAAATTTTGATAATGTTTATAGAAAAAATAACTTATAGGGAGTATAATACTAAGTAATAAAAACATTAAGAAAATATATTTCTTTGATGCGTTTTTTTTAGGGGGACCGCTACGCGTCGGTCGCCGGATCATTTAAAAATATCCGCCGCCTCGCGAGCCGTAGGATGTGGCGAGATGAACATTTTTTCTGTTTTGCAACAAAGACCTTGTTGCAGAAACATGTATGACAGACATTGTATTGCGAATTTTTTGTACAACAGAGATTGTGCGGAACTTTTTGCAACAAAGATTGTGTTGCGGATTTTATATTTTTGCAACATGGGCGTTGTTTCAAAAAGAATTTGCAACACAGACCATGTTGCATTTTTTTTTCCAATTTTTCTTCGTTTTTATTTTTTGCAACATGTGTGTTGTTGCGGAGGGCAATTTTGCAACACAGGGAAAGTTACAGAACAAGAGACACGCGTCGCACCGACGAACCGGCGGATCGCTTGCGTGGGATCCGCCGGCTGAACGTAAAGGTTTCCCTTTTTTTAGACTGCATCTAGACGGATGCATGCAACTATTTTATTAATTATTCACAGAGACCTTATAAGGTAGTACATCAGGTAGTCTGAAGCCACCATCTTAGCAACAACTGTCGCTACTCCTATCCACTTGATCAAGGATGCCGATAGTCCGAGCCTAATACCGAACAGACATCACACAAATGCCTAACATCTAAAGCCGGAGGCCCAAACCAAGCCACATACTGGGTTAATTTGAGGCACAAACTGGTCCGATGCACTCTCACGTGTCGTCATCGCCATCTTCCACCCATTCATCTTTCAAAGTAGAAACTAACGCACCGACCTTTTCAGGCCTCTCTGCTATCGACGCCACCATGATGCCGGACAACGTCCTCCTCCTGCGCGAGTCCATCTTCGTGCATCGAAAGCCGAGTCTCCACTGCGCACGGCGCCGAAATCCACCGCCATCAATGTGTAAGATGAAGCACCGCTCCACCAAAGAAGCCGTCCTCTGGTCCCTCTAGCCCGTGTACACCTTCAAGAATGACGCCCCCAAGGGAGACACGACACCAGAGCGCCGCCATCATCCAATCTACTCCCTCCCTTCCCTTATGCAAGGCCACTATGAAAAATACATTTTGTATCTATATAAGGCCACCAATAGTAATCGAGGCAAAAATTAATGATGTTTGCTCGTACTTGCAACTTGTTTAATACTTGCATGCATATAGTCATAATAACACTTAGCTACTTTCTTCTCGTTTCTACCTTGCATGCATGTGACGTCTTAGCTACTTCCTTCTCGTTCCTTCCTTGCATGCATGTGACGTATTAATGATCCTAGTTAACGAAAAGAAAAGGTTGGCTTGCAAAGCAGTCATTTAATTTTACCTTGATACCTGTAATCTGAGTTTACGGCCTTGTATAAGGGAATGGAGGGAGTACTGATCTAGGGTTTCCTCCAGAGGTAGCAGATGGTGGCCTTGAACTTCTACACGGCGATACCTTCAAGAAGGGAATGACGCCGACAGTGTCGCCACCGCCTGTCTTGGCAGTTCCTGATAGCAAAGTTTTCACCCAAATCTGTTCGAAGAGGCTCCATCAAGCATCTAGTGCACGGACCGCCGCCATCTCAACCGGGCACTAGACGAACGGGATCCAGGCCGCCGCAGCCTGACCCGGCGTGGCACCACCACTGTGCCTACAGCCGGCGCCGCCAGGCCCACCACGCTCGGCTATAGTAGATGCACACCAGAACCGCCAACCCACTCAAGCCCATCTGGGAACGGCGAGACCGGCGATCCCGGCCGCCACCACAGGAGTGCCTCCACCACGGGGAGATTGCACATATGTTGTCGCCGCCGTCACGCACGCCGCCGGGATCCCGCCGCTCGCTGCCACCGGATGACCGCCGTTCCATGCGCCGCCACCGCCAAGAGAGATCTCGCCACCACCACGCGAGGGAGAAAGCCCCGCCGCCGCCATCACGGGCCAGGCTTCGCCGATGGGACCACGGGCGGCAGCAGGAGGGAGGAGACGACGGGAGGAGGCCTAGGGCCGGAGAAATACGCAACATATTTTTAAATGGAGGAAGTTACATGGAGGTCCAACTAAAAACCGACCCTAACTAAGTTTTTCTAAAAGAAGGTTGAAACCCCAAGCCTCCACATCCACTGATGCACACAGTCATGTTTATTCCATAATTCAACAGTCTGACAAAAGACTAGATGGTACCGATAGTCACAGGTGCACTTTAGTCACACTACTCCCGAAACGGGAAAAATAGTCACTGCGTTTCCATTTTTTTTGCATCGAAACCCATGAAATGTTTTACATGGGTTTTGGTTGAACAATGAGCACGACGACACACATTAGGCATTTCACGAGATGTAAAAGTCCAACAACTGGTCCGGCGGCAAGCAGAAGCACGGTGATGTGGTGGTGCGCTCATTCAGGACATCTTATTTTCATGTAACTTCACAGTTTGATCATTTAGCGCATCTCTTGTTTGCGGAAATAACAGGAGATTTGAGGCCATGCCACGCTATTATGACGTGCCAGTGTGATATACTAGAAGCGAGAGCCTTATTATGTGACAGTGTGTGTGAGAGAGAGGTGCTGCATGCTGAATCTGAGTAAGAAAAGACATGGCATGGAGGGAGAGAAATCAAGGGTTGTGGACCGCATGTGACGAGGAGTTTGGCATATATTTTTTGTCTGCCGAAGTCAGAAAGATGTGCTATCTCAATCGGTGAACAGTGACCTATGCTACTGTCGACTTGGACACAGCCGTGGACTAGCCTGTTGCCTCTCTGACTAATTACTCTCCACTACAGTAAATAACACTGTTGATGCTAGTGGTGGCACAGATCTTCACGAAATACCAATGGTGTCGATAAGGGGGTACCGTGTAAGACGAGCTAAAAAAAACTTTGGCCCGGAAGCAGCTGGCGCCAGCGAGGGGGATGGCGACCTCAGACACACAGTGGGAGCGTACAGCCCAGCAATCATTGTACTAGCAGCGTTCATGGCTGCCATGGGCCATGGCTCCCCATGCTAGCTTAGGCATGCTCTGGAGCAAAAGGCCAACCAAGATCCGTCTATTGAAACCTAACTCCGTATGAAGAAAGAGCTCGGTGCAATTGATATATAACAAACAAGACCGATACAAGCTTTGCCGGTGCGAGCAAAATGGTCCTGTGGTACTGTAATCCAGAGATGAAACTCACCCAATGATTCGTTTGTATTATGACAATGTGGCATTATTAATTAAGCTAGCTTAAAAATTGTGATGTAATGTTTTTGAAGTTGTGACCTACAGTACACTGCATATCTCTGTTGATGGTCAGGCTGGAAGGCCCAATTCTTCCCTTCAATTTACTTCAGGTTGCTCTGCGCGGCTCTGTCTGAATATGGGACCAATTAACTTGGGTTTCAGGTTCCCAAAATGGAGTATTCACTACTCAGTACTGTAAAACTGAGCAGAAAGCAATTCAAATTGTAATCAGTGTATAGGATATATTGTTTAGATTTAATTCCATTCTTTACCGACTGTCCGTCCTTCTACAAGGATCAAAATGATACTACATTGTGCGTGCCTCACAACTTATGCACATAGGTTGATGAGCAAAGTATGTTATTATGCATAAAGAAGGGCCACTACCACTTGTACTCGACCCGACAACCCTAGCTCCTTCCTTCCTCCGCTACAGGACGACATCGAGGCCAGGCCGCCGAGCCACACGGGCACGTCGCCGGAGAGCCGATAGCCAGACGCAGAGAGGAGCCCGATGCTCTTTGACAACCTTGAGTTTTGGCTACAAGGCCGGATTGTCTGGTTTCCCTATTAGTCCACCCCGAGAGTGCCGGAAGATTGGCTGGTGGCCGACCTTGAAAATAATCCAAGTTCACCTTTTGGTCAAAGGAGGTTTAAGCTAAAGGCTGGTTAATACAAGTATTTTCGGTCAAGATTAGAGCATATTAAAAAGACTGCCCTCGTCGTCAGCACGGTTTACTAACAGGATTTCCACTGATTTGGGAAAGTTGTTGTTGAACCAGTTTCAAGACCGGAGACCGAAGGTGACGAGAAGCTCGGATAAGTCGATGTGTGGCCAGACTAGAAGATTGGTTCAGGGACTGCTGTTGGTGTCTCAGTTAGGTGGGCTCTCATGATATGGACTCCCAGCTAGGTGGGTCGGGTTAAAGACCCCCTTGTCGGTTCCATCCTAGGCCAATTTTGGGTTTCCCATGGGGATCTACAAGTAAAATCAGGAAGCCTTGGTGTTCAAGACAAGGACTCCTTATCCATGTAGGAGTCCTCTCCATCGACGTAGCCGATTAGAACTCCTGTAATACTAGGCCTTTGTTATCTATACCTATATATTATATTATATATATATATATATCTATACCTACTAATAAAGCAAGGTGATATTCTTGGTTTCGTCCCGCGATTAGTTTTTTTTTCGGTTAGTTTTGGTCTCGTACGGCCGTCCATCCGTGCTATTTTGTTCACGTACGAGCAGCAACTTCACGTACGACAGCTTGATCACGTACGACGGTTGGACTATTGGGCTGATTTTCCTTATTGGGCTGATTTTTCTGCCGTACGTCGTCGTTCGATTTTCTGGTCGTTCGTCGCTCGTATGGGCCTGGCTAGGACCGCCTGGGCCTTCTCCACAAATTTCTAATTTACCAAATTATATATGCAGGTATATAGAATAGTCCCACATTGCTAATTTAAATCAAATCCTACCAACTTATATATGTTTGTCGGTTGCAAGAATCAAGCAAGCCAAGACACAAGGATGAGATATAGAAATATGAGATGAGAATGACAAATAATAGATGAATCCAAAAAAGCAAAGACCCAGGGACACTAGAGGCGGACGAACGGGTGGCGGGTTCCCTGGAGGACACACCAGAGCGGCGGACGGATGAGACGGAGAGGCGGCGACCTCCATGGCTCCCTGGAGGACACACCAGAGCGGCGGCCTGCGTGGCCCACGCGGCGGTGCAGCGGATCCGGCGGCGGACGGATGAGACGGAGAGGCGGCGACCTCCATGGCTCCCTGGACCTGGAGGACACCAGAGCGGCGGCGGACGGATGAGACGGAGAGGCGGCGGGCGACCTCCATGGCCCCCTGGAGGACACACCAGAGCGGCGGCCTGCGTGGCCCACGCGGCGGTGCAGCGGATCCGGCGGCGGACGGATGAGACGGAGAGGCGGCGACCTCCATGGCTCCCTGGACCTGGAGGACACCAGAGCGGCGGTGGACGGATGAGACGGAGAGGCGGCGGGCGACCTCCATGGCCCCCTGGAAGACACCAGAGCAGCGGCCTGCGGATCCAGCTGCTCTGGCGTGGATCCGGCGGCGACCTCCCTGGAGAAATGAGAGGACGGGGAAAGTTTGAGCTGGAGAAGGACGTGGTGGGATCTTGGCTTCGTTATCTATCGTTATCTAATCTGAGGAAAGATGAGCACACGTCAACGATTGCTGGGTCCCACGCACCGCTACCAGCGTCCAATCTTTTTTCTTTCACACGCGACCTTATCTCACCGCCACACACATCAAGTGACACACACGAGTTTTCTCACCGTCACGCACACGAGTTTTCTTTTTGAACATGAAAACAGCCCCGGAAGCTGCATTAGAATATGACGGTAGTGAACTGGTGATACAAGTTAGGGTAACTCCGACCCATGTCTATTTGGTCTGGAATTTGTCAGTTTAGACAGCAAAATGAATGTCTGTGTCCCATATTTATCTGAGGTCGGTACATGCCCCCAACGCAGCTGCCCAACGCAAATTGTCCGCTCCCGCGCTCGGCCAGTCGCCATGCACGCTCGCACACCCGCCACTGCTCTTGCCCACCCGCCTGCCATCGCGCCGCTGCTCTCGCCTGCGCCTGCGGCTTCGTCAGCCCGCCGCACGCCCGCGTGCGTGCTCGCGCCCTCGCTCGCCTACTCGCAATCTCGTGCGCCCGCGGCCTCGCCTGCGCGCGCGCACACGCCCGACCGCCCCGCCGGAGGCCCGCGCGCTCGCGGCCGCCTGCCCCGCGCTCTCTCGCCCGCCTGCTCCCCGCGCGCCCCCTCTCCCGCTGCCCTCCGCGCGCTCGCGGCCGCCTGCGTCCGCATCCCCCTACCCCGCCGCAAGCCCACGCGCTCGTGCCCTCCCGCCCGCTCACGCTCGTACCAGTCACCCGTCCCGTGTGCGCCGCTATTCGACATTGACTTGCGATGGCGTGGTTCAATGTCAGTTGTGCGTGGAGTAGTCGAGATAATTAGTATGGGATTGACCACATCGAACACATTGCGTTCAGGTGGACACGACGACCATGGTCGATGAAGGCAGTAAGGAGGATAAGTGACAACACAGACAAGGCGCCATGTTCAAATAGATAACGTGCATCTGTGGAGAGGTCTTCGGTCGTGCTTATTGTGCTAGGAACATATGAATTTTTCCCGTTGCAACGCACGGGCATGTTTGCTAGTTTACTAATAAAGCAAGGTGTTATTCTTTGTTTCGTCCCGCTTAGGTGATATTTTTTTCATAAGTTATCGCTGATTTTCACGTACGCGGGCCCTTTCACGTTCGGACTATATTGATTTTAGGCTGATTGTTACGCCGGCCCACGCGCTGAGCACGTTGTCATGCACAAGAAAACCAAAAAGTTTACAATGTATCCGTCGTCTCCAAATCAGATCGGATGCCTCCGGATTGTTGTTGGTTTCCATATTTGCTAGGTCAGTCAGAGAAGTCCACACGAACTCTCTCTACGTACGTGTCCTGGCGGGTTTGACCTTCGTCGCGCTCATATATCCATCTTCGTCAGGCTCTTCTCCACAAGGTCGCCCAATCATGGGCTCCGGCGGCGGCGCTGTCGGGATTGATTGCTTCCCCGCCCTACCGCCACCCATCGGCAGCGGTGCGACCTCCGTCGTCTCGTCGGCCTTACCTTGCCTCACTTGGAGCCACCTTCCCCGGGGTGTCCTTTGCCGCGGCAGTGCACTCCAGGAGCGCATCGTGGGCGTAATCGAGTAAATAAGTAGGCGCTTGTCCGTCGGCCCAGAGGTGGTCCTACAAGAGGAGCCGGTCGTCGAGTACGAGCAGGACAGCCAGGCATTGCTGGGAGGCGAGGACGATCGAGGTGCCTGGTAGTGAGTAGTGACTCATGGCGAAGTCGACGACAAAGAGCAGGAGAGGGAGAGCACCGCGGCGGGAGGTGGAGGACGGAGAGGAAGAAGAAGGGCGAGGAGAGGGTGGAGGAGGAGCAAGACAGTAAGGACGAGATCACGGACCTCACGCTCAAATCATTTGGGCGCATCGCATAGCTGATGTCTGACCTCGCCACCGAGGTCGGCGCTGACGAATGCTATGTGCGCATTTGCCTTGCGCAGCAAGGCGGACGGCGCCGGCACCATGCCTATGGGAGATGAAGCAGAGGGAGAAGGAGATAGAAGGGCAGAAGACCTAGGGCGGCGGCAGCGGCCACTAGTAGAAAACGGCCCATTTGTCCCGGTTCCAGAGGCCCATTTGTCCCGGTTCTGGAACCGGGACTAAAGGGTCGGGACTAAAGCCCAAAACTTTTAGTCCCGGTTCTCTTACGAACCGGGACCAAAGGGGCTCCACGTGGCCGCTGCGGGAGCCCAGGCAGGAGGACCTTTCGTCCCGGTTGGTAACACCAACCGGGACCAAAAGGCGGACATGCGTCAGCAGCTCGCAGGCGCTGGGTTTTTTTTTGGAAGGGGGGGTTTTGGGGTTTTGGAGGGTTAATTTAGGGGTTTCATATTGTGTTAGCGAGCTAATAGAGAGAAGTGACCTCTCTTTTTCCGTGCTTGGTCGACGCTAGCTACTACACATATAGAGAGAACTCGACGCTAGCTAGTAAGCAAATAAAGGAAACCATTAATTACACAAGATCGTCATGAAGATATATATAGAGAAGTGACATCTCTTTCTTCATGCTTGGTCGAACAACAAGTTTTCGTATATCTATCCGACGCTGCTACATATGTACAATATATAACATCCCTTACAACCATTTCAATTTCACATGGTATTCTCCGTGTTCAGGTATGACGTGGTCAAGAAAGAATCCCGCCAATTCCTCTTGAATTGCTCGTATGCGATCATGTGGTAGGAGTTCATCCCGCATCTGCCAGATCTAATTTAAAGAAGGGGGTCAATACATAAATATGAATGAAACTCAACACAATTGATGGTAATATATAAAATAAAATTGTGAATATTGTTTACGTACTTCAAATTGTTTCTCAGAGGAGGCCCGTTCAGAGGTATAGTAGCGAATGAACTCGCATACGTAGTATCCACATAAATGAGTGTTGGGTGCCTGCAACAAGCACTTTACGAGAATAGAGTTAAATCAAACTGATAAGCAAGCATGATAATGGTATTGATGAAACTAGAATCAATGAGAGATGCGCGGAACTAGCTAGTACTACTTACTTTGGGGTGTGTAAATCGCAGCTCCTTCTTCAGACCCGGAACCATAGCGGTGAACGTTTTCCAAACCCTGGCAGGCAAAGAAAAAGATTACTTGATATCAGGGAATGAACGAAAGTTGCCGATATGGTCCCTGTATTGATTGAACTTACTTCTGGAGCATTGCAGTCATGTCCGCATAATACTTGGGATCTTAACGGAGCGAGTCTAAGACAGTTACTAATGCCCCGTCAAGGTTAATGGATAGCAGAATATAGTGGAAGCTGCGCACGCATAACTCATCAATTACATTACTTAACCATGAGTAAGCGAAACCGAATATGCAGAAGACACTAACACTCACTTGAAGTTGTAAGGAAAGAGTATTTCCCTTTTGTTTTGATGTATAAAGAACGTTTCTAGCAAGTTGTTCTCGGTATCTTCAGCCTCCTTTCGTACCGACCATTCATTTACGGTATTTGGGCTAATGAATCCAACGTCGAAGATTCCTGTTTTTTTGCATTCGACCATCTTCAATCTGCATAATATAGTGAGGATAATTATATATTCATGCAATGAACGAGCTGAGCTAGAGACTTAATTATAGAAGTAATACTTACAGACAGTAGCAAGTCATGAGTTGTTTGTCGAGGGCCTTTTGATTGTATAATTGAAATAACTCCACAAATTCAACAGGCAGCAGGTCGACTCCAGGGAAGTCATGCTCTTTTTTAATTCTGACAAACAAACTGTCTTTCCCAGACTTCCTGCAGGTTTCCATGTACCAGTCATGCAATTTTTGCATCATCGTTGTTAGATGAGGATGATCAGGTTTGACGAGAGGCTTCCCGTGCTCGTATCTAAAGACGTCTACTACCTCAGCCGTTTCAAACTGTACATCATCGGGCAGGTAATCATCAAGAGTGGTACTGGGCAGTAGCACCGGATGATTAGCGATATCGCTAGACACCTTGAGCGGGGGGCACGATTGCTTCTCCTGTTCGCCGAGCTGGGGAATTGTTTTCCCACTTCTTCGTTTTTTCGCTCTTGCAGCACTGGAAGTACTTCCCGACTGCTGCGCTTCAGCATGTGTCTTAGTAATTATGCGGTCATAGTTGGAATCCGGCGGAGGCGGTGGTGGTCGCTTCAGGGCATTGATAGTGCGCTTCACTTTCACCGGATCTACCTTCTCCTTTGGAGGTGGAGTTTTCTTTGCAAAATGGTCCCTCAGTTGGGCACGACATATGTCCTCGTTTTCCTGCTCGGTCCTCTCATATGGTAACTTTTCCAGAGGCTTGAGAGATGGACCGTATCTGAATTGGCTCCCGCCTCTGCTTGTACTGCTAGCCGCCGGAGCGGCGGCGTCTCTCTTCCGTCGTTGCTGACGAGTCGGAGAAATCTGACGCGCCGGAGGAGCCGGAGCGGCGGCGTCTGTCTTCCGCCGTTGCCGACGAGGCTGAGGAGGAGGCGGACTGCTCCGACGCGCCGGAGTAGGAGGAGGAGGCGGAGTGCCCTCACGCGTCGGAGGAGCCGGAGAAGGAGGCGGAGTGCCCTGATCACTCGCCGGAGGAGGAGGAGGAGGAGGCGGAGTGCCCTGACTCGCCGGAGGAGGAGGAGGAGGCGGAGGCGTCCAGTTTGGAAGCTTGATGTACTCCTTCTGCCATAGACATGTACTCCTCAGAGCACGAACCAGCCGATTCTCCCCTTCACCTGTAGAGTGGTCAAGCTCGAGCTCCTCAAATCCCTCCATTACTTCATCCACCATCACAACAGCATAGCCATGTGGAATCGGACGGCAGTGAAAAGTTCCGTTGGGTTGAGGAGGTGCAACAGAGCCGACAACCGCCTTGAAAGTGAGGTTCCGACATTTCGTCATAAGCTCGCAATGTTGAGCCTCCGTGATAGTATCCACAGGGTAGCTAGGAGACGTGAAGTCAGGCTGAACGGGCTCCGTGGAAGCGACGCTGCTTCTCCGCTGAGATGGCGGGGTAGCTTCTGAGGTAGCTTCGTGCCGCTGAGATGGTTGGCCGGCAGCTCGCTGGCTCTCAACTTCCTCTAGCTTTTGTAGTCTTGCATTGAGCTTCTGCATGTCGCTCAGCTCCGCTTTCCTCTTTCTCTCCCGGCTTCTGTAACCGCCTGCGTCGGGAAACCCAACCTTCCATGGAACGGAGCCTGGTGTGCCTCGTGTTCGTCCAGGGTGCTCAGCATTCCCTAGGGCCTCAGTCAGCTCGTCCTTCTCTCTGTCGGGAATGAACGTCCCTTCCCGCGCTGCGGTGATATACTTCTGAAGCTTCGTGACGGGTATTGCAAGTTGCTCGTCCGTCCAACGGCACTTCCCTGTTTCAGGGTCCAAAGTTCCCCCAACCCCGAAGAACCAAGTCCTTGAACGGTCTGGCCAGTTCAATGTCTGTGGTACGACCCCTTTAGCAATAAGGTCATTCTCAGCTTTGTCCCACAACGGCCGGGCTTTGAGGTAGCCACCTGACCCCGTGTGATGGTGATACTGCTTCTTTGCAGCGTTGTTCTTGTTTGTCTCTGACATTTTCTTACTCTTGTCCGATGTCTTGTAGGCCACAAATGCGGGCCAGTGATCTCTTATCTTCTCAAATCGGCCGGTGAATTCTGGAGTCTTCCCTTTGTCGACAAACTTTGATTTCAACTCATTCTTCCACCTCCTGATTAGATCTGCCATCTTCTTAAGAGCACACGCCTTGACCAGTGGCTCTATAACTGGCTTATTCGGATCCTCCTCTGGCGGTAGGGTGAAATTTGCCTTCAGCGCGGTCCAAAGATCATCTTTCTGTCTATCGGTGACATAATCACCTTCAGGGGCGTCGTCCTTAGGCTTATTCCATTGCTTGATGCTCATCGGGATGTTGTCCCTAACAATAACTCCGCACTGAGAAAAATGCGTCCTTGTTCCACTTGGGTTCAATCGGATGGCCATCGTCCGCGAGTGCTGTGATCGTGAACCTTTCATCCTTGCGCAACCTCTTCTTCGGGCCTCGTCTCGTTACCGAAGTTTGGCTCGATCCGGAGGGCTATAAAAGAAGAAAGAAGAGTTAATATATGTACATACCAAAACAATTAATGCATCAATTAGCTAGTCAGCACAGGCTTAATTAATATATATACCTCGCCGGACTTTGCAACAGCTCCCTCCTCTGTTCGGTCACCGGAGCCGTCATCATGGTCTCCTTCTTCCTCCGGCATTCGGTCACCGGAGCCATCATGATCATGTCCTTCCTCCTCCATTGTTCAATCACCGGAGCCGTCATCCTCTCCTTCCAGACCATCGGTGTCGTTGAGAAACGACAAGACATCACGTCCGCCGAGGATTATGTCCCCCAACAACTGTTCTTGTTCCAAGTCTCTTTGAGCCATAGTTTTTGCAAATATTACAACATGGCAATTAATATACAAACATGAATGTCCGATGTCCGGACCGCCTCTCTCATGAATGTCAAACAAGGGATTCTCTTAACCTTTAAGGGATTTAATTAACAAAATGGCGCCAATCTGGATGTGCAGAAAATGGTCCATATTTTTCCTGATCTCATCTACCGTTCTATATGTCACGTTGTCTAGTGTCAAAGGATTCAAGAAAACCATGGCTTCATCATTAGCCGGAAGTAACAGGCGCATAATGCTACGAAGCTCTCCAAAATTGTTTTGGAACGGAGTCCCGGATAGGATAATTAATTAGCTTTTTGGTACGAAGTTCAGCAAGAGCCTTCCGAATATCGCTACTTGGAAGGCCTTTGCTGAAATTCGTACCAAAAAGCGAATTATTCTATCCGGAACTCCGTTCCAAAACAACTTTGAAGAGCTTTGTAGCATCATACGCCTGTTACTTCCGGCTAATGATGAAGCCATGGATTTCTTGAATACTTTGACAGACAACG
The DNA here is from genome assembly GCA_039707655.1 of Elymus sibiricus. NCBI lineage: Eukaryota > Viridiplantae > Streptophyta > Magnoliopsida > Poales > Poaceae > Elymus > Elymus sibiricus. The sequence goes on along the minus strand of CM077673.1, from coordinate 13,561,839 downwards.
TGACATATAGAAGAATATATATATAGATGAGATCAGAAAAAAATTGGATCAACTTGTGCAAATCCATAATGGGGGCATTGTTGATAAATCTATGTTACCGGAGTTTTCTATATGAACAAAAAAAATTCCACGTGACATGTCCGACGTCCCCCCTCATGTCGAAGTTATCGGGGAGGGGGTAGACGACAACGACGCTCACCCCTCATGTCATGTCCGACGTCCCCCTTCATGTCGAAGTTATCGGGGAGGGGGTAGACGACAACGACGCTCACCCCTCATGTCATGTCCGACGTCCCCCCTCATGTCAAAGTTATCGCGGAGGGGGTAGACGACAACGACGCTCACCCCTCATGTCATGTCCGACGTCCCCCCTCATGTCGAAGTTATCGGGGAGGGGGTAGACGACAACGACGCTCACCCCTCATGTCATGTCCGACGTCCCCCCTCATGTCGAAGTTATCGGGGAGGGGGTAGACGACAACGACGCTCACCCCTCATGTCATGTCCGACGTCCCCCCTCATGTCGAAGTTATCGGGGAGGGGGTAGATGACAACGAATCTCACCCCTCATGTCATCTCCGACGTCCCCCCTCATGTCGAAGTTATCGGGGAGGGGGTAGACGACAACGAAGCTCACCCCTCATGTCCTGTCCGATGTCCCCCCTCATGTCGAAGTTATCGGGGAGGGGGTAGACGACAACGAAGCTCACCCCTCATGTCATGTCCGATGTCCCCCCTCATGTCGAAGTTATCGGGGAGGGGGTAGATCGACAACGACGTCGCTTGGTAAATTTTAACTAATTTCTAAGAACAAAAAAATATTCTATGAATAAAAAAAAACATCATATGATCATTTTCTATATATATACATCCATCCACATCCATGCATACATATGAACAAAAAAACATCATATGATCATCTATGAACAAAAAGAACATCATATGATCATCTATGAACAAAAAAAATCATCATATATATGAACAAAAAAAAATACATCAATGGACAAAAAAAGCATACATCAATGGATCATCCATACATCAACATACATTCAGATATTTAGAAAAACAATATGCATACATATCCATTTACTAAAAATTTATATGAACAAAAAAAATTGTATGAAAAAAAATGCAGAGGGCGTCGACGACGGCGGCGGCGGCGGGGAAGGGCAGGGGCGCGGGGGAAGGCGGGGTGCTCACTGGGGGCGGCGATGGGAGAGGGCGACGGCGACGAGGAGGCGCGGCGACGAGGAGCGGGCGGCGACGGGGCTGGGGAGGCAGGGGGCACGGCGACGGCGACGAGGAGGCGCGGCGATGGGAGAGGGGGACGGCGACGAGGAGGTGCAACGATGGGAGAGGGCGACGGCGACGAGGAGCGGGCGGCGACGGGGCTGGGGAGGCAGATGGCACGGCGACGGCGACGAGGAGGCGCGGCGATGGGAGAGGGGGACGGCGACGAGGAGGCGCGACGATGGGAGAGGGGGACGGCGACGAGGAGGCGCGACGATGGGAGAGGGCGACGGCGACGAGGAGGCGCGGCGACGGCGACGACGACGAGGAGCAGCCAGGCGGCGTCGGGGGAGATGTGAGAATTTGGGGAAAAATTCCTAAGTGTTGGCTTATATAGCAAAGCCTTTGGTCCCGGTTGGTGGCACCAACCGGGACCAATGCCCCCCTTTGGTCCCGGTTCGTGCCACCAACCGGGACCAAAGGTCTCTTTTCAGCAGCCCAAAGGGCGGGAAGCAGAGGCCTTTGGTCCCGGTTGGTGGCACCAACCGGGACTAAAGGGCGCCATTGGTCCCGGTTGGTGGCACCAACCGGGACCAATAGCCTGGCACAGCGGTGTGGTGGAAGTTTAGTCCCACCTCGCTAGCTGAGAGGCGTCGAGAGTGGTTTATAAGCGCTGCTGCGCCAACCCTCTCGAGCTCCTCTCTTTAGCAGGCCTACGGGCCTAAACGAACTCTCTGCCTGTGGGCCTACTGAGGCTTAAGCGGGCCTGCATCCTGGTTCAACTAGCGTGATGGGTTTCTAGTCGTATGCAGGCCGTGTTGGCCCAGTAGGCGGCATTTTTTTTTTAAATTCCAGTATTTTTGTTTTGTTTTTTGCTTTATTTATTTTCTTTTTAGTTCATTCTTTTTACTATTAAAGTTTTTAACAAATAAATACTTTGATAATTTTAGTTAATATTATTTTGATTCTTTTTAGTTGATTCTTTTTGCTATTGAAAAATATTATATTTAATTGATTCTTTTTAGTTCATTCTTTTTACTATTAAAGTTTTTAACAAATAAATACTTTGATAATTTTAGTTAATATTATTTTGATTCTTTTTAGTTGATTCTTTTTGCTATTGAAAAATATTATATTTAATTGATTCTTTTTAGTTCATTCTTTTTACTATTTAAGTTTTTAACAAATAAATACTTTGATAATTTCAGTTAATATTATTTTGATTCTTTTTAGTTGATTCTTTTTGCTATTGAAAAATATTATATTTAATTGATTCTTGTTAGTTCATTCTTTTTGATATTAGAGTTTTATGAAAGCTTTTTAGTTGATTCCTTTTGCTATTAGAGTTTTATAAAAGCTTTTTAGTTGATTCTTTTTGCTATTGAAGAATATTATAGTTTTGTTTTAGTTGATCATAACAGAATATTTTAATTGATTATTTTTAGTTCATTCTTTTTGATATTAGTGTTTCATAAAAGTTTTCTAGTTCATTCTTTTTGCTATTAGTTCATTCTTTGAGCTAAATGACCCTGAAATTGAAAAGCACTACAAATGAACTCTGAAAAGTTTGAAAGTTGGCATGGTATCATCATTTCACCCACATAGCATGTGCTAAAAAGTTGAGAGGGTTACGGCGAAAACTGGATGCACTTCGTGTACAAAACGGACAATCTCTTTCGAAGTATCAGGGTTTCGGACGAAAACTCATCTGTTACAAAGGGATTTCATTTTTTTGAACTTATTTGAATTCCAGACTTTTTGTGTGTTCAAAATGAACCATTCAAAGCCACATCATCAATCTTCAACCCTTTGTGACTTCATCTGGTATTTTTCAAGCATTTACTGATTTTTTAAGCTAAATGACCCTGAAATTGAAAAGCACTACAAATGAACTCTGAAAAGGTTGAAAGTTGGCATGGTATCATCATTTCACCCACATAGCATGTTATAAAAAGTTGAGAGGGTTACGGCAAAAACTGGATGCACTTCGTGTACAAAACGGACAATCTCTTTCGAAGTATTAGGGTTTCATACGAAAACTCATCTTTTAGAAAAGGCATTTCATTTCTTCACATGTAACTGCAATGATATAGTTGTGGAGAGAAAGTCTTCACTTTTTCTTCGCTTGTGTCCTTTGCTTATTGCGCCGTAACCATGGATAATCTTCATCGTTTAACAGGGTGCTTGGGTCAGCCTTGACTTTGAAGGGAGGAATTTCATGAAACTTTTCATAATCTTCAGACATGTCTGTCTTGCCCTCCAATCCCACGATGTCTCTTTTTTCTGAAAGAACTATGTGGCGCTTTGGCTCATCGTATGATGTATTCGCTTCCTTATCTTTTCTTTTTCTCGGTTTGGTAGACATGTCCTTCACATAGAAAACCTGCGCCACATCATTGGCTAGGACGAATGGTTCGTCTGTGTACCCAAGATTGTTCAGATCCACTGTTGTCATTCCGTACTGTGGGTCTTCCTGTACCCCGCCTCCTGACATATTGACCCATTTGCACTGAAACAAAGGAACCTTTAAATCATGTCCATAGTCAAGTTCCCATATGTCCACTATGTAACCATAATATGTGTCCTTTCCCCTATTGGTTGCTGCATCAAAGCGGACACCGCTGTTTTGGTTGGTGCTCTTTTGATCTTGGGCGATCGTGTAAAATGTATTCCCATTTATCTCGTACCCTTTGTAAGTCAATACAGTCGAAGATGGTCCCTTGGCCAATGAGTACAACTCATCAGAAACAGCGTTCTCACCCATGAGACGTGTTTGCAACCAACTGCCGAAAGTCCTGATGTGTTCATATGTAATCCAGTCGTCACACTGCTCCGGGTGTTTGGAGCGCAGAATATTCTTGTGTTCATCGACATACGGGGTCACCAAGGTGGAATTATGTAGAACTGTGTAGTGTGCTTGAGACCAAGAATGCCCGTCCCTACATATTATTGAGTCCGCTCCTAGCGTGCCTTTTTCAGTCAGTCTCCCCTCATACCGCGATTGAGGGAGACCAATCTTCTTAAGGTCAAGAATGAAGTCAACACAAAACCCAATGACATCCTCTGTTTGATGGCCCATGGAGATGCTTGCTTCTGGCCTAGCGCGGTTACGAACTTATTTCTTTAAGACTCCCATGAACCTCTCAAAGGGGAACATATTGCGTAGAAATACAGGGCTGAGAACGACAATCTCGTCGACTAGATGAACTAGGACGTGCGTCATGATATTGAAGAAGGATGGTGGGAACACCAGCTCGAAAGTAACAAGACATTGCACCAAATCACTCCTTAACCTTGGCAGGATTTCTGGATCGATCACCTTCTGAGAGATTGCATTGAGAAATGCACATAGCTTCACAATGGCTAATCGAACGTTTTCCGGTAGAAGCCCCCTCAATGCAACCGGAAGCAGTTGCGTCATAATCATGTGGCAGTCATGAGACTTTAGGTTCTGAAACTTTTTCTCTGCCATATTTATTATTCCCTTTATATTCGACGAGAAGCCAGACGGGACCTTCATACTGAGCAGGCATTCAAAGAAGATTTCCTTCTCTTCTTTGGTAAGAGCGTAGCTGGCAGGACCTTCATACTGCTTTGGATGCATGCCTTCTTTTTCATGCACACGTTGCTGTTCCTCCCGTGCTTCCGGTGTATCTTTTGTCTTCCCATACACTCCCAAGAAGCCTAGCAGGTTCACGCAAAGATTCTTCGTCACGTGCATCACGTCGATTGCAGAGCGGACCTCTAGGTCTTTCCAATAGGGTAGGTCCCAAAATATAGATTTATTCTTCCACATGGGTGCGCGTCCCGCATCGTCAGTCGGAACAGATAGTCCGCCAGGACCCTTTCCAAATATTACTTGTAAATCATTGACCATATCAAGTATGTGATCACCAGTACGGAGGGCGGGCTTCTTCCGGTGATCTGCCTCACCTTTGAAATGCTTTCCTTTCTTTCGACATTGATGGTTGGTCGGAAGAAATCGACGACGGCCCAGGTACACATTCTTCCTGCATTTGTCCAAATATATACTGTCGGTGTCATCTAAACAGTGTGTGCATGCGTGGTATCCCTTGTTTGTCTGTCCTGAAAGGTTACTGAGAGCAGGCCAATCGTTGATGGTTACAAACAGCAACGCATGTAGGTCAAATTCCTCCTGTTCGTTCTCATCCCACACACGTACACCTCTTCCATTCCATAGCTGTAAAAGTTCATCAACTAATGGCCTTAGGTACACATCAATGTCATTGCCAGGTTGCTTAGGGCCTTGGATGAGCACTGGCATCATAATGAACTTCCGCTTCATGCACAACCAAGGAGGAAGGTTATACATACATAGAGTCACAGGCCATGTGCTATGCTTGCTGCTCTGCTCCCCAAAAGGATTAACGCCATCTGCACTTAAACCAAACCATACGTTCCTCGGGTCACCTGTAAAGTTGCTCCACTTTCTCTCGATCTTTCTCCACTGCGACCTCTCAGCGGGTGCTCTCAACTTCTCGTCTTTCTTACGGTCTTTTATGTGCCATTGCATCAACTCGGCATGCTTTTTGTTTCTGAACAGACGTTTCAACCGTGGTATTATAGGAGCATACCACATCACCTTGGCAGGAACCCTCTTCCCGGTGCGCTGGCCCTCAACATCACCAGGGTCATCTCTTCTGATCTTATACCGCAATGCACCGCATACCGGGCATGAGTTCAAATCCTCGTACGCACCACGGTAGAGGATGCAGTCATTAGGGCATGCATGTATCTTCTGCACCTCCAATCCTAGAGGGCATAGAACCATCTTTGCTTCGTACGTACTGTCGGGCAATTCGTTATCCTTTGGAAGCTTCTTCTTCATTATTTTCAGTAGCGAACTAAATCCCTTGTCAGATACACCATTGTCTGCCTTCCATTGCAGCAATTCCAGTGTGGTACCGAGCTTTCTGTTGTCATCTTCGCAATTTGGGTACAACCCTTTTTTGTGATCCTCTAACATGCGATCGAACTTCAACTTCTCCCTTTCACTTTCGCATTCTCTCTGTGCATCAACAATGACCCAGCGAAGATCATCATCGGGCACATCGTCTGGTTCCTCTTGATCTTCAGCTTCCCCCATTGCAGCATCACCGTATTCAGGGGGCGGGTAGTTGTCATCATCCTCTTCTTCTTCGTTGTCTTCCATCATAACCCCTCTTTCTCCGTGCTTGGTCCAAACATTATAGTGTGGCATAAAACCCTTCTCAAGCAGGTGGAAGTGAAGGGTTTTAGAGTTGGAGAATGCCTTCGTATTCTCACAGACAGTACACGGACAATGCATATAACCATTGTGCTTGTTTGCCTCAGCCACTTCGAGAAAATTATGCAGGCCCTTAATATACTCGGAGGTGCGTCGGTCACCGTACATCCATTGCCGGTTCATCTGCGTGCGTTATATAGTTCTCATTATTGAACAACATATAACTCTCTAGAGCATCTAATTAAAACATACATTGAAACTATGTAAAAAAATTATATGCAACAACAAATGCGATCATAACCGCAACTAAGGTACCAATTGATCCAACGCCATAATGATACCAAGCCTCAGTATGAATGGCATATTTTCTAATCTTTCTAATCTTCAAGCGCATTGCATCCATCTTGATCTTGTGATCGTCGATGACATCGGCAACATGCAACTCCAACTTCATCTTCTCCTCTTCAACTCTTTGTAATTTTTCTTTCAAGTAATTGTTTTCTTTTTCAACCAAATTTAACTTCTCGACAAGAATTTCTATGTCGGTTGGAATTTCCGGTTCACATACCTCCTAGATTAAAAAATCTATGTCACGTTGGTCGGCATAATTGTCATAAACACTAAATAAAACAAATAGTTATCAAAGATAATATATACCACATCCGAATCGTAGACAGGACGAGGGCCGACGGAGGTGGATACCAAAACCATCGCACTATATAATAACAAACAATAATAAAAGTAAGAAAGTTACACAAGTATCTATCTAAATCATACAAGTAAGAACTTTTTTCTTTTAGAAAGAAGATAAGAAGAAGAGGCTAACCACGGTGGTGCCGGCGCCGAGATGGGCGCGGGCGATCGACGGCGGTGAGGACGGGGACGGGACAGGACGGACCGCCAAACCTAGACAAATCTTGAGGAAAATGGAGCTTGGGCAAGGAGCTTCCAGAGGAGAAAGCTTAAGTGTGGCTCGGGCATTTCATCGAACACCTCATGTGCATAGGAGGTGAGCTAGAGCACCACAAAGCTCTCCCACGGCCGGCCAAAAAAACAGAGCAGTGCACAGCTCTCCTCGCGGGCAAGGGGGTATATATAGGCCAACCATTGGTCCCGGTTTGTGGCTGGAACCGGGACCGAAGTCCCGGTTCCAGCCACAAACCGGGACCAATGGTTGTGGGCCAGGAGCGAGGCCCATTGGTCCCGGTTCGTGTCTGGAACCGGGACCAAAGGGGTCAGACGAACCGGGACCAATGGCCCACGAGGCCCGGCCGGCGCCCTGGCCTCACGAACCGGGACCGATTCCCCCATGGGTCCCGGTTCGTGAGTGAACCGGGATTAATGGGCTTTTCAGGGCTGGACCAAAGCCCTGTTTTCTACTAGTGGGCGCTCGCCTTGGCTGCAGCCTCACGCGTATTGCCATCTAATACGCTGCATATAGGTCAATCAGGTGATCCAGCCTCATGCAGCATGTGTATTGATGCAGCACGCAAGCAACAAAGCTCCACTGGATCACCTAATGCGTACAAGTAGTCAAGTATACTAGCAATGCAAGGAAGCACACACATGTACGAATGCAGGTATGCATCAATCGATATTGACCGCCCAAAGTTCGATCTCCCAAGAATGTATCCTCTAATCTGCTTAGTGTTTCATGCTTATCCGTTATTATCAGCTCACGGCACAACAACAGAATGTCCATAAAAAAGCTTCTAGGCCAACGAAAAAGCTTTGATCTGAAGTCTGAACCTTTCCGTTCTTAATTAATAAAACGTCTTATAAAAGTGAACAGAGGAAGTAGCTGAATGTTAAAGTTGAATATTAATGCAGCTTCAGACTTCAGTATTATTCTTTCATTACCCAAGAAAGACCATCAACATACTGTGTATTGTTGAATACATTAACAATATAACGCGACATATATATGGCTCCATCAGTTGCTGCTCCTTCCTCTGATCTGCTGCTCTGCCCCTCTTGGAGAGAGTGAACTGAAGAAGAGCGCATGCACCATGCGGTGCATTCAGTTTGAGAACCTACTAGACTGAATAGCCTGTTTTTTCCTTCCTTCCAGACGATAAATAATCAAGATAAATTAAGAGCAACAGCTTCCTAAATGAAACTTCGTTTGACTATATAATTATACAAGAACGACATGGTAACCCACAAGTACCATGATCAGGTCAGGGACCCCTCTATTTCATATCATAGAATGATAGAAATGAAATCCTAAACCAACATAAACATCACCATGTTCAGTAGTACATGGAGTTAACTCAGCAGGTAGCTGCCTTATATACAGGCCAAACCATGTCTACCACAAACAGGAGAGAATCAAAACAAAATGAAATGTTCGCACAACCACACTGTACGAAAACAGAGAACGTAAGGAGTGACAACGTCTCAGTTCAACCGGCAGACGCGTCTAAGTTGGTGCATCTGCAGCAGCCGCCCAGCAATGAAGGCTGACGTCGGTGCTTATCAATTTCCTTTACTGATGCATAGGCCTCACGTCTGCCGGTCTGCACCAGTTTCTACAGTAGTTACTTGCCCGTTGTAACAAGTACTAGTACCAAATTTACGTACCAGCAGGTATTTAACACACAGACGATCCTTGGATCCATGTACCTTCTTGCATGCCTCCTTAATTTGCTACTCCTCCTTCCTGTTCATCTTTGTCTTGGATGTCTTCTACATCCTCATTTTTTGAAGCACCTCAAAAAGTAGAGCTTGCAGTTTCAGCACCTCAAACCTGACTTCAGTGAATTACTACTGAAGAGAGCATGCAGGCAGTTTTAGTACCTCAAACCTGGCTTCAGTCCTCACAGATCAAAGATCAGCCATGTCATTGCACATGAATGTTACAGTATATGTGGATTGCACTAGCCATTTTCATCAGTTTGGACTTTTGGGTGCGTTGGCTAGGGCATGAAGCTTAACATGGTATCAGAGTCCAAGCTCTTTAGTTCAAGTCCTGGATTTCGCAATTTATACAAAAAATGTTGGTAGCTTCCCTTTGTGTCCACGTATAGGCCTCTTAGTCATACGTGAGTTTCGCGCGCCGTCGCTCTCTTTCGGTTGCATGTGTTGACTTGTCTTCCCCGTCACACGTGAGAGGGGGTGTTACAGTATATGTGGATTGCACTAGTAGCCCTTTCCATTAGTTCGGACTTTTGGTTGCGTTGGCTAGGATATGAAGCTTAACAATGAATACATACCCAAATTTCTTCAATGAAAAGAACAATACTCAATGGATTGTCAATAGCTGCATGTTGTTAATCGACGGCCATCTAGTATAGATACTTGTTTGGTTCGTCATCAGTATCATCAACTCAAGTTAATTATCAGCTCACAAATCCAGGTACATTACAATAGCAAAGCAAGTAACCACCCTGCTCTTGGTTATCTATTTATACTTTTGAAAAAAGTTATACATATCAGTCCGTACGATTAGCGTTGGTCACTATTCATTATTGCTTTTCAATTATTCATTTACATCATAGTAGTTGATGAATAATTGATTGACCAGCCACACAATGTCCTTACAAGAAACATTCTTTCGGAAGCATGACTCAAGAAATTGACAAAAATTGGTCACATGAGTATAGTAACCCCTGTTTACAAGTACTTTATAAATCATAGGCAAGTGAGATATCCAGAATTTAGCAGTGATGTGATTTTTCAGATTTTCCGGGCTGCGTCTACGGGAAAATCGACATAAAGAAATCAGTTTTCATGGTTGTTATTTTGTGCAGAACCTCCCACAACAGAGAAAAACAAAAACAAAAAAAGAACACATGTATTTTGCTACAAAAGAGAGAGGAGGTTGGACTAATGGTTCAGATCTTCAATGTCAGAAGAAATTATGATTTAACAAATGGTTCTCACTAAGTGTAACTCCATGTGGGGGCATGGGGTGACCCTCCAAGTCCAAGTATTCCCCTTAACTCACGATTTTTCTTTGATGATATATTTTATTTTCTGGGTATCGAAGATTTGACTACTTTTATTCAAGAGTTCATTGATAACGCGATAAACAAAAAATAAGAATCCTTCGATTGAATGGTTTTGTTTTATGGATGCCCCAAATATAATGGTGGACTTAATCTTCACGTTGCAGAGATGGAAATATTTGTCTTCATTGCAAATGGCTTTTCAAGGCTATAAACAAGGATGCAATGTGGCAAAGCTTGATCCGAAATAAATATTTCTAATCCAAAAAACTGCTCACAAACGGAGTGGGAATCATGGAATACGAATTTTCTTGCAGGTTTCATAGGTATCAAGTGGGATTTTGCCCACTTCGTGAACTTACTAATCCCCAAAGGGTCATGTGTTATTGGGAGGATAAATGGCTAGATACAACACCTCTTTGTAACCAATATCCAAGGTTTTATAATATTGCAATGATATTATCCTTTGACCCATCAAAAGTCGCCTTTCAATGAGTCTTAATTGGTCCAAACGTTTGGAATGTTCTTTGTGACGCCTTGCCAATGTTCATCTAGAAGATGATTTGAATTTTGAGATTTTTTACGGTACATCATACTACCTCCGGAACCGAGTAGTATTGAATCATCTTAACCGTTAATTAGCGGGGTAGTTTTGCCATTTTATGTTTCCTAATATGTAAAATCGCTCGCGGTGACCATCCACGCGTGGCCTCGTCGTTGCGATCGCCGGTCATCAGCGAGGCATAATGTCCAACAATCGATCAGAGCTGGCCTCCGTGATCTTCAAATGGGAGCTCCAAGTCTACGATCGAGCATCGATTCAACTAGCAGGCCACGGAGCCGCCGCTGCGGCGTCCTGGTCAGCTGCGTTGTCGTGGCTGCAGCTCCCTCCGAGGTGTCCGCGGCTCCCCGCTGCTTGTGCCTGCGTCCCTTGTGTGCAGTGGCTGTGGCCGACGGCTTGATCGCCGGAAAACAATCAGCTGATCACGTATCGTACTAGTGCATCATGACATGATCAATCAACGTATTGTACATGGTGATTTCCTCGGCCAAAAATATCGTATGGCAAGGATCCATCGACTATGTACAATCGTCTCTGTTGCATCTCATGTCTCATCAGAGCAGGAGAGGAAAACACATGGATTTCTCAATACGTAAAGAGTTTTGGTATTTATTTTGTAAAAGGTCTCTTAATTTTTTAGATGGATTCACACCAGAATGCGAAATTCTCCATACGATTCATGTCATCATCCCATCCGAAACAAACTGCTCTCAACACTAAAACCCTTCAAAAGGTAAAAAAAAATCAATGGAATATGTGAGTGCAAGAATTATTGAGTGTTTTTGTAAAAACTGTTGTGAGATTGATGAAGGGTTTCTTGTGTCATTTTCCATTGAACGTTTTTGTTGCCTTCCCAATGGGTATGTCGTGCGATCCTTCACAATTGATATATCATACTTTCAGGGTGTATTATCTTGGCCTATCATTGCGGTTAGAATGATATATATCAGGTTTGTATGGTTGGCGTTGGTAACTGCTCACTAGTGTTATTCAATTATTCATTTATTTGGTAGCATCAAAGTAGATGGGGAATAATTGATTGACCACCCACACTCGTCCATGAAAAGGAACATCTTTCGGACACAAGACCTTGAGAAAATTTGTAATTTTGGGCATAGGATTGTAACCCCTATTTTGGAGCTGTTTATAGATCTTGGGCCTGAGAGATGTCGGGAATTTAGTGGTGAGGTGCTCTTGCAGATGATCTGGGCCAGGTATCCGGGGAACAACTTCCTCACGGCTTCAGTCATAATGGTTGTTATGCTGTGCGGAACCGTCTCCGGGAGGATCATTGCAATCTGTGGCATGGTGTTCCACTCTTAGTTGGACAGATCCACGCCCAGTACCTGGCCAATCACCCCATTATGGCAGTGACTAGGTTCACGAGCACATTGCTGGCAAGCACGCCCTTCCCTGGCAGGAACCTGTCATGTGATTTTAGCTCCAATCCATAGGACGTGTATCCCATGAGGATGAACGCCTCACATGAGCCGATGTTGGAGCAGGCCTTCCTGCCGCCCTCGGTCAACCTAATGACCACCCCCTCCATGGTGGGTGTGCAGAACGAGGGGCGGTCGCTCACAATATGGCTGCTACTGTTATTGCAGCCTCTTAGGATGAGCTAGTTTCAGTCTCCTTGAAGGATGTACAACACTTTGCAGCAGGTCTCGCATCGCAGCCCGAGAAGCGGATCACCAGCTAATGGCACTGAGATCAGCAGAACCAGAGCCGCTGCAATGCATACCCAGCTGGTTAGAATGACGGCCAAATCGAGATGGGTCGTGTTTGTCTCTATACTAGTTCATGCTAGCTAGTACTGTAAAGTCTGTAATACAACCTGTACTGTAATTGGGACTTTGGAAAGCCAGTCAAAAGCAACGTCAAGTAAACAACTCCATACAACGGTGTTGACGAAGAATACTAGTAGAACAATTAGTGACGTAATTTTGTACCGATGGTACCGGTCACGGGTGCGCTTTAGTCACACTACTCCCCAAACGGGAAAAATAGTCACTGCGTTTCCATTTTCTTTGCATCAAAACACATGAAATGTTTTACATGGGTTTTCGTTGAACAAAGAACACGACGACACACATAAGGTATTTCACAAAATGTAAAAGCACGACAACAGTTCCGGCAGCAAGCAGAAGCGCGGTGATGCGGTGGTGCGCTCATTCAGGACGTCTTATTTTCAGGTAACTTCACAGTTTGATCTCCTGTTTGCGGAAATCACAGGAGATTTGAGTCCATGCCACGCTCTTATGACATTCCAGTGGGATTAATGAGAATTTATAGGCCAGAGAACAATGTCAGAGGGCCGGGGAGGTGGCCCCAAGCCATTAGGGCGCGACCACCCCCCCTGGGCCCGACCTATTGGCTTGGGGCCACCTCGTGTAGCCCCCGGTCTCCCTCCGAAGCTTACAGGTCCTTATTTTGTCCAGAAAAAAATCATCAAAAAGTTTCAGGGTATTTGGACTTTGTTGGGTATGGTATTCCTGAAAAGCCAATAACATGGAGAAAACAGCAACTGACACTTGGCACTGGGTTAATAGGTTAGTGCTCAAAAACAATATGAATCAGCAAATAAATGCTTAAAAAGTATCCTAGAATGATAATATTATAGCAGGGGACAATAAAAAATTATAGATACGTTGGAGACGTAGCACTCCACCATCCAATCAGGAAACCTCGTACAGGTCCCACCAAATCTGCACAGATCCCACGCCCTCGGCTTCCTCGCCCGGCCCCGCATCACCATGCACGTCCGCCCGTGCTTGTCGCGATTCCCACCACCCACCTGTCTCCCCCACGTGGCCTCCCAGCACCGATCGCCCCTCCTCCACCGCAATGTGGCCCGCCACTACACCGCAGCCCTCGGACCCGGCCAATCAACAAACTCCCTCTGCTCCTACCGCGTCAGCCCACTCCCCTGCGACCGCATCTTCCTCGCTCCCCGCGCCTGGCCGATCCGCCCAGCCCTCTGCGAGCCCCACCGCATCCGCCTCGACCTCCTCGCCCCCATGGACGCCTCCTAGACCACTACCGAACCATGCAATACCCGTTGCACCAACACAAAATGCCCATAAAATGTCTACCCGCTCCAAAACAGGATTCTGCATGCCCAAACGCCTCTTCCTCACTGACACCACTTCCACAACCATCTCTTCCATTCCAGCCACCTACAAGTCAGCCCTCAAAGACCCAAATTGGCGCCAAGCTATGCTAGATGAATACAATGCTCTAATGAATAACTATACTTGGTCAGCCTGCAGGTGTGAATGTGGTCACCGGGAAGTGGATCTTTCGACATACGTTTAACATGGACGGCTCCTTGGCACGCTACAAGGCTCGTTGGATGGTCAGGGGCTTCACAAAACGTGAGGGCATGGATTACGATGAAACTTTCGGCCCTGTCATCAAACCGGCTACAATCCGGGTGGTTCTCAGTCTCGCTACTTCCAGCTCCTGTCCGATTCATCAACTGGACGTCAAAAAATGCGTTCCTCCATGGTGCACTCAATGAAACCGTCTATTGCTCTCAACCGGCTGGTTTTGTGGATTCCACCAATCCGGATCATGTCTGCCGTCTCCACAAGTCCTTGTATGGCCTCAAGCAAGCTCCTCGTACGTGGTTTCTTTGCTTTCAGGCCTTCTTGCCCTCCATCGGCTTTCATGCATCCAAAAGTGATACGTCCCTATTCATTCTCCATCGTGGTACGTCACTTGCCTACTAGCTCATTTATGTGGACGATATTATACACACCATAAACTCCACCCACACACTTCACCACATCATATCGTCCCTCAAGTCCGAGTTTTCCATGACGGACATGGGTGTTCTTCATCATTTTCTTGGCATAAATGTCATGCCAAACCAATCTGGTCTCTTTCTTAGCGAGCAACAATACACCCTAGAAATCCATGAGTGCGCTAACATGTTGAACTGCAAACCCGTCTCCACACCCATTGACACCAGCTCCAGACTGTCTCTTGCTGACGGTCGTCCTCTTTCCAACCCAACCTACTACAGGAGCCTGGCAGGAGCTCTACAATACCTCACACTGACACGTCCAGACATCTCTTATGCGGTTCAGCACGTTTTCTTATTCATGCATGGAACATGTGACACCCACATGCAGCTGATCAAACGGATCCTTCGGTATCTCCAAGGCACATCCCACTACGGCCTGCAGATCTATAGGTCCTCTTCCATGGATCTGGTTTCCTACACCGACGCAGATTGGGCCGGTTGCCCAGATACCAGGAAGTCCACGTCGGGATTCTATGTTTTCCTCGGCTCAAACCTCATCTCTTGGTCTTCTAAATGTCAAGCTACGATCTTCCGGCCCAGCGCTGAGGCCGAGTACAGAGGTGTGGTGAACTACGTTGCCGAGTCCTATTGGCTGCACGAACTTCTCAGCGAGCTCCGACGTCCACTACAGTGTGCCACCATGGTTTATTGTGACAACATCAGCGTCTCCTACCTCGCTTGCAACCCAGTCCAACATCAAGGCACCAAACACATTGAGATCGATCTTCATTTTCCACGTGATCGCGTCGCCTTGGGTGAAGTACGAGTCGAGCTCCCAGTTCGCTAATTTGTTCACCAAAGGGCTTCCATCGACGGTGTTCCATGAATTCGGATCCAGCCTCAACATCCACGGCAATGGAGTTCCGGATGAGGGGGAGGGGTGTTGAATTGTATGTAACGTTACCTTACTCATGCATGCCCTTGTAAATAGGATCCACGACGCCCAGGCCTGCGTGCCTAACTGTAATCGCTCCTCTCTCCTGTATATATGGCATGTAATCTGTAACAATAATCATCAGTGAAAATTATTCCTTCCTACTATCTGGCTCTATAGAATGCATATGCATCCATCCATCTACCATCAAAATATGTACTACTGCTCATTTAATATTTGCAAGCGGACGGTGTAGCTGAAATATATATACAAAGAATGTATGAACTTTCAGCCAACAGCTCCTTGCAATGTCTCTCAAAAAAAAAAAAAACTCCTTGCAGTGCAAGAGAAGAGACCCAAACCAAAGGATGCGACGAGAGAGGTGCTTCCCATGTCCTACACATACATCAAAGATAAGCAATTCTGAGGAGGAGGATGTCTCCGTCGCGTGCACATATCAGCTGCAATGGTAAACAAAATTATATAATTTTGAGAGTAATGATGACACTAGTTATAGAAAGTCCGAGTTGGACAATTTCAAAAGAGTATAAACTACTAGTAGTACAGCTCATCAGCTTGGCAGCGTGTCTCGATTAATCCCATTACAGGAGGCTGCAGAAGTCTGCTCTTCTTCAGGTCTTCCTGGCTATTAGTCTTTTTCCTTTTTATGCTGACTCGGACCATGGATGTGCATGTGCTGCTACCACACTGGAGCCTGGTCTTTGATAGGGAAATAATGATGGATCAAGCGCCGGTTCTATATTATACTATATAGGTGGTAGATGAAATCGACATATGCAAACGACTCGCTATAAGATATTGCAGGTTAGGTTATGGGTAGCTATCTCATATTAGTTTAATTTGGGATTATTGCCAATAGGTTCATTCATTCATGTGTTGCAAATTCAAGAAACAGATGTCATCAATGACTTACGGAGGGAGGGTTGACATATACTATTACGTACTCCCTCTGTAAACTAGTTAGTGATCTAAAAGTTCTTATATTAGTTTACAGAAGGAGCATTATCCAAATTCACAAGCATAGGCAGTTTCTAGTGTAATGTAACTTCTGGCACGGGATGGTTGACGGAGGGAGCACGAGGTAGGTGGTGGCAGGGGTAGGTAGGTACCTGGGAAGGGTCGTAGTGGTATGAGCGGAAGCCGTCAGGTAGCTGCATTGCATTCCTGGCTGACTGACTGGCCTGCTGCTTCCATCCATCCAGACAAATATCCACATAAAGAGCAACATCGCCTAACTGAACTTCCATCTGATTAATTGCAGCGCAGGCACAAGAAACGCAGCCTACTTAGCTTGGATTAATTGGACATATATATCAACGATTAATTCTCTCATACAGCTTAACGTGGACACCTCCGAATCAGTCAGTAATGCAGCTTTTTTGTTTTTTGATTTGATCGACGGTCATATATGCATTTCTCAATATGATGTAACTCCGGGCTGCAGATCAGCTGCAAATAACTCCGATTTACAGTTTGCACGTACATAGGGAGTTGATCCTCTCTGTAGTGAAATGTTAGCATGAGTCCCCATCTGGAGTGCATTCATCTCCTGCGGCGACTCCAGCTTCCGACAGAGGTCACTGTACATAACAAATCATCCGCGTGCACAACCTGAAGAAGCTTAGATCATATGCAGCTAGCAGTTTCAGAACGTGAAGAAAACTAACCTGACTAGTTTCTTTAATTTACAGAGAGCGGCATCAACCATTAATTGCACCGCACAAGAGCAGACAGGGATTCTGAGTCACTACAGGCGTGTCAGTTGACACTTGGGTATATGGTTATTTCGGTCCGTTATTATCAGCTCACGGCACAACAACAGAATGTCCATAAAAAAGCTTCTAGGCCAACGAAAAAGCATTGATATGAACCTTTCCATTCTTATTTACTGAAACGTCTTATAAAAGTGAACAGAGGAAGTAGCTGAATGTTAAAGTTGAATATTAAATATTAATGCAGCTTCAGACTTCAGTATTATTCGTTCATTACCCAAGAAAGACCATCAACATACTGTGTATTGTTGAATACATTAACAACATAACGCGACATATATATGGCTCCATCAGTTGCTGCTCCTTCCTCTGATCTGCTGTTCTGCCCCTCTTGGAGAGAGTGAACTGAAGAAGAGCGCATGCACCATGCGGTGCATTCAGTTTGAGAACCTACTAGACTGAATAGCCTGTTTTTTCCTTCCTTCCAGACGATAAATAATCAAGATAAATTAAGAGCAACAGCTTCCTAAATGAAACTTCGTTTGACTATATAATTATACAAGAACGACATGGTAACCCACAAGTACCATGATCAGGTCAGGGACCCCTCTATTTCATAACATAGAATGATAGAAATAAAATCCTAAACCAACATAAACATCACCATGTTCAGTAGTATATGGAGTTAACTCAGTAGGTAGCTGCCTTATATACAGGCCAAACCATGTCTACCACAAACAGCAGAGAATCAAAACAAAATGGAACGTTCGCACAACCACACCTGTACGAAAACAGAGAACGTAAGGAGTGACAATGTCTCAGTTCAACCGTCTGACGCGTTTAACTTGGTGCATCTGCAGCAGCCGCCCAGCAATCAAGGCTGACGTCGCTGCTTATCAATTTCCTTTACTGATGCATAGGCCTCATGTCTACAGATCTGCACTAGTTTCTACAGTAGATACTTCCCCGTTGTAACAAGTAGTACCAAATTTACGTACCAGCAGGGAGTTAACATATAGATCCTTGGATCCATGTACCTTCTTCCATGCCTCCTTAATTTGCTACTCCTTCCTCTTCATCTTTGTCTTGGATGTGTTCTACATCCTCATTCAGACTCTATCCACTCCTGGAAAGCAAAATTAAACAATGGGAAGTGCATATTCAGGCTCTGGCATATGAGTGAACAATTGACATGGAATCGAATAAATAAGATGAGACTAAAGATCAAAGAGTGAATTTCAGTTTTTACCCCCAAGTTACGTATTTGTGCCACTAATTACCCCATCTAATAAAAAATCATCTAGATTACTCATTTTAGAAATTTTGGACCCTCTTTTTTCGACGCATTCATGTTGGGAAAGCTGTGAGCTGATGATTGAGCATAAAAAATATCATAACAACGATAAGTAATTGAACAGATGATTAAGAGAAGGTTGGACACTATCATTGATAGCGCAGTCTGATTTTTACATATTTTGACGCACCATATAGTTCTAAGATGCCGGTCTATTCTAATGAAACACCCCGACTGCCAAAATGAGGGTAAAAACATGTTAATTTCTTATAAATGGTGTATTTCTGATTTTGTCACACTAAATGGGGTAATATGTGTCACAAATGCGCAACTATGGGGTAAAAAGTAGAATTCACTCAAGATCAAAATTACCTCAAACCTGGCTTCAGTGAACTCTTACCGAAGAAACAGAGCTTGAAGTTTCAGCACCTCAAACCTGGCTTCGGTGAATTACTACTGAAGAGAGCATACATGCAGTTCCAGTACCTCAAACCTGGCTTCAGTCCTCACAGATCAAAGATCAGCCATGTCATTGCACATGAATACATACCCAAATTTCTTCAATGAAAAGAACAATACTCAATGGATTGTCAATAGCTGCATGTTTTTAATTGACAGCCATCTAGTATACATACAAATCCCGGTACATTACAATAGCCAAGCAAGTAACCACCCTGCTCTTGCCTATCTATTTATACTTTTGAAAAAATGTGATATATATCGGTCCGTATGATTGGCGTTGGTCACTACTCATCATTGTTTTTTCAATTATTCATTTATTCTTAAGCGTCATAGTAGATGATGAATAATTGATTGACCAGGCACACAACGTCCTTACAAGAAACATTTTTCGGAAGCATGACCTTGAGAAAATTGATAAATATTGGTCACATGAGTATAGTAACCCCTGTTTTCAAGTACTTTGTAAATCGTAGGCAAGTGAGATGTCCAGAATTTAGCAGTGATGTGATTTTTCAGATATTCCGGGCCGCGTCTCTGGGAAAATCCGCATAAGGAAATCAGTGGTCATGGTTGTTATGTTGTGCAGAACCTCCCACGACAGAAAAAAAAAGCGCACATGTATTTTGCTACAAAAGAGAGGAAGATTGGATTAATGGTTCAGATCTTCAATGTCAGAAAAAAATATGATTTAACAAACGGTTCTCACTAACGACGCGTTTGGTTGGACGCAGGTAATGTATTCAGTACTGTAATGAGAATACGCTGTATTAGATCACAGACTGAGTGATTACACGATGTGTTTGGTTCAAGCAACGGAAAAGGAAACCGTGATCTGCCGCCGGCGGCCTTGTTGAAGATGCTCGGCTGCTGGGGATGGCTTGCGGCCAAATCAGAGAGCGCTAGCTGTTCATGGTGGCGCCACTGCTCACGGTAGAGAAAGGGAATCGGCCGCGCTGCTGCCCGTGGCGGAGATCGGCGGCACTTCTGCTCATGGCGGAGGGAGATCGCTGGCGCAGCTGCTTACGACGGCGAATCATGGCAGCGAAGGGAGATCCGCTGTTGTTTCCCATGAAGGGGAGGAAGATCTCCGGTGCTGCAGGCTACTACTCGGTGCTCGTGGTGAAGAAAAGATCGCGCGAGCGGAGAATAGAGAGAGGGGATCGTTACCGGACGAACGGCATTATTCCATACCACTCCGTATGGGTTGTTCTTGGTCTTACAAAGAACCGTTTCCGATTACGGGGGACCCGAAACCGGTCTGACTCAAACAAACACAGGTAACGTAATCCTAAGCCGGTGTAATCGGAAGACGGCGGAAAAATCGTCAACCAAACGCGTCGTAAGTGTAACTCCATGTGGGGTCATGGGTGACCCTCCAAGTCCAAGTATTCCCCTTATCTCACGATTTTTCTTTGATCATATTTTTTTTCTGGATATCGGAGATTTGACTACTTTTATTCAAGAGTTCATTCACGACGCGATAAACAAAAAATAAGAATTCTTCGATTGAATGGTTTTTGTATGGATCCCCCAAATATAATGGTGGGCTTGATCTTCATGTTGCAGAGATGAAAATATTTGTCTTCATTGCAAGTAGCTTTTGAAGGCTATAAACAAGGATGGAATGTGAAAAAGCCTCATCCGAAATAAATATTTCTAGTCCAAAACACCGCTCACAACGGAGTGGGAATCATGGAATACGCATGTAGGTTTTACAGGTATCAAGCGGGATTTTGCCTACTTCGTGAATTTACTAATCCCCAAAGGGTCATGTGTTATTGGGAGGATAAATGGCTAGATACAACACCTCTTTATAATCAAATCCAAGGTTTTATAATATTGCAATGATGTTGTCCTTTGACCCATCAAAAGTCGTATTTCGACGAGTCCTAATTGGTCCAAACCTTTGGAATGTTCTATGTTATGTCTTGCCAATGTTCATCTAGAGGATGATTGTCATTTTTTTTTCCGACAAAGAGCATATATTAATATCGCGGAGATACCAATTACACCCAGCCTCTGCAACAACGCAATGCCCTAGCGACATTACGGATGCACACAGCCAAAAAAAGAAAGAAGAATTACGAAAAAGAAAAGTCCCGCTGCAATGATCTATTCCCTGAAACAGCAGCACTAACACCACCAAGACAGCACCAGAAGTCCAGCTTCTCCAAAAGCGACACCTCCATTAAGGGAACAGTGCACAAACACCGTCGTCGCCCGATCATCGATCTTAGGTTTTCACCCTGAAGAAAGTCCTCGCTCTCAAAAACAATGCCTTCAACAAGGCCATTGCCAGGCACAACCAATTAAGGCCAGACCTTGGATTTTCATCCTGAAAGAAAGACTTTGGACTTCTCCTGTGCAGTCGCCCCCACTAGCATGCCGCTGCTCCAAGTCACGAATCACCAAGCCAATTCCTCATCGCCACAGAGACTCGAATCACCATTGCTAGTCCTCAGATCTCAGCTTCCATGACATTCTCCGCCAGCTGACTTCACCATGGAACGAGAAAGCATACCCCATGATGGTAACAGCCAGCAGAGCTTCGCAGCGCTCCCTCTGAAACCAAACGGTCAGAGAAAAACACGGGTGCGCACGACCGAATCCCACCCGATCCAGCAATCTCCAGGCATGAATCGCCCAAGGGAGTTCCCGGCGGAGCCTTCCGGAACACGACACTGCAGCCAGATCGATGGGGACATGCATCCGGTCGATCAAAATCTCGGCGCGAGTTGGAACCCTAGGACCGCCGCCGGAGGAGATCGGATCAGGGCCGGGGGCCCCAGATCCACCGCCGCCAGCCCCCAAGACCGGGCCCCAGATCCCCCAAGGTGCACGCACAGCCAGGAGATCCGGTGCCATCCACCTCCTTGCCGCCTAGAGATCGGGGCCGAAGCCGCCGCCCCTCCAAGGCGCAGACCACCGCGCCGATCCGCCACGCCGCAGCTGCTCCAGGCGCGCCGGAGGAGCCACCACGCCATGGTGCCCGGCCGCACCACACCCCGGCTCGAAGAAGTCGGCCCGCGCCGATCCATCACGTGAGGGGACGAGGATGCCTCCCCTGCCGCCGGCGACGGCCCGGCTTTGCCCGGCCGCGCCCTGGGGCGGCGGGGGAGGAGAGGGAGAGGTGGGGAGGGCGGCGGTTGGCGGCGGCTAGGGTTTTCCCCTCCCGTCGCCACGCGGGGACGAGAGGAGGGGACGAGAGGAGGGGCGGACGCCACGCGGCGATTGTCATTTTTTAGATGTATTCGTACCAGAATGGGCAATTCTTCATATGACTCATGTCATCCCATCTGAAACAAACTGCTCTCAACACTCAAACCCTTCTAAAGGTAAAATAATTCAATGGAATATGCGAGTGCAAGAATTTTTGAGTGTTTTTGTAAAAAATGTTTTGAGGTTGGTGAAGGGTTTCTTGTTTTATTTTGCATTGAACTTTGGTGTTGCTTTCCCAATGGGTATGTCGTGCGATCTTTTACAATTGATATATCATACCTTCGGGGTGTACTATCTTGGCCTATCATTGCATTTAGAATGATATATATTAGGTTTGTATGGTTGGCGTTGGTAAGTGGTCACTAGTGTTATTCAGTTATTCATTTATTTTGTAGCATGAGAGTAGGTGGGGAATAATTGATTGACCACCCACACTCGTCCATAAAAACGAATATCTTTCGGATGCAAGACCTTGAGAAAATTGGCAATTTTGGCAGTAAGAGTATAGCAACCCCTGTTTTTAAGCAGTTTGTAGATCTTGGGCCTGAGAGATATCGGGAATTTAGTGGTGAGGTGCTCTTGCGGATGCTCCGGGCCTGGTCTACGGGGAACAACTTCATCACGTCTTCAATCGTAATGGTTGTTATGCTGTGCGGAACCGCCTACATGAGGATCATAGCAATCAGTGGCATGGTGTTCCGCTCTGAGTTGGACAGATCCACGCCCAGTACCTGGCCAAATCACCACATTATGGCGGTGACTAGGTTCACGAGCACATCGCTGGCAAGCAAGCCCTTCCCTGGCAGGAACCTGTCATGCGATTTTAGCTCCAGTTCATAGGACGTGTATCCCATGAGGATGAACGCCTCACATGAGCCGATGTTGGAGCAGGCCTTCCTGCCGTCCTTGGTCAACCTAGTGACCAACCCCTCCATGGTGGCAGAGTATAACGAGGAGCGGCCGCTCACAATACCGCAGCTACTGTTCTTGCAGCCTCTCAAGATGAGGCAGTTTCAGTCTCACTGAAAGATGTACGGCACTCTCACGTTGCTGCAGCTGGTCTCGCAGCCCGTGAGCGCAATCATCGGCGGATCACCAGCTGATGGCACCGAGATCAGCCGCACCAGCGCCGCTGTAATGCATACCCAGCTGGTTAGAACGACGGCCAAATAGAGATGGATCGTGTTTCTTTGTATACTAGGGTCGTGCTGGCTAGTACTGTAATACAGCCAGTACTGTAATTGGGACTTTGGAAAGATAGTCAGAAGCAACATCAAGTAAACAAATCCATACAATGGTGCTGACTAAGAATACTCGTAGAACAATTAGTGACGTAATTTTGTGCCACTCAGAATGTTTCACTCGTCCATCCATCGAACGGAACATGTATTTTCGATGGCTCTGTCTCCATTTTAAAATGTAGCCCATATTAGTTTTTGATAGAAACCATAATTTGCAAATTTTGATAATGTTTATAGAAAAAATAACTTATAGGGAGTATAATACTAAGTAATAAAAACATTAAGAAAATATATTTCTTTGATGCGTTTTTTTTAGGGGGACCGCTACGCGTCGGTCGCCGGATCATTTAAAAATATCCGCCGCCTCGCGAGCCGTAGGATGTGGCGAGATGAACATTTTTTCTGTTTTGCAACAAAGACCTTGTTGCAGAAACATGTATGACAGACATTGTATTGCGAATTTTTTGTACAACAGAGATTGTGCGGAACTTTTTGCAACAAAGATTGTGTTGCGGATTTTATATTTTTGCAACATGGGCGTTGTTTCAAAAAGAATTTGCAACACAGACCATGTTGCATTTTTTTTTCCAATTTTTCTTCGTTTTTATTTTTTGCAACATGTGTGTTGTTGCGGAGGGCAATTTTGCAACACAGGGAAAGTTACAGAACAAGAGACACGCGTCGCACCGACGAACCGGCGGATCGCTTGCGTGGGATCCGCCGGCTGAACGTAAAGGTTTCCCTTTTTTTAGACTGCATCTAGACGGATGCATGCAACTATTTTATTAATTATTCACAGAGACCTTATAAGGTAGTACATCAGGTAGTCTGAAGCCACCATCTTAGCAACAACTGTCGCTACTCCTATCCACTTGATCAAGGATGCCGATAGTCCGAGCCTAATACCGAACAGACATCACACAAATGCCTAACATCTAAAGCCGGAGGCCCAAACCAAGCCACATACTGGGTTAATTTGAGGCACAAACTGGTCCGATGCACTCTCACGTGTCGTCATCGCCATCTTCCACCCATTCATCTTTCAAAGTAGAAACTAACGCACCGACCTTTTCAGGCCTCTCTGCTATCGACGCCACCATGATGCCGGACAACGTCCTCCTCCTGCGCGAGTCCATCTTCGTGCATCGAAAGCCGAGTCTCCACTGCGCACGGCGCCGAACTCCACCGCCATCAATGTGTAAGATGAAGCACCGCTCCACCAAAGAAGCCGTCCTCTGGTCCCTCTAGCCCGTGTACACCTTCAAGAATGACGCCCCCAAGGGAGACACGACACCAGAGCGCCGCCATCATCCAATCTACTCCCTCCCTTCCCTTATGCAAGGCCACTATGAAAAATACATTTTGTATCTATATAAGGCCACCAATAGTAATCGAGGCAAAAATTAATGATGTTTGCTCGTACTTGCAACTTGTTTAATACTTGCATGCATATAGTCATAATAACACTTAGCTACTTTCTTCTCGTTTCTACCTTGCATGCATGTGACGTCTTAGCTACTTCCTTCTCGTTCCTTCCTTGCATGCATGTGACGTATTAATGATCCTAGTTAACGAAAAGAAAAGGTTGGCTTGCATAGCAGTCATTTAATTTTACCTTGATACCTGTAATCTGAGTTTACGGCCTTGTATAAGGGAATGGAGGGAGTACTGATCTAGGGTTTCCTCCAGAGGTAGCAGATGGTGGCCTTGAACTTCTACACGGCGATACCTTCAAGAAGGGAATGACGCCGACAGTGTCGCCACCGCCTGTCTTGGCAGTTCCTGATAGCAAAGTTTTCACCCAAATCTGTTCGAAGAGGCTCCATCAAGCATCTAGTGCACGGACCGCCGCCATCTCAACCGGGCACTAGACGAACGGGATCCAGGCCGCCGCAGCCTGACCCGGCGTGGCACCACCACTGTGCCTACAGCCGGCGCCGCCAGGCCCACCACGCTCGGCTATAGTAGATGCACACCAGAACCGCCAACCCACTCAAGCCCATCTGGGAACGGCGAGACCGGCGATCCCGGCCGCCACCACAGGAGTGCCTCCACCACGGGGAGATTGCACATATGTTGTCGCCGCCGTCACGCACGCCGCCGGGATCCCGCCGCTCGCTGCCACCGGATGACCGCCGTTCCATGCGCCGCCACCGCCAAGAGAGATCTCGCCACCACCACGCGAGGGAGAAAGCCCCGCCGCCGCCATCACGGGCCAGGCTTCGCCGATGGGACCACGGGCGGCAGCAGGAGGGAGGAGACGACGGGAGGAGGCCTAGGGCCGGAGAAATACGCAACATATTTTTAAATGGAGGAAGTTACATGGAGGTCCAACTAAAAACCGACCCTAACTAAGTTTTTCTAAAAGAAGGTTGAAACCCCAAGCCTCCACATCCACTGATGCACACAGTCATGTTTATTCCATAATTCAACAGTCTGACAAAAGACTAGATGGTACCGATAGTCACAGGTGCACTTTAGTCACACTACTCCCGAAACGGGAAAAATAGTCACTGCGTTTCCATTTTTTTTGCATCGAAACCCATGAAATGTTTTACATGGGTTTTGGTTGAACAATGAGCACGACGACACACATTAGGCATTTCACGAGATGTAAAAGTCCAACAACTGGTCCGGCGGCAAGCAGAAGCACGGTGATGTGGTGGTGCGCTCATTCAGGACATCTTATTTTCATGTAACTTCACAGTTTGATCATTTAGCGCATCTCTTGTTTGCGGAAATAACAGGAGATTTGAGGCCATGCCACGCTATTATGACGTGCCAGTGTGATATACTAGAAGCGAGAGCCTTATTATGTGACAGTGTGTGTGAGAGAGAGGTGCTGCATGCTGAATCTGAGTAAGAAAAGACATGGCATGGAGGGAGAGAAATCAAGGGTTGTGGACCGCATGTGACGAGGAGTTTGGCATATATTTTTTGTCTGCCGAAGTCAGAAAGATGTGCTATCTCAATCGGTGAACAGTGACCTATGCTACTGTCGACTTGGACACAGCCGTGGACTAGCCTGTTGCCTCTCTGACTAATTACTCTCCACTACAGTAAATAACACTGTTGATGCTAGTGGTGGCACAGATCTTCACGAAATACCAATGGTGTCGATAAGGGGGTACCGTGTAAGACGAGCTAAAAAAAACTTTGGCCCGGAAGCAGCTGGCGCCAGCGAGGGGGATGGCGACCTCAGACACACAGTGGGAGCGTACAGCCCAGCAATCATTGTACTAGCAGCGTTCATGGCTGCCATGGGCCATGGCTCCCCATGCTAGCTTAGGCATGCTCTGGAGCAAAAGGCCAACCAAGATCCGTCTATTGAAACCTAACTCCGTATGAAGAAAGAGCTCGGTGCAATTGATATATAACAAACAAGACCGATACAAGCTTTGCCGGTGCGAGCAAAATGGTCCTGTGGTACTGTAATCCAGAGATGAAACTCACCCAATGATTCGTTTGTATTATGACAATGTGGCATTATTAATTAAGCTAGCTTAAAAATTGTGATGTAATGTTTTTGAAGTTGTGACCTACAGTACACTGCATATCTCTGTTGATGGTCAGGCTGGAAGGCCCAATTCTTCCCTTCAATTTACTTCAGGTTGCTCTGCGCGGCTCTGTCTGAATATGGGACCAATTAACTTGGGTTTCAGGTTCCCAAAATGGAGTATTCACTACTCAGTACTGTAAAACTGAGCAGAAAGCAATTCAAATTGTAATCAGTGTATAGGATATATTGTTTAGATTTAATTCCATTCTTTACCGACTGTCCGTCCTTCTACAAGGATCAAAATGATACTACATTGTGCGTGCCTCACAACTTATGCACATAGGTTGATGAGCAAAGTATGTTATTATGCATAAAGAAGGGCCACTACCACTTGTACTCGACCCGACAACCCTAGCTCCTTCCTTCCTCCGCTACAGGACGACATCGAGGCCAGGCCGCCGAGCCACACGGGCACGTCGCCGGAGAGCCGATAGCCAGACGCAGAGAGGAGCCCGATGCTCTTTGACAACCTTGAGTTTTGGCTACAAGGCCGGATTGTCTGGTTTCCCTATTAGTCCACCCCGAGAGTGCCGGAAGATTGGCTGGTGGCCGACCTTGAAAATAATCCAAGTTCACCTTTTGGTCAAAGGAGGTTTAAGCTAAAGGCTGGTTAATACAAGTATTTTCGGTCAAGATTAGAGCATATTAAAAAGACTGCCCTCGTCGTCAGCACGGTTTACTAACAGGATTTCCACTGATTTGGGAAAGTTGTTGTTGAACCAGTTTCAAGACCGGAGACCGAAGGTGACGAGAAGCTCGGATAAGTCGATGTGTGGCCAGACTAGAAGATCGGTTCAGGGACTGCTGTTGGTGTCTCAGTTAGGTGGGCTCTCATGATATTGACTCCCAGCTAGGTGGGTCGGGTTAAAGACCCCCTTGTCGGTTCCATCCTAGGCCAATTTTGGGTTTCCCATGGGGATCTACAAGTAAAATCAGGAAGCCTTGGTGTTCAAGACAAGGACTCCTTATCCATGTAGGAGTCCTCTCCATCGACGTAGCCGATTAGAACTCCTGTAATACTAGGCCTTTGTTATCTATACCTATATATTATATTATATATATATATATATATATATTTACTAATAAAGCAAGGTGTTATTCTTTGTTTCGTCCCGCTTAGGTGATATTTTTTTCATAAGTTATCGCTGATTTTCACGTACGCGGGCCCTTTCACGTTCGGACTATATTGATTTTAGGCTGATTGTTACGCCGGCCCACGCGCTGAGCACGTTGTCATGCACAAGAAAACCAAAAAGTTTACAATGTATCCGTCGTCTCCAAATCAGATCGGATGCCTCCGGATTGTTGTTGGTTTCCATATTTGCTAGGTCAGTCAGAGAAGTCCACACGAACTCTCTCTACGTACGTGTCCTGGCGGGTTTGACCTTCGTCGCGCTCATATATCCATCTTCGTCAGGCTCTTCTCCACAAGGTCGCCCAATCATGGGCTCCGGCGGCGGCGCTGTCGGGATTGATTGCTTCCCCGCCCTACCGCCACCCATCGGCAGCGGTGCGACCTCCGTCGTCTCGTCGGCCTTACCTTGCCTCACTTGGAGCCACCTTCCCCGGGGTGTCCTTTGCCGCGGCAGTGCACTCCAGGAGCGCATCGTGGGCGTAATCGAGTAAATAAGTAGGCGCTTGTCCGTCGGCCCAGAGGTGGTCCTACAAGAGGAGCCGGTCGTCGAGTACGAGCAGGACAGCCAGGCATTGCTGGGAGGCGAGGACGATCGAGGTGCCTGGTAGTGAGTAGTGACTCATGGCGAAGTCGACGACAAAGAGCAGGAGAGGGAGAGCACCGCGGCGGGAGGTGGAGGACGGAGAGGAAGAAGAAGGGCGAGGAGAGGGTGGAGGAGGAGCAAGACAGTAAGGACGAGATCACGGACCTCACGCTCAAATCATTTGGGCGCATCGCATAGCTGAT
This sequence comes from Elymus sibiricus, assembly GCA_039707655.1. Lineage (NCBI taxonomy): Eukaryota > Viridiplantae > Streptophyta > Magnoliopsida > Poales > Poaceae > Elymus > Elymus sibiricus. The sequence goes on along the minus strand of CM077673.1, from coordinate 13,532,756 downwards.
GTCTGACCTCGCCACCGAGGTCGGCGCTGACGAATGCTATGTGCGCATTTGCCTTGCGCAGCAAGGCGGACGGCGCCGGCACCATGCCTATGGGAGATGAAGCAGAGGGAGAAGGAGATAGAAGGGCAGAAGACCTAGGGCGGCGGCAGCGGCCACTAGTAGAAAACGGCCCATTTGTCCCGGTTCCAGAGGCCCATTTGTCCCGGTTCTGGAACCGGGACTAAAGGGTCGGGACTAAAGCCCAAAAATTTTAGTCCCGGTTCTCTTACGAACCGGGACCAAAGGGGCTCCACGTGGCCGCTGCGGGAGCCCAGGCAGGAGGACCTTTCGTCCCGGTTGGTAACACCAACCGGGACCAAAAGGCGGACATGCGTCAGCAGCTCGCAGGCGCTGGGGTTTTTTTTTGGAAGGGGGGGTTTTGGGGTTTTGGAGGGTTAATTTAGGGGTTTCATATTGTGTTAGCGAGCTAATAGAGAGAAGTGACCTCTCTTTTTCCGTGCTTGGTCGACGCTAGCTACTACACATATAGAGAGAACTCGACGCTAGCTAGTAAGCAAATAAAGGAAACCATTAATTACACAAGATCGTCATGAAGATATATATAGAGAAGTGACATCTCTTTCTTCATGCTTGGTCGAACAACAAGTTTTCGTATATCTATCCGACGCTGCTACATATGTACAATATATAACATCCCTTACAACCATTTCAATTTCACATGGTATTCTCCGTGTTCAGGTATGACGTGGTCAAGAAAGAATCCCGCCAATTCCTCTTGAATTGTTCGTATGCGATCATGTGGTAGGAGTTCATCCCGCATCTGCCAGATCTAATTTAAAGAAGGGGGTCAATACATAAATATGAATGAAACTCAACACAATTGATGGTAATATATAAAATAAAATTGTGAATATTGTTTACGTACTTCAAATTGTTTCTCAGAGGAGGCCCGTTCAGAGGTATAGTAGCGAATGAACTCGCATACGTAGTATCCACATAAATGAGTGTTGGGTGCTTGCAACAAGCACTTTACGAGAATAGAGTTAAATCAAACTGATAAGCAAGCATGATAATGGTATTGATGAAACTAGAATCAATGAGAGATGCGCGGAACTAGCTAGTACTACTTACTTTGGGGTGTGTAAATCGCAGCTCCTTCTTCAGACCCGGAACCATAGCGGTGAACGTTTTCCAAACCCTGGCAGGCAAAGAAAAAGATTACTTGATATCAGGGAATGAACGAAAGTTGCCGATATGGTCCCTGTATTGATTGAACTTACTTCTGGAGCATTGCAGTCATGTCCGCATAATACTTGGGATCTTAACGGAGCGAGTCTAAGACAGTTACTAATGCCCCGTCAAGGTTAATGGATAGCAGAATATAGTGGAAGCTGCGCACGCATAACTCATCAATTACATTACTTAACCATGAGTAAGCGAAACCGAATATGCAGAAGACACTAACACTCACTTGAAGTTGTAAGGAAAGAGTATTTCCCTTTTGTTTTGATGTATAAAGAACGTTTCTAGCAAGTTGTTCTCGGTATCTTCAGCCTCCTTTCGTACCGACCATTCATTTACGGTATTTGGGCTAATGAATCCAACGTCGAAGATTCCTGTTTTTTTGCATTCGACCATCTTCAATCTGCATAATATAGTGAGGATAATTATATATTCATGCAATGAACGAGCTGAGCTAGAGACTTAATTATAGAAGTAATACTTAAAGACAGTAGCAAGTCATGAGTTGTTTGTCGAGGGCCTTTTGATTGTATAATTGAAATAACTCCACAAATTCAACAGGCAGCAGGTCGACTCCAGGGAAGTCATGCTCTTTTTTAATTCTGACAAACAAACTGTCTTTCCCAGACTTCCTGCAGGTTTCCATGTACCAGTCATGCAATTTTTGCATCATCGTTGTTAGATGAGGATGATCAGGTTTGACGAGAGGCTTCCCGTGCTCGTATCTAAAGACGTCTACTACCTCAGCCGTTTCAAACTGTACATCATCGGGCAGGTAATCATCAAGAGTGGTACTGGGCAGTAGCACCGGATGATTAGCGATATCGCTAGACACCTTGAGCGGGGGGCACGATTGCTTCTCCTGTTCGCCGAGCTGGGGAATTGTTTTCCCACTTCTTCGTTTTTTCGCTCTTGCAGCACTGGAAGTACTTCCCGACTGCTGCGCTTCAGCATGTGTCTTAGTAATTATGCGGTCATAGTTGGAATCCGGCGGAGGCGGTGGTGGTCGCTTCAGGGCATTGATAGTGCGCTTCACTTTCACCGGATCTACCTTCTCCTTTGGAGGTGGAGTTTTCTTTGCAAAATGGTCCCTCAGTTGGGCACGACATATGTCCTCGTTTTCCTGCTCGGTCCTCTCATATGGTAACTTTTCCAGAGGCTTGAGAGATGGACCGTATCTGAATTGGCTCCCGCCTCTGCTTGTACTGCTAGCCGCCGGAGCGGCGGCGTCTCTCTTCCGTCGTTGCTGACGAGTCGGAGAAATCTGACGCGCCGGAGGAGCCGGAGCGGCGGCGTCTGTCTTCCGCCGTTGCCGACGAGGCTGAGGAGGAGGCGGACTGCTCCGACGCGCCGGAGTAGGAGGAGGAGGCGGAGTGCCCTCACGCGTCGGAGGAGCCGGAGAAGGAGGCGGAGTGCCCTGATCACTCGCCGGAGGAGGAGGAGGAGGAGGCGGAGTGCCCTGACTCGCCGGAGGAGGAGGAGGAGGCGGAGGCGTCCAGTTTGGAAGCTTGATGTACTCCTTCTGCCATAGACATGTACTCCTCAGAGCACGAACCAGCCGATTCTCCCCTTCACCTGTAGAGTGGTCAAGCTCGAGCTCCTCAAATCCCTCCATTACTTCATCCACCATCACAACAGCATAGCCATGTGGAATCGGACGGCAGTGAAAAGTTCCGTTGGGTTGAGGAGGTGCAACAGAGCCGACAACCGCCTTGAAAGTGAGGTTCCGACATTTCGTCATAAGCTCGCAATGTTGAGCCTCCGTGATAGTATCCACAGGGTAGCTAGGAGACGTGAAGTCAGGCTGAACGGGCTCCGTGGAAGCGACGCTGCTTCTCCGCTGAGATGGCGGGGTAGCTTCTGAGGTAGCTTCGTGCCGCTGAGATGGTTGGCCGGCAGCTCGCTGGCTCTCAGCTTCCTCTAGCTTTTGTAGTCTTGCATTGAGCTTCTGCATGTCGCTCAGCTCCGCTTTCCTCTTTCTCTCCCGGCTTCTGTAACCGCCTGCGTCGGGAAACCCAACCTTCCATGGAACGGAGCCTGGTGTGCCTCGTGTTCGTCCAGGGTGCTCAGCATTCCCTAGGGCCTCAGTCAGCTCGTCCTTCTCTCTGTCGGGAATGAACGTCCCTTCCCGCGCTGCGGTGATATACTTCTGAAGCTTCGTGACGGGTATTGCAAGTTGCTCGTCCGTCCAACGGCACTTCCCTGTTTCAGGGTCCAAAGTTCCCCCAACCCCGAAGAACCAAGTCCTTGAACGGTCTGGCCAGTTCAATGTCTGTGGTACGACCCCTTTAGCAATAAGGTCATTCTCAGCTTTGTCCCACAACGGCCGGGCTTTGAGGTAGCCACCTGACCCCGTGTGATGGTGATACTGCTTCTTTGCAGCGTTGTTCTTGTTTGTCTCTGACATTTTCTTACTCTTGTCCGATGTCTTGTAGGCCACAAATGCGGGCCAGTGATCTCTTATCTTCTCAAATCGGCCGGTGAATTCTGGAGTCTTCCCTTTGTCGACAAACTTTGATTTCAACTCATTCTTCCACCTCCTGAATAGATCTGCCATCTTCTTAAGAGCACACGCCTTGACCAGTGGCTCTATAACTGGCTTATTCGGATCCTCCTCTAGCGGTAGGGTGAAATTTGCCTTCAGCGCGGTCCAAAGATCATCTTTCTGTCTATCGGTGACATAATCACCTTCAGGGGCGTCGTCCTTAGGCTTATTCCATTGCTTGATGCTGATCGGGATGTTGTCCCTAACAATAACTCCGCACTGAGAAAAATGCGTCCTTGTTCCACTTGGGTTCAATCGGATGGCCATCGTCCGCGAGTGCTGTGATCGTGAACCTTTCATCCTTGCGCAACCTCTTCTTCGGGCCTCGTCTCGTTACCGAAGTTTGGCTCGATCCGGAGGGCTATAAAAGAAGAAAGAAGAGTTAATATATGTACATACCAAAACAATTAATGCATCAATTAGCTAGTCAGCACAGGCTTAATTAATATATATACCTCGCCGGACTTTGCAACAGCTCCCTCCTCTGTTCGGTCACCGGAGCCGTCATCATGGTCTCCTTCTTCCTCCGGCATTCGGTCACCGGAGCCATCATGATCATGTCCTTCCTCCTCCATTGTTCAATCACCGGAGCCGTCATCCTCTCCTTCCAGACCATCGGTGTCGTTGAGAAACGACAAGACATCACGTCCGCCGAGGATTATGTCCCCCAACAACTGTTCTTGTTCCAAGTCTCTTTGAGCCATAGTTTTTGCAAATATTACAACATGGCAATTAATATACAAACATGAATGTCCGACGTCCGGACCGCCTCTCTCATGAATGTCAAACAAGGGATTCTCTTAACCTTTAAGGGATTTAATTAACAAAATGGCGCCAATCTGGATGTGCAGAAAATGGTCCATATTTTTCCTGATCTCATCTACCGTTCTATATGTCACGTTGTCTAGTGTCAAAGGATTCAAGAAAACCATGGCTTCATCATTAGCCGGAAGTAACAGGCGCATAATGCTACGAAGCTCTCCAAAATTGTTTTGGAACGGAGTCCCGGATAGGATAATTAATTAGCTTTTTGGTACGAAGTTCAGCAAGAGCCTTCCGAATATCGCTACTTGGAAGGCCTTTGCTGAAATTCGTACCAAAAAGCGAATTATTCTATCCGGAACTCCGTTCCAAAACAACTTTGAAGAGCTTTGTAGCATCATACGCCTGTTACTTCCGGCTAATGATGAAGCCATGGATTTCTTGAATACTTTGACAGACAACGTGACATATAGAAGAATATATATATATATGAGATCAGAAAAAAATTGGATCAACTTGTGCAAATCCATAATGGGGGCATTGTTGATAAATCTATGTTACCGGAGTTTTCTATATGAACAAAAAAAATTCCACGTGACATGTCCGACGTCCCCCCTCATGTCGAAGTTATCGGGGAGGGGGTAGACGACAACGACGCTCACCCCTCATGTCATGTCCGACGTCCCCCTTCATGTCGAAGTTATCGGGGAGGGGGTAGACGACAACGACGCTCACCCCTCATGTCATGTCCGACGTCCCCCATCATGTCAAAGTTATCGCGGAGGGGGTAGACGACAACGACGCTCACCCCTCATGTCATGTCCGACGTCCCCCCTCATGTCGAAGTTATCGGGGAGGGGGTAGACGACAACGACGCTCACCCCTCATGTCATGTCCGACGTCCCCCCTCATGTCGAAGTTATCGGGGAGGGGGTAGACGACAACGACGCTCACCCCTCATGTCATGTCCGACGTCCCCCCTCATGTCGAAGTTATCGGGGAGGGGGTAGATGACAACGACTCTCACCCCTCATGTCATCTCCGACGTCCCCCCTCATGTCGAAGTTATCGGGGAGGGGGTAGACGACAACGAAGCTCACCCCTCATGTCATGTCCGATGTCCCCCCTCATGTCGAAGTTATCGGGGAGGGGGTAGACGACAACGAAGCTCACCCCTCATGTCATGTCCGATGTCCCCCCTCATGTCGAAGTTATCGGGGAGGGGGTAGATCGACAACGACGTCGCTTGGTAAATTTTAACTAATTTCTAAGAACAAAAAAATATTCTATGAATAAAAAAAAACATCATATGATCATTTTCTATATATATACATCCATCCACATCCATGCATACATATGAACAAAAAAACATCATATGATCATCTATGAACAAAAAGAACATCATATGATCATCTATGAACAAAAAAAATCATCATATATATGAACAAAAAAAAAATACATCAATGGACAAAAAAAGCATACATCAATGGATCATCCATACATCAACATACATTCAGATATTTAGAAAAACAATATGCATACATATCCATTTACTAAAAATTTATATGAACAAAAAAAATTGTATGAAAAAAAATGCAGAGGGCGTCGACGACGGCGGCGGCGGCGGGGAAGGGCAGGGGCGCGGGGGAAGGCGGGGTGCTCACTGGGGGCGGCGATGGGAGAGGGCGACGGCGACGAGGAGGCGCGGCGACGAGGAGCGGGCGGCGACGGGGCTGGGGAGGCAGGGGGCACGGCGACGGCGACGAGGAGGCGCGGCGATGGGAGAGGGGGACGGCGACGAGGAGGTGCAACGATGGGAGAGGGCGACGGCGACGAGGAGCGGGCGGCGACGGGGCTGGGGAGGCAGATGGCACGGCGACGGCGACGAGGAGGCGCGGCGATGGGAGAGGGGGACGGCGACGAGGAGGCGCGACGATGGGAGAGGGGGACGGCGACGAGGAGGCGCGACGATGGGAGAGGGCGACGGCGACGAGGAGGCGCGGCGACGGCGACGGCGACGAGGAGCAGCCAGGCGGCGTCGGGGGAGATGTGAGAATTTGGGGAAAAATTCCTAAGTGTTGGCTTATATAGCAAAGCCTTTGGTCCCGGTTGGTGGCACCAACTGGGACCAATGCCCCCCTTTGGTCCCGGTTCGTGCCACCAACCGGGACCAAAGGTCTCTTTTCAGCAGCCCAAAGGGCGGGAAGCAGAGGCCTTTGGTCCCGGTTGGTGGCACCAACCGGGACTAAAGGGCGCCATTGGTCCCGGTTGGTGGCACCAACCGGGACCAATAGCCTGGCACAGCGGTGTGGTGGAAGTTTAGTCCCACCTCGCTAGCTGAGAGGCGTCGAGAGTGGTTTATAAGCGCTGCTGCGCCAACCCTCTCGAGCTCCTCTCTTTAGCAGGCCTACGGGCCTAAACGAACTCTCTGCCTGTGGGCCTACTGAGGCTTAAGCGGGCCTGCATCCTGGTTCAACTAGCGTGATGGGTTTCTAGTCGTATGCAGGCCGTGTTGGCCCAGTAGGCGGCATTTTTTTTTTAAATTCCAGTATTTTTGTTTTGTTTTTTGCTTTATTTATTTTCTTTTTAGTTCATTCTTTTTACTATTAAAGTTTTTAACAAATAAATACTTTGATAATTTTAGTTAATATTATTTTGATTCTTTTTAGTTGATTCTTTTTGCTATTGAAAAATATTATATTTAATTGATTCTTTTTAGTTCATTCTTTTTACTATTAAAGTTTTTAACAAATAAATACTTTGATAATTTTAGTTAATATTATTTTGATTCTTTTTAGTTGATTCTTTTTGCTATTGAAAAATATTATATTTAATTGATTCTTTTTAGTTCATTCTTTTTACTATTTAAGTTTTTAACAAATAAATACTTTGATAATTTCAGTTAATATTATTTTGATTCTTTTTAGTTGATTCTTTTTGCTATTGAAAAATATTATATTTAATTGATTCTTGTTAGTTCATTCTTTTTGATATTAGAGTTTTATGAAAGCTTTTTAGTTGATTCCTTTTGCTATTAGAGTTTTATAAAAGCTTTTTAGTTGATTCTTTTTGCTATTGAAGAATATTATAGTTTTGTTTTAGTTGATCATAACAGAATATTTTAATTGATTATTTTTAGTTCATTCTTTTTGATATTAGTGTTTCATAAAAGTTTTCTAGTTCATTCTTTTTGCTATTAGTTCATTCTTTGAGCTAAATGACCCTGAAATTGAAAAGCACTACAAATGAACTCTGAAAAGTTTGAAAGTTGGCATGGTATCATCATTTCACCCACATAGCATGTGCTAAAAAGTTGAGAGGGTTACGGCGAAAACTGGATGCACTTCGTGTACAAAACGGACAATCTCTTTCGAAGTATCAGGGTTTCGGACGAAAACTCATCTGTTACAAAGGGATTTCATTTTTTTGAACTTATTTGAATTCCAGACTTTTTGTGTGTTCAAAATGAACCATTCAAAGCCACATCATCAATCTTCAACCCTTTGTGACTTCATCTGGTATTTTTCAAGCATTTACTGATTTTTTAAGCTAAATGACCCTGAAATTGAAAAGCACTACAAATGAACTCTGAAAAGGTTGAAAGTTGGCATGGTATCATCATTTCACCCACATAGCATGTTATAAAAAGTTGAGAGGGTTACGGCAAAAACTGGATGCACTTCGTGTACAAAACGGACAATCTCTTTCGAAGTATTAGGGTTTCATACGAAAACTCATCTTTTAGAAAAGGCATTTCATTTCTTCACATGTAACTGCAATGATATAGTTGTGGAGAGAAAGTCTTCACTTTTTCTTCGCTTGTGTCCTTTGCTTATTGCGCCGTAACCATGGATAATCTTCATCGTTTAACAGGGTGCTTGGGTCAGCCTTGACTTTGAAGGGAGGAATTTCATGAAACTTTTCATAATCTTCAGACATGTCTGTCTTGCCCTCCAATCCCACGATGTCTCTTTTTTCTGAAAGAACTATGTGGCGCTTTGGCTCATCGTATGATGTATTCGCTTCCTTATCTTTTCTTTTTCTCGGTTTGGTAGACATGTCCTTCACATAGAAAACCTGCGCCACATCATTGGCTAGGACGAATGGTTCGTCTGTGTACCCAAGATTGTTCAGATCCACTGTTGTCATTCCGTACTGTGGGTCTTCCTGTACCCCGCCTCCTGACATATTGACCCATTTGCACTGAAACAAAGGAACCTTTAAATCATGTCCATAGTCAAGTTCCCATATGTCCACTATGTAACCATAATATGTGTCCTTTCCCCTATTGGTTGCTGCATCAAAGCGGACACCGCTGTTTTGGTTGGTGCTCTTTTGATCTTGGGCGATCGTGTAAAATGTATTCCCATTTATCTCGTACCCTTTGTAAGTCAATACAGTCGAAGATGGTCCCTTGGCCAATGAGTACAACTCATCAGAAACAGCGTTGTCACCCATGAGACGTGTTTGCAACCAACTGCCGAAAGTCCTGATGTGTTCATATGTAATCCAGTCGTCACACTGCTCCGGGTGTTTGGAGCGCAGAATATTCTTGTGTTCATCGACATACGGGGTCACCAAGGTGGAATTATGTAGAACTGTGTAGTGTGCTTGAGACCAAGAATGCCCGTCCCTACATATTATTGAGTCCGCTCCTAGCGTGCCTTTTTCAGTCAGTCTCCCCTCATACCGCGATTGAGGGAGACCAATCTTCTTAAGGTCAAGAATGAAGTCAACACAAAACCCAATGACATCCTCTGTTTGATGGCCCATGGAGATGCTTGCTTCTGGCCTAGCGCGGTTACGAACTTATTTCTTTAAGACTCCCATGAACCTCTCAAAGGGGAACATATTGCGTAGAAATACAGGGCTGAGAACGACAATCTCGTCGACTAGATGAACTAGGACGTGCGTCATGATATTGAAGAAGGATGGTGGGAACACCAGCTCGAAAGTAACAAGACATTGCACCAAATCACTCCTTAACCTTGGCAGGATTTCTGGATCGATCACCTTCTGAGAGATTGCATTGAGAAATGCACATAGCTTCACAATGGCTAATCGAACGTTTTCCGGTAGAAGCCCCCTCAATGCAACCGGAAGCAGTTGCGTCATAATCACGTGGCAGTCATGAGACTTTAGGTTCTGAAACTTTTTCTCTGCCATATTTATTATTCCCTTTATATTCGACGAGAAGCCAGACGGGACCTTCATACTGAGCAGGCATTCAAAGAAGATTTCCTTCTCTTCTTTGGTAAGAGCGTAGCTGGCAGGACCTTCATACTGCTTTGGATGCATGCCTTCTTTTTCATGCACACGTTGCTGTTCCTCCCGTGCTTCCGGTGTATCTTTTGTCTTCCCATACACTCCCAAGAAGCCTAGCAGGTTCACGCAAAGATTCTTCGTCACGTGCATCACGTCGATTGCAGAGCGGACCTCTAGGTCTTTCCAATAGGGTAGGTCCCAAAATATAGATTTATTCTTCCACATGGGTGCGCGTCCCGCATCGTCAGTCGGAACAGATAGTCCGCCAGGACCCTTTCCAAATATTACTTGTAAATCATTGACCATATCAAGTATGTGATCACCAGTACGGAGGGCGGGCTTCTTCCGGTGATCTGCCTCACCTTTGAAATGCTTTCCTTTCTTTCGACATTGATGGTTGGTCGGAAGAAATCGACGATGGCCCAGGTACACATTCTTCCTGCATTTGTCCAAATATATACTGTCGGTGTCATCTAAACAGTGTGTGCATGCGTGGTATCCCTTGTTTGTCTGTCCTGAAAGGTTACTGAGAGCAGGCCAATCGTTGATGGTTACAAACAGCAACGCATGTAGGTCAAATTCCTCCTGTTCGTTCTCATCCCACACACGTACACCTCTTCCATTCCATAGCTGTAAAAGTTCATCAACTAATGGCCTTAGGTACACATCAATGTCATTGCCAGGTTGCTTAGGGCCTTGGATGAGCACTGGCATCATAATGAACTTCCGCTTCATGCACAACCAAGGAGGAAGGTTATACATACATAGAGTCACAGGCCATGTGCTATGCTTGCTGCTCTGCTCCCCAAAAGGATTAACGCCATCTGCACTTAAACCAAACCATACGTTCCTCGGGTCACCTGTAAAGTTGCTCCACTTTCTCTCGATCTTTCTCCACTGCGACCTGTCAGCGGGTGCTCTCAACTTCTCGTCTTTCTTACGGTCTTTTATGTGCCATTGCATCAACTCGGCATGCTTTTTGTTTCTGAACAGACGTTTCAACCGTGGTATTATAGGAGCATACCACATCACCTTGGCAGGAACCCTCTTCCCGGTGCGCTGGCCCTCAACATCACCAGGGTCATCTCTTCTGATCTTATACCGCAATGCACCGCATACCGGGCATGAGTTCAAATCCTCGTACGCACCACGGTAGAGGATGCAGTCATTAGGGCATGCATGTATCTTCTGCACCTCCAATCCTAGAGGGCATAGAACCATCTTTGCTTCGTACGTACTGTCGGGCAATTCGTTATCCTTTGGAAGCTTCTTCTTCATTATTTTCAGTAGCGAACTAAATCCCTTGTCAGATACACCATTGTCTGCCTTCCATTGCAGCAATTCCAGTGTGGTACCGAGCTTTCTGTTGTCATCTTCGCAATTTGGGTACAACCCTTTTTTGTGATCCTCTAACATGCGATCGAACTTCAACTTCTCCCTTTCACTTTCGCATTCTCTCTGTGCATCAACAATGACCCAGCGAAGATCATCATCGGGCACATCGTCTGGTTCCTCTTGATCTTCAGCTTCCCCCATTGCAGCATCACCGTATTCAGGGGGCGGGTAGTTGTCATCATCCTCTTCTTCTTCGTTGTCTTCCATCATAACCCCTCTTTCTCCGTGCTTGGTCCAAACATTATAGTGTGGCATAAAACCCTTCTCAAGCAGGTGGAAGTGAAGGGTTTTAGAGTTGGAGAATGCCTTCGTATTCTCACAGACAGTACACGGACAATGCATATAACCATTGTGCTTGTTTGCCTCAGCCACTTCGAGAAAATTATGCAGGCCCTTAATATACTCGGAGGTGCGTCGGTCACCGTACATCCATTGCCGGTTCATCTGCGTGCGTTATATAGTTCTCATTATTGAACAACATATAACTCTCTAGAGCATCTAATTAAAACATACATTGAAACTATGTAAAAAAATTATATGCAACAACAAATGCGATCATAACCGCAACTAAGGTACCAATTGATCCAACGCCATAATGATACCAAGCCTCAGTATGAATGGCATATTTTCTAATCTTTCTAATCTTCAAGCGCATTGCATCCATCTTGATCTTGTGATCGTCGATGACATCGGCAACATGCAACTCCAACTTCATCTTCTCCTCTTCAACTCTTTGTAATTTTTCTTTCAAGTAATTGTTTTCTTTTTCAACCAAATTTAACTTCTCGACAAGAATTTCTATGTCGGTTGGAATTTCCGGTTCACATACCTCCTAGATTAAAAAATCTATGTCACGTTGGTCGGCATAATTGTCATAAACACTAAATAAAACAAATAGTTATCAAAGATAATATATACCACATCCGAATCGTAGACAGGACGAGGGCCGACGGAGGTGGATACCAAAACCATCGCACTATATAATAACAAACAATAATAAAAGTAAGAAAGTTACACAAGTATCTATCTAAATCATACAAGTAAGAACTTTTTTCTTTTAGAAAGAAGATAAGAAGAAGAGGCTAACCACGGTGGTGCCGGCGCCGAGATGGGCGCGGGCGATCGACGGCGGTGAGGACGGGGACGGGACAGGACGGACCGCCAAACCTAGACAAATCTTGAGGAAAATGGAGCTTGGGCAAGGAGCTTCCAGAGGAGAAAGCTTAAGTGTGGCTCGGGCATTTCATCGAACACCTCATGTGCATAGGAGGTGAGCTAGAGCACCACAAAGCTCTCCCACGGCCGGCCAAAAAAACAGAGCAGTGCACAGCTCTCCTCGCGGGCAAGGGGGTATATATAGGCCAACCATTGGTCCCGGTTTGTGGCTGGAACCGGGACCGAAGTCCCGGTTCCAGCCACAAACCGGGACCAATGGTTGTGGGCCAGGAGCGAGGCCCATTGGTCCCGGTTCGTGTCTGGAACCGGGACCAAAGGGGTCAGACGAACCGGGACCAATGGCCCACGAGGCCCGGCCGGCGCCCTGGCCTCACGAACCGGGACCGATTCCCCCATGGGTCCCGGTTCGTGAGTGAACCGGGATTAATGGGCTTTTCAGGGCTGGACCAAAGCCCTGTTTTCTACTAGTGGGCGCTCGCCTTGGCTGCAGCCTCACGCGTATTGCCATCTAATACGCTGCATATAGGTCAATCAGGTGATCCAGCCTCATGCAGCATGTGTATTGATGCAGCACGCAAGCAACAAAGCTCCACTGGATCACCTAATGCGTACAAGTAGTCAAGTATACTAGCAATGCAAGGAAGCACACACATGTACGAATGCAGGTATGCATCAATCGATATTGACCGCCCAAAGTTCGATCTCCCAAGAATGTATCCTCTAATCTGCTTAGTGTTTCATGCTTGTGTAATTGTGTGCTTAAATATACTAATGAAGGAGGATGTTCTTTGTCAGGTGATTTGGTCAGGTATTGTTATCTGATGGAGCTTATTGTTTTATTTCGTAATCCTGTCTGTGCCGTCCTATTTAAGGTATTTCCTTTTCAGAGATTTTTCCCTTTCAGATTTTGTTCTGATAGCTAATTGTCTTTCTGTGAAGATCTTTGTGTGGATCTTTTAGTTGATATGATCAGCGGTTAAACTGTTTGAATTTCAAAATCGTTTGAATACTTCAATCATAGGGCATATAGACAACTAGATATGATGTGTATCATAGGCTCATAGCTGTTTTCTTAGTTCTGTTAGCAGTGATTAATGTCGACTTCTTTCGTACAAATGATTATATTTGATATATACTTGTTTAGATGGTGAGCAAATACAAAACCAACCTTATGATTTAGAATAACATGGTTGTTTTGTAGCAACGTACTTTTCTAACAAGATAATTCTCCTGTTGCATAGCAATTTTGTAGGTGCCATGTAAACTAAAAACAAGTTGATCATGACGTTGAATGATATAGTTCCTCTTATGGTACTATATTATCATCGGGGTCATTATCCGGTTCTCTTTTTTTCATTTACTGCATGACACATGTATTACGGTTATAGGAGATATATATTTTTGACAATTACTTTTTCACCTACTAATAAGTTATGACATCCTTAAATCGATGGTACTTTGTTGGATGTTTAAGATGTCATCTAAGAGGAGTTTGAGTACCTTCTGCTCATTACAAAAGTATGGAGGCTATAGTCAAGAAACACGATAATAAAACTGCTTTGAAGTTCAAGTCTTGGTAGTGGGCCAGATACATAGAAGATAATATCTAAGAATATGTAAACACAAAAAATTGCAAGTAGTCTATAGTGACTCGCGAGGGATTTTGGTTTTAATTTCCATATTACTCTTTAGTAATTAACTTTTTTTGCGGGGGACGACACATGCACCAGATGCAGGTGAGATGATGGTGATGTCCGCCATTATTACAAGTAATTACGAGCATGTGTAGCGCAGAGGTCGTTACTGCTCAGGAGGAGCGACCACATGAATGGATTTTGGACTAGAGGGCAAGAGTATGGGATGGTGCATGCACTAAGTTTGTGGAGGGAGGGGCTTGCGAAAGCAACGTGTTAGAGTATGCTGACCAAGATCAGCGCCTTGAGAAACATCGGCGATGATAGCGAAGAGAGTGACAATACGAATGGGTCACTTGTAGCATGCAAGGATTTGCTTTTTCCGTTGCAACGCACGGGCATATTTCCTAGTATTATATAAACCGAGGTGGGGATAGTTAATAGATCATAACAACTTAGATCCTCATATCAAGATACAACGATCTCATTGCTGATCAACCTGTACTTTCTTTGAATGGCTTGAATACAGGTAAACCTCGTGTCCTTGTAACCATATTGCATCTAGACTATTAGCTTGGGACGCCCTAGCTGAGATCTATCGGAATAAACTCCATCAACATGCAGCGTGAGCTTCAGGATAGTAGCCTGGTTGTCAATATTCCATGCAGGCCCTGATTCCACGCCATGGTTAAGAACTTTGCGCCGTCCACCTTGACGATGCCACGGCGAATGGTGTTGTCTTGGTGCGTCGGCAAGTCAGAAGTGCACCAGGAATTCGTTGGGTTGATGCGCCCTGACGTGCAGCTGGTGTGCCGGAGTTTTTTGAAAGTTAGCAGGAGAGCTGCTAAGATTCCATTGCAGAAGAAGAAGCCGATGGCTGGAACTGCTCGGTTTATTAAAGGAAAACCGGGCGAAAACCGATACAAAGGACACAAACACACGTAGCTAAACTAGGTCTAAAGCACTACAGGGCATACAAACGCGGCAAGGCACAAACATCTGAACAACTTCGAACCACCGGAGAGAGAAGACATATCCGATAAAGGAGCGAACATGTGCCGCTCCGGTGGCGAGAGGACAATCCAACCTTGTTTGGCGTTGCCTGGATGCTAATAGTGCTCCAGTGTCCAAACATCGCCGGTCAACAACCAGCCCACAACGGACACGCCACCGCAGACCCTATCATCACCCCGCCACCGCCAACTCCGGACTGGACACCAGCCGCAAACCATGTGCTCCCATCAAGAGGTCAAAACTCCATAACGATGCTTCCAACAAAGAAACGACGTCAAGGACGCCGTCATCGCCGATCCAACAAGGCAGATCTTGGAGTTCAAAGCTGCACCTTGATCGCCTTGCCAACCGCCATGGGGTTCATAGCATGCACCCTGTCCGTGACAGATAGGATCACCGCGTGCAGGCGAAGGATGTACTCGGCGCGGGGAGGCGATAAACATCTTGTGGCTGGTGTGTGGCCTCCGCATCGGTAATCGTACAACTCGATGCAGATGCTCGGTCAAGTGCTGGTTGGGTGCTGTCGTCTGCTGGCTTGTTGCGAGTGGGTTGCTATGTGGACACGTTGAAGCGTTGTACACACACTCAAAAAGCCGGCTCCTCGTGAACGAACCTACATAGTTGAGATAGTTGCTGTCATGCTGTGTGGTGCATGCAGAAAAAATAAATCATATACAACCTGTGTAGTACATGTCCAAGCCGGAGACCCTCCTCCACGTGAGACACATCGCAAACCGAATCTCAGTTATCCAAATCGCAACACGTATCCGGCACGGTTTGGTTCAGGACGCATAGGGTTCCGATGCGTCTATGAGTCAAAATAATTCCTTCTATATATGGTGGGATTTACCGACTGTGCCAGATCGAGACGTATCCTTGTACAAGCCTTCACGTCTTCGCCTCGGCTCTATTCTATGCAGGAGTCTACCTCCGGCATCACGCCGGAATCCAGCGCGTGGGCCGACCTCTCGCCCAACCTGCTCCTCGACATCTCCGGTCGCCTGCACGATGTTACAGACTTTGTCCGCTTCCATGCCGTCTGCACGTCATGGCGCGCAATCGCGGGGCTGCGCTCCCCAGCGGCACGACCCATATTTTCACCATGGCTT
This sequence comes from Elymus sibiricus, assembly GCA_039707655.1. NCBI lineage: Eukaryota > Viridiplantae > Streptophyta > Magnoliopsida > Poales > Poaceae > Elymus > Elymus sibiricus. The sequence continues at coordinate 13,516,614 of CM077673.1, read as the reverse complement.
CTTGGGCTGTGCAAGGAAAACCACATCTTCCACTGCCGTGTCAACTTTGCATGCGCTTCTGCTATGAAAGCTTCGAGGGACCGCGACTTCATCCTAGAGGAGCCGCGGGGCACTTCATCAGCCGGCGGTAAGGGCAGTAATTGGGTCGCTAGGGCAGACGGCATGGCCGTATGCGTCTTCGCCGTGAGTCCCGAGCCAAGACTCATCGACCTTCTCACAGGAGCTGTCACTCCGCTGCCTCGCTTCCTGTTGAGTATCGTGTTTAGTTAGGAAACAAAAGATAGACTAGGAATTATTCTGGCTTGTCTTGTACTACAAGTTGATCATGTACTCCTATATATATGCCCACGAGGCTCAAGCAATACATCAACTATTCCACCAATATCCCTCTCTCCCTTCTAACATGGTATCTGCCGCAAGTTCCTAGACCTAGCCACCGCCCACCGCTTCCGCACCGCGCGCCGCCCCCGGGGCGGTCGGCCTCCATGACCGCCGCCGGGGGCCGCGTCGCCCGTACCTAGGGTTCGTCCGCCAGTCGTGTTGACCGGCTGCCCTAGAGAGCCTTTTCCCCGATCTCTTGATCCGGGGTTTTCTCTCTTCCGCCGGTCACCTTGATCGGTGTTTTCTTTTTGGTTTTCCGATCTAAGATCGGTTTGCGTCGCCCGCCGCCGCCGTCGACCACCGCGCCTCTACTTCGACATCGGCGCGACCCGGCCTCTACACTTGACCCGGCGGCGTCGCGCAACCCGGCGGCCCCTCAACGCCGCCGTTCGCGTGCCGGCACGCCCGTCGATCTACGCCGGCCGTCATCGCCCTGCTCCGATTGGGACTCCTGCACCGCCCTGACCCGACGGCCTCACGCAATGCGGCGGCCCATCATAGCCGTCGTTCGCGCGCCGGCCTGCCCGCCGATCTTCACCGTCGCCTCGTCCGGTCGCGCACCGGCTGCCTAGGGCCGTCTGCGTCGGGCCGGCTCCCGGCTCCGTCCTCGCCGGCTGTCTCGCGCCGGCTGTGTTGGCCTCGCCGACTCCCTCGCATCGGCCTTGTCGGCTACCTCACGCCGGCCGCTTCGGGCCGGTTGTGTCGCGCCGGCTGCTTCGGGCCAGCTGCGTCGGGCCGGCTGCCGGCTCCGGCCGCCACCCCGCCTCCACCGAGCGACGTCCACGACATCGCGCGCGATCGGATTGATCACCCGCTCGCTGCCGCGATCCGCCTCATCTACGCCGAGTGACCGACCTGGCCCGTCGGTTGCGCGCGCCTCCGCAGGTCCCGTGAAGACTGTCACGAGTAAAGCGCGCCCCTCCACCGATCGAGCACCGGGCTGCTGCTGCGTCGCCCCGTCGGGCCCCAGCGCCGCCGCCCCGTGGTTCTCCTCGCGGCTGCACCGACTCGTGCGTTGCCGCTACACTGCCCCTTCGGGTTCTAGTGTCGCGACACGCGGGTCCCCTCCGCCGCCCGAGGCCGTCCCCGTGGCTGCACCGATCTGCGCACCGCTGCTGCATCGCCCCTTCGGGCCGTAGCGCTGCGGCACGCGATCCACGCCGCCGCCCCGAGGTCTTCCCGCCGTCGCCCCAACCCGCGCGCTGCCGCTTCGTCGCCCCATCGGGGCGTAGCGCCGCGGCGCGCGGTCCACTCCGCCGTCCCCGCGCGTCGACCTCCTCTGGTATGCGCCGTGCCGCCTTCCTCGGCACGGGAACGCCATCGTCCGCGCCGGTCTTCGTCATGCTGTCGGGTTTTTCCACGCCTCCTTCGAGCATCGCCGCCGCGCTCCTAACCAGCCACCGCCGCCGCCATCAGGACGCCGCCGCCGCTACTCTTCTGCGTCGCTGCGGCTCGTTCACCTGAGCCACGCAGTGCCTCTTCGGCGGCGCTGTCGCTCGCCCACCCGAGCTGCGCCGCCCGTCCAACTCCTTCGTCTTCGTCCAGCACCAGCTCATCGCCAGCGTCGCCGTCGTCTACCTCGACCACTTCATCTACTCCGACCACCGCGGGCGACATCGGCCCCCCGCTGATTTGCGCCGCAACCGTCGTTGAGTTCTTCTCTGCTAGCCTCCTCGACATGGCGTACAAATTGTGTGCAGGTCCCGTCTACGCATGCCCGGTGCTGGCAACACCGACGCGTGCCTTCGTCCCCGATGTGTTCCTAGGTCTGGCAAGCCTGGAGCGACGCATCATCAACATCGACTTCGTCCGTCTACGCATGCCCGGTGCTGGCAACACCGATGCGTGCCTTCGTCCACGACGTGTCCCCGGACTTGGCAATCCCGGCGCGACGCGTCTCAACTTCGTCTTCTTCCCGGCACACCACTACTTCGACACCACTGCGCCCATGACTAACTCGGTGCCTCCTTGCGCCCGCGGCTCCTCGGCGACTCCCTCGACACCGGCTACCCCGACTCGACATCGACCACGGCATTCTTCGCACGGCTACCTCGACCACTGCTACACCACCCTACGCTCTCGGCTACCTCGACAAACGGCACAAAGGGCTACCGCCTTGCTTGAGCAACCTCGTCGGTTTCTTCTCCAGCCACGACTTCCGCGATGCATCGACCGTTACGACTGTGGGGGATGACCGTCGGCCTACCTTCGGATTCTTCTCCAGTCTCACCGTCTGCGTCGCTACCGTTGTGACCGCGGGGGGATGTTGAGTATCGTGTTTAGTTAGGAAACAAAAGATAGACTAGGAATTATTCTGGCTTGTCTTGTACTCCAAGTTGATCATGTACTCCTATATATATGCCCACGAGGCTCAAGCAATACATCAACTATTTCACCAATATCCCTCTCTCCCTTCTAACACTTCCCGGATCATGATGCTGAGATCAAGCGGTCAATGGAGAACGTCCATGGCGTCATCTACGACGACGGTACCGTCTTTCTGTATAATAACTCCTTGTACACGGTCAGGCCCGTTTTCACGGTAGCCGTTTTGCGTCCTGGTGATTCGGCATGGACAGTCATGAAGACAAATCTGGAGGCCCAAGATCCTCACTCCTTATACGTGCCATATCACAACGGCAAGGTCTTGTGGTGCACCAGCATGCGCTCTTGGTTTCTATTAACACAGAATGGCGTTGGTGGCTCTATGAGGCGTGACCCAGTAGACAAAATAGGGTATGTTCATGTTGACAACTACATCTTGGAGTCACACGGCAAGCTACTATGGGCATCCATCCTTGTTCATGTCCACTGGTTTCATAACATCGCCAGCTTGATGCCGGAAATGTTAGTGACAGTGCAGATGTTGGAAGAAGAAGCTGGTGACGAGATACGTTGGGTAACAAAGGACAGTCGGAGCTTTGCTGACCGTGTCTTGTTCCTCGGTTACCCTACGAGCTGTGTCATGGATGCCACCCAAGTAGGCATGGATGGTGGGTGCGCCTACTTTGTTTTCCAACGCAACTTATTGAGGTATAGCTTCGTCAATAATGAGATCAAGACCGTGGAGTACAATATTGTTAGACCGACCGACTACGGGGCGCATGTGTGGCTCCAACCTCAACCCACCATTGCCCCAATCCATGATATTCAAGAGAGACTCTGGAGGCTCGATCCAAATAAGGAGAAGAAAGAAGTTTAGTTTAGTCCCTCACCTGATTTGCGGGTAAATTTTAGAATATTTTCAGTTGGATGCGGTTTGTAGTGATATTATTTTGAAGACAACATCTTTGACTCAAGCAAAATTTGATATACATAATAAAGCTTCTAAATCCACGCAGTCTTTTTAGCACGATGTAATAGAAACATGCCGCTCTAAAGTTGCTGGGCATGATGATCAACTGATTGTGATAAGCGATTTAAAAAAAACTGATCGTGATAAGCTAGTTGACACTTGAGAGAGAGGTAAAAAGATCCCAGTAGGGGGGCCATGGTTGCTCATCAAAGCCCCTTCTTACCCCTCCTTTCATTAGGCACCACAAGGCAAGTCATTACTTGGCTATTTCAGGCTATGGTATATGGGCCGACAAGAATTCTGAACATGGGTCGTAGAGAAGCTCTCCTGTCGACCCTGAAAGTCCGCCACCGCTTTTCCTCCATGAGTTTCGTTCAAACTTGTATTCCCATTCTGCATGCATCCTAGTCCCACCATACTCGAACTAAATCGCATCATGGACACACTACAATTTTCTCTTACAATTATGTGATTTAGGCATCTATGGAGCCACATGGTGATGGAGGATAACCTAGTCATGGGGTCAAATGCAGCAGTATCCCTATTTTTCGGAAAAAGAGATGGAAGCCAAGATAGTCAGGGGTGACGTTAACTCGGGCAAAGGTGTCCAAGTGTATATATGCAAGGAGGGGCTTGGAGTGTTCTCAACTATATGCAAGAAGGGGCTTGGAGTGTTCCTATTAATAACATGAACATGCTAGGGCAACGATATAACCTGAAATAAATATGAAGTAAGTTATTTTTTGAAATAATAAATTGACCATTTGCAGAAGAGATGTTGGCCACTCACCCTTAGGCGTGATATTTCAGGTGCATGAATCTCAATAGACCCACAAATTGCAGGAACTTATATTAAGTACATAGAAAAATTTGCACCTAGGAAGGAACGAATTAGTATTAATAGACGAAAAAATTGATGGAAAAGTTAATTTTACTGGAAGAGATATCTTAGGATGGATATTACTGATGTAGAGGCAGCCGGGCGGATGTAGTGCCTCGGTTTGGTTGTTGTAGTGAAGTCGGAGCTGTGTCGGCGGGGCCCCTGTCGCAACGATGACAGGCAGCAGGTGGTCCGTTCGGTGGTCTTCCACGACGCTAGTCTTGCATCGTTCTCCTTTGGATCTCTCCTTTAGAGTCGGAGCTGTGTCGCCCTCGATGCGGGTGGCTGAGTTCTGGCACGGATATTCATGTGTTTCTACACGGCCTCTCACTACTAGGAAAAAGCCTAGTAGTAGCGCGGATTAAACACCTAGTAGTAGCGCGGGTGCCCGCGCTACTACTACGGCGCTACAGCTAACTGGTAGTAGTAGCGCGGTGCATCCCGCGCTACTAGTACGTGTGTTAGTAGTAGCGCGGGTTCCACGCGCGCTACTACTAACTATCTGTAGCGCGTCTGTGACCCGCGCTACTACTATTAATTTCAAAAACCAAAAAAAAAATCCCGATCCCGTGCGTGCTGTCAATGGTTCGATCCAGTGATGATAGGGCTCGCCGGAGGGTCAGAGGGGTGTCATGGAGGAGGCCGGAGGGTCGGCGCGCGGCGGATCTGGTCGTCCCATGACTGAATCTGGCCAGACGAGGAGGATGCGGCGGCGGGCGGAGATCCATGCTCCCATGGCGCGATGGTGCGGGGCGCGCTCCGGCGAGGTTGAGCGGCGAAGACGAGGTGCGGGGAGGCGGGGGTACTCCGGCGAGGACCTGGTGGTGCGGCGGCGGGGCGACAAGGGGCTGCGCAGACGGAGGTGAGTAAAACCAGAGGGAGAGAGAGGGGAAATGAGATCAAGGGAGAGAGGAAGGAGATGGAGGGCGCATCGGGTCTGGTCGCCGGTAGTGAGGTGCTCCGTCGTGGTGGCATGGAGGCGAGGGGGAAGACGGGCGAGCTCTTGGACGCCAGCGACGCGAAGATGCCGCCTCGTTGGGCGCCATGGAGGAGGAGGTGTTCTTGGGCAGGAGAGTCTATGGAGAGAGGGGGAGAGTGAGGGAGAGAGGAGGGATTCGGCCGAGGATATGGGGACTTCACCCACCTTGTACTTAGTAGTAGCGAGGGGTATAAACCCGCGCTACTACTATAACCTTAGTAGTAGCGCGGGTTTATACCCCGCGCTACTACTATGGCCTGTCTCGGGGGGCACGATAGAGACCACTTAGTAGTAGCGAGGGGTATAAACCCGCGCTACTACTATCAACTTAGTAGTAGCGCGGGTTTATACCCCGCGCTACTACTATGGCCTGTCCCGGGGGGGAACGGTAGAGACCACTTAATAGTAGCGAGGGTTAAAAACCCGCGCTACTACTATCAACTTAGCAGTAGCGGGGGTTATAAACCCGCGCTACTAGTAAATAGCAGTAGCGAGGGGTATAAACCCGCGCTACTAGTAAGCGGCTACCTATAAGCTTTTCCCTAGTAGTGATCTACGGTGATTGTTGGATCGACGTTCATCCACAGCAAAGTCGAAGTCACTTGTTCGGGTATTAGGGATGGTGATTACGCCTGTTTGGGGAGAAGTTATTACGATGACGCCTGTGTGCTAGCTTGACGAGTCACTCTTTGCGTAATTCTTGCGGGACTCGGCCAGGTCAGGTCACGGGCGAGCGGCTGCAATGGCGAGCACGCACGAGAGAGAGCACTGCGTGATGCGGTCAGTCACTAGAGGAGATGATTTGGGGAAGACGCATTGGATCCCTCTCGTCCGCTCTCTCTCCCTCTTCTTTTGCGATGCGCTCAACCTCGGAGTATATATAGCTACTGCGCTCGCGCAGCTGGGCGGTGGGAGTGAATGACCTCAAACTCTGACGTCACAACGCACCATGCGCCAAGATTCGTACGCTTCCATCCAACGGGAGCATCGACGCTCGCTTGGAAGTTGCAAAATCTGACGTCAGATTATTTGTAATTCTGAGAAAATATGCTTCCAGTTTTCCAACATCTTACCACTCCCCTCTGAGTCGGGCAGCACATCAACCATCTACACCGGAAACAATCCTCTAAAACTCGAAGGGAAGAACTGGCCTCCATTCTATACCGCCACATCACTATAGACACTCAGTTCACAGTTCTACGTTGCACTTCAAGATATTGCGTACAAAAAGGTAGAGTACTAGGTCACCGGTTCTAGCTTTGTTTTTTCCTGTAACCATTTTAGGTATTGCAATGTAAAAACTCTATCTAGAAACTACTGTTGCACAACCATTCTTTCGCCCACTATAAAGATACGCACATGCAAAACGTACAACAATTCTGAAGAGCTCCATAAAAGCAAATTTCTAACGACGCAATGTTGCGCGGCATGCCGCTGCTCACTACCTGCTAGTTTGGCTAATGGACCCGGAAGCACTTGGACGCCTATATATAGTCTGGACTGGTAGCTCCAACATGCCATATATAGCAAGTTCTTATCGCAGATGGATGAGAAATCTGTGTTGCGCAGATGGGCTCAAATGAGCAAACCAAACATGCTGTTGCAAACAACATGCTATGCATGCATGGAGAATATTAGGATGCCTCTTGCTCCAGATCAACTCGAAACAGTACTCCCGGTGCATCCCATTTCTACAAATAAATATCGGACCTTTGCGTTTGCATTCTCAGACCCCAAGATAGCTGAAACCTTGCATTCCCATGTAATATTGTACAGTAGCTAAACAATGGATGGCCAAGCTCTCATATATAATGGGGCACTGGCGTTCTTCTAACTGGAGTATATGTAGCTGGATAGCATATGTCGATTAGATATTTAATCGTGCGGGTATGTTGTTATGAAGAGATTGTACTGTTCGATCTAGGTTTCTAGAACCTTGAATAAAATAAATGGTTGCGCATCGACTTTAGAGTTTACTGGTGAAACACTAGAATTACATTTATGTGGCTCATCCATCTCCATCAATATTGATAAACAATGCAGCATCTTGAAACTTTATCCATAACCTTTCTCAAGAAACTTAATGTAATATGGCTATAGTTAATAATTAAGTAAAATACACCACTGGTCGTAAAAGTATTCAAGGTGTGTCATTTTAGTCCTAAAACTATGAAAACACATATCTGAGTCCTATTTGTTTCTAAAGTGTGTCAGCGTCAGTCCTAAGCTCGCCGGAGCAGGTCTGACATGCACCTGTGGCAATTTGACCTTTGCCACGTCGGACGACTCAGTTTTGGTGGCAAAACTCCCTCCCGAACCCCCTTCATGTACGTTACCATAAAAGCTACTCCTTTCTTCACTTTCCTTCAGTTTTCTCATTATTTTCTCCCCTACCACTGCTGCAAGCTCTCACGGTTCATTCTCTTCTACCATGTCAACGACCGACCTTGGAAGCTTACTTTTTTGTGTGAATCCCCTGGACCCACTTCAACCATGCACTAAAACTGCCATGCTTGAAACAATGTCTCAGTTACAACACACATGTTAGCTGTATCAGAGCAGCATCTAAAACATTGACACAAACGAGTGCATTGGCCACATTGACAATAGTAATATGAACTGCAATGGGTACATATAACTAAGAGTGAGTTACATGATAGTGGCAACAAAAGCTAGTAATTTAGGTTTCTTTACATCAGAACCTCAAAATACACATAAGAAGGTGCAGATATATATCGGGTCTGTTTTATTTCATCTGTTTTCGACCAAATCTATTCGGCTAGCTCTTTGCGCTAGTGAAAGATCAGGGCCACTACATAAAATATCTTCAAATATATTTGAGGCTTATAAGAATGTTTCTCTTCACTTTTAGCTTCCTCTTATGTCCTCGTTGTGTTTGTGGTCTTTTATCAGTACAAAGGGATTGCCCTTGTAGACCTTTATTTGGGCACTTTCTGTTGTTGTGCTTTGTTGAGTTGCACACACTGCAAAGGGATATAGTGTCATGTCTGCCCATCTTTGCCCCTTCTTCCATCTCAAGAGGATCCTTTCTTCTCTTCTTAGATGGCGTACCAACATGTTTTTCATACTGAGGTGGTTTCACTTCAATTCCATTAATCTTTTGGCATGATCGTTCGTCATTGCAAGGCATTATATTCTGGCCATATGCTTGCTTGAACGTATCTATGCTATATGAAAGACACACCTTGTCCTCTGGATTGATCCTCTCATACCTGAAGCATGAAATTGCATGCCTACACGGAATTCCTCTTAACTGCCAACTCCCACATTCACACTTATCTTTGTGGATATCCACCGTATATTTTCATATCAGACCATGCACTAGAAAAATTCCTTTCCCAGTTGGTAGTGGTTCACAATTTTTAGCCATTTCAACTTGTTTGTCCAGTTTCTTTCGTAACTTTGGATATATGATTCCACACATATATTCGGTCTCATTATTATTGGTATAATATATTTTCATGAGTTGGTTAAATATTTTCTGTAGCATGTATCTTATAGGCAGTTCTCTTGCATCAATGATTTACCTTGAATCTGGCTCAAAAATAAGAGTCCTATGTTGGTAGATCCAGCTCATCCGTGTCATAATCACTATCAATTTTTTTTGCCTTCTTCCTTACTTTCACATCCTCATAATTTTCATCAACCCACTCAGCGAAGAGATCATCATCATCCTTGTTGAATTCATTGTCCGAGTCAACCAAATAGTAGCCATAATTGCTATCACTGTCATCACGGTCATCAGAGTCATCCATATCTTTACCTCCACTTCTTTTTGTACATGGTGAGAAAGAGTTTTGCAAATTGCCCTTGACTGCTTTGACCTTGCACCTTCGCCTACTAATTGGGCTGGCAGCAGCATCACAACATATTGGCACATTTGGTTCTGTTTGAGGGCTAAGAACCAATGGCAATGTTGGAGAGCCAATTACACATATATCATCCAATATATATTTTTGGTCCACATACAGTTGGAAATACTAAAATTTTGGAACAACGATACTCATCATCAGCGTACCAGCATTACACTGAATTATGCGAAGCCCATCATACAATTGTTTCCCAGGAAGTAACCAGTACAACTCCACCCTAGATGGATCATGCCCAAGCTGCCCCACAAAATGATTTACCCACAACGGAGACCAACTTTCTACCTCACAAGCATCAAAGTGATCGACCCAAAACCGCAAAACAGACCATCATGATTAATCTCTACAGAGAATCGCTCTTCCATCAAAATATGTCTAGTTCATTCCAAAACTGCAAAACAGACCATCATGATTAATCAAGGAAAAAAATAACGCGCTATACAAAATAGCGTGGCCTCTAAAAATATGCTATTAGCGTGCTATAACGCGCTATTAGCGAGACATTGTACACTGATCAATTTAGCGAGCCAATTCTCTACACGCTATAGCGTGCTATTTTTTTCAGTGTGATTAATCTCTACAGAGAATCGCTCTTCCATCGGTCCTGTCAATGAAAAATATTGAAATTTGTCCCATATAATTAACAGAGAATGATCTTGCACAAATACATATATCATACGCTTCCAAATTAACATGTCTCCAGTATCAATTTCAGTGTCATATCAACCATATATCCAAACTTTAGTTCAAACTAGAAGCAACAGACTACCCATAGCAGTACAATCCAACAACATAACCAGTTAACGACATAGATTGGACCAAAGGTCAACTATTCCAGAGATTGGGAAAGGATTCAGAGGATTTGGGTTAGTGTGCGTACCGTACAGTGGTGGGGGTCGCCAGGGGCACTTCATTGTGGTGCCATCCGCGCCGGCTCCACCGGCCGTCTGCTCCCAGCGACCTCTGTCGGCCGCCTGCTTCCAGCGACATGCGCCGGCCGCCGTTGCTGCAGTCCCCCCCCCCCGGCACCAAAGTCGCCTCTGAGTTATGTGTGGGTTAGAGAAGCAGAGAAACAACGGTGGGGGCGTAATATGGGGGTAAGAAAATCAGGGGGGTTGCAATGTATCCGATGAAGCTGTTTTTCCTATGTGTCTCTTTAATAGTACATGGCAAAGGTCAAGTTGCCACAGGTGCAAGTCAGACCTGCTGCAGCGTGGTTAGGACCGGCGGTGAGGTCGCCGGCCGCCTGCTTCCCGCGACATCCGCCCGACGCCGCTGCAACAGTCCCCTCCCCCCCGAGTCGCCTCTGAATTGTGTGTGGGTAAGAGAAGTAAAGAAATAGTAGTGGGGGCGTAATATGGGATATGGGGGTAAGAAAATCCCGGTGGGGGGGGGGGGGGGTATTGCAATGCATCTGGTGAGGCTATTTTTCCTATGTGGCTCTTTGCTAGGATCCGACAAAGGTCAAGTTGCCACAGGTGCAGGTCAGACCTACTGCAGCGAGTTTACGACCGGCGGTGACACACTTTAGAAAGAAATAGGACTCAAATATGTGTTTCATAGTTTTAGGACTAAAGTGACACACATCGAATACTTTTAGGACTAGTGATGGATTATACTCTTAATAATTCAGCCACTTTCCACCCAACCACGACCTGTGTAATTCGTCACTGCAGTTAAAGACATTTAGACTAGCCAATTGTACGGCTATCCCTCGGAAGGGCTCCAGAAGGAGAAATAAAGAAGTACTCCTTCTGTAAACAAATATAAGAGTATTTAGATCACTAAAGAAGTGATGTAAACGCTTTTATATTTCTTTACGGATGGAGTACTAGTTTGCCAATGATTACGCACCAAAACAAGATAACGATCACACGAAAGTCAATTTCATAGTCTCAAAAGTGTTTCTTTGTTGGAGAGCTAAGCAGAAGCGGAAGCATGACAATAGCAGACTCCAAACATGGAAGGATACTCCAGTGACACATTCTAGTCGGTGACCTAGATGACACCTCCGCAAGCATAGGGATCATCTTTAATATCTTGTCATATGAGAAACCATGATGAGTAGTGTGAGATACTCGTGAGAAATAAAAAAATCAAGCATCGGTAAAAACATGACCAAACAAGAACACCAAATCAACACAGGTAAGGGGAGGGAATTTTTGGTCAAGGTTGGCAGCTGGGTTAGAATAGCGTAAAGCGGCTAGGGATTATTCCTTTTGTGTGGATGACACATGGGACCTTCCCGTACCCGTATTTGGCTTACCCGACGCGTACCTTTTTTTCGTTTTATGAACTCACAGGTATTTTTTTTCCCAAACCCTTATTCTAAGAAAGTTTTTACTTGTCAGGTTCACGGGTAGAGAGTACCAGTGACATGTTGGATCTTAGCTAACAAGCCAAAACAAGTATACAAGTGACTGCTGCCGCCGCTTTCCCATACAAATTAGGGTTCAATTTTTTTTATGGGTTCATAAGTTTCTTCCAAGTTTGTCTTGGACCTAAATTGTGACTTATCGCCGCTGTGTATGGGATGGCGGATAGTGTTGTTCGAAAACTTTTAGATTCTGTAGAGGTTTTACATTGTACCCATGTGATGAATCATCCTTTGTGGGGGAGGGTAATTGTAGCATGAAGGGGCATCCAACCCCCTTCCCATTTGGCTTTTAAGTTTCAATCTTTCATATCTTTTGAACCAAATTTCAAATTAAGTTTCATTTCAATATTAGTGCTTTTGGTGATGATGACTTTCAATTGAGATCTATTGAATACGTTTTTACATGTTTTTTAAAAACTTCTTTAAGCTTCCATCCCTCCGATCAACCCATCTAAGCACTTGCTCTAGGGGAAAAACTAGTGCAGAAACACCTTATTGGATTTTGCTATCAGCAACGCACGAGCAAAATGGAACTTCGCGACTATTATAGCTAAGTACTAGCAGCATTTGTTGTAACATCGAACGCTGCTAATGTGATAACACATGCCGTGTTTGGTAGAATTAGTGCATAACCCCCTATTAGCAGCGTTCGAGGTGGCCCAGTAGCAGCATCCAGGTGGCGTGCTGCTACTGCGACGCAGCTGTTAACATGTTTGCACCAGCGTCCAGACCAAATGTTGCTATTGTGTGCCATGTTAGTAGCGTTTGGCACGAACGCTGCTAGTGTTCTATCTTCATTAGCGTCATCCTCACAACATATCTTATGTAACAATCAACAAATTTATAGGGGGGGGGGGGGTCAATATTTAGGTGAACTCGTCAATTTTTTGAAGAATTATAGGTTTGAGGAAAATCTAGGTGAGTATTAACTCCCCAAACAATAACCATTTTAGGATATATAGGATTTTGAGGAAAGGGTTAGAGATGCCCCAAGTAAAGCGGAAGGATCCTACCATTTTTGTTGGGACAACGTGATAGGGGAATCGGGAAGGTCCGTCTAGAAAAATAAGTTGGGTGCCAAGGGTTGAGTTTGTTAGCTTTTCATCAATAACACGCCTCTTCAATTAACTACACATGTAGAAGTATCCAAAGCCAATTGTGTGGCGTTACTTATCTCTTAGCTATGTAAATCAGAAACATTCCAGCTGTTATTGTTCATCCAGTTGCCTGGAAAACCGAGATAATATCATGATAGTGATATGCTACCTGCCGTTCATTTCGCTAAACTAAATTTGACATAATTGTGATTTTCGGTAATCACAACATAAACACAATTTACTGCTGAATTGATGGTGCCTATCGCACACCTCCATCTTTGTTTCCCTATAAATAGAGGAGCACCCCTTCATTCCAAAGGGACAAAACTTGAAATAAACATAGCTTTATTGGCTGATGTTCAACATTTCTTCCCATCTTTAAATTATTTCTAGGAGATCTTGTTTGTTTTGATCAATTTTCAGGGGAAGCTTAAAGCAAGAGTGTTGAATTTTATAGTGGTAATGGTCTAGAACTAGCTTCTTCGTTGAGGAAAATGCTCGTAGCTAGCTATACAATTCAACCATAGGTGCAGAAACGACTCAAATAACACATACTATGTTTGTTGAGCCATGCCTTTTAGTTTGCAAGGAATCCACGTTGATTTACTATGTAATCTAAGAGTGTATGAAGGGCAGAGCACATAATCATTTGCTCCCCAATGTGGGATAGCCCCCGAGTATGTTCCTCGCAACCTAAAGGCATGCTAAATTTCAAACACGGATGGTTTTTCATGATACCTCGCAATCCTACCATCGACATTGTATGTTTGTAACAAATATTACATGCATATTGTAGTGAACAACAACCAAATGATGCAAATTACAGAGGACACTTCACTTGCTAGCTAGGGCCCTTCATGTACTACAAACTGGTGACTCGGCTAGTAGGTGTTGCATACATTACAGCAAATTTTGTAACCTCGTTGATTTATATGCCGTACTGAGCATTCATTGTCCATGTGCGGATCAAGCTCAATCATGTTTATTTGATTTTTGCTTCACATGCCTCAGAGTTCTGGGCAACCTCCAATGGTAAAATTATTTTCTTAGTACCGATTAGATGTGCAACAAAAATTGGCTATATATGTTATGGGTGTTGGCCTCAGGCTTAGACTCGGCTTATTTTGCTAATACTATCCGTCTGGAACGACACATTGTAACTCATGCCGAAACAAATATACAAGAACTTGATAGATGGTTACAAGTTCTGATACACGAAGCTGGCTAGATAGACTCGCTCCTACCTTGGTAGAGGTGATGGAATGATTGATTTTTGGTGGAACCTACTACTCTCTACATTTTTGTGACTATTTCTTAACTTTACATAGATGGGTCATGGACTCATTTCCTTGATGTCACACACCACATCCAGTAAAACAATGCATGGAATACACAATCTTGTTTACAAACTCAACATGAACAATTATTGGCGAATTGCCCATGCCTTGCTAGGGGGCATACGTGGATGTGGGAAACGTGGGCCAGTGTCTTCCACTGTGGCGGCGATGGCATCAGCGTGGTGGAGGCAGCAGTGGGGCGATGGTCCTAGCCATCTTAATCGCATCACGACAACGATCTGCATGATCGGTCTTCCTTGATCTGGTGGTCAAAGTGTTCCAGATCTGCTATCGGAGATCTTTCCCAAGAATATCTGGATCAGATAGATTCCGATCGTGCGCATCCATATCATCCTACGTGGCTCCATGAGGGCGTAACGGGAAGCTCTGTTATTTGTCGGAACCATGGGACATGTCGGTATCTCGATTTCCATGCTATAGACAGCGGTGGAGAATGTCATGGTGGCTAAGATCGGAGGAAGGGAACTGGGAGGCGATGGAGTCAGCCAGATATTTGACAACTTTTAGAAGAAGTAGTAACAATGGGGCCAGCGGCACTGGAGTATTTCATTTTTGGTGGTGCTCCTCGGGTGCCGAGTCATGAGTTTCTGGGTGAAACATAAGGTATGGTCTTCATTGATTGTGCGTGGCAATTACATTGCTGAAAGTATTGTTTTGCGAGCTCAAACTTTCTCCAGGGTGAAAAGATATGATCTTGGATTGGGCGACAACGACGCTTGTGCGCAGATTCCTGCTTGAAGGCGTCAGTTTTGGAGACCTTCTGTGTTTTCCAAGTATTGTCTTTGGTGGTGGTTTGGGTGTTGTTGCTGAGAGGAGTCAATCACTGTGGCGAGGACTTTGTTGTTTTTACTTTTTTTTCTTTTCTTTTCGGGCTGTATGCATCCTAGAGGTCATGTTTCACTAGTAGAAAACAGGGCTTTCGTCACAGCTCGACCTACACATTAGTCCCGGTTGCATTACGAACCGGGACTAATGTGAGCATTAGTCCCGGTTCGAGCGGCTAGGGCGCCGGTCGGGCATCAGTCCCGGTTCGAGCGGCTAGGGCGCCGATACCCTTTAGTCCCGGTTGGTGTCTCCAACCGGGACCAAAGGCCACCTTTAGTCCCGGTTGGAGACACCAACCGGGACTAAAGGGGTTGAGGCTTTAGTCCCGGTTGTACTGTAGCTAGCCCTTTTTTTTCTGTTTTTACATTTGTTTTTTGTTTTTAGTTTCTGTTTTAAATTGCTTATATCTTTTAGGATATTTGATGTTTTTGAGTGATTCTTTTTGCATTAGATTCAAAATTTTGTCTAGTTTCTGTTTGTTCCATTAGTTTTTAAATATGAATGGTTTAAATTTGAATTTATTCAAATTTGCTTCAAACCCTAGATTGTGAATAACTTGAGTTTACAAATAGTTTTGAATTTAATTCTTTTTGCTCCTAGTCATGTGTTATATTGTTGTCACAGTAAGATTTATTTGGTTATTTTTAGAATAATTTAAATTAGGATTTTAATTAAAACAATACTGTTTTGCTTATATAGTTGTTTTAGTCATTTAATTGTTGTTTTTTATTATTTTTAGTTAGTTCTTTCTGCAGATTTTAACATGTTGTAGTATGGTGCATATTGAATGCATAAAAAGTCTGGAGTTGAAATAAGTTAAAAAAATGAAATGCCTTTGTAACAGACGAGTTTTCGTTCGAAACCTTGATACTTCGAAGGAGATGGTCCAGTTTGTACACGAAGTGCATCCAGTTTTTACCGTAACCCTCTCAACTTTTTAGCACAAGCTATGTGGGTGAAATGATGATACCATGCCAAGTTTCAACCTTTTCAGAGTTCATTTGTAGTGCTTTTCAATTTTAGGGTCATTTAGCTCAAAAAAATCATTAAATGCATGAAAAATAGCAAATGAAGTTAGAAAGGGTTGACTCTGGCTTGGTTAACCTTAGTTGTGACTCTGGCTGGGACGGTGCTAGCAGATGTAGTCGACACCAACCCGGACTAAAGGGGTTTTGAAATTTTCAAACTCTACCCCCCCCCCCCCCCCCGGTGGACCGCCTTTTTTAGTTTTGTAGAAAATAAAAAAAATGATAAAATCTTCAAAAAAATAAAATCCTTTGAGATATAGTTAAATTTTAGTGTCTAGTTGATATAGAAATTTTGAAATATGAATTTTGACCGTTTTTGCAAAAAAAGGGAAAAAAATGTAAAACAGCCATAACTTTTGCATACGACGTCGAAAAAAAAAAGTTTAATATATCAAAAAAAACTAGAGAAAAATTGGGACTCGATTTCACCCGGGTTTACCCGGTGAAGTTTTCTCAGATTCTCAAAATTCCAAAAGTAAAAAAAGTTATTTCAAAAAGAAGAGTTTTTCCTACAAAATCAAAAAAAATAATTTTAATAATTTAAAAAATTAATTTTATTTAAAAATAAATAAATGATGTCATATTTGGATTCCTCACATTTTTCTGATAATAATGGATATATTATTTGTCGAATTTCGATTTACAGATTTAAAGATATTAATTATGCCATATTAAATGAATAAATGGCAAAAAAATGAATAAAATAATATTATTACTTCTTTTATTTTCATTGAAATTCAATATTATTATTACTTATTTTTTTTATTTTAATAATTGTTTGGAATTCAAAAAATTAAATCATGTGACATCAAGACCTAAGGGTTAATAGGATTGATAGCTTACTATTGTCAGGAAAACAACAAGTGCAGACTTGGAAACTAGGGGCGAAGTGAAGCGTGCTGGGGATGGAGCAGTGAGAGGATGGGTGACCGGCCGGAAAGTTAGACGATTTGGAATGAGTGCTCCACGCTGGAACAGTGAGGTCGGGTGATTAGAGATTAAATTGTCAAATAATTTAAAGATTTGAAAATCGGAATAAAACTTAAGAACAAATCAAAAAAATTTAAAAAAAATTCAATTTTTTTTTCTAAAAATTCCTTTAGTCCCGGTTGGTGTTACCAACCGGGACTAAAGGTCCTCCCTCCCCCGCCCTAGACAGCGCCACGTCGAGCCCCTTTGGTCCCGGTTCGTAAGCAAACCGGGACCAAAGGTTTTGGGCATTAGTCCCGACCCTTTAGTCCCGGTTCCAGAACCGGGGCTAATGGGCCTCTGGAACCGGGACAAATGGGCCGTTTTCTACAAGTGTTTGCATCTTGTTAGTATAAAGGCTAGGTGTAATTGGTATCGTCGTGATATTAATTCTTATTTACAATGAAAAATTGGTAGATACAACACTTCTTAATAATCAGTATCCAAGAGTTTATAATATTCCAATAAATAAGGACACCTATAATGCAACTATTCTGTCCTTTAACCCACCGATTTTCTATTTTTGACGAATTCCAACTAGGGAAACCCTTTGGGATATTCTTTTTGACACCTTGCCAGTATTTATCTAGAGGTATCACTATACTAGGGAAAAGCTTACTAGTAGCGCCGGTTTTAGGGCTAGTAGTAGCGCGGGCACCAGCGATACTAGTACGACGCTACAACTAACTTATAGCAGTAGCGTTGGTTTGCCCGCGCTACTGCTATACCTACTTAGTAGTAGCGTAGGTTCGTCCAGCGCTACTGATATATAGCTGTAGTGCTGGCTAACAGCGCTACTGCTTTCTGCTAAATAGCGCAACTGCTATACCTACTTAGCAGTAGCATATGTCCGACCAGCGCTACTGCTTTCTGCTATACACAAATTTTTTTCTCCTACGTATTTACGTTGTATTTGTACAGATTTTATAAAGTATTCTAATCATATCATAAACATACAATATGGTCATAAGATCATACACATAATAGCCTCATCATATCATCACATCATCCAATAGAAATCATGTCCTCTCATCATAATCACGATATACTATACTGATTTTTAGTACCGAAAGGACTAATATAGAACTGAGTCGGGTGATGGTGGTGTTGTTTTTTCATTACAGGAATGAGTGTTGAAATATTAACGTGGCTAATCGCAATACTGAATTTTAGTACCAAAAGTAGTGATATAGAACTAAGGCGGGTGATCGTGGTGTTGCTTTTGAGTACTGAAATCAGTATTGAAATATTAACGTGCATAGTCACTATACTGATTTTTAGTACCGAAACTACTAATATAGAACTGAGTCGGGTGATGGTGGTGTTATTTTTTCAATACTCGAATCAGTGTTGAAATATTAACGTGGATAATCACAATACTGAATTTTAGTACAAAAAGTATAGAACTGAGTCAGGTTATCGTGGGGCTGTTTTCACTACTAGGAGAATGCTTATAGATAGGATTTTAGCAGTAGCGCCAGTTGAGAGCACAGCGCTACTACTAATTAGTAGTAGCGCGGGCTGGGACAAGCGCTACAGGAATCGTGTTAGCAGTAGCGCCGGTTGTCCAACATGCGCTACTGCTAATCGGTCCGATCGCGACATGCAGGGGTGGCCTGTAGTAGTAGCGTTCGTCAGGGAGAAACGCTACTGCTAAAGCCGTAGCAGTAGCGCCCTTTACGGACAGGCGCTACTGCTAATTAGCACGTGGACTTATCGTCTTCGCCCCGCGCATGCCCCCCACTACTAGGAGAAACCTTATAGGCAGGACACTATCAGTAGCGCTGGAATGTAACAGGCGCTGCTGCTAATTACCAGTAGCGCTGGATTTAGGCAGCGCTACAAGTAAAGACTTAGCAGTAGCGCTGGAAACATAAAGAGCGCTACTGCTAAGCGGGACCCGACGAGCCCACCAACACTATTGGTAGTAGCAGCGCTGTCCAGAATACAGCACTACTACTAAGACTTTAGCAGTAGCGCTTTATTTGGTGGAACCGCTACTGCTAATGGGCCCCACTTAATAGTAGCGCGCTTTCTGGAAAGCGCTACTACTAAGTGACATAGCAGTAGCGCGTTCTGGAAAACAGCGATACTGCTAAGCGTGGCTGGTGCCATCTTTTCACCCCCCTCCCCCTCCTCCCCCCCTTTGCCCTCTCTCCCCCTCCTTTCCCCTCTCCCCTCACCATTGTTGCCCTTCTTCTCTCTTCCTCCTACCTCTCTTCTCTCCCCATTAATGCCCCCCTCCACCATAACTCTCCTCCATAAATGGCCTTCTCATCTCTAGCTAGCTCCATAAATGCCCCCCTACCTCATTTGTTTGGCTCTCCCTCCATTCCATTAGATATAGATCTAGCTAGCTCATCTCTCTCCCTCTCCATTAGTTACCTAGAGTCATCTCTCCTCCCCAACAACTTGATCTAGCTAGCTATTAACATGTCCCCAACAACTAGATCTAGCTAGATCTAGCTAGATATAGGTGAGTAAAAAGTTGTTCATTTCAAGAATGGGAATATGTGTGTGAATGGGAATATGTGTGTTTGGGATATGGAGAGATTTGTGTGAGTGACATGCCCCCGAGTTGCTTATGTTTTGCCGAAATGTCGATTTATTTCCGTTTCGGTGAATTTCGAGCAAACTCGATATGTCCTATTTTTAGGCAAGGTCATGCCAAATTTTTATATGACTTTGATGCATGCATGCATTTTGTTTATAACCCTTTTGCTTGTTATACTGTGCATGTAGTCGGTCATGAAGGTGAGTGGATGGAAGGTGGAGCGATACATGCAATCCGCGGTGATGGACATGCATGCTAATAATCGGACTAGGATTAGATGTCCGTGTACAAGATGCAAAGAAGGAGTCCTTTTGGACCCTTTTGATCGTGGCAGGTTGAAGGCGCACCTGCTGATGAATGGTTTCATGGATGGCTATACTCGGTGGATAAGTGAAGATGATGATGATGAGGACGTCCAGATGGCAGGGAATGACGACATGGGGCTAGACGAAGAGATGACCGATCGACACGAAGACAATGGCGTCGGACATGGCGGCGGGGAACAGTTAAATGATGGTGGCGGAGAAGATTCCGAACATGGCAGCGGAGAAGATTCCGGACACGGTGAAGAAGAGTCCGGACATGGCGGAGAGGCAGAGGCGGCGGTCACGCCGCAGTCTTCGACGCTACTAAGTGCAGTCGTGCAGGACTCTCATGTTCGAGACCTCCTTCGCAAGAGTACGACTAGCGAGAGAGCTGCTTCTAGAGAGGAGGCCAAGCTGGCGCAACTTGAAGTAGACTCGAAGACTCCATTGTATGACGGTTGCGATCCCGAGGTGACCCGCTTGAGTTTCACACTCGAACTTCTAAAGACGAAGGCCAAAAACAAATGGACAGACAAAAGCCTCGATGAGCATTTGAAGTACCTACATAATAAAGTTCTTCCCGCGGGGAACCTGTGTCCTACTAGTGTCGATGAGGCCAAGAAAATCGTTTGCCCTTTTGATTTGCCGCACATTAGGTACCACGCATGCATCAACGATTGCATCATTTATTGGGGGGAGCACGCGGAAAAAACCAGCTGTCCAGTGTGCAATGCTTCACGATACAAGAATGCAGGAAAGAAAGCTCCTCAGAAAGTTGTATGGTACTTTCCGATCACTCCCCGTCTGCAGCGGTATTTCGTAGATCCTAAGGAAGCAAAGCTCATGCGCTGGCACGCGGAGAGGAAGAAGCCCGACGATGGAGATGATCCAAAGCTGAGACACCTCGTAGATGGTAGCCAGTGGAGAGCATTCAACACCGTATATGGATTTGCTGCAGAAGATCCAAGGAACATCGTGCTTGGTGCGAGTACCGATGGCATGAATCCGTTTGGAAACCAAAACACCAACCACAGCACATGGCCCGTCTTTGTATGGATGTACAACCTCCCTCCATGGAAGTGCATGAAGACAAAGTACATACACATGAGCATGCTGATTCAAGGGCCGAAACAACCGGGAAATAATATTAACCTGTATATGGGGCTTCTGAAAGAGGGGCTAGACACGTTATGGAAAACACCGGCATGGACATGGGACGCCAGCAAAGGAGAGTATTTCTATATGAGAGCCGCGCTGATGACGACAGTGCACGACTATCTCGGTTACGGGTACACCTCAGGCCAGGTGTGCCACGGATACTGCGGATGCACGAGGTGCATGGATGATACAACGTCTTAGCAGCTTACGTCAACGAAAGATGGCGGGTCCGGGAAAATCGTGTACATGGGGCATCGTAGATGGCTCGAGAAGGATGACCCATGGAGAAAGCGTGGAGATCTATTCAATTGGTTGGCTGAGCATCGAGGACCTCCACGTAAGAGGAGCGGCGCCGAAATCAATGAGCTGTTGAAAAACTGGGAACAGTGCCCCGCGCCGGGAACGATGAAAAAGGCGTCAGAGCCGCTACTGAAGGTATGGAAAACGAGGTCTGTTTTCTGGGACTTGGAGTACTGGCCCAATCACGACACGCCTCATTGCCTTGATCAAATGCATATCACGAAGAATGTCCTCGAGAGCTTGCTTGGCACACTGATGAACATGCCGGAGAAGACCAAGGACGGGCCGAAGGCAAGGAAAGACTTGGAAGATTTGAAGATCAGGAAAGATCTCCACCGTAAAAAGTCGATGGAGGAGACGGAGACTGAGACGGAGGAGGGGGAAAGGGGCAGAAAAGTAACCAAGAAGGAGGAGAATTATTGCCCCCCTTCTTGCTTCAACTTAAGTGCGAAGGAGATCGATCAATTCATCAAGCGCCTTATGGGAATCAAAGTCAGTTCCGGTTACTGTGGGAAGATAAGCAGATTTCTAGACCTCAAGAAGAAAAGATTCAGCGGGATGAAGTCTGATGACTGTCACGTGATGATGACGCAGATACTCCTGGTTGCCATTAGAGGGATAATGGACAAGCACATCCGTGACACGCTTACTGGTCTCTGCAACTTCTTCGACGTTATCTCTCGAAAGTCCATAAGTGTGAAGCAGCTCCGAAGGCTACATGAAGAGATCGTTGTCATACTATGTGAGCTTGATATGTACTTCCCGCCCGCGTTCTTTGACGTCATGGTGCATCTGTGTGTCCACATCGTGGATGACATCAACGACCTCAGGCCGACATTCATTCCTTCACAGCATGATGCCGTTCGAGAGGATGAATGGGGTCATCAAAGGATTCGTTCATAACATGTCCCATCCCAATGGGTGCATCGTCCAGGGGTATCTGACGCATGAGTGCATCTCCTTTTGCGAGAATTATATAGGCGTCGGAGACCCTGTTGTTGGTTTGCCCATCAAGAAACACGATGGGAGGCTCGGAGGAGAAGGTCACAACAATGGCCGGAGGGAATTGCACGTGGACTACTCGGATCGACGGAACGACTTTGACAGGGCTAACTTAGTAGTGCTACAACACCTAGATGTGGCAGATGATTATGTGGCACGGCATAAAGAAACCATCGCAAATAAGTACCGTGGTAAGGGGATGCTCAAGACGGACGACGAAGTTACTGTAGAGCACAATGCCAGTTTCTTGCGTTGGTTCAAAGAGCAAGTTCTTGAAAATCCCCCCGGAAGAGGGCAGTTCGGACGGATTGCTCATACACGCCTTAGCACATGGCCTCGCGACCTATCAGTCATACGATATCAACGGGTACACGTTCTACACGGAGGCCAAAGACATCGACAGTGATTACCAGAACTCCGGGGTGACGATTGAATGCGTGACCGACGCCAACGGCACAACTGAAAGATTCTACGGAAGGGTCGAAGAGATCTGGGAGCTTGACTATACTGGATTGCACGATGCGACGATGTTCCGTGTCAGATGGGCTAAGGACGTCGTAAGAGAAAACAAGTATTTCACTACCATGTCTATACCCGCTGACGCGAAGAGCGCAACCGTGAACGTTAACGTCATCGCCAAAACTGAGCCATGGGTACACGCTAAGCACATGACACAATGCTTCTTCATAACCGACACGACCAATCCCAGCCGTGTTGTCGTGAGGTGAGGCAAAAGGAGCATCGTCGGAATGGATGGAGTCGCCAACGAGGAAGACTACGACCAATACGGCAACCCGATGACGGAAGATGAGGATGACGATGAAGCATACGTGAAAAGAAGAATCAATACTACATTACATAAGAAAGATCGTACTCCATGGTTCCGGAAAAGTCACAAGGAGGGGCTCAATTATTCGGCAACGAACAAGAAAGGGAAGAAGCTCAATGTGAAACGTCGTCGACGCAGCTGAGAAACCATCATTTATATATATGTATCTATTTTGTGTACACACTTAAGTAACCATTATCGGTCAACTGATATATATGTTACCACCACATGCATGGTTCCGGTGATATTCGCGCAGTGTGGGAGGGAGACGCCGTCGTAAACAGAAAGGAAGAAAGCAATACAAAAGAAATACAAAAGGGAGAAAGCAATACAAAAGAACAAAAACAAAAGGGAGAAAGTAATACAAAAGAAAAAGAAAAGTAAACAGAATAGAAAAGGGAAATAATAAAAACTAATACATATCAGTAGCGCTTGATTATGA
This sequence comes from Elymus sibiricus, assembly GCA_039707655.1. Lineage (NCBI taxonomy): Eukaryota > Viridiplantae > Streptophyta > Magnoliopsida > Poales > Poaceae > Elymus > Elymus sibiricus. The sequence goes on along the minus strand of CM077673.1, from coordinate 13,492,945 downwards.
ACCAGCGCTATAGCTAATATAGTTATAGCGCTGGATCCTAACCCAGCGCTACTACTATGTGTATTTTAGAATTAAAAAACTGAAAATTAAAACAGTTAGTAGTAGCGGTGGTTTATGAACCAGCGCTATAGCTAATTTAGCTATAGCGCTGGTCCTAAGCCAGCGCTACTACTATTTTTGAGTTAACCGCCGCGCGTGCTCAAATTTTGCCAACTCCCATTCCCCCCCCCACTCTCCCACCTCTCCCATCCTCTCTGTCGCGCGCCGCCGTCGCCCCTGCCCGCCGCCGTCGCCCTTGCCCGCCGCCGTCGCCCCTGCCCGCTGCTCCGACCTCCTCCTCGTCCGCGCGGATGCCCGAGCCCTCCCATTCCCCCCCCCCACTCTCCCACCTCTCCCCCTCCTCTCTGTCGCGCGCCGCCGTCGCCCCTGCCCGCCGCCGTCGCACCTGCCCGCCGTCGTCGCCCCTACCCGCTCCGGCCTCCTCGTCCGCGCCGCTTCAGGTACCCCCCTCCCCCCACCTCCCCCTCACCTCCCCCTCTCTCTAGTCAATTAGGAAAAAAAATCTAGGGTTCATATCTAGGGTTAAAAACAGAATTGTTGCTACTTAGTAATAGAATGTTGGTTGCTTTGTATATGTTTGTGTATGTGCTCACTAGTAGAAAAAGGGCCTTATGTGAGACACATTAGTCCCGGTTTGTAACTGAACCGGCACTAACGTGACCATTAGTGCCGGTTCCAACAGCTAGGCGGGCGGCGCTCATTAGTACCGGTTCGTGGCGAACCTATAGTACCGGTTCGTGCCACGAACCGGTACTAAATAGGTGGTGGCAGGCTGTTGTCAGGCTGGGGCCTAACAGGACCTTTAGTCCCGGTTCGTATAACCAACCGGTACAAAAGATCATCCTATATAAACCCTTCGTCCAGCCCAAGCCGAAGCGCTCTGTTTTTCCCCCTCTCTGTTTTCTTCCCCTCTTGCTCGAGCTCACCTCCATTTTTGCCAAAATTTGTCCAAGATTTGAAGGCACCCCATCCATCCAAGTGATCACAAAGGTTAGCAACTTTGTCCTTTCATCTCTCATTGCTAGATTAGCTCTTGCAATGCTCTATAAGTATAGTGATTTGTGGGTTTTATTTTGGGAGGAATTATATGTGGTAGTATTTGATTTATATGCAATTTGAGGTCAAAATAACTCTTAGTTTGCATATGTAGGTGTGGTTTACTTAGTGCCTTCCCGTCTCCGTCGTAAGCACCGTCGATCGCCCGCACCGTCCCGTCACCGGCACCACCTTGTGGTGAGCCTCTTGTTCTTATCTTTTTTATATAAAAAAAATCATGTTTGTGTGATTTAGATATATAGTTACTTGTATAATTATCTTACCCGTACGTTGTTTGTTATACATAGTGCCATGGCTTTGATATCCGTCCCCGTCGGCCCTCGTCCGGGTTATGATTCGGATGTGGTATATTCTCTTTTATAATTATTTGTTGCATTTCGTGTTTATGACAAATTATGCCCATCAAGTTGACATAGATATTTTTATCTAGGAGGTATGTGAACCGGAAATTCCAACCGACCCTATTGTCGAGAGGTTAAATTTAGTTGAAAAAGAAAACGAGTATTTGAAAGAAAAATTGAAAAGAATTGAGGGGGAGAAGATGGAATTGGAGTTGCATGTTGCCGAAGTCGTCGATGATCACAAGATCAAGATGGAGAAAATGCGCTTGAAGATTAGAAAGATTAGAAAATATGCCATCGATAGTGAGGCTTGGTATCATTATGCTGTTGGATCAATTGTTACCTTAGTTGCGATCTTGATCGCATTTGTTGTTGCATTTAAATGCTTTAGCTAGAGAGTTATTTGTATGTTGTTTTATGATAATAAGTGTTGTATGAACTTTATGTATGAACTTGTATTAATTTGGTCTTTTCGGTGCTGTGTAATGAAGATGAGCCGGCAATGGATGTATGATGACCGATGCTCTGCCCAGTTCATTAATGGCGTGCAGACTTTTCTGCTTGCGGCTGAGGCGAACAAGCAGGCGGATGGTTTTATGCCTTGTCCATGTGCTGGATGTAAGAATGATCGGAATTACTCTAAGTCAACAACCATTCACGTCCACCTGTTTGAGTCCGGTTTCATGCTCCACTATAATGTTTGGACCAAGCACGGAGAAAGAGGGGTTATGATGGAAGACAATGAAGAAGAAGAGGACGATGACAACTATCCTGGCCATGGGTTCCATGAATACGATGGTACAACAATGGGGGAAGAAGCTGAGCCGGCAATGCGGGAAGAAGCTGAAGAACAGGCATCAGATGAGCCCGCTGATGATCTTGGTCGGGCCATTGCGGATGCAAAGAGAAAGTGTGCAAGTGAAAAGGAGAAGCTGAAGTTGCAGAGCATGTTAGAGGATCACAAGAAACCGTTGTACCCAAATTGCGAAGATGACAAGAAAAAGCTGGGTACCACACTGGAATTGCTGCAATGGAAGGCAGAGAATGGTGTACCTGACAAGGCATTTGAAAAGCTGCTGAAAATAATGAAGAAGAAGCTTCCAAAAGATAACGAATTGCCTGACAGTACGTACGAAGCAAAGAAGGCTGTCTGCCCTCTAGGATTAGAGGTGCAGAAGATACATGCATGCCCTAATGACTGCATCCTCTACCGCGGTGAGTACGAGGATTTGAATGCATGCCCAGTATGTTGTGCATTGCGCTATAAGATCTGCCACGATGACCCTGGTGATGTTGAGGGCGAGCGCCCCAGGAAGAAGATTCCTGCCAAGGTGATGTGGTATGCTCCTATAATACCACGGTTGAAACGTTTGTTCCAAAACAAAGAGCATGCCAAGTTGATGCGATGGCACAAAGAAGACCGTAAGAAAGACGGGAAGTTGAGAGTACCCGCTGACGGATCGCAGTGGAGAAAAATCGAGAGAAGGTGGAAGAACTTTGCAGCTGACGCAAGGAACGTATGGTTTGGTTTAAGTGCAGATGGCATTAATCCTTTTGGGGAGCAGAACAGCAATCATAGCACATGGCCTGTGACTCTATGTATCTATAACCTTCCTCCTTGGTTGTGCATGAAGCGAAAGTTCATTATGATGCCAGTGCTCATCCAAGGCCCCAAGCAACCCGGCAACGACATTGATGTGTACCTAAGGCCATTAGTTGAAGAACTTTTAGAGCTGTGGAGCATAGAAGGTGTACGTGTGTGGGATGAGCACAAACAGCAGGAATTTGACCTGCGAGCATTGCTGTTTGTAACCATCAATGATTGGCCTGCTCTCAGTAACCTTTCAGGACAGACAAACAAGGGATACCACGCATGCACGCACTGTTTAGATGATACCGACAGTATATATTTGGATAAATGTAAGAAGAATGTGTACCTGGGGCATCGTCGATTTCTTCAGAGCAGGCATCCCGTAAGAAAGAAAGGCAAGCATTTCAAAGGTGATCCAGATCACCGGCAGAAGCCTCCCCACCGTACTGGTGATGATATACTTGATATGGTCAAGGATTTAAAAGTAATCTTTGGAAAGGGTCCTGGCGGACAATCTGTTCCGAATGACGCTGACGGACGCGCACCAATGTGGAAGAAGAAATCTATATTTTGGGACCTACCCTATTGGAAAGACCTAGAGGTCCGCTCTGCAATCGACGTGATGCACGTGACTAAGAATCTTTGCGTGAACCTGCTAGGCTTCTTGGGCGTGTATGGCAAGACAAAAGATACACCGGAGGCACGGGAGGACCAGCAACGTATGCACGGAAAAGACGGCATGGATCCAAAGCAGTTCCAGGGTCATGCCAGCTACGCTCTTACCAAAGAAGAGAAGGAAATCTTCTTCGAATGCCTGCTCGGTATGAAGGTCCCGTCTGGCTTCTCGTCGAATATAAAGGGAATAATAAATATGGCAGAGAAAAAGTTTCAGAACCTAAAGTCTCATGACTGCCACGTGATTATGACACAACTGCTTCCGGTTGCATTGAGGGGCCTTCTACCGGAAAACGTTCGATTAGCCATTGTGAAGCTATGTGCATTCCTCAATGCAATCTCTCAGAAGGTAATCGATCCAGAAATCCTACCAAGGTTAGAGAGTGATTTGGTGCAATGCCTTGTCAGTTCATACTCGTGCTAGGCCAGAAGGAATATGTTCCCCTTTGAGAGGTTCATGGGAGTCTTAAAGAAATATGTTCATAATCGTGCTAGGCCAGAAGGAAGCATCTCCAAGGGCCATGAAAATGAGGAGGTCATTGAGTTTTGTATTGACTTTATTCCTGACCTTAAGCCGGTTGGTGTTCCTGAATCGCGGCATAAGGGCAGACTGGGTGGAAATGGCACGCTAGGACCGGAACAAATAATATGTATGGACGGGCATTCTCTCACTCAAGCACACTACACAGTTCTACAAAATTCCACCTTGGTGGCTCCGTATATGGAGGAACACAAGAATTTTCTATGCTCCAAACACCCGGAGCAGTCTGACGACTGGATTACACGTGAACAAACGGGGACTTTCGCCGGTTGGTTGCAGACACGTGCCATGCATGACGCCGCTGTTGAAGATGACCTGTACTTGCTGTCCCAGTTACCATCTTCGAATATAATGACTTTCAAAGGGTACGAGATAAATGGGAATACATTTTACACGATCGCCCAAGATAAGAAGAGCACCAACCAAAACAGTGGTGTCCGCTTTGATGCAGCAACCAAGAGTGGAAAGGACACATATTATGGTTACATAGAGGACATATGGGAACTTGACTATGGACGTGGTTTGAAGGTCCCTTTGTTTCGGTGCAAATGGGTCAATATGACACGAGGCGGGGTAACGAAAGACCCGCAGTACGGAATGACAACAGTGGATCTCAACAATCTTGCGTACGCAGACGAACCATTCGTCCTAGCCAATGATGTGGCGCAGGTTTTCTATGTGAAGGACATGTCTACCAAGCCGAGAAAAAGAAAAGATAAGGAAGCGAATACATCATACGATGAGCCAAAGCGCCACATAGTTCTTTCAGGGAAAAGAAACATCGTGGGAGTGGATGACAAGACAGACATGTCAGAAGATTATGAAAAGTTTGATGAAATTGCTCCCTTCACAGTGAATATTGACCCGAGCATCCAGTTAAATGATGAAGATTGTCCATGGTTACGGTGCAAAGGGACACACGCGAAGAAAAAGTTTCACACCCAAAGATCCCACTCTGGGATGTGACCGACTTCACTGTCATCACTTTCTTCTCTAGTGAGTTTCCGGACTAATATATCTGGAAAGTCCCACTTCGGACAAACCGGAGGGAATCTTTGTAATAGTTAATTAGGGTACTTATGTGTTTTGGCATTTGAAACGCGAAGAAATATTACGGCAAAAACTGGATGCACTTCGTGTACAAAATGGACAATCTCTTTCGAAGTATCAGGGTTTCGGACGAAAACTCGTCTGTTACAAAGGCATTTCATTTTTTTAAACTTATTACAACTCCAGACTTTTTGTGCGTTCAGTATGCACCATTCAAAGCCACGTCATCAACTTTCAACCCTTTCTGACTTCATTTGCTATTTTTCATGCATTTACTGATTTTTTTGAGCTAAATGACCCTGAAATTGAAAAGTACTACAAATGAACTCTGAAAAGGTTGAAAGTTGGCATGGTATCATTATTTCACCCACATAGCATGTGCAAAAAAGTAGAAAGGGTTACGGCAAAAACTGGATGCACTTCGTGTACAAAATGGACAATCTCTTTCGAAGTATCAGGGTTTCGGACGAAAACTCGTCTGTTACAAAGGCATTTCATTTTTTAAATAACCTAAGTATTACCAAATTGAATATAATGATAAAAAACACTAATATTAAACATAAGAAAAAAGAATCAGTGAAAAATCTATTTTTAAAGTAAAGTTATTCACAAACTAGTGATTCACACAAATTTCAAATAATTCAAATTTAAACTATTAAAATTTGAAAACTACTGGCACTAACAGAAAGTTTGTAATTTTTTGTACCTAAAGCAAAAATATTCAGAAAGAAACTCTAAATACAGCAAAAAACAACTCAGAAATAAATACAAGAAAATAAATAAAGCAGAAAAGAAAAAAGAGAAAAAATATAAATAAAAAAAAGCCCGCCTACTGGGCCACAGCGGCCTGCATACGACTAGACACCCAACTTGTAGTTGGGCCAGGATGCAAGCCCGCAGGCCCAGTAGGCCCAACAAGGCATAGCAGCAGAGGTAGGCACAGAAGGCCTGCAATACAGAGGAGCTCGAGACAGCAGCCGCGGCGGGGCTTATAAGCTGGTGCGGGCGCCCTTCGGCAAGCGAGGTGGGACTAAACTTGCCCGCACCGCACCTGCGGCAGCGCACCACCTTTAGTACCGGTTGGTAGATCCAACCGGTACCAAAGGGATGTCTTTAGTACCGGTTGGAGCCACGACCCGGTACTAAAGGGGGTCGCTTCCCGCCGCTTGGCCTGGCCAAATTTGACCTTTAGTACCGGTTGGTGGCTCCAACCGGTACTAAAGGTCCATCCTATATAAACAACCCTTATGAAAATTTTCACTTCTTCTCTGTTCGCTCGTCTCCTCTGCTTCTTCGATCGACAGCGCCGCCGCCCCCCGTCGCCGCCCCCGTCGCGCGCCGTCCCCGTCGCCGCCCCCGTCGCGCGCCGTCGCCGTCGCCGTCGCCGTCCCTGTCGCCGTCGCCGTCCCCGTCCACGTCGCCGCCCCGGCCCGTCCCTGTCGCCGTCCCCGTCGCGCGTCGCCGTCTCGCCGCCGCCCCGTCGCCGCGCCCGTCGCCGCCCCCCGTCGCCGCCCCGGTCGCCCCGCTGTGAGCCCCCTGCGCCATGGCCGCGCCCTCGATCATCCGATCGAGCCCGCCCGCACACACACACACACACAGAGTACACACACACACACGTACACACACACACACACATTTTTCTTAATTATTTTCTGTTTTCTCTGTTTTGTAGTTATATAAATGTTAGATTAATGTTAGATTAATGTTAAAGTTTTAGCTAGATGAATTAGATTAATGTCAAAGTTTTAGCTAGATGAATTAGATTAATGTCAATTTGTTAGATGATCGAACTAGATATATTAATGTCAAATGTTAGATGAATTACATAGAAATGTTAGATTAATGTCAAATGTTAGATGAATTAGATATATTAATGTCAAATGTTAGATGAATTAGATTAATGTCCTTTGGTGGCTCCGGGCGCCACTTTCGGTGCGGAGGGAGCCGGCACCGCCGGAGGTGGTACGTCGCCGTGTCAGGGAGGAGGACGAGCACGTCCGTCGCTACATGGCTGCTATGGACGTCAGGTTCTCCAATACCTGGCAGGTTCTTCGGGGATCTCACCCGAGCTATGATCCTGTGATGGTTCCTTCTCTTTGGGTGTCCACCGCCCGCGCCTCAGGAACCGCGAGTGAACTAGATCATTCGATAGTATTCGATCTATATTAGCTAGCTAGTGATGTACGTATTCGAGAATATTCGAGACGATGTGTTCGAGATTATATATATTATTCGATAATATTCGAGACGATGTATTCGAGATTATATTCGATGATGCATATTATCTACTATGATTCAGTTTTATCTTTCGAGATGCATATATATTATCTACTATTATTCGAGATGCATATCAATTATCTACTATTATTTGAGATGCGTACTAAATTGTTTTATATTTCTTCTGGATTAGTTAAATAAAAGCTATGGCGGACAATACCGGCAGAGAAGGAGAAGAGGCCGTGTTCGAGATCATACGCTCCCCTCGCGGGCCACATGATCAGAATGAAGAAGATGACGGCTCCCAATATCTGAACAATACCGGGGAGGGTGATATGATATTCGATCAAGACGACCGAATTGATGAAGTCCAGAACTATGATGATCTTGAAATAGCAAATACCGGCGAGGTACATTATAGAAGCAGGCATCTGGTGATCATCACGTGTTTTAAATGATTTTGTATATATATATATATATTAACGAATCGATCTTTCTTCTTTCAGCCCTCCGGATCGAGTAAATCGTCTGCAGGCAGCAGAAAGCGAGGCCCGGCCAAAAAGTTGAAGGATGGCGTAAAGTACAACATCGATGCCATCAAACCTAATGGCGAACCAAGCGAGCCTAAGAAGAATGCGGACAAGTGGATTCGTCAGTGCGGAGTTCTTGTGAAGGACCAAATCCCGATCTCCATTCAAGAATGGAAAAAGCCAGCAACGGAACGTCCAGATCTTACTTATGTTGACCAAAGAGCAAAAGATCGGCTTTGGGAATCTCTCATGTCACATTTCACCCTACCAGATCATTTCACACATGCAGATGTGCAGAAAGTCAAGGACGCTGCTCTTAGGAAGATGGCGCGTGCATTCAACAACCACAAGAAAAATATATGGGCCAAGTACGGAGGAAAGAAGACTCCAGAATTCACGGGAACACTGGAGAAGCAAAGAGATCACTGGCCCGCTTTCGTGAAATTCAAGGAATCGGAATTAGCTAAGGAACGGTCGAGAATAAACAAGCTCAATGCCGCGAAAAAGGAGCATTACCATAGGCTGGGGCCAGGTGGCTACGCGGTGGCCCGGCCTAAGTGGGATAAGGCTGAGCAAGAGATGATAGATGCAGAGGTCATTCCAGTTACATTGAGCTGGCCCCCCAGGTGCAGGATTTGGTTCTATGCGCATGGGGGGGCGTTGGACCCAAAGACAGGCCAGGTTTTGAAGAAGGCAAGTCTTAAAGGAGCCGACGACAAACTACTTGTTGCAATAGAAGAGGCTCGAACGGGGGTGTTCACGCCCAACAGAGAGAACGACGAGCTTACACGCGCCCTGGGAAATCCTGAACACCCGGGAAGAACACGAGGCAAAGGCATTGTTCCGTGGTATCAGGGGTTTGCGGACTGGAACGCCGACTACAGAAGCCGTGCGAGAAAGAAGATGGAGGAGGAGAAGAAGAGGAAGCTGGAGGAGGAGCAGAGGAAGCAGGAAGCAGAACGCGTTAGAGGCCTAGAATCAGCGCACGCGGAGTTGGCACTCCAATTAGAGCGGCAGCAGCAGCAGATCAACTCACTTAGCTAGGAAAGGGGGTCTTAGCAGCGGCAGCAGCTAGCGGATCCATCATTGGATAGCACCGAGCCATCCATGCCGAGAAGCAGCGTGGGTTCCGCCCTGGGCGATGAGTCACTACTGCTGGATAGATACCCTGTGGATGACATCATGGATAACACTAATTGTGAGCTACACTTTAAAATGAAGAACATATCCATGAAGGTGGCGGACGGCATTCCTTATACAAATCCCCCTGAAGCAACCTTCCATTGCAATCCGATTCCAGCTGACTATGCTCGTGTCACGGTTGATGAAGTGGTGGCACAATATTCGGGGCTAAAGCTTGACATTCCTGGATGTGACGACGAGCGCACACTGGGAGAGGCCATACATCGTATCATTCTATGGGGAAAGGATTGCATTGTCTTTCCAAGGCCACCGACACCGCGTCAGCCGACTCCTTCTCCAAGTCCGCCACCGCGTCCGGACACTCCTACTCCTCCAAGTCCGGCAACGCGTCAGGCCAGTCCTCCTCCTCCAAGTTCGGCACCGCGTCAGGCCACTCCTCCTCCTCCAAGTCCGGCACCGCGTCAGCCCAGTGCTCCTGCACCGCGTCAGTCGTCTCCGCCGCCTAGGCAACAGCGGAAGAGAGCCGCCGCAGCTATGGCGTCTAGCGGTACAAGTACAGGAGGCAAGAGACGAGGATACCAATTTGGGCCAAGCCTCGCGCCTCTTCCGAAGAGGTCTTACGACATGACGGATGAGGAAATCAAAGCCAAATGCAGGGCGGACTTGGACGCCCATTTTGCACCGAAACCGCCACCGCCGCCAAAGGAGAAAGTGCCTGAGGTTGTCGTTGAGCACTTTATTCGTATGGCTAAAGAACCAGCTCCCAAGCCTGTTGACTCAGACTATGAGCGCCAACTCAGGAAGGCACATCTAGCAAAAAAAAAGAAGGAGTCGAGCTCGAGCTCGAGCCAAGGCGCAGCTGCCAAAAAAAGCGGGAAAACTGTTCCCCAGCTGGGAGAACAGGCGGTGCAATCGATCCCCCCGCTCATTGTACCAACACATGTGAGTACCGACGCGGCCGATGAGCTGGTAATAACCGACGATCATAGAAGGATGGCTGCCGAGGCCGGTGTCACTGTTTATCAACTCCTAGGCATTGAGCCCATGGATAAGATTAGAGAGGAGGACGTAAAACGGAAATATGCCCGCGGCGAACCTCTGGTAAAGCCTGAGGAGGTCAAGAAGCTCCCAACGAGAATGTATGAATTGCATGAATGGTACATGAAAATTGCCAAGACTACCAATCGAGAGTCCCTCATGGTGAAAGTCAAGGCAGAGCATTACTACCATGAGAATGCTCTGTATGTTGAGTTTACAGAACTGTTTCAGTTATTCAATCAAGACGCACTCGACAAATCTATCGTCAGTTGCTATTGTCTGTAAGTGATTTCTTTCTGTAATTTAAGTCTCAAGCTAGCTGTAGTGCTCGTTGATCATTACCTGTAATTATCCTCACTATATTCTTTTCTGTGGTATTATGCAGGATGAAGATCTATGAAATGAATAAAAAGGGACGCTATGGCATTGGGTTCATTGACCCAAATACCATTAATCAATAGATATGGACGCATAAATGTTATCGAGAAGACACAGAGAAAAGCATGCTAGAGTTCTTGAAGCGCCTAAACACCAATCGAGATATACTACTTCCTTACAACTTCAAGTGAGTCACACTGTCTTGTACTACAAATTCTGTTTTTGCTTACTAGCTAGATGTTAATAAGTGTATAGGGTTTATGGTAGTTGATGAGTGTTATGCACATGCCCGCTTAATTTATACATGCAAACGTGTGCGCATGCAGATTCCACTGGATCTTGTTAGACATTCAAGTTGAAGAAGGAAAAGTTGAAGTACTGGACTCACTAATTAAACCAGTTGAGGAGTACGAAACCGTCAAGGGGATAGTCAACAGGTAATTTCAATCATTATTGAACTATATGTCGGCCTATTTAGTTCGTCATTTCCTGATATCAACTAATTAATAACTCCTTTATTCATTTTCTTTGCCGGCGGGCAGGGCTTGGGCAAAGTTCATCAAAACGGTTCCAGGCCAATGGAAACAAAAGCTGTATTGGTATCGACCCAGGGTAATTAATTAATTAGTACTAGCTAGCTACCATCTCTTTAATTCTAGTTTCAATACCATTATATATCATGCTTGATTAATTATTATCTGATTGAATTCTATTCTCGTAAAGTGCATGAGGCAGAAGCCGGGGAATGATTTATGTGCATACTACGTTTGCGAGAACATTCGCATGATGACGATCGAAAGTAGCACATCTGCTAGACAGCAATGGGTACGTTTGCCAGAACACTATTCACAATTTTTACATCATTATCGATATCTAATCACACAACTAATACATGCATATTGATCTCCTTCTTAAAAGTTTGATATGGTGCGGGATCAGCTCCTACCAACGGATCACGTACGAGCAATTCAAGAGGAAATAGCGGGATTTTTGCTCGACCAGGTCATAGATCCCAAAGGAGTATACCATTACCCGCTACCGCAGTAATGCCTCCATGTAGGAGAAATTGTATATACCAAATTGTATATATACATGTGTATGTGTGAATGGTGGTGCGAGACATTCGATGATATATATATATATGATCGGTTCTACGAGAAATTCTATTTATATATATGCATAACGTGTACAATATGTAGTATCGTAAAATACCAGCAAATGAAAAAGAATTAAATGGAAAACACAAAATTAAAGGAAAAAGAAATCATAAACCCAAAACCCCCTAAACCTTTTAGTACCGGTTGGTGTTACCAACCGGTACTAAAGGTCTTCCACCCCCCGGCGCTGGCTCGTGCCACGTGGTGGCCTTTAGTGGCGGTTCGTGTTGAACCGGTACTAAAGGGGGGGGACCTTTAGTCCCCACCCTTTAGTGCCGGTTACAGAACCGGCACTAAAGGGCCTTACGAACCGGTGCTATAGCCCGAATCTGCACTAGTGGCTCCTGTTGGTTGAATGTTGGTTGCAAATTGATGTTATATATGTGCTCCTGTTGGTTGCAAAATGTTTGTTGCAAATTCATGTTGGTTGCAAATTGATGTTGGTTGCAAAATGTTTGTTGCAAAATGTTGCAAATTGATGTTGGTTGCAAAATGTTTGCAATGTTGGTTGAATGTCGAAGAATATCCGAGTGGCCTATGTTTTGCCGGAATGTTGATTCATTTCCGTTCCGGCAAATTTCAGGCGCTCCATATGTCCACTATTTAGCAAAGGTCACGCCGAAAATTTCCGTAATTTTCGGCATGACTTGTGCTAGAAACTAGGACATATGGAGTGCCCGGGATTTGCCGAAAAGGGGAATGAATCAACATTCCGACCAAATATAGGCCCCTTTTTTCTCTTCATTATATCTTTTATTTACAATTGTTGAATAGGAAACATGTCTAGCCACGCCTCAGCCGGGGGTTCAGCTCGCCTCGAAGAAGACCCCATCGAGGTAGCAAATCACTATTTCGATTACCTGGACGAACACCAGATGGGGGTGCATAGTGGCGGCAGTGGCACCAACCCCGACACCGGCACCAGCACTGGCACCGGCACCAACACCACCCCCGAGACCGGCAATGATGCTGTCGTAGCCGGTAAAGCACCGAAGCAGAAGAGGTCACGAAGACCAAACGAGCTCGGCATCGGACAAATTGTGGTCACGGAGATGCACCCCAAGAAATTAGAGCCAACAGCACCGGATGAAGCGCGCTCGTGCTGGGGCAAACAACTAGGATGCATCCTCAGGGAAACCGCCAACATCAACGACGAGAAGTTGAAGAAGATACCACATATGGAGCACATGCTCCTAAAGAAGTTGCACAATAGGTTCCTGTTCCCCCGCCGCACAGAAAGCAAAGAACCGTGGGACGACGATGCCATGACAAAGATAAACAACAAGGCGATGGTGACGTTCACCAACGACTTGTCCGCCTGGAAAGTTCGGGTGAAAAAAGCGATTGATAAGAATGAACCGTGGTCCAAGATTCATGCTGACAATCCGTCACTTACGGAAGAGGACTTTGAAAAATTCAAGGAGACTTGCGCTAAAGATGAAACCAAGAAAAAGTCAGAGAAAATGAAGGCGCTCCAGGCCAGGAACACGCCTCCCCACCGCCTCGGAAGCCGTGGTTACGAGGGGAAGACGCACGTATGGGCCAAGGAGGACGCCGAACGTGAAAATCACGGAATCCCAGACCCCTTGGCGGAGTTCACCGACCCGCTGGAGCGTGACTGGATCAGGGCCCGGTACAAGTGGGACCGCGTCAAGAAGACCTTTTACACGGACCCGAACACGAGGGACTTCATGAGACTTCTGGTAATTGTTATATTACCACATTATCATATTAGCTTCCAATCAATTCGACTACAAGTTTTGTCACATTATTAGTAAACCATCGACGTTCCTTTTGCAGAAAGAGCAGCACCAAAAGGCAGCTGAAAGCGACGAGTCGTCACAGTCGTCGGCGAGGCCCAAGTGGGACACCCATTTCAACCGGGCCCTGAACATACTGAAAAAGGTCCCGGAGGACACACCGCCGTCCTATGGACGTGTGCACGGCGTCGGAGATGGCGCCTCGTGGAAGATGTGGTACCACGAGGAGCTAGAGGAAAGAAGGAAGAGAAAGTTGCTTACTCAACAGACCATCGACCAGAAGGTCGCGCTTGCGATCAATAAGTCCAAAGATGAGACCAAAGCAGAGTTGGAACAGATAGTCGATGCAAGGGTCAGTGCAGCGGTAGCTGGCGTCACGGCTGACTTCACATCTTCCATTTCTAGCTTGCTTACGGCATTTTTTGAATGGACGAAGAAAAATCCAGATAAAGGGCCAGCGGACTTTCCCCTTCCCAGCTACGTCGGGAGCAATTCGGTGAACATCGCACCACCAGCACCTGCTCACGCCACCGCACATGCTCCCGCTCCTGTTCATAGCAGCCCGTCCTCCGTCTCTGGACTACTCGGCGGGCCTTCGTCTATGGCTGAGCTCGACGCCCTCACGGTAATTACGCGTCATACCCTTTTCACCAGCATGTCTATATAGTCTTCCATCTCGATTGCCTTTCGGATGTTTGACGTCGCAGACATGTCTTCGTAGGCCAACGATACCCCGTGCACCCTACTGTACAACATCAAGGGCCAGAAGGTGGCCGTGGGAAAGGCAATAATCGTGAAGCCGAAGGACCACATGTTCCACAACCGAGAGATGCCCGATGGCGTCTTCAAGGTTAACGTGGCCAGTGTCTTAGCGGGCTTCGAGGATTTGCCTCCTCCGGTACCAGTCGATGACGAGGAGACCCCTCAACGGATTGGCGCATGCAAGAGCTGGTTCTTGCCTTGGCCGAAGACTCTTCTTCGTGTCGAGGCGCCCGGTATCACACCAATGACAGCTTCTCAAGAAGAAATGAACACCACCCCACCTACCAAATTACATGCACCTGTGGTGGCGGGTGATAGCGGACGACGCGAGGGAGAGCCTCCATTAGTGCCAGATGACGTCGCCCCCGTTGTCGAAGAAGCAAATGCTGATGATGACATGGAGGAGGATGATGATGACCCAGACAAGTATTTCAATACCGCCTATGATGATGGAGGATTGATGGCTCAGGACGACGAAGACTCAGGCTATGAGCGTGGAGATGATGACTTGATGCTGCCTGATTTGCCGGAGCCGGAACGTCCTAGTAAGGTGGAATGCAAAAAGTCTCTCTTCAAGCGATCCTCACAGGAGACGCCTCCAGATGCCGCCTCTACCCAGCAACAACCCGAGGGCCGTCCACTGATTAGCCCGACGACACTAGGGGTGACAGTTAGGGAAGGTATGGTGGGCTCACTACCGCCACCCGCCAAGAAGCAAAGGAGGAGACCGTGCAAGAAAGGCCCTAAAGGCGCCAGAGCTGCTTCAAGCAGCCAGCCGCCTCTGAAGCCCCGGGAGGTAGACAGAATACCTATCGTAGGTGCGGAGCGTTTCCATGTCGCCGGCCACCCGATCCTACCTCAGAAAGCGCTAGAGGACATACTGAACAATGATCTAAGTAGACTTCATGATTATGTGCTGGCCAGAGAGAAAAGCCTTCTCATCTCGGGAAAACCAGGATACCCGCTTTACGCGGCTCAGGTGCCGGGTGGGAAGTTGTACGTCGAGGGATGGCCCGCGGATAAGTTCATCCTGCGATTTGACTACATCTACGACATGTTCCACATGACCAAGCTAGATTTCCAGTTCATCCGCATGTATGCGCTGTATCTCAACTACATCATCAGGATCGAGAACATAAAATATATCTGCGTCGCGGACCCGTACCATATGCACGAGAGCTTCTTGGATGTCTACAAAGAGCACCGTGACTATGCGAGCAAGTACATCGGCGGCTTCATGATCGCTAATAAGGACAAGGAAGTGATTCTCCTGCCTTATCATCCCACGTAAGTCATCCGCGCATATCCTTTCGTAAGTGTTAATCATTCCTTTGCAAGCACGGAGGCTAATTTGAGGTGTACTTAATTTGCGCAGCGGGGGGGGGGGCGCCGTCCTCATCATTCGGTACCCATAATACTCCCATGCTATATACTTGGACTCATCAAAGAACATCAAGAAAAAGGATTACAAGCACATAAAGAGTGTTCTCGATAGTGCCCTGTTAACCTTCAACCTGTCTGGTGGATATATCAAGGCGAAAAAGCACAGGAAGAACGGGCTGGTTTTCAGCCATAAGACCGACTTCTGCTGCATCCAGCAACCGCACAACAGTGAGGCTGATGGATTCTACCTCATGCATCACCTGCTCGAGTTCAGAAAGGATAATCAACGCCTTCGCATGTCAGCTACTACAAACGATGCCGATATTGTCAACTGGGCCACAAGCATAGGAAAGACACCGGATCATCGAATCCGAGCTGAGTTTTATCACGTACAGTGTGAACTTGCCCAAGTGATCATGAAGCAGGTCCTCGAACAACAGGGATGTTCTACCATGGGCCAATCACGTGGGATGATGTCCGAGCACTGCTAATCGCTCAGCGTCTGGACCTGAAGCCTTTCAAGAAGCTCGGGTGCTTCCTCCCTGACTATGAAGATTGGACCGAGGACTGATTGTCGTTGACAATATATGTGTCACTAGCGTCCAGACGAAACTATGTGATGTAATTAAACCGTGGTCCTGAACTAGCGTAGATCTCTCTAGTTAATTAGTTTGGGTATGAGGAACTTCGTCTATTATGTTTACTATATGTTGCTTGTATTTTGCTAATTATGCCTCTTTGTTTTCTTAAGTACATTATGTTGCATATTAACGTTCACGATGCAGGTACATAGATCAGAGATGGCGAAGGGCTACTACGTCGTGTTCGTTGGGAGGGTTCCAGGAGTCTACGACCACTGGCCAGACGCTCAGGCCCAGGTGGACAAGTACCCAGGTGCTAGCCACAGAGGGTTCGACAGCAGAGCCGAAGCGGAAAGTAGTTACTTGAGGTGGACGCTCCGGCAAGAGCGGGGGCGGAACCGCCGGTGCCTCAAGTACTACATAGTCGCGGTCTTGCTCATGCTGATCGCTCTTCTCTTCTACATCATGGCTTAGATAGAGATGATGAAACTTGTGTGTGTGCCATGACCATGCAGTTGCACTTATTCGAGACATGACATGACTTGTGTATCGCTATTTTCGAGATGTGATGATATTTGTGTTGAATGATGATGATGATGGTATGACGAGACTACTGTATGTGTATGATATGATGATAATAGTGTATGTTTATTGTGATCTGATGAAACTACTGTATAGAGCCTGTATAAATACATCACGAATACGTAGAGGGGGTATGAATCTGTGAAAGCAGGAATACTAGCAGCAGCGCTGGAAGGCATCTAGCAGCAGCGCTGGATTAGCAACAACGCTTGCCTTTCCACAGCGCTACAGATAGTTAGCAGTAGCGCTGGTCAGTGCAGCGCTACTGCTAAGTCTGGTTAGCAGTAGCGCTGCACCAACCAGCGCTACTGCTACAACTTAGTTCTAGCGCGTTAGCAGTAGCGCTGGACCCAGCGCTACTGCTATAGGTTTTTCAAGCGCTACTAGTAGGGTTTCTCCTAGTAGTGTCAATCTCTCCCTCTCTCCCTCCTCACCCCCCCCCTCTCCACCCTGCGCCGCCGCCGCCGGTCCTCCTAACGCGACCCCGCTCCACGCACGCCCCTCACTCCCTCCTACTCCACTCCCTTGCGCCGCCGCAGGTCCTCCTAACGCGACCCCGGTGACCTCGGCCCCGGCCCCGACCCCAGCCTCTACTTCTGCTCCGGCTGTCTCCTCCGCACGCCGGCAGTCTCCTTCTCCGGTTAGACATCCCCACGCCTCCTCCGCCCGTTTGCTTTCTAGTGTTTGGGTGGATTCCTAGGGTTCTTGCTAGGACATTGCTAGGGTTCTTGCTAGGACATTGTTTATGAAATTGTTTGTGAAGTTAGATAGTTAATAAGAAAACCGAGTCAAAAATGAGTCAAAAATGATTTTCAGAAATTAAGCATTTCTGAAATAGCAAAACTGAGTCAAAAAATGAGTCAGAAAAATGTTTTTTATGCCCAAATTCAAATGAGATGCTTGTTGTACAAATGATAACTAGAAAGTAAAATATTAAATGATAAGAAAATGTTCTCATAGGAATTTGTTCTCGACGTCGACGATGCCCGGCCCGCATCCTCGTCGTCAACTCGGCGGCGACATCCTTGAGAGGCGCCATGTCTGGGACTGGGCTCCACCGGGCTGGCATTGGGAGGTGCTACCTTCCGGGGCACGTACCTTGGTGAGGAATCCGGGTCTCATCATCGACCCGGAGCTTCTTTGGTGGCGGTCGCGTGGGCCACTATCAGTGCGGAGGGAGAGGGCCCCCGCGGAGGTGGTACATCGCCGTGTCAGGGAGGAGGACGAGCACGTCCGTCGCTACATGGCTGCGTTGGACGCCAGGTTCTCCAATACCTGGCAGGTTCTTCAGGGATCTCACCCGAGCTATGATCCTGTGATGGTTCCTTCTCTTTGGTTGTCCATCGCCTGCGCCGCGAGACGTCAACTGGATCTGTATTAGTGATATTACATGATAATATTCGAGATGTATTAGTGATAATATCCGTTGATGCATTTACTGGATTATTCGAGATGATATATTAGTGATATTATATGATAATATTTGAGAAATTTTTAGTAAAAAAATCAGGTACTTTTGGTCTGTCGTTGCTCCGCTTGTGTGACTTTCATGTGTGTTCTTGATGGAGGAATCCAGACTGTTGTCATGGGGGGTGCTTCCTCCTCTTCTCTTCTTGCGATATATACCTCGGTATAATGTGCAAGGAGAGGAGAGGAGGTGCGCCCATCACCGACAGTCGAACTATTAGTGTGAGAGAGTGTCCACAAACATATATACACCACCATATCAGTGTGAGAGATTGCGCACCAACACACCATGACATATGAGAGTTATTTAAGGAAACCTCGACAGACCGAAAGTCAACCGATATTGAATTAGGTCTATTTGGACATGTGTGTATGTTATTGCGGGGAACACCTCCTTGTGCCTATGTTTTGCCGGAATGTTGATTCATTTCCGTTCCAGCAAATTTTAGGCGCTCAATATGTCTTATTTTAATAATGGTCATGCCGAATTTTTGAATCATGAACACAGGAAATGTCTCACGACGATTGATTCCTGAGTGTGAACTCTGCGGCGAAGATCAGGGTTTGTGCGACAGGCCTCACCTGTGAAACGACAGGTTCTTCACCATCAAGCTTGACGAGACCTTCGTTGTTTCTACGGTATGCAACGATGATAAGTGTTTTTTCGTAATTAAGCATGACTTATGTTTCTTTGCTTCAACGTGCCATTTCTGTTTTATACAATTCGACTAGTTCATCCCCTGCCATGCAAGAAAGTATGTCTTGGAGAGGCTCGGTTTCGAAGACCACGAGAGTATGGAGACGAGGAGAGCTAACCAGAGGACTAAACATGGTCACACATTTCTGGTCAAAGTAATGAATCCACTTAATAACACAGAATTAGGGTGCTCAAATTGGCAAGCTCTAGCCAAGGCATATGTATTTCAGGAGGATATGGAAATAACCTTCGATCTTCGTCCTGAAGATCATATTGAAGGTAATATCGACATTTGGGTGGATGTCGATATGCTTCCAGTTTTACCTCCATGTTAGTTTGTCAACCATATTTGTCAAGTAATTTGCATTCTATATTTAAAAATAGTTGGTGTTCATCCATACTAAATTTGTTAATTTATAATTTACATCTTATTTCCTTTCTTCGAGTGAAACACGAAAGATAATTAACACGACACACTACACTTATGGATCACATCTAACTTGGGAGGAGAAGGATGTTCTTGTCACCTTTGTTATTGGTGTCATGTTTGGTAGGGACAACTTCCCGTATAATATGGGACCTGACACAAATTATACTTCATACATGGCACTAGTGCATAGGTTGAGGGCTGATGACATTCGCGCAAATATCTTGGCAAGAGTTGTTAATTAAGTACATGGTGTTGATTACATTGCTAACTAGGCTATTATTATGTTCTTCAACAGAAACTGCCGAATGATGTTGTGCCTCCGTTGATGCATGGCAAAGGTAATATGACAATTAAAAGCCCTACGAGGGTCCAGTTCTCTTTTCCATACTCGACTGAGCGCAAATCAGAAGGACGGCTCCAAATTGAAGCATGGGGATAAATAAAGAAGGATCGCAAGCCACAAGTTGGAGACCGTTGGATCTCTCTGCTTCATCACGGAGATATAGGTGTTTTTCTGGTTTATATTAACTTGGCATGATCGATTAGGATGATGATTATTATGATGTTTTTCTGTTTTATGAGATTTTAACTTGGTATGATTAAGAGGATGATGAGTTGTTAGATGAGTAAGATGATGATGAGTTATATGACATATATTTGATTAAAGTGGATGACTGCAAGTGACCAAGTTGAATTAGAGGAAAATATGGTGTTGCGATTAGAAATACCATATTTTCCTCTAATTCAACATGATCACTTGCATCCATCCACTATAACCTAAATGTTCTTGTTGGTACAATAATTATTGATGTTGTATATTAATATGTATAACCGTGTGTAAATACAACATAAATATAAAAAAAGAAATATGTGCGTTTAACAGTGGTGCCGGTTAGAAAAGCACGCTATCGCTAACTCGGTTAGCAGTAGCGCTGGTTAAGCGGCGCTACTGCTAAAATTTAGCTATAGCGCTGGGCAAACGACGCTACTGCTAAAAGTTAGCTATAGCGCCATAGCAGTAGCGCGGGGTCCCGCGCTACTGATAGTCCAAAAACCGGCGCTACTGCTAGGGTTTTCCCTAGTAGTGTTTTCCGGACTGAAATAAGTATTGAAATATTAACGTGGATATATACACTATAAGAAAATTGAGATACTGTGATGAAAATCCTCGTGACGGTGATGGACAATGTCACACAATTACCGAATGTGTGACGTTTTATAGGTAGCATCACTGATCACCATGAATCGGTGACGGTTAATGTCACAATACCGCCTCGGCGGTTGGGTGCCACTGGTTTGCCAATTTCTGTGACGATTTGGAAATTTGATGACGAGCCTATTGAAGTCACCGATTATTATGAATGCATGACGTTCATTTTTTGTCATGTAACGTCTAGCAGTGGGACCCACTATAGATGGTTCTAGCTTTTTGAATAGTAGGACCCACACGTCAATGTTGACAATGGGGCCGCCATTGTTTATTCACGGGCTATCGAGTGATGTAATTATTTTCTTATATCTAATATCAATAGTCGGTGGCATGGAGAAAAGGTTATTGCGGGCGTTTGTGAGGTGATGCATATGGCATTGCGGTTGTTTGGTCCTATTTAAAAAAAGGTAGGTAGTGACTGGCAGATAAAAGGTGTGTATCGTGGATAATTAGAGGAACAATAGGCCCAATTTTAGGACAGATTGATTAGCGTGTTTGTGTCCGACGAAAAAAATCGGCTACAGTGATCGGGCAACCTCATGTCTATTTACATGCCACTGTTAGCGAGAGATCATGATCAAAAAGGAGTTTTATACATCTACAAAGGTGTTTATACATCCTAGACCGCTTACACTGGAGGTTGGGGACTATGCACAAGAGTAGATTCAGACTATAAGACAATCATCGTTGAAAACAATTGTCTGAAGTCACCAATTTTATTTAAACAAGTAGTTAAAAAAATCACTCATTTGCATTTTGTTTATTTTCAGATCACATAATTAATACCCCTGTGTACAACTTTCGATATATTTATTTAAAATTCTTTTAAAAAGACTACATGGAAAATAACACATCATAATGTCTATGTAAAAATTTACCTTTTTAATAATCATTTTCTACTTATTTCAAATTAAATGAATTACATAATATATTATATGGAGATTAAATTCTGAATCTGAAAATAAATTCCACACAAAAATACTCTTTTCCCTACATCCACGTACTCTTTTCCCTTCACTTCTGTTTCTTTTCCCCGCATCCACCCTGTGTCCCCACCCGTTATAGACCCAACCAAAATTTCTCTTCCTATTTCGCCCGAGAAAAGGCACCGCCCACCCTAGCATTTTTTTCGTTAGATTCAACCGCCTGTCTTATCCCACGATTGTAGCGGTCATCGCCGGTAGATTTGGGGGCCGTGCTCGGATCCACCACATCAACTAGCCCCGCGAGAACTCTGCTCTATTCTGGCCCTGATTGCAGCAACCGGTGACGGCGGATTGGAGGAGGCCGCTCGACCGGCCAAGCTCGGATCCACCGCATCAACCCGCCCCGCGAGCACCCGTCTCTATTTATCCATCGATTGTAGTCACAGGCGACGACTCCCGGTAATTTTATCATCCTGCCCTCCTCATCCCGCAAGCCCTTAATGTTCAGTGATTAGGGTTCATGCATACAACTAATCATCTTACCCTTCTCGTTAATTAAGATACCACAGCCTGCTATGGTATAAGTGCCTGAACCTCCGACTAATATCTTGCTTTCTTTCCCCGAAGTAAAAATTCATATGAAAGTCTCTTTGGTGTCCCAGCTATAGACATAAGAGATCACCAGGATACAGGGAAGGGATTTGGGGAGAAAAGCACCGAGGTGATGTAGACGAAATATAGTAGGTGAGATCCAGAGTTGTATTGAAGAGGAATTCAGAGATTCAGTTTTACAATTCATACTCACAGTCTCACACACGGCAACAACTTGCCCCTTTAACTGAACTCAGGCACCACGCGGCAACAGTCGTATTGGACAGTCTCTTGCCCGTTTCAGGTCTTAATTGATGGTTTAGGTCCAACCTGATGCTGCGCTATATCTGTTTGCAAATGTTTTAAACCTGCAGATTGACATCCTATTTATAGGTATGTGCAAAACTGCAGTACTGAGCATGATTTTGCATTTGCTACAGCCTGCTATGCTAAACATGCGTGAACCTGAATATATGGTACTCTAGTACAGTTAGGCCCCGTTTGGATACAAAGTAATTTCAACGTATTATTAGAATACCATATTTTTTAGAAAACCTGTAGTTTTAAATCTTTTGACGTGTTTGGGTATGCTAATAATTGTAGTTTAATAAAAAGTGGTCTTTTTAATACTATGTTTTTTTAAGTATTTAAAACAGAGGCTCGGACCTCTTTTTTTTCTTAAACTGAAAAGGATGCTTGTGTCACCCCCTAGATAACTCCCACACAACTTGGTTTATAAGCAAAATTAACCACATGGCAGTATCTCTTTCGTAGTATTGATTCATTCCTCTCCATAGCATGCACCACACTAGTTAAGCACATGTGATCGATGCGTGCGCCACTCGGAGGTCAGCGATCAGAAGGCCGTACAACCCCGTGTGCAGCCGGGCGGTCATTAGCACACATTGATTGATCTGATCGTGTAGCTCCTTAGGTGTAGGCGTGTAGCAAAGTTTTGTGTGAACAAATATTAACCTCAAACTGAATTCTAGCGACTGCTTGTGGTTGTGCTACCCCATAAATAGTCCTTCAGTAGCATCGTCTAAACTGAGTAAAGACTGAGACTGCACTTGGTCTTGATACAATATATTACCATATTAAGCTAAGTGTACAATGATCTTTTATTTAACTGAATTCTGGATGCTCCATATTTCCATGTATGTTATTATTTTGATAAGTTCTACAACCCTGGCATACAAATAACGCAGTGAATTTTTTTTGTTGAGCATTTGTATATATAGCATCGTGCATGCTAGTTTAACAAGAAATCCTTCAAAGCATCATACAGTAATATCTTTGCCATCTCAAATTTTCTATAAGTGGTAAGTACAGAGAAGCATGAATTCAAAGTATGAGTATAAGGGAACACAGGAACCGGCTTAAACACAGTGACTGTTCAGAATTGTTTTACGTGATCTAGCTTCTTTTTTTGTCTACCACCAATGAAAGCCAACTTTGACGAGACAAGTCAATGTAATCAATTACTCCCTCCGTTCTTAAATATAAGCCTTTTTAGAGGTTCCAATATAGACTACATACGGAGCAAAATGAGTGAATCTACACTTTAATGTATGTCTATATACATTTGTATGTAGTCCATATTGAAATATCTAAAAAGGCTTATATTTAGGAACGGAGGGAGTATGTTACAAGTACTCCTCCATCCGTATGCTTACTCATAGTGCAAGCAAGAGTAATGTTTTTCACTAATTTTGCTTTAACAATTAGTGGTATACAATATTATTGTATCCGACGTTTGCATTCTAAGTTATCTACTTTATTATATTCATGTGTACTCCAGGAAAGTACATATGCACCTGTAAAATGGCTGCCTCTTTTAAGGTCCACTTCCAAACATGTTTAAGCAGAAATCATTTGTCCAGTGTTGATATCATAGTCTGGTAGGTCTTTCGGCAATTCATTAAGTTCACTTACTATCATATTTTCTATCTACTACTACCATATTTAAATAATAATATTATTTTTATTTTTATAGGAAATATGTCAAATGAACAAGGAAACCGAAGAAGTTGTCAAGCATCACCAAAAGACCAGATCTAGGTCCTATGTTGCCCATTTCAACAAACTTGTAAGAATTCCAAATACCTTATTTCTAGTCCTATGTATATCGCATCTCATATTATACGGTCTAGTAATGATAGAATTTAATATATCTTGTAGGAAAATGACAAGTAGAACAATCAGGACCCAAGTCCTCTTGAGGTTTTTAAAGACACCCATACAAACAGCAAGACCGGTAGCATGAGCGAGCTGACACTTGTATCTCATATTGACTAGGAGAGTGCCCGTGCGTTGCCACGGGCCAACAAATGAATGTAAATATTACTCGAGTTTTTTTTATCAAGAATGTGCATATTGTGTGTGATATTCCGCAAGACAACAAACACAAGCATCTTTCTCTCTTTTCAACAAACACCAGTCACCCCTCTAGCAAACCTTTCAATCCAAGTTGTTATCGGTTACCT
This sequence comes from Elymus sibiricus, assembly GCA_039707655.1. NCBI lineage: Eukaryota > Viridiplantae > Streptophyta > Magnoliopsida > Poales > Poaceae > Elymus > Elymus sibiricus. Next base: position 13,468,293 of record CM077673.1, on the reverse strand, counting down.
TCTACATCCTTACATCATTCATCTTTCAATTCACTATCCTTTGACTATGTCTATGGCTTCTTTGTCGGTGTGTTGCTCCCTAATATATTTGTTCCATTTGGAACACCATCAGTGAATGGTGATTCATAAGGCGCCTCACCTTAGTACAAGTCTCTCTCTCCCTCGGCACCTCCGTCCCTCGACTTTATATTCCTATGGAGCATAAATAGACATACAATAACCGTAGAACAAAGCTGCGTCATTGTCATTCCAAAACATCCACAAGTGAAGCCTATAATTACACGCTAGAGCCCTCATCTTGGCACTACTTTCTCCCCGGCCGTTTGATTCAATGTTTTCCATGTCACGTGCGACTAATAATGTGTTTGTTTTCTAACATACACTTTAAATGGATATAACAAAGAAGCTCTACAAAAATATCATGTGCACTACAGTTTACAAGGATCCATTGGCATAAAGCTTGAGAAACCACATGTGGTTGTTTGATATATTAAGCAGGTCCACCGACGAACTCATGATTCGTAGCTAGTCACAAATGATACTTTCTCTTACAACACAAAGAAGTCATTAGATGGGCCTTGCAAGACATGGTGTAAACTCTTGTCCGGTTCATCCCGTGCAGCTCCGTTGCTGCAGTCTAAAGTTCAACAACCCACCTATCTGCATTTGGTTAGTAAAAACAATGCCATGCTAATAATATAATCTCAAGGCCATTACAACGATAGAAAGGAGTCCGGTTATCAAGCTTAATGGCGAACATTAATCGCACTGTATCAAAGACGAACATACATATTCCCAAATAGTGTCGAAGGCTAAGTACTCTAATTCTTATTTTAAAGGTATTATCATGTACGATTGATCATACTACCAATACTTATCATGAGAAATAATTCTTTCACACTTTTAAACTTAATTTGGTAGTCTGTGTGGTTGCTACACAGGTTGTTGGGAACTTGAGTTGAGCGTAACAGGTACATAAATTATTGTGATAAGCCGACTAAGTTTATTTTACTACACACGTTTATTTTACAGCAAAATCCTTGATTTCTAAGTTTCAATCAACGCACATTCTAATTGTATGTGTATTAAAGGAAAACGTTGTAGACCAACTAAATGTTGGCACCACCGTGTTTGTTTTACGAGATTAAGTTTGTATGTTTGATACTCATGTGCTTTGGCACTAAAAAGAATATACTTGACAAGATGGACGTGCTCTGTGTGAATTTTATCAAATAATAATAATAATAATAATAATAATAATAATAATCCTTTGTCTTATATTTCCTTGACATTCTTTCATACCCAACATATATATGATTTGTGCACAAGATTCTATGCAAGAGTATCTACGTGCATCGAGGGAAAGGAAAGTACCTCAATGTGGTTTTTGTTGCTTTTCACATAAAAAGAATTCACTTCTTACAGAGCACCTATTATGCTGCAGTACCAATAGTTAGGTTGGCACAATGGGCCGGTTCACTTCTTGGTTATAGGTCAGGGTGTGCATTCGGTTTTTTCGGTTTGATTCGGTTCGGTTTATACGATTTTTGGTTTATACGGTTTTTATACTTCGGTTTATACGGTTTTATACATATATACGGTTCGGTTTCGGTAATAACCATTTGATTTCGGTTCGGTTTCGGTAATAACCAAAATAACCAAAATTGACGCGAATTTTTGAACAACAACAATTATTATTTGGTCACATGATTCGGTCCATGTATGTAGGTTGGATTTTTCATGTGAGAATTGCGTATGTAAATTAGTACATTATTAGATGGCAGCGGATATGAAGTATTAGGCAGGTTTGGAGTGTCCACAGGATTTAGTCCTAGGCGTTAGATGGCAATATACATGATTGATTTCATGAGGCAGCAAACAGAATTAAAAAAAGGAAAGATAGTGCCAAGCCTGAGCGTCTCCCACGTCCACAAGGTTTTTTTGTTTTTTTTATGGACTGCCTGGGATCGGGTGTAGGCACGTAGTGGTGTCTGGATGTATCGCTCAACAAAATAGGTTGTATGGGCCGCATATTTTGAGGCCCAAACAAGCCCGACGCGTGCCAGGTGCCCTGGTCAGTTGGAGCGGCAGTAGTTTAGTACTACATCGCCTATCGAGCGGCAACGCGGTAGGAGTAGTGCTATAAATTGAGGGGTGGATGAGGCGGACAAACTCATATTTTTTCACACGGTAACGCTATTTACGGTTTTTTCGGTTTAACCGAAAACCGTTCGGTTTCTAACCGAAAAAACGAAGTTTAAATGGTTTCTGGATTTAGGAACTGAAACCGTAAACTGAAAAAACCGAAATTTCGGTTCGGTTTGTATTTTTCGGTTCGGTTTTTGGTTTTCGGTTCGGTTTTGCACACCCTGAGTTATAGGAGTGGCAAGAGCAATAGGTTTTCGTAACCATGGATACAAAATCTAACGGAATACAAACATAAACATTAAATAAGTAAGTAATTTGTTATCTGATAAAGCTAGATCGAGATACATTGCCACAACCAGTAAATCATGTTTGGTTAGTAGCAAGACATACAACTTCCACTCTTAGTACAAACAAGGATATCCGGTGATATATCGGATGATATGTAGATATATTGGAGAGAACATATCTGAATTTTTCCATTATTCTTACTCAAAACATTTCTTTAGTAAAACAAAATGTGTGATGTCAATGCTTTAGCATAACAATTTTAGATTCCTAGTTTGTTAACTTGTTATTTAAGATACTACTTCATACCTAACATAATTAAGACAATTTTTAACACTATATTACATTATGTTACGAAGGGAGTAGTAAGAAAGATACATAAAATAGTTACTATAAAATGAAAAACAATATGTTTTATATGCATTTGTATAAAACAAGATGCGTGAGTTTAATAATATGATGAAGTTATAAATACATAATCTTATTTTCACTGCTTTCGGATAAAGAAATTTGGTCATCTACGTATCGGGGTATATCAGTGGTCATATCGGGTCAGATCTTGGCCATATTGGTTGATATTTCGGCCCATATCGGATGATATGTGTGAAAATGATATTTGCAAAATGGTATGCTATGTCTATATCGACATAGCGCACAAATAATATATCGGCCTATATATCGGTCGTATCAGCCTAGATTTAAAAATTTGAGTACAAAATGAAAGTACAAAGAGAAAAATAGTGAAGAGTTGGACTAATAACCTTGCTATAAAAGCTTGGCTCCCGGTAGTGTGTAGGCTTTACTTTCCTCTTGGAATCTCCAGATTGGTTGAAACATAATTACGTAATGAAAATATGCCCACCAGGATCCAACCATTTCACTATTCTACCTATCAGCTTCTCAACCTACAGGTAGAAGGTGTTGTTGCCGCGGCCTTCTCGCTCGCTCGCCGGAGCTCTTTCACTCTCTCTCTCTGACGCACAACAAAGAGGAAAGGAGGAAGAAGAAGGCACAGATAACTCGGTTGTGTTTTTTTTTCCCGGCGCATGTACGCCCAGCCGCAACAACGGCAGATTTTCTTCCCTCAAGCAACAAACTCGAGCTACACCCACACCAGTCTACAACGACCTCCACACGGATTTTATACCCAGGCCAGCGTGTCCACGATCCCCACGCTCCCACCTGGGCGAGCCCACGATCTGGTCCGCTCTGGCGGCGTCCACCACGCGCGCCCGTACGCACGCACCGCGGCGAGCCCACCCCGATCGCCTCGCTCTCCCGGACCAAGTCGCCAACTGACTACGCCTACTACGACGCGTCCCGTGTACATGCACACGCGCACCCAAAACGCTACCCACACACGCACACACGCAACCCTACCACGGACCCGACGCGTCCGACACACCCAGCGCGCGCCCATACACGCGCTGGACGCGTCCGACACGGCGCCGCGGCTTATTTTCCCAACACTTCACCCCCTAAGCCGCGGCTCAGAGGAGGCCGTCGTCCTCGACGCCGGCGTCCGCCAGCAGCGCCCGCTCCGCCGCCAGCTCCTTCCGCAGCTGGGGGCACTCACGTTTGAAGTTGCCGCGCTCACCGCACTTGTAGCATCGTCCGCGCCACTTGTTCCCGCCGCCCGATGCAATGCTCGCCGCGCCGTCGTCGTCGTGGTCGTTGTAGCCGCCACCGCCCTGACGTCGCTGCCGCGCCTGCCAATGTGCCGCCGTGTACATGAGCTGACCATCCGCCCGCTCGCCGCCGGCCTGCGCGCGCCGCCTCGTCCTCTCCTCGAAGGTCTTGAGCCGCCCGAGTGCCTCCTCGAACGCCATGGTGCCGACGTCGCAAAACTGCTCGATTCCGGCCACCGCCGCGTACAAACGGTCCGGCACGGAGTCGAGAGGCTTCTTCACCATCGCGGCGTCGTCCAGCGTCGACCCGAGCCCCGCGTAGCGCGCCGCCATTCCGCCGAACTTGCCGGCGAACGCATCCAGCGTGTCGTCCTCCGCCATGCGCAGCCGCTCAAATTCGCCGCGGAGTGTGGCCAGCCGCGCCGCCCGGACCCGGTCCGCTCCGACGAACCTCGTCTTCAAGCTTGCCCATAGCTCCGCCGCCGTCTTCTTCGACGAGACCTGCAGCAGAGTCTCCTCGGAGAGCGCCCCGAGCAAGTACGCCCTCGCCGGCTTGTCCTTCTTGGCGATCACCGCCGCCGCCGCGTCCTCCGCCGGAACAACCGCCTCCCAGAGCCCGGCCGCATCGAGGTTGGCCTCCACCTTAATCGCTCACACGGTGTAGTTCTCACCGGTGAGCACCGGGCACTGCATGGGCAGCGACCCGCCCGATCCGCCGGCGTACGGCACCAACGACATCACCGGCGATCACCCCCTCGAACGTGGCTCCGATACCAATTGTTGTTGCCGCGGCCTTCTCGCTCGCTCGCCGGAGCTCTTTCACTCTCTCTCTCTGACGCACAACAAAGAGGAAAGGAGGAAGAAGAAGGCACAGATAACTCGGTTGTGGTTTTTTTTTCCCGGCGCACGTACGCCTAGCCGCAACAACGGCAGAGTTTCTTCCCTCAAGCAACAAACTCGAGCTACACCCACACCAGTCTACAACGACCTCCACACAGATTTTATACCCAGGCCAGCGTGTCCACGATCCCCACGCTCCCACCTGGGCGAGCCCACGATCTGGTCCGCTCTGACGGCGTCCACCACGCGCGCCCGTACGCACGCACCACGGCAAGCCCACCCCGATCGCCTCGCTCTCCCGGACCAAGTCGCCAACTGACTACGCCTACTACGACGCGTCCCGTGTACATGCACACGCGCCCAAAACGCTACCCACGCACGCACCCACGCAACCCTGCCACGGACCCGACGCGTCCGACACACCCAGCGCGTGCCCATACACGCGCTGGACGCGTCCGACACGGCGCCGCGGCTTATTTGCCCAACAGAAGTGCCAATTATAAGTTGCAAGCATTGAAGAAAAAACTAAAAAGACCAATTATATTGTTCTCCAATAATGAGTATCATTCACAAGTTGGAGCAGGATTGGTAGTTGTACTGCGTTCATCAAAATCGAGACGAGATAGTAGCATTGGAGTGTATGTATGTACCTTCGATCTTCCTTGCCCTCTTGTAGAACAGCACGACCATGTAGGCTACGTCTCCTAGCACCATCTGCACCCTGAGAAAAAGAGCATGAGAGATGAGATGATCAGTGGCGAACACGCCATTCATCTCACCGAAGCCTTACAGATTTTACAAAGATAAAAATATGTTGCCCATGAGTCCGTAAATCCCCACCAGGTAGGTAACATCGGCCGAAGCTTCGGCGGCCGCGGCCAGTTCCGCCGGAACTACGTCAGACTTCCCGAGGAAAACCCACCTACAAATTGAGATCAAACCATCTTACACAAAATCCACGAGTTGACTTAGCACAGCGTACAAAATTACCGAGGTCTTGCTAGGAGGAGACGTTCCCGGAGTCGTCGGCACATGGATTCTTGCTTGCGCTGCATCGGAAGTGGGACATCGCACAAATCAAAAATGAAAAAGGGGCACCAAATTGCATCCCCGAATCAACCTTGAACTGAGAAAAAATGGGAGAGAGAAAGAATGGGGCCGTACCATGGGTCTTCTTGGGCGGACAGGGTGGCGGCGGTAGGCAGCAAGCGACTCGATCCATTGATTGGAGGATCGATTCGAAGAGCATACGCTTTGGGTGGACGAAGAGGAAAAAGAGCGAATGGAAGTACAACGAAGGGAGGAGGGAGGCCGAGACCCACCTAGGCCAGGCGTGTGGTCGCCACCTGATGTACATGGCTGCTGGGCGGAGTGGTGGTGGCGGCCGGCTGGGGAGGGAGGTTATGGCGTCCGGCTGATCCGTAGCTGGTAGATCGATGGAAGGCAGCGCAAGGAGGGAGGGCTTGGAGTTGGGAGAGGTAGGTCGGGGGTTGGGGGCCTCGTTCGGTTTTTTTCGTTACACGCGAGGGAGTCTCGTTCGTCCGATCTTTTTTGTAACGTGGGAGGGGATTACGTGCGACGGGGCCTCGTTGGTCTGGTTTTTTTTGTGCGAGGGGTTTTCTTCCGTGACTTGCGAGGTAAAAGCGAGGGGGTGGATGGTGGGGTGGAGAGAGACGAAAAAAGACCAGGTAGGAGATGAGACGAAAATAAACCGTGAATGCCGGCTACCAAGTCCCCTTTTAGGAGTAGAGAAATGAGCCGCTGAGTTTGTTCAAAAGAGGGAAAGATATCTCGCGAAGGAGGTGGACTGCCAAATCAGGGGGAACAAGCATTTATTTTTCTGGATTTTGAGGTGATTATTTGGTTTCTGAGTTTATGGAGTTATCATATGCTGAATTGATTGATTATCATAATTGCCATATTGTCATATTTCTGAGTATATGGAGTTATCATATAATGAATTGATTGATTACCATAATTGCCATATTGTCATATTAGAGATTTTCGTGAGTTTATGGCCTTACCATATGTGAATTGGTAAGGAATGTTAATTAATGTAATTTGGTGATGTATGGAAATATTAATTAATGCGAGTGAGCAACTAATGGTAAGATTAATTAATTCAGATTTGATTTTGAAAGATTCATTATAAATTAATCTTGATTGATTCTTTCACATAAATACATTACTAAATATATGACGACGGAAGGAGGGACGAAAAAGGGCGGACGAAAAAAAACCGGACGAAAAAAAACCCAAACAAAGGTGGGAGGGGAGACGAAAAAAAACCGAGATTGAAGCTACCAACTCCCCCTTTAGGAGTAGAGATCAAGTGTAATCCAATATATGAAATTTGTCTTACTTGATCATCAATATGATTTTTATACTATAGAATGCGATGGAAAGAAAAGGGAAACACAGTCATCAGGTGAGCAGCCAGTATTTGATATAATGATTATAACTGAAGTTCTAAAGGAAGAAAGCGCCTATAACACCTTCCTTTCCAGCATGCGGTATGCATCAAGATCGGGTTGTGTGGAAGCACTACTTCACCGGCACAGATTCGAGGCCTATACGAAAGAATTGAACAGAAGGATAGAGGAGAAAGATGCAAATGACAGGCACTCATGACATTGTCTTGTTTCTCTTTCTGTTCTATTATTGGTTTTTGCCTGATATTGTGTGCACGTTGCACTCATGACATTGAAAATGAAAACACAAGTGTCTTCAGTTCTTGTAATGAAAGTTGTACTAAGGAGTGCTTTGCTGTTCATGTATGGTTTGATCCAAATCCAGCCACCAGAGTAACATCGAAAATAATTAATGCTTGTAATGAGAAATAAAATGTCTGTTGCATAATTGTTGTTGTTGTAACATGAAGGCAAAGGAATAATGTTGTAATGTATGATTTTTAATGGCGAAATCTAGTATGTGCTTGCTTTTTAGCAAAATGATATAGGCTAGTAGAGTTTGCCCTAATAATAGTGTTGTCCTAGCATTGTTGCTTCCTATAACTTGGGTTGCTGAATTGTTATCCTATTGGTGATGCTTGCTACTTTTCAAGACTTGTAAATAAATCTATCTCTTGGTTATACATTTTTTTAACCACTATGAGTTATTCTTGGGTTTACTATTTCATTGGCCCATCTGCATGCTTGCCTTGCTATTTAATATTGTATTCAGATTCACAATCAGATACACCTTCTGTAAATAAATATAAGACTGTTTAGATCACTAATACTCTTCTGTAAATAAATATAAGACTGTCCAATATTCAGATTTACAATTAAGATACAGTACACTGTTGTGTTTGGTCACTTGGGAGGAGTTAGCCGCAAGACTTGAAGCACAAGACTTGCCATTTGAAAAGATGCATAGAAAGCACCAAGAAGAATCAAAAGCTGTGAAGAAGAGTCCAGGAAAAGAAGCAACATGATACGGATAACCTGATTGGTTTTCTCTCAAGGGCTCAAGCAACTCAGCAAGATAGTTGTTAAATCATATACATTGCAATCATGAGGACAACACATGTGTTCTTTTAATTATCTAAATACTACTTTTATCTTGTCTATTGTCATGTCAAATTGAGTAATTGTTATTTTTCATTGTCATTTATATTTAGAGGATGATTTGATTGAGAAGATTGAATATATAATATAATTGTCTTTCCTTTCAGTTTATAATGTGATTTTGCTCTTAACTTATTTATATAACGCGATGTGATGTGAATTAAGCACTTAATATGATATGCATTTGCAATATAGTGGATTTGATAATTTATTGTAAATGATTTAAAATAAAGTAAATATATTTTGATGATGTCATCTTCATCAATAATGTAAATAATGATGCCAGTAGTGGGATAATCCATTGGGGTGTTGATGTGGCATAAAGTCGGTGACGTTGCTCCATCATTGAATATGGTACAATTTGGCATCTTTGCTCCTAACATGTGACATTAATCGTCTGTCACAAAAATAGCAAGTCGTTGAGGTTTTAGAGAATGTCACCGAAGGTCCCATTTTCTGTGACATTTTTGTGTGTGCGCCGTCACTAGGAGTAATCTGTGACGGGGATTCTGTGACGATGCTTGTGACGCCCATAAAACGTCACTCAGGGGTAATTTGTGACGTTATTTGCTATTCGATGACATTTTTTGGCTCATCACAGTAGGTCTGATCTCTTGTAGATATAATAGCAAATTTATTACCAAAACTAGTGATATAGAACTGAGTCCGGTGATCGTGGTATTGTTTGTGAGTACTGAAATCACTGTTGAAATATGAACGTGGTTAATCCTAATACTGAATTTTAGTACAAAAAGTAGTGATATAAAACTGAGTCGGGTGATCGTTGTGCTGATTTTGAATACTGAAATCAATATTCAAATATTAACGTGGATAGTTACTATACTGAATTTTAGTACCTAAACTACTGATACTTAACTCACGTGGGTGATCGGGGTGCTTTTTTCAGTACTGAAATCACTACTGAAATATTAACGTGGATAATCACAATACTGTATTTTAGTACCGAAACCACTGAAATAAAGCTGAGTCGGGTGATCGTGGTGTTGTTTTTTAGTACTGAAATCCGTGTTGAAATATTAACGTGGATAGTCACAATAATGAATTTTGGTACAAAATCTAGTGATATAGAACTAAGTCGGGTGATCGTGGTGCTATTTTTGAGTACTGAAATCAGTATTGAAATATTAACGTGGATGGTCACTATACTGAATTTTAGTACAGAAACTACTCATACTGAACTGAGTCGGGTGATCGTGCTGCTGTTTTTTAGTTGTGAAATATGTATTGAAATATTAAACTGGATAATCGCAATACCGAATTTTAGTAGCAAAAGTAGTGATACAGAACCGAGTCGGGTGATCGTTGTGCTGTTTTTGAGTACTGAAATTTGTATTGAAACATTAACGAGGATAATCACAATACCGTATTTAGTACCAAAATTACTGATATAGAACAGAGTCAGGTCATCGTCGTACTGAAATCAGTACTGAAGTAAGTCTAGTGATCGTGGGGCTGTATTTTAGTACTGAAATAAGTATTGAAATATTACCATGAATAATCGCAATACCAAATTTTTGTAACGAATTAGTGAATTTAGTACCGAAATTAGTGATATAGAACTGAGTCAGGTGATCGTCGTACTCAAATCAGTACTGAAGTATAGAACTGAGTCGGGTGATCGTGTGGCTGTTTTTAAGTACTGAAATATGTATCAAAATATTAAGGTGGATAATCGCAATATTGAATTTTAATACGGAAACTAGTGATGTTGAACCGAGTCGGGTGATCGTATTGCTATTTTTATGTACTGAAATGAGTATTGAAATATTAACCTGGATAATCACTATACTGTTTTTAGTATCAAAACTACTGATATAGAACTGAGTCGGGTGATGGTGGTGAAGTTTTTTAACTACTCGAATCAGTGTTGAAATATTAACGTGGATAATCACTATACTGAATTTTAGTACAAAAAGTATAGAACCGAGTCCGGTGATCATGGGGCTGTTTTTCAGTACTGAAATAAGTATTGAAATATTAACGTGGATAATCGCAATACTAAATTTTAGTACCAAAACTATTGATATAGAACTGAGTCGGGTGATCGTGGTGTTTTTTTTTAGTACTAAAATCAGTGTTAAAATATTAACTTGGATAATTCCAATACTAAATTTTAGTACAAAAAGTAGTGATATAGAACTGGGTCGTGATCGTGGTGCTATTTTTGAGTACTGAAATCAGTCTTCAAATATGAACGTGGATAGTTACTATACAGAATTTTAGTACCAAAACTACTGATATTGAACTGAGTCGGGTGATCGTGGTGCTATTTTTCAGTACCTAAATCAGTATTGAAATATTAAACATGGATGGTCACTATACCGAATTTTAGTACAGAAACTACTGATACTGAACTAAGTCGGGTGACCGTGTCGCTATTTTTCAGTACTGAAATAAGTATGGAAATATTAACGTGGATAATCGCAATACCGAATTTTAGTAGCAAAAGTAGTGATATAGAACTGAGTCGGGTGATCGTGGTGCTGTATTGAAATCAGTATTGAAATATTAACAAGGATAATCACAATACCAAATTTTAGTACCAAAATTACTGATATAGAACTGACTCAGGTCATCGTTGTACTGAAATCAGTACTGAAGTATAGAATTGAGTCTAGTTGTCATGGGGCTGTTTTTTGAGTACTGAAATCAGTATTGAAATATTAATGTGGATGGTCACTATACAGAATTTTAGTACAGAAACTACTGATACTGAACTGAGTCGGGTGATCGTGGTGCTGTTTTTTGGTACTAAAATCAGTATTGAAATATTAACGTGGTTAGTCGCAAAACTGAATTTTAGTAGCAAAAGTAGTGATATAGAACTAAGTCGGGTGATCGTGGTGCTGTTTTAGAGTACTGAAATCAGAATTGAAATATTAACGAGGACAATCACATACCGAATTTTAGTAACAAAATTACTGATATAGAACTAAGTTAGGTCATCGTCTTACTGAAATCCATACAGAAGTATATAACTGAGTCCGGTGATCGTGAGGCTGTTTTTTAGTACTAAAATAAGTATTGAAATATTACAGTGAATAATCGCAATACCGAATTTTTGTTACGAATTAGTGAATTTTAGTACCAAAATTAGTTAGGTACGAACACCCGTTGAGTGTACCATAAAGGACTAAAATTGGAGGAAATCTAAGGCAGCAGTATTGTTTTCATCGCAAATCGATAATGAACTGAACCTCATTACCATCATACCAAGTAGCACTGGTGACAAACAAATAAAGACAGTGTTGTTTATTTCATGCTTACCCTATGAATTTCGGCAAAATTTGATACTCCTTTAACATGAAGATAGCTAGTTGTACTATACATGATATAAATTATGTTTATCTTCCTTTTGTCTAGTTGGATGAAAAAATAACTGAATAATGCTGAAATATTTATGTGCTAATAATCATCACATATATTAGTGTGTGGGCAACTTTGCCTTTTACTTTGGATACGCTCTATTATTATTTTTAAACTTTTTTAACAAGGTTATTATTTTTAAAATTTAGACACCAAAGTTAGTTAGCATTGAGTGTAGGTCCTTACTCTCCACTAATATATTCATATTCACATGATAAATATCGCATCGATAGGTGGTAGGCGATCATTGCAGTCTGCACCACTCCTTGTGCATACACTTCTACATCCTCCGTCTCATGGTCCATATGACTAGCTGGCGTCCATATTTGTGTGCCGCCATATATCGAACCAACACATAGAACTGTAAGCGAAAATTTAAGTCACCCATGGAGAGACATTTAGGACTATTAGGGTCGGATTGGGATGCATCGAGAATAATAACTTCGGATTAGATTAGAGTGAATTCCACTTTTTTGTAGTTGTACATTTGTAACACTAATTACCCCATCAAGTGGAAACTCATCTACAATACCCCTTTGGAAAGCTTTGACCCCTCGATTTCTAATGTGTGTCCATCAGGCAAGTGCGAGATGAAGCCCGGGGTGCAAATATATGTGGACGATGACGAGGAATGGAATAAATGGACAAGAGATGTCTGATCATGATCGTCAATGATGCCCTCTGATCTTTAAAGATTTATTTACAAATCATTGACGCAACATGCCGATCATATCAAAAAAAATAAAAGGAAAATACAAAACTGGGGAAAACCATGCTAATAGTCTCCAAATATGTGTCACAAATGTACAACTACAGGGTGAAAATTTGAATTCACTCTTCAGATTTTCTCATAAAGATATGGAGGATGAGACATTTAAAAGTGGTGGGATAATTACGCTTGGAATCCTGGCACCAGCCACAAGAGTCCGATTATTTTCCGACAACATTGACAGCAGCTGGAGTCGCACAAATATGCTCTGTGAATTATTTGCTGCTGCCTAGAACTTTCTACGTAATAATCGATATCAGTTGGGAGGTGGCACGTGCGTGCACCCATCAGTTGGAAGGTTAAAATAAGTCAGTTTAATTAGATAGTTTCCCAAATACTTCGGAATAAATAGCGACCGAGTTTAGAAGATTTTATTGTTCCACCCATTGTATTATAGAAACTGTAGCATACACTATGCACTGACATGTAGTGAACTGACGACGAACAGCGTGGAACCTTTAGCGGATTGCAGTAGAATTAATTTGGAGCCTACATGATTACATAGGACATGGATTTCTATCATTATTTTTGGCATTTGTTACCATTATAGAACAAAATACACATATAGCAATAATGGAATATATAGATGCGCAGAAGATGAAGACACTTAAGGATTGGTACCTACCAGCGGAGCACCCAGGATAAGGATGCCGCAGCACAAGAGCTGTCGGTAGAGGGGCATATATACTCACTAAATTCCACCCATAAGTCACTACACCACGGCTTGCTCCCATTGATACACTCCCCCAAACGCAAAGGATGTGATGGATACCTTCCCTTCTTATTCCACTCAAGCCTCCACCCCTCACTTGATTTTGTAGCTGTTGTGATCAATGCGGTTGTCTCCCTATATCTTTTCTCCTACCACATGCTTCTGTTGAGTGGCCCAAACTGCCACCTGCGTGTCTATGACGTGATTAGACCATGGAAATTTACGTCGTAGGTGGGCTTCGCTTTGCAGGAGGTTGTGTTGCTCAACTTGTCAGTCATGGCCGACTAAACCTCCTGTTACTTCATTCATTTCTTCTTTCCCAATGCAATGGGATGGTATCCTGCCCTTCTTGATGCATCTCTTGCCTTCTTAGATAGACTTTAAAATACTATAATGAACTATTGAAACAAGTCCACATGACTTGCTTCCACTTGAAGTGATTCATTCATGCTGCTTGGACAGAAACGCTATGTGTCGAAAAAGAAAAGAACGGTGGGTCCCACCTCTAGAGACTAAAACACGCATGGTTCCGAGCTACCTGCCTCACCGCATCACCTAGAGTGAGTCAGAGGAGGAGACTAACGGATCCACATCCAGCGTGTGGCCTCCTTGCTAGCGATATCATGCACTACGCAATCCCAACTAGTTGGAGAGGACAAGACAGAGACTGTGGCAGCCAGGCGATGTTCCTTCTTGCCGGTGGCTGAGCGCCTGAGCACAGGACGTTACCAAGTCTCGATGTTACCACTCAAACTGTTCTATCACCACTTGATCACAATGCTTTAGTTTTCGTTCCTACTATCCTCACATCTATTTCAAGCAGCTTTCACGGACCCTTGCGTGCATGTGGGTCGTTCGATGAAATGTCGCATCCACGGGTCACCGATTTTGTCGCTAGCACATACTACAACTAACATGGGATTGATGAAGCGAATCTGTCTTCGGCCTTGACACTACTATGTTTGTCACTTTTTCTTCAAAGCCTTGATTTCCGAGTCTGGCGTGGTGGTTGTTGCACATAGCATGGCGTTGAAGTACCTTTTACTTAACTCATCAAAAATTGATTCACCAAGTGTCTCTTTATCAGTGTATTTGGTTTGAGAACAAAATGAAGGAATGGGTTGGTTTTGCACCTGCCCCGTATATTTGTTTGGTTGGAAGGAGAGCCGAAATGCACCCATTCCTCCAAACCGAATATTCCCATGAGATGTGGAACCAACTCATTCCACTAAATCAGTGGAATTCGATGGTTCTCCCACAATTAATGTTGGAAAACAAGTAAATTGTCGCTTGTCTCATCGCTCCCACACCACGCGCTCACCTCTCAACTCCGACCCAAACCATTTCACAGGGGTCGCTCCTCCTCTGTAGTCTCTCCATCTGACAGGTGAAAGGAGGCGACGGGTGGTTGGCGCCGTCAATGCCCTTGTGCGTGCAACCTTTACCCCTCTTGAAGTTGCGGAGGTGCATGCCTCATCGCAGATCTGGCCAAAGGGGATGAGCGGTGCCATTGGAATTTTTGCTAAGGACACCGGTCGCTTCGTTGTGCATACTTCTCTCACCCCGGTACAGAAGGAGCAGACACAAGCAAGAAGAAACTAGCAGCGGTAGGGACGACGACCCGTTTATGCTCATGGCAGCAAGAAGCGCAAGGCAGCGGCTTCACCTGCAAGCCAATTGGCTAGCAGACCAGCATACAACTTCACCTGGTCGTCGCAGCGAGTAGCACATGTGAGTAGAACATGGATGCGGCTTCACCTGCTAGTCAATTATGGCCTATTTGGAGAGGAGTAGTACCGACAAGCAAACGAGCAGTACAGAAGACATGCTTCATTACATGATGCACGGCTCAAGTTCAACGTTTCTAATCGCCAGACGTAAATCAAAATTAATTTCAGATTATATTTTGAGTCATTGACTTGTCTTTTTCTATGCATATACTGGATAAATTGCATTAGGACAAATGTTGGCAATATATTTTACTACTATATTGTGTGTAAGAATGTTAACAACTGTATGTATGTATATTTGATAAGTAGTACCACCATTCCAATGAAAGGAGGTGAGATGAACCAAAACCATTCCATCTCCCAACCAAATACTGTATGGCAGACATCCACTTCCATCTAATTGCGCTAACTAAACACAAGAAAAAAAGTAATTCATTCCAATGGAATGGCACCATGGTATTCATTTTTACCTTGTTCCCAAACCAAATATACCTTATATGTTTCAGTCATCCATGGGATTCCCCACCCACTCCGCCACTATCAACCATCTTGTCTCGCTACCGATTTTTTCCCCATTTTCTGCAATCATTTCCATTTTCTCTTGCATGTATTTTCTTTAAAGTTCAGCTGGTATTTCTGGTGCATCACACATCTACACTCCTAGTCCGAATGTTAAGTCTCTCAATGAGCGACTATATTTCTTCACCTAAACTTTTGTGTGTTAGTTCGTGGTGGAGTCACAAAAAAGATGGATCCCAAGCCAACCATGCATGGACTGAGAGTATATGTATATATAAGTGGCTCAGATCGCAATGGTCCCCAACCACTTATTACGGCAAAATTTATTATGTGAATATGCTACTGAAGTGTGAGGACTTGCAACTACAATTATTGTCTTTTATATTTAAGTCTAAAATAACAATAAAGCATGTGCAAAATAAAAGAAGTTGGCCACCCACTCATATATATGATGATGTCGGTACATAATTTTTTCAAAATTATATATTTAGCTGTTTTCCAACCAAAGTACATAAATAACAATATAAATACAATCTGTATCTCCCGGCATGTACAACGTGGCTAGCTTTTTCCATATATCCTCAAAGGAGTGCCTTCTAATAATTCCCAAACGAAAATTAAATATCCTTGTAAATAGTAATCCCGAGTATTTGGTGGAATAACGAGGGTCAATTCATCATTGAATTGTGACGAAATCAATTCTATATACATATAGTCGCTCCAGTTTCAGGCCAACATGGGTTAACGCATCCGGTGATGTTTCCTAATTCTTGCGTAGCCATCTCAAGAACTGAAAACAAAATCGATCTCCATACTAAATCACGTGCATCGGTTGAGATCAACAGAGCTCACGGATGCAAAGATAAACTTGAAACAAAATAATACATCTGCCAACAAACGTGACAGGATATCTAACAAGGAGCTGCATTTGACAGTTGAATGACTCCCTAGGAAAATAATCGAGACGAGCTGAAGTTGAGTTGCCTTCATCCTTCGCCTCCCAAGATGGCTGCTCTTGAGTTTCGCTCACCACATAGTATGCTCTAGCATAAAAGCGTCCATATTGAGACGATTGGTCCCTTCCACCCATTGTATAGTTGGTATATGGTCTGCCCTCACATGCATGCATGGAGCGGAACGACCACAGATAGAGTGACACCTTCAGCAAAATGTACGAGTTTGGAGCATATATGATTATATCACGTTGGGTATTATCAATTTTTTTGTGCATTTCTCACTTTTGTTCTTGAATAACAAAAGAAACATCGAAGAAACAATGGTATATATCATATATGTGCATAAGGCCAAAAGCAGAAGGATTAGTACCGTCACATATGTGGATGCACTCAAGATAAGGGTGCACTCGCTGAAATCCACCCACACCTCACATGATTGTACAGTAGTAGGCATTGGAGTTATAGCATAGGTACTATTTAGTACTCCCTCCGTCCCAAAATAAGTGACTCAACTTTGTACTAACTTTGTACTAGAGTTAGTATAAAGTTGAGTCACTTAATTTGAGACGGAGGGAGTACATTTTTAACGTAGTTATAGAGAATCTCTTGCCTCTTTGCTGGACAAGACTTTCTTCAATATGCACTGATTGCACTGACGAGGAAGAGATATTGATATGTTTGTGGCATACTTGTCAAGGAACGAGGTAATGGCTGAGAGGCGGACACTTCCCAACGAGTGGAAGAGAGACCTCTGAATTTTCCTAGAAAGAGAAGGGTGCAGACATCAGCGCTTACTCTGAATCGCTCAAGTTTTGCAATTCGTCCGAAGTTTCAGTCTGAACCTTTGGACTGACTCTGATACAGCAATACTTGGTTGACCCAAGGTTTAGCAACAACTTTGTTGCAATAGGGAAATCGGAGCTGCTTGATGTTAGTGCCTTACTTAGCTGAAGTTCTAAAACCTATATGAAACGTGATGAGCGTTGATTTTCTTGCTAGGAGTATCACGCATGGCTTATTCACAACACTGGATTTCATATCTCACCGAGATTTTCTCAAGCCAGACTCGAGCCTTAGCGTTCTTTGACATTGCCGAGATCAAGCCGATAGCTCTGAGCGGGCTCGAGGGTCATGCCTGCATGATGTATGTCTATGACATGGTGGGCTCCAGTTTACAGAGACGACACACTCAGATTTCCCCCGGATTCCCGATCCAGAGCTCGGCGCGGTGATGTCAAATATATCACATAATTTAAAGATATAAGCATCTAAAATTTTGTCTAAGAACAATACATGCATAACCAGTTAACCACATACAAAAGTAGTTCTCCAATTGTCTTCGTCCTTGAATCCTGACATGCGCAACATGGGTATGGAAAGCTGGGCTGGCTCAATACTCACACCAATCAAATTGAGTGGACGTATCAGCTATCGTCACCACTCATTGCTAGAGTTGAGCATCACCGATGGTCCAACTTTGCTCAGATGTGCCATCTGATGATGGTAGCGGTAGAGAAAATAACTAGAAGATTAAAAGCATTTCTAACCGATACCCTATCCGGCTATAAGGGAGCATAAATTCGGGTTTACTCCTCTATGCCACACCTAGCCGAAGTTCTAAAATCTATAAGGAAGGATAAATTTTACTGTGGCCCCTATCCAAGCCCTAAATATCCTTCATCTGGAGGCGGCAGAAGGTAAATTTTCATAACATAAAGGCCTCCTTGTCTGATGCCATCTCTAGCCCACAATCCTCCTCACCATCCCAGGCCTCGTGAGCAAGTGCGCAACTTTAATAAAGTGGCTGCATGCATGATCCGGATGTACAGACGGGGGTCTTCATCCTTTTCAAAAAAAAGCAAGTGCGCAACTTTGACTCTTGGTCGTCGGCGAGGTAGCCGGTCTGGAGCTTGGCCATGGTGCACGACACCTTGAGCTCGGTCACCATGTGTGTGCCACCATGAGCTTGGACGAGGCACGGGCGACAACGGGGAACTGCACACCATCAGCACACACGCACCTGTCTCTCGCTAACGGGCTCACTCCGGCAGCTGTAGGTGCTCGAATAGGTCGTACACGTACCATTGTTTTTGAAGGACCACCACATACCACTGTTGCTCAGCCACGTGCTTTGGCCCTTCCTCGCCGGCAACCTCCGCATGAAGTGGCCGCACAAGACGGCGACATATGCTGGGGCTTGCTGCGTGCGTGCCGCCGATGCCCACTGTTGTCCTAGACTTCACTGTCCACTGTTGCTCGTGACCACCATTTTCATCGGCATGGTCACCATCATCATCGCTCCCGCCGAAGAGCATAGCAAGTGTTCAACAAACTGCAAGAGTCAAATGAAAGTTTTACTCCATTATATATATAGGGGATTGGTTAGGTCCGGCCAACACTTAGTGCAGTAAATATACTACCCTAATGTTTACTCCTCCATTTTATAGGGAATTTGGTAGAGTTGGCCTTATATGCGTGCTAGTTGTATCTGGCACTTTGCCTATCGGAGTTCGAAGGATTGACCCGAAGGACAAAGTCGTCGTGCACGAACCGGAGGTGGACATGATTTGTGGAAGTAAAACATTTTTAACTTACTCAGTCGAACTATGGGAGCCCAGTGGACAAGCTCTTCTTCCTTCTCCAGGGAGCCATTGTTGTTCGAATAAACTGATCTACATTATTAGTGGCAAAAGACTGGGTGAAAATAGAACACAAATAATTCAATTGTGTAGTGTAGCACGCCCAAGTGAAACCAATCCAACGTTACATTGCGATCACTCCATAGCAACGGCCACGTCCTCTTTGAGCTGCTCTCTTCAATTGGAAGTGGGTTGAGCGGAAGCATTATTCCAAATAGCTCTCCGTCTTACGGAAATTTTTCAAGAAAGAGCTTTCAACAAGACACTCACAAGCTTCTGACATAATCCATTTTATCTTTCAACACGACCAATAGTATTTGATTGACAACAAGAGCGCACCAGAAAAGTATTCATTGAATTCAGAATATTGGAGTGGTAGACACTGTTTCAAAGTTAAAATAGTTTGTTTTTGTATGAGCTTGCATATTCAATTGCTTCCCGAAGTGGAGTTCTGCCGTCAACGGAACTGTTCTGTACCAGACTCTGCCCTCCTCATATGCTTTTTGCGGGATCTTTTACACACTCGTTCATTACTTTTACCTACAACCCTAATAAGAAAGTTGTTTCAGCATTCATGGTGTGATATGAATGCAAATTTTGGAAACCGTTATTTCATCTTGAAGAAGCATCAAGTTGAACAAGTGATCATTCATATGTACAAGCCATAAAAGGTTTGGGCAAGCAAGTGAGAAGACGGAGTAAGTGGTCGTTCAACTGGACTATGATCGACTTTCTGCTCTCCCTAGCTACTTAATCTTGCTAGACCTGTTTGTCCCTGTCCTTGTGATAGTGAGAATAGAATGGTTCCTGCACCAAGGGGTGCTCTTCAATCGGAACAACCTCGCACGCCGTAACTGGCAGGGTAACAAGCATTGCGTATTTCTTCATCATCATGAGACCATTTTACACCTATTTTTTAGTTTAAGCATGCTCGTATGGTGTGGCCCATGGTTCAGATAGCTCAAACATCTACCCTCCCTCACTGGAGCGGCCGTAATAAGTTTGGGAACTGGTGGTTGAGGCATTTTAATAAAAAAATCCATTCACATATTCTTGCAAGGGCCGTACATAGCCCCATCTCTGGCCTTTTGAATTTCCAGGAAAGATGTTGTTTACAACAACAA
Organism: Elymus sibiricus; assembly: GCA_039707655.1. Classification (NCBI taxonomy): domain Eukaryota; kingdom Viridiplantae; phylum Streptophyta; class Magnoliopsida; order Poales; family Poaceae; genus Elymus; species Elymus sibiricus. The sequence goes on along the minus strand of CM077673.1, from coordinate 13,447,987 downwards.
AAATCTATTTCAACTCCCGTGTAGGTTACTCATTCATGTACACTGACATGGACCTTTTTACAATGGTGTCCACCCAGTTAAATGGTTTTCTTCAACCATGAATGGTGGTGTAGTCTGCGGATTGGAGCTCCTCCTTGCATGAGGATGCTCATGGTCAGATACAATAGATGCTAAAGTAAATGAGATTCATCCGAAATACGAGTTCAACCACAAAGTTTATACAGATGAGGATCCCTCATTGGTAGGAATCTTACTTGAAATTGTTAAGTCCAGACGACTCCATACACACTGTAGTTTTATATCATTAGGCTTTCGATTAGGAGCGAGAACTAGGCCGTCCTTACTTTCAAATTTCCATAAAACTTGCTCAGGCATGCATTGGATAGCTGGATAAAAGTCAACTAAAATTGTGCACATGAAAGAAGATTAGGATTCTAAAATACATTGTGCTAATTATTGTGTGTGTGCTTGATTATTCATGACTTCCTTTCAAAAAGGAGGAGTTTCAAAACCGTCCACCTCATGTCGTTGTATCAACGTAGATACAATGTTCTTCGGCAAATAGTAGGGAAGACCCCTAATGAGCAATTTTGTAAATAGCTTGTGGAAAACTGCACAACAGATCTTGTGCACCTATATGAATTTTGAGTTTACTAACCACATATCCTATTCCTATGTGATGGATATTGTGCACCTAAATATATAATTTAGCATGTAGAAAATAATTTTGCTCGAACATTTTTTGGGTCAGAGATAATACAATCCATTTCAAACAACACCGAATATATGTATGCATGACCACACTGGAAAAACTGTTTGCATAGAAATCAGAAGCGCGGGCTCTCGTCAGAGGCGGTATACGCCGAAAAACATGCTCAGCAAAGAACACCACAAAGACATGCCGCAGTCAAGACACTGCTAGAAGGTACTCAACAAACATAAGAGACTAAGCAATCGTGCTATATGCCGAGATGTAAACAGTTAGCTCACAGGCTGGAGTGGTCACCACAATGACCAGCACTGTCGACTACCACTTCACTGGAGAAAACCGTGCTCGAGTCCGTCTTCCAAGGGGCCGACATGGACGGAACTGGAGCATGAAAGACATATCACCATTGATGATGGGCACTCGCGCGGAGCATAGCCGCCTCAAATCAGGAGCATGTTAAACATGAGATAGAATAGAATCCTAGAGATATTTCCTAGGTTAGCCTTTCTGTTATTCTGTTAACATCTTCTCCTTATCTCTCTCTCGATCTCCTTGTACTGGATGCATCCTAGCGATCGTCCACGACGTGTATGCCACGGCAGGCTGTTGCCCTCCTTCTATAAAACCCCGCGGCCACCTACGGGTGGAGATACGCTTCCTCATATGGTCATCAGAGCCTCTTCCTCCTAGATCGCACATAGATCGCATCTAGCCACCATGACGAACCCAACTACCCTCCCCGCCGGTACCATGAGTACGCTCACCACCCAACCTGCATCATCTTCCACCTCCGCCCCATCCACCAGCACCACTCACGTCGTCACCCTCGGCCCTCCGCCCCAAGAGAAGCTCACCAGGAACAATTTTCTCCTGTGGAAAGCCATCGTGCTGCCTCAGATTAAAGGCGCACAGATGCAACACTACCTCGACCCAACGAGCCCTGTGCCGCCGGCCACCATCACCGTCACCACCGACGGCAAAGAGGAGCAGTTCGTCAACATGGCACGCACCCTCTGGTATGCTCAGCAGTAGCAGCTCCAAGGATACTTGATGGGATCCCTATCCCGCGAGATTCTTGCCCAAGTCGACACGCTCCAGACGCCAGCAGAGGTGTGGGCATCGTTCCACGCCACGTTCGTGGCGCAGACGCAGGCTCAGTCCATCAATACCAGGATTGAGGTCCACAACCTCCAGAAGGGCAACTCCAGCATGGCCGACTATCTCGCCAAGGTAAAATCACTCACCGACGAGATCGCCTGTGCAGGTCCTCCTCTGTTTGCGGCAGAGATCACTTCCCACATCCTTGCGGGCCTCGACCTCGACTACAACCCGGTCGTCTCCGCTCTCGCAGCTCGTGTGGAACCTGTCACGGTGCCCGCACTACTAGAAAAACGGCTATAGCTAATATGGACATTAATGGCGCACCATGTATGTGGTGCGCCACTGCTATATAGCAGTGGCGCACCAGATATGGGTGCGCCATTAATGGCCATATTACTAATGACGCACCTGGTGTGTGGTGCGCCTTTACTAGTTTTGTCCTGGCCCCACACCCTTCCCAGACTTAGCAGTGGCGCACCAGGGGAAAGTGCGCCATTACTAGTTTTAACTAGTAATGGCGCACCACACCCACGGTGCGCCACTACTAACAATTTTTTTTTCAAAACTAGTAATGGCGCACCACACACCAGGTGCGCCATTAGTAACCCTGGTTACCAATGGCGCATTCTTAGGAGGTGCGCCATTGGTAACCTGAGAGCAGCTAGATATTTTTGACAGCCACCTACCACACTCACTTTCCCCACTTCATTCTCTCCACCTCTACCAAGCTTGGTCTCGGCTGCCTCCTCCTCCTCACCTCATTTGCACCATAGATTCACCCAAATTAAGTGGTTAAATTTCCTTTTTTTGATAGGTAAGTAAGGGGAAAGCTTTCTTTATGTTCTAGATCTACTTTTTTCTCCCTCCAACGTACACACTTTTTATGGCCTAGATCTACGTATGTTTGTGGTGTTGCATATGTTTGTGTTTGCAGGTACTGGTATTTGAAATGCGATAGTTGCCAATATTTTGCTGGAATGTTGATTCATTTCCGTTTCGGCGAGAATTTGGCACTATGCATTCTTTTTGGTCCTATTTTTAGGCAAAGTCATGCCAAAATTTTTTTTGGTTCTAAAATATCATTTTGCTCTACCCCGCAGGCGACCATGGTCCGCACGATGACCGAAGGCATCGTGAATAGGTTTTTGAGCTCCGCGAAGGCCGAGATGCTTCAAAAGAACGAGACGGAGATAAGAAGTCCGTGTCGAAGATGCAAGCTGAAGAGCCTTATGGACCCGGATTCCAGACAGGTGCGGGACCACCTGCTCGTGCGTGGTTTCATGGATGGCTATCGGTGGCAAGGTGATGAAGATGATTATGAAGTCGTCCATGGGGGCCGGGCAAGAAATAAGGAAGGGCAGCAAGACAATAGCGGCGAGGGCGGGCGAGAAGACGAAGAATCTCCAGGACATGATCACGAAGTAGATGCAGGACACAGTCATCATGTAGAAGATGCCGGACATGATGATGAGGAAGATCAAGACGAAGGGCATGATCATGAAGATGAAGATGCCGGAGCAGACGACGATGGACCATCGATGGGCTGGGTGCAGGACCCTCATATTCAAGAGCTGCTTCTCAAGCAGACGGGTAACGCAAGAGCTGCCGCCCGAGAGAAAGCCAAGCTGGATCAACTAGAGATAGACGCGGTTACTCCATTGTATGAAGGATGCAGGCCCGAGGATACACGCCTGAAAGTAACGCTCATGGCTCTGGAGATGAAGGTAAAACACAAAATGACCGACGCATGCTTCGACGAGAACATGTCATTCAGGCACGAACGTCTTCCCAAGGGGAACAAGTGCCCGACCAGTTTCGAGGAGGCGAAGAAAATCGTGTGTCCTCTGGATTTACCGCACGTGAAATACCATGTGTGCATGAACGATTGCATCATTTATCGGGACGAGCACGCGGAGTCTACCATATGTCCGGTGTGCGACGTCACTCGATACAAGAAGAGGAAGAAAGCTCCTCGAAAAGTGGTGTGGTACTTTCCGATCACTCCTCGTCTGCAGCGGTATTTCGCGGACCCTAAGCAAGCAGAGCTCCTGCGTTGGCACGCGGATAGGGAGGAGAAGAAGCGAGAAGATGACGGAAATGATCCGGAGATAAATAAAAAAGACAAGATGCTGAGTCACCCTAAGGATGCGAGCCAGTGGCAAGCGTTGAACTTCGAACACCCAGAATTTGGGGACGATCCAAGGAACATCATGCTGGGCGCGAGCACCGATGGAGTCAATCCGTTTGGCAGCCAGAGAAGCACACATAGCACCTGGCCTGTGTTTGTGTGGATGTACAACCTTCCCCCCTGGATGTGCATGAAGAGGAAGTACATTCACATGAGTATGCTAATTGAAGGGCCGAAACAACCAGGGAACGACATCAATCTGTATCTGGGGCTGCTGAAAGAGGAGCTAGACACGCTGTGGAAAACGCCAGCCAATACGTGGGACGCCGCAGCGAAACAATATTTCCCTATGAGAGCCGCACTGCTCACGACGGTGCACGACTATCTCGGTTACGGATATGTCGCGGGGCAGGTAGTCCACGGATTTTGTGCATGCGTCAGGTGCATGGATGACACAACGTATCGCCAGCTAGATAGAGATCCCGGGTCTTCAAAAACCGTGTTCATGGGACATCGAAGGTGGCTTCGCGACGATGACGCATGGAGAAAGCGCAAGGATCTGTTCGATGGTGAAACCGAACCCCGAAGACCCCCACGTACGAGGAGCGGCGAGGAAATAGACGAGCTGTTGAAAAATTGGAAAGAGTGCCCACCGCCGGGAAAGAAGCGAAAGGCGCCAGAGCCGCTGCTGAAGGTATGGAAAACGAGGTCTGTTTTCTGGGACTTGCCGTACTGGAAGATCCTCCGTGTGCCTCACAGCCTTGATGTCATGCATATCACGAAGAACGTGTGCGAGAGTCTGCTTGGTACCCTGCTCAACATGCCAGAGAGGACCAAAGATGGGCCGAAAGCAAGGGCAGACTTGCAATCAATGGGCATCAGGGAGGAGCTTCACGCAAAACGCCCTAATGATGATGATGATGATGAGGCGAAGGACACGGAAAGTCGTCGCAAAGGCAAAAAGGCCAAGAAGATCGAATATGACTGCCCTCCCGCGTGCTTCACTCTAAGTCAGAAGGAGATCGAGTAGTTTTTCACCTGCCTCGTAGGAGTAAAACTTCCTTACGGTTACGCGGGGAAGATAAGCAGATACCTAGACTCAGCGAAGCAGAAGTTCAGCGGGATGAAGTCTCACGACTGTCACGTGCTGATGACGCAGATACTTCCAGTTGCAATCCGTGGGATCATGGACGCGCACGTCCGTGAAACGCTATTTGGCCTATGCAACTTTTTCGACGTCATCTCTCGGAAGTCGGTTGGCATGAGGCAAGTCAGAAGGCTACAGGAAGAGATCGTGGTGATACTATGCGAGCTTGAGATGTACTTCCCGCCCGCATTCTTCGACGTTATGGTGCATCTGCTGGTCCATATCGTGGAGGATATCATCCAACTCGGGCCGACGTTCCTGCAAAGCATGATGCCGTTCGAAAGGATGAATGGTGTCATCAAAGGATATGTTCGCAACAGGGCACGTCCAGATGGAAGCATAGCCAAGGGCTTTCTGACCGAAGAGTGCATCTCCCTCTGCACGAATTATCTAGGCATTGAGAACCCCGTTGGTCTGCCCGTCAACAGGCACCTCGGCAGGCTCGCTGGATGGGGTCACCGCGAGGGTCGCCGCGAAATGCATGTCGACTTCAAGGGTCGACTCGCCGACATTGAAAGAGCAAACCTAGTCGCGCTACAACACATAGACGTGGTCGATCCTTGGGTGGTAGAGCACAAAACCTTTATTGAGAAGACGTACAATGACCGAGGCCAACAGAGGACGGACGGAGATATAATCAAAGAGCACAACTCATGTTTCACGCGTTGGTTCAAGGACAAGCTTCTGTCGTACCCTTTACATGAGGATTCTTCCGCGGAAGAAAAACTCATATTTGCCTTGTCACAGGGCGCCGAGCACAACCTGATGACCTATGAGGCGTACGATATCAAAGGCTACACATTCTACACCGAGGAAAAGGACATGAAGAGCGATTATCAGAACTCCGGGGTAACGATGGAATCCTACACCGGTAACGACAAGGACAGATACTACGGAAGGATCGAGGAGATCTGGGAGCTGAGCTACGCTGGAGAGAAGGTCCCGATGTTCCATGTCAGATGGGCCAAGAGCGTCCTAAAAGAAGACCGGTATTTCACCACCATGGTTATACCCGAAGCCAAATCCAAGACCGCGGGCGCAAACGTCACCGCGAAAAATGAGCCATGGGTACTGGCTTGCCAAGTGGACCAATGCTTCTTCATTACCGACCCGTCAAAGCCCAGTCGTGTTGTCGTGAGGAGAGGCAAAAGGAACATCATCGGAATGGATGGAGTCGCCAATGAGCAAGACTTTCACAAGTACGGTGACCCGAAGATGGAAGATGACGACGACGATGAAGTACCATACACCACAAGAAGAAGCAGGACCACCCTACCTAAAGGACGTCCGTTCAAGAGAAGAATTCATGGGGTTCCGGGGCTAAATTATTCAACCGCGAGAAAGAAGGGCAAGAAGATTGTGAAAAGATAGCTAAGATCGAATCACGACGTGTCGGCCGCGTGTGTGTGTCAGTGGCAAGCTCAATCTTTGATGACTGTTATTTCATGTCACTTGATTTCAACCATGTCATCTAATTCTAAATCTTTGCACAATGGTTTTATCACTCCATTTGCATTTTCCTTTTCTTTTATCTCAAATCTTAAATTATTACATGCAACTAAAAATCCAAAAAAATAAAAAAAAAGTTAGTAATGGCGCACCAGGAGAAGGTGCGCCATTGCTATCACGGTGTTTATGGCGCACCCCTAAAAGGTGCGCCATTGATATACCAATTTTTATGGCGCACCCCTAAAAGGTGCGCCATCGCTAACCCTCCCCCCACTACGGCATTATCCTACTCCTTCCCCTTCTTTCATTCCCTCCCCTCACTCGTCTCTCCTTTGCCAGCCACCGCCGCCACCCGGCTCGTCCCGCCTCGCCGCCACCCACCTCGCCGCCTCCACCTCGCCGCCACCCAGATCGAACTCCGCCGACGAGCCCAACCGCCTCCGCCTCCGTGTCCGCCTCCAGATCGACTCCGCTGTCCCCATCAGCGCCTTCACCGCGCAGCGAGGCTCACCGACGACCCCGTCATCCTCCGCCTCCAGCGCGTCCTGCCACCCCTGCCCCTCCGATGGCGTCGGTGGCGCGCCTGGGATCCTGCATCACCCGAGGTAAACCTACGCATGGCCTCCCCCCCCTCCCGTTCCGCTGGTTGTTAGCTACCATTAGATTGGATCTTGGTTCTCTGTGTCAACGGCTGTGCAGAGTAAAATTGGCGTGATTGATCTTGCTCTATGAGGATTCGAGGGTCAGTTAGTATGGTATACGAACTGTATCTATCTCTAATGTATTCTCAAATTGATTTCCCTGGCACTACACACTGGATATATGTAGGCCTTTTTTTGTGCAGGGACAAATAGTTACCCCTTTCTCCTGAAATGTTGATTAATTTCCGTTTCGGTTGAGAATGGGCACTCCTAGGTCAAGAAAATTAGCAAAGGTCATGCCCAATTTTCTTGACCTAGAAGGTGCCCGATTCTCAACCGAAACAAAAATTAATCAACATTTAGAGACAATGTTATTTCTACAAAGCAAATATTTCTAAGTGGCTTTTATAGTTTTCCCTTAAGTTGAAATGCAAACTATTTTTTCTTCCATACATATGCCATGCTAACGAAAGCTCAACCATCAGGCTCTAGCAATAACTCATTGTTATTTGTTTATTTGTTTGATATATATATTGGTTGCCTTGGTTGTTTATCATGAAAAATGCTTTGTTTGTATGCTTGGTAATCAGAATGCAGGGATAGCAAGTTTTTCTAAGGACTTGTATGAATCACATGCAAAGTAAAATAAACCAAGAAAAGGAGATCTTACCTATGGGTGTGCATCAATTTGCATGTTTTATTCTCAGTTTTCCTCTAAATCTGAGAAGAATAGATACTACCCTGATCTCATCCAATAACTCTAGTAGCCTTTTTTCCTATTTAGAGCGAACATGGCCGACAACGATGAGGCCGGCGGTTCGGGCAAGCCGTTCTGGGAGCTGTCCCAGGAGATGGAGGAAGAACCTCACCGCTATGAGGACGCCGCGGAAGACACCGATCCCGACTACACAACCCCTAGTGGCGTCGGGGATGACACCACTGATGGTGCCGCAGGGATGCCACCACTGATGATGGCAGCGAACGCACAGATGGCAGCCAACCGAAGAGGCAACGGAAGGACCGGCGCCCGAACGTGCTCGGCACCGTCAAGGAGGAATTTACTGAAGTGTCCACCAGTGGGCATCCAACGGCGCCCAAAGAATTAGTCGGTGGGTACGCGGGACAACTTGGGTGCATTCTCCGGAGCACCGTCTCGATCAACACCGAGAACCTAAGGCATCGTGACCGAGGGAATTTGCGCAACCTCCTCTTCACGAAGCTGCACGAACGATACAAGTTCCCCGGTGACTTCGCAAACACACGCCTCTCAGGGAATAAAGTGAACAGTGCCGCCCTCACGAAGATGAGCACAGCCCTGGCTACTTGGAGGACGCGGAGCGTGCCGAGCAAGGCCTACCGCCCCTCTTCGATAAATACCATGAAAAGCAGACCAGGAACTATGTCAGGGCCCGGTACAAGGTGGACCCAGTAACAAAGGAGCTTACCACGGATCCGAAGGTGAAGGAGCTTGAGCGTGTTCTGGTAAGGAATACACCCCCGCGTAATTAGCTCCATATGGTTGCATTCTAATTAATGAAGCCAAATTTCTAAATGGTTCACGTTCCTTCCGCAGGAAACTGAAAGCAGTAGCGCGGGGTCTCAGAGCTCCCCGTCTGCCCCTTGGGACACCACTTTAAATAGGGCGTTGAACGTAATGAAACACAAGGATAAGTTCAGTAAGCCGTTGTCAGCTGGTCGTGTGGCCGGCGAAGGCTTGTCCACGAAATGGTCGGAATACTATAAGGCTGGGCGAAAGGAGAGAAAGACCAGCTCGGAAAGCCAGGAGCGCGAGGTTAAAGAACTCAAGGCAAAAGTGGCGCGGATTCCGGAGATAGTCCAAGAGCAAGTGCGAGACCAACTGGGAGCGACGATCACCGCCATTATGCCTTCCTTGCTTGAGGGGCTGCGGGGGTGGATTGCGGGCGGCCAACAGGGGCCGCCCCCGATTCCTAGCTTCACGGGCAGCAACTCGCACAACGCGCCGGCATTGGTGTCTCCGGCGGAGGCGGCATTGGTGTCTCCGGCGTCGGCGCCGGTATTGGAGCTTAATGCACCCGGGTGTGGGAAGAATACGCCGGCCGGCACCTCGGCAGCAAGCGGCCCCTCCGTCACTTGCACGCCCGCCGTTGGCGGTGCCTCGACATTAGCCGAGCTCGACGCCATCACGGTAACTAAGCCTCGGCCGATGACTTCATCTCCTTGCCTTAGACTGGGCATCCCTGACGCCCTACATGTTTTCGCAGGGCGCCGCCAACGTTCCATGCACTCTCCTGCACTTCGTGGACGGCGAGTTGATCGATGTCGCCAAGGCCAAAATCGTTAAACCGGGCAACCGCGTGTTCCACGGTAATCCGATGCCACCCACCGTGTATAGGGTTCAACTGGTTCGGGTGCTGCGGGGCTGCGACGACTTGTTACCTCCGTATCGACCCCCTGGGGCCGACGAAGATGATGTGATGACCCTCAGCGCCTGCTTAAACTGGTCCATGCTTTGGCCGAAGAGCCAGATTCGTTTGGGGGCAGGGGACTCCACCCCACAGACAACACCGCCAGTCGTGCCGGCGCCAAGCCATGGCAAGACCGCCGCAACGCTACCGCCGTCAGCTGATCCAGACATGCATATGGCACAGGATCCGGACGACGACGACGGTACATTTTCCAACGTCGATAAGTACATCAACGAACATGGGTACGGTGACGAATTCTTGGGGCCTCCTTCTCAAGAACCCAACCCTGCAAAAGACGATCGCGATCTAGCTGGTACCGCGGAGAAACCCAATTGCAACAGGCGTCGTCTGTTCAGTTCTCAGGAGACGCCTCCAGCTGCCGCCTTCACCGAGACTCAAATAGCCGAGGTGCGAAATATTATCAGCCCCAACACACTCAAGAAGGTGGTCTCTGAGCAGAACTCGATCCCATTACAGCAGAAGAAGCAGAAGGGACGGAAAAGAAAAAAAAACAAGGGTGCGAGCCAGCCGGCACCCAGTACGATCCGTGCTCAGGACGGGCCACCAATACCTAAGGATATCTCGAGGAGGGTGCATGTGGCGGGTAGGCCGATGCTATCGACTCATCTGCTCAATGCTGCAACCGGTGCTATGCGGAGTCTGCATGACGGTGTTCTTTCTATGGAGAAGCGGCGTCTCTCCGAGAATGATGTGGCATACCCGGTTTTCGTGGCCAAGGTGCCAGAGGGCAAGGGCTTTGTCGATAGCACCATCGGGCGTATGATCGTCCTGCGGTTTGATGACATCTTCGCTATGTTTAACCTTTATCCGCTGCACTACACCTTCATTCGGCTATTTTCGCTCAGTATGGAGATGCAGATCATTAGAGACAAGACCCCGGACATCGTGATAGTCGACCCCTTCTACATGCGTGCCAAGATCTTGGGCAGCGCTGGGGACCGGCAAGTCGCGAGTTCATACCTCGAAGGTGTCATTCTGGCGAACCCAGATAAGGATAACTTCCTCGTGCCTTACTTTTCCGAGTAAGTCATCCCCTCACCCCCCCGTAACATATGATTTCTTAGATTTCGATCGTTCTTTTTTTTTCTAACATTCCGTATTTTGTGCAGTGACACACATTGCACACTCATCCTCTTAAGCCCGAAATATTCCATGGCCACGTATTTCGACTCGGACCGTCAGTCGAAGAAAGACTACACAAATATCAAGAAAGTTCTTGATGATTCTCTCCCCGGCTACGCCAAATCTGGAGGCACCTTCAGGAGGCCAATTTGTAGGTACGGCAAGCACGTGTTCACCCACGTAACGACGTTCCCCTGCGTCAAGCAGCCGCCTGGCAGTCAGAAGGATGCCTACTACGCCCTCCATCACATGCGGGCGATCGTACGGAACCATCATCACCTTATGCTACCAAATAATCTCAAAGAATGGGCCGCACGCTTGTCGGCAATCCAGGACGAGGACATCAGACAAGAATTCTTTCGCATCCAGTCGGAGTTTGCGGAAATCATCTATCAAGATGTCCTTCGTACCTCGGGGCAGTTCTACCTCAACTATCAACCGTCCAACAGTGAAATAGAAACAACGGTACAAATGCAGGCTGACAACGACCGCACATTCATGACCATCATGAAAGACGGCGGCTTCATCCACGCTCCGGTCCCTGAGTCGAGTCGAAAGTATTGATGCTATGTAGTTCTGAAATATCGATTAGCTCATGTTGTAATTAAACTTTAATGAACTTGTATGTCTCTTTAGTTTGGACAGTCGTTCAACTTATATGTAATCGATGCTATTTATTAGTAGGACCATGAATCGTGGTATTAATGTGTTGCTTTTCTCTTCCGATCCTTTTGTTGCATACTTATATATTGCTTATATATTATCTGTGAATTGCTACTAACGTTTTGTTTGTCTAGTGCATAGAGATGCCGTCGTATGTCGTGTACAAGGGTGAGGTTCCCGGAGTCTACGACGACTGGGAGGAGTGTCGGAGACAGGTTCACCGTTTCAGCGGTAACAGTTACAAAGGGTACACCACTAGGGCGGAGGCGGAAGCTAGATACGCGCGCTATCTAGCGGGAGAGAGGAGGGAGCGGAGAAGGAACCGGATGAAGATCAGTTTCATCGCGATGATGCTCATCGTGACCGCAACCCTCTTCTATGTGATGGTAGTTTAGATATCGACTTGTAATGTGAAGACAAACTCGCTACTCGCGGTGTCGAGACTTGTAATGTTCTAACTTTGTTCGGTATTTTGAATTCGGAGACTAATATGATGAATTGTATTCAGAGACTAATCTTCTATTGTATTCGATAAATCTGCTGTTTATATGTTGTGCTGTTTATATTCTGTGCTGTAATGTATTTTGTAACCTGTGCAAATATCAGAAAAGCAAAAAAATAATAATTCCTAATATTCATAGTAGTGGCGCACCATATTGCACTTTAGTGGCGCACATAAATAAACACCCTAGTGGCGCATTATCTAAAAGTGCGCCATTAGTAACCCAGAGCTCAAGGTACACATGGCCCCTTGGAGTAACAGCAGTGGCGCACTTCTGGGCCTAGTAATGGCGCACTTTAGCTGCGCCATTAGTGTCTGGGATAGTAATGGCGCACCAGGTGGTGCGCCACTGTTATGTAGATTAACAGTGGCGCACCAGGCGTGCGCCATTACTATTTATTAGTAGTGGCGTGATAATAGTGGCGCACCTATAGTGCGCCATTAATAGCCAAAATAGGTGCGCCACTAACAGCCTTTTTTCTAGTAGTGCCGAGTTGTACAGCCAGCTCCTCTCCTTCGACGCTCAGATCAACCTCCTCCACGGCATTCATGCTCGCCAATGCTCTGTCAACGCGATTTCTCGCGGGCGCAGAGGCGGCGGTCGTGGGCGTGGTCACCAGGGCCGTGGTCGTGGCCACGGCAACACCGGGCGCGAGCGCAGCACCGATGGCAATTAGAACAACCGTTCTGGTGGCGGCGGCGGTTACAACCAGATGCAGCCCTCCTCCTCCAGCAAGAGGCCTCGCTGCCAGCTGTGCAAGAAATCGGGCCAGGAAGTGTTCGTGTGCTGGCATCGATATGATGAGAGCTACGTCCCTGACGCTTGTCATGTCGCCGCGGCCATCCGGGAGCAAGGAGGGGACGATGGCACCGTCTGGTATGCTGACTCTGGCGCCACGGACCACGTCACCAGCGAGCTTGAGAAGGTAGCGCTTCGGGAGAAATACCTTGGCGGCGATCAAGTTCACACCGCAAGCAGTGGAGGTATGCAAATCCATCACATTGGTCAATCTTCGATTAATTCCCCTACTTGCAAACGTGATCTCTTCTTAAAAGATGTCCTACATGTTCCCCAAGCTGATAAAAAACTTGCATCTATGTCTCGTCTTACCAATGATAATAATGTTTTCTTTGAAACTCATCCCAAATATATTTTTATTAAGGATCGAGCAACGAGGGAACTCATCAACCACGGTAGATGCATTGGAGGCCTCTACCCCATTACATCCGGAGCTCTTAGTCGTCGTCGTCGTCAAGTCTACTCCATCGTCAAGCCCTCCTTGGCAAGATGGCATCAAAGATTAGGACATCCGTCATCGATCATAGTTAAGCAAGTAGTGAATAAAGGCAATCTTTCATTGTCACATAGTCAACATGAAGAGTCTGTTTGTGATGCTTATCAATGTGCCAAGAGTCATCAACTTCCTTATCCCAAGTCTACTAGTGTGTCTCAAGCTCCTTTAGACCTTATTTTTAGTGATGTATGGGGTCATGCAAGAGATTCTTTTGGAAGAAAGAAATATTATGTCAGTTTCATTGATGATTACAGTAAATTCACTTGGATCTACTTGCTCAAGTTTAAATCTGAAGTTTACTCTATTTTTCAAGAATTCCAAAAGCTTGTTGAACGACACTTTGATAGAAAAATTCTCACGGTCCAAAGTGACTAGGGAGGAGAGTATGAGAAACTCAACTCCTTTTTTCGGGAGGTAGGCATAGAACATCATGTCTCATGTCCTCATGCTCATCAACAAAATGGTTCTGCTGAAAGAAAGCATCGTCACATTGTCGAAGTTGGTCTCTCTTTACTTGCTCATGGGTCTATGCCGTTAAAATATTGGGATGATGCTTTCATTGCCGCCACCTATCTCATTAATCGCTTGCCTAGTAAAGTCATTGGAAATACTACTCCTCTAGAAAAGTTGTTTCATCAAAAACCCGATTACAACTCTCTCAAAAAATTTGGATGTGCATGTTATCCAAATTTAGGTCCCTACAATCGCCACAAACTTGAGTCTTTATTGGTTATAGCAATCTTCACAAGGGTTACAAATGCCTTGAAGTTGCAACCGGACGTATCTACATTTCTCGTGATGTTGTTTTTGATGAAACCGTTTTTCCCTTTGCCAAGCTTCATCCCAATGCACGCTCTCTCCTTCGTGCTGAAATAGCACTTCTTCTAGAATATATGTCCACTTCCGATCATGGGGGAGAATTAATTGAGACTGATCATGTGACTAATTTGCAGTAGCAAGAAACCTTGCATTCTGCTGTTTCGGCTGATTTTTGTGCACAACCAGGCCATCATTTTATGTGTGGAGATGCAGCCAAAGAAGACAGCCCGCAATCCCAGAAGGATTCGGCAGCTAATCCCGAAGCACCAGGCAGCACGGGATCCGAGCCTGATCCGTGCGTCAGGCGTGCGACGCCAAATCCCGACGGGTGGGTGGCCAACAACGCCCCCGGCGCGGGGCCTGCCAGCCCATCAGACCGCGCCAGCATGTGGGTGGCCGACAGCGCTCCTGGTGCGGGTCTCGCCAGCCCGACAGCCCGCGCCGGCGCTGAGCCTGCCAGCCCATGTAACGCCAGCCGAGACGACCGCACAGGGCACACGGGTCCAGTCACTGACTCCCCGCACGCACGGCGCCTGATAGCGCCACGTGGCACGCTGTCAGTGGAGGCGCGCCTCCGAGGCGGATTCTCCCTTTGGATCGAGCGCCGCCGTCTGATGCAGGTGTTCCAGGATCTTCTGTGGCAGGATCTTCTACTCCAGAAATTGATGTCGCACCGGCAGTTGTACCAACAATTCCTTCACGTATCACATGGTCAAAAACTGGTGTCTCTAAACCAAAAGAGTACACTGATGGTACAATCAGGTATGATACGATCAAGCGTGCATTCCTTACCAGTACTGGTGAACCTCTTAACTTAAATGATGCTCTTGCTCATGCGGAATGGAAAAAGGCAATGGATGATGAATACCATGCACTTATGAAAAATAAAACTTGGCATCTCGTATCACCAGGAAGAAGTAAAAATGTGATTGATTGTAAATGGGTCTATAAGATCAAAAGAAAGTCGGATGGCAGTATAGATAGATACAAAGCTAGATTAGTTGCAAAAGGATTTAACCAAAGGTTTGGTATTGATTATGAGGATACCTTTAGTCCTGTTGTAAACTTAGCTACTATCAGACTTGTGTTGTCAATTGATGTTTCCAGAGGATGGAGTCTTCGTCAGCTAGATGTTCAGAACGCGTTTCTTCATGGTGTTCTGGCGGAAGAAGTGTTCATGTGGCAACCACCAGGATATGAAAACATAAGCACACCAGGTTATGTCTGTAAATTGGATAAAGCTTTATATGGTTTGAAACAGGCACCAAGAGCATGGTACTCAAGATTGAGCACATAGTTACAGCAACTTGGGTTCATTCCATCTAAGGCAGATATCTCTTTGTTCATCTACAATAAAGGGAATATCACTATGTTCATGCTAGTATATGTTGATGATATAATTATTGCCAGCTCCAGTTCAGATGCTACTACCTGCCTGCTCACAGATTTGAAGTTAGAGTTTGCTCTAAAAGATTTAGGAGGTCTCCACTACTTCCTTGGTATTGAAGTCAAGCAGGTAACTGATGGTATACTTCTTACTCAAGAAAAATATACCATTGATATATTTAGAAGAGTGGGTTTGGAACAGTGCGAACCTGTGAGTACACCACTCTCAGTTTCAGAGAAACTTACTGCTGACAGTGGAGAAGTTCTTGGTCCTGATGACGCAACAAACTATAGAAGTGTTGTAGGTGCATTGCAATATTTGACTCTTACCCGTCCTAACATTTCTTACTCTGTGAATAAAGTATGTCAATATTTGCATGCACCCAGTACAACTCATTGGACTGCAGTCAAAAGAATATTAAGGTATTTAAAGTTTACAGAAGGACTTGGCCTACAGATTGTCAAGTCTCCTTCCATGCTTGTTACTGGATATTCTGATGCAGACTGGGCAGGTTGTGCTGATGATAGAAGATCCACAGGTGGTTTTGCTGTGTTTCTGGGAACAAATCTTGTTTCATGGAGTGCAAGAAAACAGGCTATAGTCTCAAGGTCCAGAGGCTGAGTACAAGGCTCTAGCAATGCTACAACTGAGATAATGTGGATCCAAACCTTGCTCTATGAACTTGGGATCAAGGTTCCACGAGCTGCAAGACCCTGGTGTGATAATATTGGTGCCACTTATCTCTCAGCTAATCATGTTTTTCATGCACGGACTAAGCACATTGAGGTTGATTTTCACTTTGTCAAAGAAAGAGTAGCACAGAAGTTGCTTGATATTCAATTTGTTCCAACAGGGGATCAGCTAGCTGATGGTTTCACTAAACCTCTTATCACAAGGAGATTGAATGACTTCAAGTACAATCTTAATCTTGGTAGAGTACCATAGAGTTTAGATTGAGGGGGAGTGTTAAACATGAGATAGAATAGAATCCTAGAGATATTTCCTAGGTTAGCCTTTCTGTTATTCTGTTAACATCTTCTGCTTATCTCTCTCTCGATCTCCTTGTACTGGATGCATCCTAGCGATCGTCCACGACGTGTATGCCACGCCAGGGTGTTGCCCTCCTTCTATAAAACCCCGCGGCCACCTACGGGTGGAGATACGCTTCCTCATAGAGCACACAACCGCAAGATCACCGCCGCCCCTCTCAACCGGAGCACTATGGATTCCCAAGGCACGCTCGCCGTCGCGCCTCAAGCACATCGCCGTGCCGCCAATTCGCATCCACGCCACCACGGCCACACTTTCTCCGGCGGCCGGGAAATGTAGCAACGGCTTCTAGGTGGCGTCTACCGTAGATGCCACCCATGTCGCCCGGGGTGGACGACGCGGAGGCTTTCCTAGCATTTTATTTATTTATCGAGAGCTATAACCATATTACATTAAGTTTATTGACAAAGGGTATGAAACTATGTTTAAGGATCAAAATGCAGTGTTCATTCTGACGCAGTTCATTCTCAAGCAAGTAACTAACATCGATGGAGATGTGACAAGTCAAATATATATATATATATATATATATAACTCCGGACTTCTACCATGTAACTCTAAAGCCAATGCGCGTCTATTTATGTTACTCGAGATGCTAAAAACTTTGATGCTACAGTACCGTCTCTTTACAAGAACATAGCCACACGATAAATATCTGACCGAGCCATTCTTTACAACTAGTAGAGTGGCACTGCCTCAATATATATCAGAGCTTGATTATCAAGATATATCGTGTGCACGATTATATGTGAAAGCTAGGTTTCAGCCAGCTTGGTGTTCGAGGATGATTGCCAAGTGTCAGATAGTTATTTTTAGCACTGGGACGCACTGGGACGCACCGGGAATACAAGTTCAAGTTTCTGTGAAGGAGCATGTATCGTAACATTCTCCATGCCGTCTTTCACGAACACGTTTGGTTTGCTCATCCAGGCCATCAACCCAGCCTAAATATCTCGTACATCCGCCGTTGCCGCTCACGATTATCGATAGCGAACTAGCTGACTTGTTCCACGCTAGGTCCGGCGATACTACAGGATCCATGGCCAGCTACCACAGTGCCACCAATCTATCATACTCCATTTTTCCAGGCAAGCAACAGAGAACACTACCAAATAACAACCAACAGCGAACACTACCAAATAACACAATGTCTTTCCTGCTAGGCCCGCACAGCCTGCTAATAGGAGCAGCTTTCTTTCCATGTTGACTTTTCCTATGGCCTAAGTTCTGAATAAGCTACATCGGCCTAGTTAGATTGCTACCGTCTTGTGATTCTTAACATATAATCTTGCTTAATCATCGAGAGCGAGCAGGCGAAAAAGAAGAAGATTTCTGCATCCTTGCATACGGTAGATTGCTTTGTGTGCATTTTTGTTTCTTATTCTGTTACAAAGATTATAAATCCCGTAAACTCTGCTATTAGAAACATGCAAATTTTTGTATTTTGATGTCTGGTTCTTATGCGCATTTGAGCTGAGGCGACCGACTGCGGTGCAGATCGATGCGACGATGGATTCAACATGGAGAGGCGGCATTGGGGCTGGGAGAAGTAGAGGAGGCGGAGCGGCGATCCATCATCGAAGGAGAGGGAGCTAGGTTCAAGATGGCAATTGGGTAAAGTATAAAACCCGACACGTTTCGCGGGTTCAAACCCGTTTCAGTTATACCCGAACCCGAAACGCGTCATCCCCGTCAAAATACTACACTAAGCGTATTGGGTCATTCAGCTTCGACTACACACCTGCCCACCCAGTGTCCCAGGCCCAGGTCCCAGACCCCAGCTCCAAATCCACACCCAGCCCTAGCCTCGCTAGGTCTCAGCCTCACAGTCGCTCCCACAGCCCCCCTCTCGCACACCTAAACCTAGCAATCCCATCGCCGATGCCCGATCTCGCCTCTCGCAGTCTTTGTCTCATGATTTGTGTTGCTACAATGTTTGCTTCAATGTGATGGTTTCCCCGTGGGTTCCGTGTGGGTTTAGGAAACCCTATGGGTTTAGGGGACGGGAAAAAAGCTAGCCCCGCGCACGTTGACGAGGACGGGGATGGGCTTGCGATTTTCTCGTGGGGATAGGTTTGAGAAGGCAAAACCCGGTGGGTTTCGTCCCCGTTGTCATCTTGAAGCTAGGTAGATGGTTGTCCAGAGAGTGGTGAGAGTGAGGTTTTTAGTTTGGAGCGAACCCTCGCTCATTCCTCATTTAAGACAAAAGCCATCGTTTGCCCAGTTTTGAAACTCGGTATAACGAGACGAACGGTCAGGTGGTCAACTGCACGTGACTCTAGGGCCCACCTGTCAGCAGTTGCCGAGTTTTCTCGGGACAACACTCGGCAAATTCGTGACTAGCATTCTGACTTAAAAAATGAAAAATAGAAAATGTTTACCGCGTCCATTCCGAACGAAACTCGGCAAAGATGGGACCGCTGGAATTGTAATTTAAGAAAATAAAAACTGAAAATGTTTACCGAGTTTCCATCTAGAGGTATAGTCTTTTTTAGATTGCACTGGAATGGCCAATTCTCCATATGAGTCATGTCGTCCCATCTCAAAGAAATTGCTTTCAACACTCAAATCCCTCTAAAGGTAAAGATTATCCTATGGAATATGTGCATGTAAGAATTGTTGATTGTTTTTGTAACAATTTTTGTGAGGTCGATGAAGGGTTTCTTGTGTCATTTTACATTGAACTTTGAGTTGCTATCCCAATGGGTATGGTTTATGATGTTACGCAATTAATATATCATGCCTTCGGGGTCTAGTACCTTGGCCTATCTTTGCAGTTAGAGTGATATACATCCACTATTAATGAAAAGATATATATCAGGTTTGTATGGTTGACGTTGGTAGCTACTCACTAGTGTTATTCAATTATTCATTTATTCTGCGGCAATAGGGTAGGCGGGTAATAATTGATTGACCATCCACACTTCGTCCTTAAAAAGGAACATATCTCCGGCGCAAGACCTTGAGAAAAATATCTCCGGCGCAAGAACATATCTCCGGCACACTTTGTCCTTCAAAAGCTACTCACTGGTGTTATTCAATTATTCATTTATTCTCCGATGTGTTCCTTAAAAAGGAACACATCGGCCATAAGAGTATTTTTACCCTTGTTTTCAAGTAGTTTGTAAATTTTGGGGCTGAGAGATGTCAGGAACTCATTGGTGAGATGCTCTCCCAGATGCTCCGTGCAGCGTCTCCGTGGAACAATTGCATCATAGCATCCATCGTCATGGTTGTTATGGTGTGCGGAACTACATATCGGAGGATCATGGGAATCTGTGGCCGGGTCTTCCGCTCTACGTTGGACAGATCGACGCACAGTTCCCAGGCAAATCACCCCATTACGTCGGTGAGCAGGTTCACGAGCACATCGCTGGCAAGCGCACGCTTCTCTGACAGGGCCTTGTCCTGCCAGTTTAGCTTCACTCAATAGGACGCGTACATCATAAGGATGGAGGGTTCATTATAGGAGCCGATGTTGGACAAGGCCTCTCCGCTGCGACACGGGCATCCCATGAGGTTGGATCACCACCCTCCTTCGCTGCAACGATAGGTTGTCCCATATTGGACCAGACTCACTTGTTTCATCGCGTTGAGCTAGCAAAGCTGGGGGCTTCAAGTTTTCGTATGTTAGTTTGTTCGCTTTAGCTAGCTATAAGGATCGATCTAGCAGCTAGCTTGGGCTAGCAAGCTTAATACGTCCAGGTCTCCAAAATATCAGTCAGCCTGCCTGGGTGCTTGGAAGCCACCTTGGACATACGCGTGTGTATCTCGGTCTCAGCCAAAAGTATCGACCGGCCAATCACACCATACAAATATGCCAAAAAGTACTCGGCCTACAGGGCCTACGCCAACACGGTCAACCTAGTGACCAACCCTTCCATGGTGACCGAGCAGAAAGAGAAGCCAATATCGCCGGCGAATCGCTGGGCGATGGCGCGCCCTCAATAGTTTTGCTTGTTGTCAAACATTATATATCACGGTGGTGTATAAACCGTGTATGGTTGGTAGGAGGGTAGCGTGTGTGGTGTTGCAAACGTGTTGGACTCGTTAACTTTGGTCTCCTCCTTCTGTTAGATAGCACCGAGATCAATCTTATGATTTTTGCTTTAGCGTGTAATTTTTGTTTTTTATAATTCGACTAGTGCATACCGTGCTATGCAAGGTGGTATATCATAGAGAAGCTCTCTTTCGCTGACGTGAAAAACGGTGGAGATGAAGAAATTTCACCTAAAGACGAAACATGTTTTCATTATTGAAGCTAAACTCTATAATGGAGTAGGTCACACATATTTCGGTTGTTTAAATTGAAGAGCATTATGCAAGGTTTACGGAGTTGAAGTGGGTATGAGAATTACCTTCGATATTGACATTCCTCAACATGATCCAGTCACCGGTCTATTGGTCATTTAAAAATAGTTGTTATTCACCCATACTTACCATGTTTATGTGTAATTGATAGCTTATTTTCTTTCTAAGAGAGATACACGGAATATAGTAGACGGGACGTACTACACTTATCGATCAGAGCTAACTTGGAAGGAGAATAATTTTCTTGTCTACTTTATTAACTATGTTCTGTCTTCTAAGATCATCTATTATGATGCTGGCGGAATTATACATGATACATGCCACGAGTGCATAGGTTGATCGCTGCTAACATTCGTGCAAATATCTTGGTATGATTTTTTACTATTGTCACACTAGTGCATCTTTTTCATACATTCTTCCTAAGTAAACTACATTGCTAACTATGTTACTATTATGTTCTTCAACAGAAGCACCCAAATATTGTCGTGCCTCCGTTGATGAATATCAGAGGTGAGATGACAATTGCTTGCCCTTTTAGGGCCACTTTCAATTATCCATACTCGAGTGAACGCAAACCACAAGGAAAACTCCAAATTGAAGGATGGAGGAAAATAACAAATGTGCAGAAGCCACAAATTGAAGACCGTTGGATCTCTGTGCTTCATCATGGAGACGGAGGTTTTTTTTTCTGTTTTATGAAATATTACCTTGTAGTGAGGAGTAGGTCCTAGTACCGGTCATGTGCTCGGAAGTTATTTACCTAAGATGATAACTATTATGTAGTAGTGTTTAACTTGGCATGTGCTAGAATGATTATGAGTTATTATATGACTACAGATGATGAGTTGTTATATGATTAAGATGATGATGAGCTGTTATATGATGAACATGATGATGAGTTGTTACGTGCCTATGGATGATGAGTTATTATATGACACGGATTAGATTAAAGTGGATGGATGCAAGTGACCAAGTTGAATTAGTAAGAATATATTAGTAATAAAATATGATGTTGGGATGACACTATGTGTCGAATGAAGGAAATGCCTATCCATGCAAACTGGACTTGATAGACATTACCTTCATTCGACACTTGTGTGCCGTCCCAACATCATATTTTCCTACTATATTCGGCCAATGTCATTGATCCACCCATCCTGTCACCACACTAGCTACTGATTAATCATGTACTCTCCGGTTATATTTATAGGCTTTTCATTTCATTTCATTTCCGGGTATCCGGACAAAACATTCCTATGTTTCACCATACCTACGAAAAAACCATCTTATCTTAATCTAAATGTGCCCAAAATATCTCATCTTGCTAAACTAGTGTAGAAGCTGAAAGAACTCGTTTTTTCATATCTTTTCCCTCAATACATAGTTTCTATATGAAAGATGGTGCCAACTTATTAGAGAAACTGAGCAATGCCATCATCCTCAATCCTCTGGGATAAAATAAATAAATAAATAAACATATTCGCCGTTTGGTTTGGAACATATATCGCCCCAACAATGTGATCCAAGAGCATTCTTAGAGAACAACACAAAAGGGGGATTAAAACAAAAAAAGACAGCTACAGGAACAAATAATAGGCCACGGTGTGCTTTCTTGTACATTTCCTTTTTGGACAACATTCCTGCTTACGCTTTATTTATTGATCAATAGAGATACTATCATCATCGAGAATCCAAACCAGGTAAGAAGAATACACGACGATCAGGTGTCGTGTCCAACAAGAGCGACAATTTAGCCATGCATACATCAAGATGGGCAGTTACAGCAGGAAAACTACATCACGATTTGCAATTTCCGCAGTCCTTGCGTCTTTGACCACATTCAACTCGAAAACACCCAAACCAAATTAATTTGAGCGGAAAACATGGAAAATTACAACTTTCCAAGCACCATCTATCCTTGCGTGCTAGTTCATGCACAACAAAGCCAACTACCACTACACTAGAGAACACTATCATCAAAATTCGCAACACATAAAAGGCACCACGTCCAGCTCTTCTTGCCATCTTTTCCCAGTGCTTCCAAACCTCGCCTCTCCGGGAATCGATGACGGTGTTGTCGGTGTCAAAACCGGCGGATCTCGGGTAGGGGGTCCCGAGCTGCGAGTCTTGGATCGATGGTAACGAGGGGACGAAGGAGACGATGTTTACCCAGGTTCGGGCCCTCCTATGGAGGTAAAACCCTACGTCTTGCTCGATTATATTGATGGTATGAAGGTTACAGAGTTGATCTACCTCGAGATCGACTAGCTAAAACCCTAGATGAGTTTCTCTGCCTTACAATCTAAAACCCTCCCGGTTTATATAGACACTGGGGGGTACCTAGGGTTTACACATGACAAGACTCCTGCCGAGAATGGAGACGTCGATTCCCTCATCTTGACTTGGAGTGCACGATGCGCCTTCGGGACTTCCTTTTAGAACACAGGGTCTCGATGTATCCAGCCCTTCCCGCGACAGTCAGAGTGCGGCCCACCAAGCCGGCCTATTGAGAGACAGGCCAGCGGCCCGAGGACCCCTTAGTCCAGGACTCCCTCAGTAGCCCCGAACTAGCCCCCAACGCCAAGGGTCTCAGCTTTGGCAGCTCCGCTTGATCAGAGTCTTCGGCTTGCGGCGTGAGTTCTTCTTCCCATTAAAGATCGGCTGATACTTGTCCGGTTTCCAATCACACGACACTAGTAGAATGTCGATCAGTAGTCCCGGTCGGGATGTGCCTTTAGTACCGGTTCCCCAACCGGTACTAAAGGGTCGGGACTAAAGGTCCAGACCTTTAGTACCGGTTGGACCACGGACCGGTACTAAAGGCCCACCACGTGGCTGCCTGCGTGGGCTGGTGGTGAAGGACCTTTAGTACCGGTTGGTGATACCAACCGGTACTAAGTGTTCTGTTTTTTTTTTCCGCTTTTAATTAGGTTTTAGTTTTCCTCTCTATTTATTGTGTTTTCCATTCATTTCAAATTTATTTTACGGTGCTACATACTGTAAACATTAATTACACAAGTTGATGCATATATATATATATATGTAATATAATATACAATATCTCATACACAGTATATATACAAATGGAATTACACATCCATATATATTCTGGACTTATAACTTAAGGCCCAAAACCCGGCCGGGACTAGCTAGCTAGTGCTCCGGATGAAATCTCAGTTTTCTACTACTGATTTGCTGGCATTATTGAGGCGGCGGTAAGTAATAGTGCTCTCCGTTTACATCAATGACATGTTGAAGAAGAAATGCCGCAAATTCCTCTTGAAGTGCTACAAAGCGTTGCTCGGGTGAGAGCTTCGACATCATCTGCCAAACCTGGAGTTGTCTTTCACGTGCTCCTCTGCGACGTATACGGCCTTCGGTCTGGATGCGAATGTTCTCGCAGAGAAAGTATCCACATAAATTTGTCCCCTGTGGCTGCTTCGCGCACTTTGCAAAAGAATAGAATTCAATAAGATAATTAATAATCAAGCATGATAATGGTATTGAAACTAGAATTAAAGAGATGCGCGGACCTAGTAGTACTACTTGATTACCTGCATCTTTTTCCACTTTAGCTTCGGTTTCCATTGACGACCGTGATGTTTTTTTTCTATCATCTTTTTCCAAACACTACGCGGCAAAGAAAAAGAACGAAAGAGTTATTATAATTACTTTTGATATCAGGAAATAATGAAAGAAAGCGAGGTCGATAAAGATTGAAATTACCGTTCTATCATAAAATACAAGTCCACGTATGATTGTTCTAGTGTATCTAGTGAGTCGTACACTTGAACAAGTCCATCCGCGAGGATAATATTTAGGAGGATATAGTGGTCTCTGCGCAGAAGTTTATATAATTAAGCAGGCATGCATATAACTCATCAACTACACTTGACAGCGAGCTAGTAAGCAAAAATAGAATTTGTAGTATACAAGAGAGTAAACACTCACCCCATGTTGTAAGGAAATATTATAGTAGATTTGGTATTCATTAGTGCCTCTAGAAATTTTTCCAAGAGATCATCTGTGTCCTTGGCATAATGTTTTACCACATGACCATTAACGGTATTTGGGTCGATGAACCCAATGTCATCGATTCCCTCTTGTTTCAATTCCCACATCTTCAATCTGCATAATAGCGTAGAAAAGAACATATATAGTGAGGATAAGCCAATGAACGATATCTTAGCTAGAGACTTAAATTATTAAAGATATAAATCACTTATAGACAATAGCAACTGATGAGAGTTTTGTCGATAGGGTCCATGTGGTATAACTAGAAAAGTTCTGTGAATTCAAGACATATGTCACATGCATTGACGTAATGCTCTTTCCTTACTTTGACCATGACCGCCGTCTCCCATCGCTTTGCCTCACGCAGGTACCAATCATGCAACCGTCGCATCGCAGTTGGTAGTTCCTTGTACTGCTCGGGTGTGACAAGTGGTTTTCCGACGGCATATTGCATTGCGTACTTAGTTGCACCGTACCCGAGGTCGATTGGGTTGCCTTGCACGTCGACTGGTTGGATCGATTGCTTGCTTGGATTGGTACTCACCTTGAGGGGAGAGATCGATTGCTTGGATTGTTCTCCGAGCTGGGGAACTGTTTTCCCGGTAGTAGTACCACCTGTCGTTGATGCCGTACTTCCCGACTTCTTCCTTGGGCTGGGCCGACTTCTCTGCTCACTTGCCTTCTGAATCTGTCGCTCATAGTGTGTCGGCATACGCTCGACATATGCTGGGGGGCGATCAATAAAGTGTTCCATAAAGTGCTCTTGGACTTCCTTGGGTATTACCTCCTTTGGCGGCACGGTCTTCTTCGCAAAAAAGGCTTTCACTTGGCGATCGCTTTCAATTTCGTTTTCCTCTGGTGTCATGTCGTAAGGCAGCTTCCTTTTGGCCGGAGGCTCGGGTTTCTTCTTTGCTTTCCTCCGAAGAGGACTGCTGGTGGCCTTCCTCTTTTGGGAGCCCTGCTGGCGGGACCGCTGCCGGGGTGGAGTCGGCTCACGCGGCGGAGATCGATATCGACGATATGGACTCGCGTCGTGCTCCGTCCCGAGGTTGGGAGGACTACTGGCGAGGTGGGGAGGACTGCTGGCGAGGTGGGACACCTCTCGAGGTGGGGAGGACTGCTGGGGAGGTGGGGAGGACTGCTGGCGAGGTGGGGAGGACTGCTGGCGAGGTGGGGAGGACTGCTGGCACTGCAATGCCTCTGGGTGGGATCCCTCGCGCTGGACATCGATACTCGGAGGAGCCGGTGGCCTTAGCGCCGTTTGTGGAAAGACGATGCAGTCCTTACTCCATAGAATGAGACCACGGCCGGCTTCTGCCAGTGTGGACTCCCCCTCACCTCCAGGGATGTCAAGCAATAGTTCATCATATCCTGGCTCTATTGCGTCCACCGCGACACGAGCATACCCAGCTGGAACCGGATTGCAATGCCAGAGAACATCAGGTGTATTTGGTAAAGCATAGCCCGTCGCGACCCGCACGGGTATGTTCTTCATTTTCTGGATTAGCTCACAAGATGTCTTCTCGGTGATATCATCCACGGGGGTGTGACCCAGCGGTGCCCCCGTGGAACCCACGCTACTTTTCGGCCGTGTAGATGGGACGGGTTCCCCTGCCTCCTGCTGTGGAGTTTCCCTTTGCTGGGTCAGTACCTGTATCTGCAGCTGCTGCTGCTTGTACTTCTTTTCCAACTTTGAAAGTCGGTCTGCTTCCACCTTCTTTTTTCTCGAACGGCTTTTATAACTGTTCTTCCTTCCCGCAAACCCCTCGTACCACGGAACAACGCCCACGCCTCGTGTTCGTCCTCCGTGTTCGGGATTCCCGAGGGCGAGTGTAAGCTCGTCGTTCTCTCTATCGGGATGAAACCGTCCTTCTTGGGCAGCTTTTATTGCTTCAATCAACTCATCTAATGCATGCTTCAGACTGGCCAGTGCAATAATCTTCCCTGTTGCTGGGTCCAACTTTCCCCCATGCGCAAAAAACCAATTCCTGCACCTCTTGGGCCAGTTGAAGGTTACTGGAGTGATCCCTTCAGCATGCATCTTATTCTCTGATGCATCCCACTTAGGAATGGCTGACTTGTATCCACCTGTCCCTAGTTTATGGTGATACTTTTTTTTCTTAGCATTTATCTTATTCTTTGCCGACTTCTCCATAGCAGCTTCCGATGTCTTGTACTCGATAAATGCGTCCCAGTGATTCCTTACCTTCTCGTATATTCCTATGAATTCGGGCGCCTTCTGGCCTCTAGCGTTGTACTCGGTCCATAATCTTTTCTTCCAAGTCTGGAACGCGCCGGCCATCTTATGGAGAGCAAACTCCTTGACTTTGTCCCTTTGGCGCTCCGAGAGAGAATCTGGTAGAATGAAATGCTCCATGAGATCTCGCCAAAGGGCATCTTTAATTCTTGTATCGACATAATTCACTCCTGGTTTTGGGTTGTTTGGTTGAATCCATTCTTGCATTGTGATCGGGACTCCATCCCTAACAACCACTCCGCATTGACGCACAAATGTCTTGGCATTGGCTTCAGGGTGAGTCGGTGCGCCATCATGTTTGAAAGCATCAAGATTGAGCTTTACGTTGCCGTCCAATATTTTAGCACCGCCTCGTACCTTTCTACTAGATTGGCTCGATCCGGAGGGCTGATAATTAAAAGAAAAAAGATTTGTTAATATATATATATATATATATATATATATATATATATATACAAATCAATTAATACACCTGTAATGATCACCAGAGGCTAATATGTGTATATACCTCGCCGGACATTGTTAGTTGTTCCGGATTTTGGAACATAAGTTGTTCTTCCTCGGCCTCACACCCATCACCGTAATCGTTCAGATATTGTGAGCCGTCATCATCATGTGATTCACCCTGAAGGTCCGCTGGGTTTTCGGAGGAGCGTATCATGTCGAAGATGTCCTCTTCATGAGCTCTACCGGTATTGTCCATAGCTTAATAACTAATCCATAATAATATAGATAAAACAAATTAGTATTCAAATTAGCATGCATTCAAGAAGCAAAATAACTGATAGTTAATTAATAATGCATCATCGAATACATATATAGTAGTTAATATATCGATCTAGCTAGAACCCTAGCGCCCGGCGGATATCGGGGCGGGCGGTGGACACCCAAAGAGAAGGAACCATCACAGGAACATAGCTCCAGTGAGATCCCTGAAGAATCTGCCAGGTATTGTCGGACCTGGCCTCCAAAGCTGCCATGTAGCGACGGACGTGCTCGTTCTCCTTGCTGACATGGTACTGTACCACCTCCGCGGGGGACTCAAGCCTCTGAATCGTCCGTGGCCCATGCGGCCGCCACCACAGAACCTCCGGGTCGACGACGGGCTGGCTCCTCACCAAACTGCGCCGCCCGGAAGGCAGCACCTCCCAGTACCAGCCCGGCGGAGCCCAGTCCCTGACAGGGCCCCTCGGCTCAAGCAAGTGACCTCCTCCGGCGACTCGACGACGAGGATGCGGGATCGGCATCGTCGACGTCGAGAAGAAACACTTAATTATGAAAACAAATTAAATAAAACTTAGCAAAATTAACACTTAGCATCTAACAAATTAAATAACACTTAACAAATTAAATAACACTTAGCATCTAACAAAATTAACAAAATTAACACATACCCTAATAACCTAAGAACCTAACTAACTAACTAACTAAACTAACCTAACTAACTAAACTAACTAAACTAACCTGATAACCTAACCAACTAACTAACTAAATAGGGGTGCTGTGTCGTGGTCGGGGTCGGGGTGTCGGGGGTGTCGTGTCAGGGTGTCGGGGGTGTCGTGTCGGGGTAGGGGTGCTGTGTCGTGGTCGGGGGTGCCGTGTCAGGGTGTCGGGGTGTCGTGTCGGGGTCGGGGTGTCGGGGGTGTCGTGTCGGGGTCGGGGTGCTGTGTCGTGGTCGGGGTGCTGTGTCGTGGTCGGGGGTGCCGTGTCGGGGTGTCGTGTCGGGGTCGGGGTGTCGGGGGGTGTCGTGTCGGGGTCGGGGTGTCGGGGGTGCCGTGCCGGGGTGTCGTGTCGGGGGTCGGGTTGTCGGTGATGTCGTGTCAGGGTCGATCCTCAACTCCTTTTCCCCTCGATCCTCGACCCCCGACAATCTAAATAAACCTAAACAAAATCTAGCGGGGGGGCCTAAACTAAACCTAAACTAAACCTAAAACTAAACTAAACCTAAACTAAATTAAACCTAAACTAAACAAAATCTAAACTAAATTAAACCTAAACTAAACCTAAACTAAACAAAATCTAAATCTAAACAAAATTAAACCTAAACTAAACAAAATCTAAACTAAACTAAACCTAAACTAAACAAAATCTAAATTAAGCAAAATCTAAATTAAACAAAATCTAAACAAAATATAAATTAAACCTTAAAAAAAAGAGGGTAGACTCACGGCGGCAGGGGCGGGGGCGGGCGGCGGCAGGGGCGGGGGCGGCCGGCGGGGCTGCGGGCGGCGTCGGGGCGGCGGGCATCGGGGCGACGCGCAGCGTTGGGACGGCGCGCGGCGTCGGGGCGGCGGGGTCGGGGCGGCGGGCTCGGGGCGGCGCGCGGCGTCGGGGCGGCGCGCGGCGGCGACGGCGGATTCCGGCAGCCTGGCGGCGCGCAAATGAACTTCTCCCGGTGGGTGGCTCCCACCGGGACGAGTTCTCCACTATTTATACGTGGAGGACCTTTAGTACTGGTGCGTGGCTCGCACCGGTACTAAAGGGTCTTTAGTACCGGTGCGAGCCACGCACCGGTACTAAAGGTACTCCCCAAAAAATGCGCGGGGCGGTGGACCTTTAGTACCGGTGCGTGGCTCGCACCGGTACTAAAGGTTTTTTAATTCAATATTCATTATTATTTTCAGGAAAACCCCTAAACTTTAACAAATCATAGAAAAAAATCTATGACTCCAATGGAAATAAATAATATATGAAAAAATATCAGAAAAATATAAAGAATCTGTTTATGGCATTTCCATGCATGTTTGAACAACTTCAACTGCTGTATAAGACAATTTGATTAAATGGCATGTGAAATGTCATATCTCGAGTTTGAAAAGCAGTATAAATAAACTCTGAAAAGGTTGTAAGTTGGCATGACATCATAATTTCACCCACATAGCAACTTCTAAAGAGTTGAGAGGGTTACGGCAAAAACTGGATGCACTTCGTGTACAAATTGGACAATCTCTTTCGAAGTATGAGGGTTTCGGACGGAAACTCATCTATTACAAAGGGATTTCATTTTTAATAACTTATTTTAACTCCATACTTTTTGTGTGTTCAATATGCACCATTCAAAGGCACATCATCAATTTTCAACCCTTTCTGACTTCATTTGATATTTTTCATGCATTTAATGATTTATTTTGAGCTAAATGACCCTGAATTTGAAAAGCAGTACAAATGAACTCTGAAAAGGTTGTAACTTGGCATGACATCATAATTTCACCCACATAGCAACTTCTAAAGAGTTGAGAGGGTTACAGCAAAAACTGGATGCACTTCGTGTACAAATTGGACAATCTCTTTCGAAGTATGAGGGTTTCGGACGAAAACTCATCTATTACAAAGAGATTTCATTTTTAATAACTTATTTTAACTCCATACTTTTTGTGTGTTCAATATGCACCATTCAAAGGCACATCATCAATTTTCAACCCTTTCTGACTTCATTTGATATTTTTCATGCATTTAATGATTTATTTTGAGCTAAATAACCCTGAATTTGAAAAGCAGTACAAATGAACTCTGAAAAGGTTGTAACTTGGCATGACATCATAATTTCACCCACATTGCAACTTCTAAAGAGTTGAGAGGGTTACGGCAAAAACTGGATGCACTTCGTGTACAAATTGGACAATCTCTTTCGAAGTATGAGGGTTTCGGACGAAAACTCATCTATTACAAAGGGATTTCATTTTTAATAACTTATTTTAACTCCATACTTTTTGTGTGTTCAATATGCACCATTCAAAGGCACATCATCAATTTTCAACCCTTTCTGACTTCATTTGATATTTTTCATGCATTTAATGATTTATTTTGAGCTAAATGACCCTGAATTTGAAAAGCAGTACAAATGAACTCTGAAAAGGTTGTAACTTGGCATGACATCATAATTTCACCCACATAGCAACTTCTAAAGAGTTGAGAGGGTTACTGTTACACTTCGTGTACAAACTGGATGCACTTCGTGTACAAACTGTTACAAAGATACCATGCTAGAAAATGCATGCATGTCCTTCACATAGAAAGTGATGACGGTGAAGCCGGTCACATCCCAGAGTGGGATCTCGCGGTGTAAGACTTTTTCTGCGTGTTTGTCCCTTGCTTATGATTGCGCCGTAACCATGGAGAATCTTCATCATTTAACAGGATGCTTGGGTCAGTCTTCACTCTGAAGGGAGGGATTTCAGGAAACTTTTCATAATCTTCTGACATGTCTGTCTTGTCCTCCACTCCCACAATGTTTCTTTTCCCTGAAAGAACTATGTGGCGCTTTGGCTCATCGTATGATGTATTCGCTTCCTTATCTTTTTTTCTCCTCGGTTTGCTAGACATGTCCTTCACATAGAAAACCCGAGCCACATCATTGGCTAGGACGAATGAGTCGTCTGTGTATCCAAGATTGTTGAGATCCACTGTTGTCATTCCGTACTGCGGGTCTACCTGTACCCCGCCTCCAGTATATTTGACCCATTTGCACCGAAACAAAGGGACCTTAAGATCAGGTCCATAGTCAAGTTCCCATATCTCCTCTATGTAACCATAATATGTGTCTTGAAAGTTGGTTGCATCATAGCGGACACCACTGTTTTGGTTGGTGCTCTTTTTATCTTGGGCGATCGTGTAAAATGTATTCCCATTTATCTCGTACCCTTTGAAAGTCGTTACAGTCGAACTTGGTGTCTTGGCCAACCAGTACAGTTCATCTGGAACATCGTTGTCATTGATGAGCTTTGTTTGCAACCAACCGGCAAAAGTCTCCATGTACTTACGTTCAATCCAGGGGTCAGACTGCTCCGGGTTCTTGGACCGTACAATATCCTTGTGTTCCTCCATATATGGAGTCACCAAGGTGGAATTTTGTAGAACCGTGTAGTGTGCTTGAGTGAAAGAATGCCCGTCCATATTTATTGCTTCTTTCTTTCCTAATGTGCCTTTTCCACCCAGTCTCCCCTCATGCCGCGATTCAGGAAGACCAATCGGCTTAATGTCAGGAACAAAGTCAACACAAAACTCAATAACCTCCTCTGTTCCATATCCCTTGGCGATGCTTCCTTCTGGCCTAGCACGGTTATGAACATATTTCTTTAAGACTCCCATGAACCTCTCGAAGGGGAACATATTGTGTAGAAATACAAGACCCAGAATGTTAATCTCTTCGACTAGGTGAACTAGAACGTGCGTCATAATATTGAAGAAGGATGGAGGGAACACCAACTCAAAACTGACAAGACATTGGACCAGGTCATTCTGTAACCTTGGTAGGATTTCTGGATCGATTACCTTCTGAGAAATTGCATTGAGGAATGCGCATAGCTTCACAATGGCAAATCGAACATTTTCTGGTAGAAGCCCCCTAAGTGCAACCGGAAGTAATTGCGTCATAATCACGTGGCAGTCATGAGACTTTAGATTTTGAAATTTTTTCTCTGCCATATCTATTATTCCCTTTATATTTGACGAGAAGCCAGACGGGACCTTGATACTGAGCAGGCATTCAAAAAAGATTTCCTTCTCTTCTTTCGTAAGAGCGTAGCTGGCAGGACCTTGATACTGCTTTGGAGGCATGCCGTCTTTTTCGTTAATTCTTTGCTTGTCCTCCCGTGCCTCCGGTGTATCTTTTGTCTTTCCATACACGCCCAAGAAGCCTAGCAGGTTCACACAAAGATTCTTCGTCACGTGCATCACGTCGATTGCATTGCGGACCTCTAGGGCTTTCCAATATTCAAGTTCCCAAAATATAGATTTCTTCTTCCACATGGGTGCGTGTCTGTTGGCGTCATTTGGAACAGATTGTCCGCCAGGACCCTTTCCAAAGATTACCTGTAAATCCTTGACCATATCAAATATATATTCACTAGTACGGAGGCCAGGCTTCTTCCGGTTATCTGGCTCACCTTTGAAATGGTTGTCTGCCTTTCTTAAGATATGCTTGATCAGTAGAAATCGACGATGTCCCAGGTACACATTCTTCTTACATTTATCCAAATATATACTTTCAGTATCATCTAAATAGTGCGTGCATGCATTGTATCCCTTGTTTGTATGTCCTGAAAGGTTACTAAGAGCAGGCCAATCATTGATGGTTACAAACAGCAACGCTCGTAGGTCAATTTCCTTCTGTGTGTGCGCATCCCACACACTTACACCTGGTTTTTTCCACAACTGTAGAAGTTCATCAACTAGTGGCCTTAGGTATACATCAATGTCGTTGCCGGGTTGCTTAGGGCCTTGGATGAGCACTGGCATCATAATCAACTTCCGCTTCATGCACAACCAAGGAGGAAGGTTGTAGATACATAGAGTCACGGGCCAAGTGCTGTGACTGGAGCTCTGCTCCCCAAAAGGATTCATGCCGTCTGTACTAAGACCAAACCATAAGTTCGTTGCATCAGCTGCAAAGTCCTCGAAATCCCTCTCAATTTTTCTCCACTGTGACCCATCAGCGGGTGCTCTCAACATCCCGTCTTTCTTACGTTCTTCTTTGTGCCATCGCAACAACTTGGCATGCTCTTTGTTTTGGAACAAACGTTTCAACCGTGGTATTATAGGAGCATACCACATCACCTTGGCAGGAACCCTCTTCCTGTGGCGTTCGCCCTCCACATCACCAGGGTCATCGCGGGGGATCTTATAGCGCAGTGCACCGCATACCAGGCATGCATCCAAATTCTCGTTATCCTCACCGCGGTAGAGGATGCAGTCATTAGGGCATGCATGTATCTTTTGCATCTCTAATCCTAGAGGGCAGACAACCTTCTTTGCTTCCTACGTGCTTTCAGGCAATTCGTTATCCTTTGGAAGCATCTTCTTTATCATTATCAGCAATTCTTGAAATCCCTTGTCAGTTACACCATTCTTCGCCTTCCATTGCAGCAATTCCAGCGTGGTACCCAGCTTTTTCTGGTCATCTTCACAATTTGGATACAATAATTTCTTGTGATCCTCTAACATGCGTTTCAACTTCAACCTCTCCTTGTCACTTTCGCAGTTTCTCTTTGCATCAGCAATGACCCGACCCAAATCATCAGCGGGCTCATCTGATGCCTCTTCTTCAGCTTCCCCCATTGATGCCTCTTCTTCAGCTTCCCCCATTGTTGTATCGGCGAAAGGATAGTTGTCATCATCCTCTTCTTCTTCATTGTCTTCCATTATAACCCCTCTTTCTCCGTGCTTGGTCCAACAGCTATAGCCGGACATAAAACCGGACTTCAGCAGGTGGTAGTGAAGGGTTTTTGAGGTAGAGTAATTCCTATCATTCTTACAGTCACGACATGGACAACACATGAAACCATTCTGCTTGTTTGCCTCAACCACACGAATAAAATAATACAGGCCATTAAGAAACCCTGGACTTAGTCGATCATCGTACATCCATTGCCGGCTCATGTTCACTACACAACATCGAAGTGACCAAATTAATACAACTTCATCATCACATTACAACCAAAAGTAGAGCTAGCAGTGACCAAATGTTATTACTGCAAATAATAGATACTTATAGTTCATACATACATCTCATAAAACAACATACAACTATCTAAAACATGTAAATGCAACAACAAATGCGATCATAATCGCAACTAAAGTAACAATTGAGCCAACGGCATAATGATACCAAGCCTCTTTATCAATGGCATATTTTCTAATCTTTCTAAGCTTCAAGCGCATTCCAGCCATCTTGTTCTTGTGATCATCGACGATATCGGCAACATGCAACTCCAATCCCATCTTCTCATCTTCAGTTCTTTTTAATTTTTCTTTTAAATGATCAATTTGTTTTTCAGCTTGTGTTAATTTCTCGAGCAGAATTGCATAGTCGGTTGGAATTTCTGGTTCAACTACTTCCTATAGATAAAAACATCTACGTCAATTTGGTGGCATAATTAATTGTCATAGACATTAGATGATGTGTGAAATAGTTATAAAAGATAACGACATACCACATCTGAATCATAGACTGGACGAGGGCCGACGTGGGCTGATACCATAACCATGACACTATAGAATAACTAACAATAATACAAGTAAGTAAATCGTACACGCAGCTATCTAAATCATACAAGTAATTTTTTTTAACAAAAAGGTTTTAAGAAGAACAAGAGGCTCACCAAGGTGGCCGGTGCCGCGACGAGACGGTGCGGACGATCGACGGTGGTTAGGACGGGGATGGGAAGGCACCAAATAAACCACACCTACACATATGCAACCTAACAAGTTAATTTGAGATCAAATTGCATATAAATCAAATAAACTCCCACATAATGATCACTCCTCCAAAACCTAGCTAAAACCCACAAATCACATATCTTTGAGCATACCACAAGCTAATCTAGCAATGAGAGATGAAGGAGCAAAGTTGCTAACCTTTATGAACACTTGGATAGATGGGGTGCCTTTAAATCTTGACAAATCCTTGGAAAAATGGAGGATGAGCTTCGAGCAAGAAGAAGAACAGGGGAGAAAACAGAGAAATGAGAGCCCCTTCGATCGGCTGCGGACGAAGCGTATATGTAGGAAGTCTTTAGTACCGGCTGGTGACACCAACTGGTACTAAAGGTTGCCCTTTAGTACCGGTTGGTATCACCAGCCGGTACTAAAGGTGCAAGCGGGGCCCAAGTCTGACCAACAGCCTGCCACGCCCCCTTTAGTACCGGCTCGTGACACGAACCGGTACTAAAGATCGCTCACGAGCCGGTACTAAAGGTCGCCCTGCTCCTAGCCGTTGGAGCCGGCACGAACCGGGACTAATACCATCTTTAGTACCGGCTCGTGACCAGACCGGGACTAATGCTCGGGACAAAAGGTCTGTTTTCTACTAGTGTCTGCTGTAGCTCATCCACAGTCCAATGGTCAGGCGGAGCGGGCTAACCAGGAGATCCTGAGAGGTATCAAGCCCCGGCTTATGGTTCCTTTACAGAGAACGCCGGGTTGTTGGGTTGAGGAGTTACCATCAGTTCTATGGAGCATCAGAACAACTCCCAACAGGTCAACAGGTTATACGCCTTTCTTCATGGTTTACGGCGCAGAAGCCGTGTTACCAAGCGACATACGTCATGACTCGCCAAGGGTGGCGGCTTACGTTGAGGCAGACAATGAGACGGCGCGTCAGGACACGTTAGATACTTTGGATGAAGAGCGTGATCTGGCGGCGGCTCGATCGGCGATTTATCAACAAGACCTGCGTCGCTATCACAGCCACAGAATGAAGACCCGGACGTTCCAAGAAGGCGACTTAGTGTTGCGCCTGATTCAAGATCAGACGGACGCGCACAAGTTATCTCCTCCATGGGAAGGACCTTTTGTGGTTAGCAGAAACATCAACAATGGGTCATACTATCTCATCGACGTACGAGACGAGTCACGCACTTCTGGGCAGGAGACCCACCGGCCGTGGAATATCGCTCATCTGCGGCCTTATTATACTTGAGTCATCGACTCCCCCCATTGTACATCATCATTGTATATATCACATATATATAATAAAGTTGGCATCCCTACAAGACGGGGCCTCTGCCATTTTTACGTATCTCAAATTGTGCAAAGATGGATACAATCATAAGGTCATTTGGGGGCTTCTAACCCGCCAGGGTTAAGCTTCAACCCTCTTGATCGGCTCTTCAACCAAAATAGCACCATCATCTGGCGGCTTACAAGTTGGCAGTCCATAGGACGGCGGCTTACAAGACGGTGCACAAGTTGATATCATCAGCAAGGTCGTTTGGGGGCTTTCAACCCACCGGGTTAAGCTTCAACCCTTTCGATCAGGCTCTTCAGCCACAGTAAGGCCGGGTTATATACCCAAAAAGTTGACTCCGTCAACAAGGTCATTTGGGGGCTTCCAAGCGACCGGGTTTAGCTTACACACCCTCTTGATCGGCTCTTCAGCCACCGCAAGTTAGAGTTAAACCAGCCTGTAAACTGCTGCTGCTCCACCAGGTGACCCGCCGAACTCTTACCAGTTAATCTCGATTAGAGACCCTGAGCTATTCAAACATATTTGGCAGTCACTCTCACTAGAGACCCTGTACTGGTCAAGGTTCAACCGGCGGCTCTTGTCACGTGAGGGCCGGCTTACGGAAAGCGAGGATAAACTCACCCATCTGCTGCCGACTCTCCACTATGTGGCCCGCTCGTACTCTTAAACAGTTACTCTTTTAAAGACCCTGCACTGTTTAAGGTTCAAACGACGGAATTACGTCATGTGAGAGGTAGCTTATGGGCCTTAAGGGTACTCATACCCTGCTGCGTCTCTCTCTGGTTCGTTGCGCTCTTATCAGTTAATCTCGCCTAGAGACCCTGAGCCGTTCAAAGAATTGACGGTCACTCTCGTTAGAGACCCTGTACAATTAAGAGTTCAAGTAACGAGTTCACCCAGACGAACCGGCTTATGAGTTTTAAAAAGCAAGGTCATGGAAGACTCAATATCTCCGGGTTGTGTTTTTTCAAGCCGCCCTTACGGCACTACAGAACATATTCTGTCTTGTTTATTTTTGCAGGGTTTATCTTCTAAAGATGAGCCGCCGTGCAGTCAGATATTATAAAGCACAAACATACGACAGACAAACATGCATCAAGCTATGCAAAGTTTACTACGTGCACGATGGCACGGCTCAGACAGTTCAAGATTTTCTAAGCCTATTACAAAGCTCTCCACAGAGCCCAAAAGGCAACAGACTTAAAGTTTTTATACAACTTTCAGTTCGGTGGCTCAGCAAGCCGAGTTATCAATTTCAAGCATCAAGTGCTTAGCTCGACGGCGGGTCATCCTGCGCCGGGTCTTCGACCTCTTCGATCTGAAGATTATCCACATCCCAGTTGCAGTTTGTTAGAGCTTCAAACTGAGCCTCTTCAAAGAAGGGAGACGGGTCAATCTCAGGGGCGAAGAGGTGCTTACGGCGAGTAGGAGTCAAGTCTCTGGCTTCAAAAGTTGGGCCACGCACTCTTTTGCTGACCTCGCTGTAAGCCGCCTGGTACGTTGACAGATCAAGCTCATCAACCAGTGTTGATGCAAGAACCCTGGAGGCCTTCATGAACTTGGCATAGTCAGTTGCTGTAAACTCTGAGCCGTCGTCCTTCTTCGACGGAAAGCCATCCATCATTTCTTCTGTTGTCAGTTCAGGGGCAAAGGCCAGAGACCGGCTTAGCGCAGCCATAGCTCCTTTCCTGGCGGCTGATCGCTTCAGTTCCTCAATCTGTTTGGGCAGCGTGGATAAGAGTTCTATCACTCCCTTCATATACTTGGGAATGCTCTTCTCAGTCAGCATTGCTTTGATAGTACAAAGAGTCATGCAGTAGAGTTGTTCTGCCAAGGAGTATACTGCCTTCAGTTTCAGCAAGCTATCAGACGACAATTGGCGGCTTCTCTGACCTGCAAGATAAATTTGGCGTTATAAGCCGCCCTCACAAGATTTTCCACCAAACACGAATTTTTTTTAAGGTTTTCAATACTTACCAAAGATAGTAGACGTCATCCTGGAGATATGGCGCTTGAGAGTTTGCAGTTCATCTGACACAACCGTGAGTCGCTGGTCAGCGTCGTCTGCGCGCTTGGTCAGGGCGGCTTTCTTAGATTCAGCAGTCTTTTTGAAGGAATAAAAATCAGCTTGAACCTTCTCAAGCTCTTTGATGGCAACCCACCATTTTTCTTCCGCCTCAGACCGGGCGGTTTGTTGCGCGGCAAGGCTTTCTTTTACGTC
This sequence comes from Elymus sibiricus, assembly GCA_039707655.1. NCBI lineage: Eukaryota > Viridiplantae > Streptophyta > Magnoliopsida > Poales > Poaceae > Elymus > Elymus sibiricus. The sequence continues at coordinate 13,409,237 of CM077673.1, read as the reverse complement.
GGTAAGATTTGACTCGGCTGTGTCCAAGGCTTCCTGTTTTACACAACAACAAAATAGTTCAGGAGGTTTAAGTCGCCAGTGTAAGATATTCATAGATGGTTGATGGAGCTGGTATGACAAGTCTCAAGCAGATTGCAAGCAATATACTTGACACTTGGGGGCTAATGTCTGTGTTTGCTCTCTAAAACTACAATTGAGTTCCGGCTCATCTTCGTAAAGATAAGCCGACACTTCGGGGCTACACACGGCGCTTTTCAAATATCCAATGCAATCCCGGCTAGTCTTCGCAAAGATAAGCCGGCACTTGGGGGCTACATAGCGCTTTCCAAGTTTTCAAAAGTGAAGTTCCGGCTCATCATTTTTCATATTGACCCAGACTTGGGGGCTACAGTTGATCAAATCTTCAAATTGAGTATCGGCTTACTATCTATACTAACCCGATACTTGGGGGCTACAGTCTAAGCTATTTGCAGTATGACATAGATTGGAAGACCCGGTCTACCATTTGCAATACTAAACCAGCTCTTGGGGGCTACGTAAGGGTACAAGGAAAAAGCAGGCAGAGATTACCTCATACTTTTTCTTCATCAGGCCAACAAGTTTGAGCTTCATATTCCGGCTTGTGGTCAGGCGGTTCAGATAACCATCGTGTAATTCATCAGCAGTTAGCTTCTCCAACACAGGGAATTCGAAACCAAACTTCTTAGGTGTGGAAGCTTCAGCCTTGCTAGTATGTCTTGTCAATACATGAGGCTCGGGAGATAGATGACCCATCCCAGTGATGATAACATCTGGAAGAGCTGTGTCTTCGACGGCTGTTAAAGGGCTGGGCGGCTTAGGATCATCCCTTGGAGGACTGTTAGTTGCCATGTCATGATCAGCCGGCTCAGAGGGCCGATGAGTGGCTTCAGGTGCATCTTTCATAAGATCAGTGGACTCCACATGAGCTGAAGGGGAGTCTGGCTTAGCAATTTCCGGTTGTTGGGCGCTAGGAGCAGCGGTAGACCCGCCGGTTTTTCTTCATTTTGCTTGAGCCCTGGAAAACAAAGGATTGTCACAAAGAGGACAAGTATGGAAAAATTATGAGGCAGATGCAAAGGTACGCACTCCGGGTTGATCTTCATAGGAGGCAGCTTAGTCGCAGTGGAATCACCAGATGAAGGGGGCGTGTCCTGAAAGCAGTTAAGATAATACAAAGCAGAGTAAGGTTATAGTGCAAGATTGTTAAAGCTAAACTCAGTTAAAAAGAGTACCTCAGCCGGCCGTTTCCGCGGAGCTGGAGAATTCGACAACCCGGCTACAAGATCTTCAGAGCCGGTGCTCCGGGTCTGACGACGGGAGTTGTGCTGTTGCTTTTTCAAAAGAAAATTGGGGTCTAAATGAGCAACAGGATGAGAAAAGGGGACTTTTCGGATGACCCGCCGTACTTTCTCTGGTGGAAGGTTTTCTGAGTCAGAAGAAATGTAAGTTACCTCAGGGGCATCCGCATGGCTGGTCTCCGTTTCCTCCTGTGAATGATTGTTGTCAATAAGTTGCATAAAAAGACGGCCAAGGGAGTCAAGTTCTACCTCTGAGTCGTCAAGCTCAGGCGGGTCAAGAGTGGCGGCTTTCTTCTTCTTCTAGGCGCGGGCTTTCACCTTAGGCTTCCTCACTGGAGGGTTATACTTCTTCTTCCAGAAAGGAGAGCCGGCCTATACATAAGCCGCCAACAAAGATTAAAAGGAGCAAGACAAAGTAAAGACAAATTTGAATAGTTTGATAGAAAAGGGGTTTCTTACGGCTGGAGCTGGGTTTTTAATGCAAAAGGGTTTCAGCCCAACTTTGTTGCAAACCGATTTTTTTTCACCAAGGAGTCCTTTGACGGAGGAGTTGATGTTTTCTTCGGTCAGAGGAACGGTACTGAAACAGAGCGGGTCATTGGGCTCACCCGTAAATTGGTGCATGAGCCGGTCACGCCGGCTCAGCGGCAGGATCTTCCAGCTAACCCAGCAGCGGGTTAAATCAACGCCAGTCAGGCCGTTCGCCAGTAAGGCCTTGATTTTGGCATAAGCCGGAGCATATTTGGCTCGCTCTGCGGCGGACATCCGGTTTGGGAGTTCAATTGTGTTGCAAAGCCGGGTTGGACGGTAACCCGGCAGTGGATTTTCACCCTCAGGAGAAGTGTCCTTGCAGTAGAACCAAGTCTTGTTCCAGTCCTTGGGGTGGCTTGGTAGGAGAGCTATTGGATAGGGCAGATCTCTCCGTCTCTGGATGGAAACACCACCAAGCTCCAAACTTGGCCCAGCTGCCACTTCAGTTTGGCGGTTGGCGTAGTGGTAGTCATGGAAGAGGTCAACTGACGGCTCTTCTTGCAGATAAACTTCACACAAGACTTGAAACTGGCACATGTTGGTGACAGAGTTGGGACCGATGTCTTGAGGATGAAGCTTGAAAAAATGAAGAACATCCCGGAAGAATTTCGACCCGAGTGGGCTGAATCCGCGCAGGAGGTAATCAGTAAACACGACAACCTCTCCTTCTTTAGGCTCAGGTCTTTTCTCTGATCCTGGAACCCGCCAGTGTATGACATCCTTAGCCGGCAAGATACCCGACTCTACGAAGTTAAGCAGAAGTTCTTCAGTGACTCCAGAGCTGACCCAATCGCAGGATGAGGGTGCCCTTGACATGATGGCGAGTTAAGCTATGAAGACTTATAGTACGGCGGGTTAGAAAAACAATAACTGGATGAGGCAGCTGTGGTCAGTGTAATGGTGAAGAGTTAAACTGCCAAAGCATTCTAGCAGAGAGCCGCCAAAGCTATGGTGGGTTAAGTGGACAAGGCAGTATTGGAAGAAACGATTAAGTGTGGATAAACAGGTTTCACATAATATCACTATGGCTGCAAGATCTACAGACGAAGGTAAAATGAAACATATTCAAAAACCTAAAAAGCAGACGAAGAACAAGCGGGCAGCGCGCGGTGAAGATTGCTGTGCAGATCCAAGGCAAGGGGGCATTGCCATTGTGTGAGCATCCGCAACAAATAGACAGTACCATGGGACACAAAGTGGTGCTCAGTGGCCTATGCTATGATGAACACTGACGAACTGCTATGAACAACAGAGAAACCCGAGGAGCTCGGGAACCCTAATGGAGATGGATCCGGATTGGAACGAGGGCTGAAAGTAGTACCTTGCGGATGCGGACGCGCCGGCGAAAAATCTGGTCCGATTCAGGTCGATGCAGCGGCCAGCGATGGAGACGACGGCGAGGTCCAGTTGGCGGCGGCGGAGCTCTGGAGGTGCTGCTGACCGAAGGAGGAAGAAGACAGAGGAGGTGGAGAAAGGAAAAAAGGGCACCACGTGTCCCTATTTATGAGTAAGGAGGGCAACAGTGCGCGCGAAAATTGAGGGGACATAGTTATGATTGACCGAAGGTGGCACCTCGATTTTCGGGATGACCCTTCAATGAGAAGATCCGTTGCAAACGTCACAGAATCTTTTCAGAATATTCGATATGACGTCATGGCGGGTTATCAGTTTTTCTTTTCAGATGACAGAAATGTAAAGACTCGCCGCCAAGTGAGTTTGAAAATTCACATGAGCAGGCTCAAATCAACCTGGGGCCTAATGTTGGGGATATAACCCCATGGTAAGACCCGCCCAGGAGGGGCCGGGTCATACTGTTGGGGAACGTTGCATGGGAAACAAAAATTTTCCTACGCACACACAAGATCTATCCATGGTGATGAGCATCTACGAGAGGGAGAGTGAATCTACATACCCTTGTAGATCGCTAAGCGGAAGCGTTAATAAACGCGGTTGATGTAGTCGAACGTCTTCGCGATCCAAATCGCCGAGCGTCCCGCGATCCAATCACGATCCTTCCGATCTAGTGCCGAACGGACGGCACCTCCGCGTTCAACACACGTACGGCTTGATGACGCCTTCACCTCCTCGATCCAGCGAGCGATGATGAAGTAGTGGTTGAGTTCCAGCAGCACGACGGCGTGGTGATGGTGGTGAGGAACAATCTCTGCAGGGCTTCGCCAAGCGCTACGGAGATTATGACGGAGGAACTAGAGGGCTAGGGTTGCCGCACACGGCTTGGGGAAATCTTAATGTGTCCCGTGTGCTAGCCCTGCCCCTCTATTTATATGTTGAGCCTTGGGGTCTAAACTTGGAGTAAAAGCCTCCTCCGGGTCGGTTTTGCCCGCACAAGGTCGGTTTGGCCCGCAGGGAAAGAGTCCAACTCGGATCCCTGCCGAACCGTGCACAGCCGCGCACAAGCGGTAGTACCGCTTCACACAAGCGGTAGTACCGCTTGGGCGGTAGTACCGCTTCACACAAGCGGTAGTACCGCTCGGGCGGTAGTACCGCTTCACACAAGCGGTAGTACCGCTCCGGCGGTAGTACCGCTTCACCAAGCGGTAGTACCGCTTACGCGGCAGCAAAACTACTTTTGCACTTTCCAATACCTTGTGGGCTTTATCCCTTTGGCTCATATAAAGTGTTGCTGCACCCGAACACTTCGGTAAACATCCGGAACCCCTTCCGGTGAACTTCGGAACTCTTCCGGAGATCAAAACACTATTATCACATATATCAATCTTTACCTCCGGACTATTCCGGAGATCCTCGTCATGTCCGGGATCTTATCCGGGACCCCGAACAACTTTCGGTCACCAACATAATAACTCAATTATACTAATCGTCACCAAACGTTAAGTGTGTAGACCCTGCGGGTTCGAGAACTATGTAGACATGACCGAGACACCTCTACGGCCAATAACCAATAGCGGGACCTGGATGCCCATATTGGCTCCTACATATTCTACGAAGATCTTTTATCGGTCGAACCTCTATGTCAAGGATTCAGTTAATCCCGTATGCTGTTCCCTTTGTTCTTCGGTATGTTACTTGCCCGAGATTCGATCGTCGGTATCACTATACCTAGTTCAATCTCGTTACCGGCAAGTCTCTTTACTCGTTCCGTAATACAAGATCTCGTGGCTAACACTTTAGTCACATTGCTTGCAAGGCTCATTGTGATGTTGTATTACCGAGTGGGCCCTGAGATACCTCTCCGTCATACGGAGTAACAAATCCCAGTCTTGATCCATGCCAACCCAACAGACACCCTCGGAGATACCTGTAGAGCACCTTTATAGTCACCCAGTTACGTTGCGACGTTTGATACACACAAGGTATTCCTCCGGTGTCAGTGAGTTGCATGATCTCATGGTCAAAGGAACAGATACTTGACATGCAGAAAACAATAGCAATAAACTGACACGATCAAATGCTACGTTTACAGTTTGGGTCTTGTCCATCACATCATTCTCCTAATGATGTGATCCCGTTATCAAATGACATCTCATGTCCATGGCTAGGAAACCTTAACCATCTTTGATCAACAAGCTAGTCAACTAGAGGCTTACTAGGGACACAGTGTTGTCTATGTACCCACACATGTATTTGAGTTTCCAATCAATACAATTATAGCATGGATAATAAACGATTATCATGAACAAGGAAATATAATAATAACCAATTTATTATTGCCTCTAGGGCATATTTCCAACAGTCTCCCACTTGCACTAGAGTCAATAATCTAGTTCACATCACTATGTGATTTACATTGTAATGAATCGAACACCCATGCAGTTCTGGTGTTGTTCATGTTTAGCCCTTGGAAGAGGTTTAGTCAACGGATCTGCAACATTTAGATCCGTGTGTACTTTGCAAATATTTATGTCGTCCTCCTTGATGTAATCGCGGATGGAATTGAAACGTCGTTTTATGTGTCTGGTCCTCTTGTGAAATCTTGGTTCCTTGGCTAGAGCAATGGCACCAGTGTTATCACAAAACAGAGTCATTGGGTTAAGCGCACTAGGCACTACTCCAAGATCTGTCATGAACTCCTTCATCCAGACACCTTCCTTCGCCGCCTCCGAGGCTGCGATGTACTCCGCTTCGCATGTAGAATCAGCTACCACGCTTTGCTTGGAACTGCACCAGCTAACCGCACCCCCATTAAGAATAAATACGTATCCGGTTTGCGACTTAGAGTCATCCGGATCAGTGTCAAAGCTTGCATCGACGTAACCCTTTACGACGAGCTCTTGATCACCTCCATAGACGAGAAACATGTCCTTAGTCCTTTTCAGGTACTTCAGGATATTCTTGACCGCCGTCCAGTGTTCCATTCCTGGATCACTTTGAAACCTTCCGACCATACTTATGGCAAGGCTGACATCGGGTCTTGTGCACAGCATTGCATACATGATAGAGCCTATGGCTGAAGCATAGGGGATGACACTCATCTTTTCTCTATCTTCTGCAGTCACTGGGCATTGAGTCTTACTCAACTTCACACCTTGCAATACAGGCAAGAACCCCTTCTTGGACTGATCCATTTTGAACTTCTTCAAAATCTTATCAAGGTATGTGCTTTGTGAAAGTCCTATTAAGCGTCTTGATCTATCTCTATAGATCTTGATGCCTAATATGAAAGCAGCTTCTCCTAGGTCCTTCATTGAAAAACTCTTGTTCAAATATTCCTTTACGCTTTCCAGCATTTCTATATTGTTTCCAATCAGCAATATGTCATCCACATATAATATTAGAAACGCTATAGAGCTCCCACTCACTTTCTTGTAAATACAAGCTTCTCCGTAAACTTGTATAAACTCGAACGCTTTGATCACCTCATCAAAACGAAGATTCCAACTCCGAGATGCTTGCACCAGTCCATAAATGGATCGCTGGAGTTTGCAAACTTTGTCAGCATTTTCTGGATCGACAAAACCTTCTGGTTGCATCATATACAACTCTTCCTTAAGGAAACCGTTAAGGAACGCTGTTTTGACATCCATCTGCCAAATTTCATAATCGAAAAAGGCAGCTATTGCCAACATGATTCTGACGGACTTAAGCATCGCTACGGGTGAGAAGGTCTCATCGTAGTCAACTCCTTGAACTTGTGAAAAACCCTTTGCCACAAGTCGAGCTTTATAGACGGTGACATTACCGTCCGCGTCCGTCTTCCTCTTAAAGATCCATTTGTTCTGAATGGCCTTACGCCCTTCAGGTAATACTTCCAAAGTCCATACTTTGTTTTCATACATGGATCCCATCTCGGATTTCATGGCCTCTAACCACTTCTCGGAATCCGGGCTCATCATCGCTTCTCCATAGCTCGTAGGTTCATCGTTGTCTAACAACATGACCTCTAAGACAGGGTTGCCGTACCACTCAGGAGCAGTACGCGTCCTTGTCGACCTACGAGGTTCGATAGCAACTTGATCCAAAGCTTCATGATCATCATCATTAACTTCCTCTTCAGCTAATGTAGGCTCCACAGAAACAACTTTCTGCGCTGCGCTACTCTCAGGTTGAAGTAAAGGTTCAACAACCTCATCAAGTTCTATCTTCCTCCCACTCAATTCTTTCGAGAGAAACTCTTTCTCAAGAAATGTTCCGTTTTTAGCGACAAACACTTTGCCCTCGGATCTGAGGTAGAAGGTATACCCAATTGTCTCTTTTGGGTATCCTATGAAGACGCATTTCTCCGCTTTGGGTTCCAGCTTTTCAGGCTGAAGCTTTTTGACATAAGCATCACATCCCCAAACTTTAAGAAACGACAGCTTTGGCTTCTTGTCAAACCAAAGTTCATATGGCGTCGTCTCAACGGATTTCGATGGTGCCCTATTTAAAGTGAATGCAGCTGTCTCTAATGCATAACCCCAAAACGATAGTGGCAAATCGGCAAGAGACATCATAGATCGCACCATATCCAATAAGGTTCGATTACGACGTTCGGACACACCATTACGCTGTGGTGTTCCAGGCGGTGTCAATTGTGAAACAATTCCACACTGTCTTAAGTGACTGCCAAACTCATAACTCAGATATTCTCCTCCTCGATCAGATCGTAGGAATTTAATCTTCTTGTTACGATGATTCTCAACTTCACTCTGAAATTGTTTGAACTTTTCAAATGTTTCAGACTTGTGTTTCATTAAGTAAATATACCCATATCTACTTAAGTCATCAGTGAAGGTGAGAAAGTAACGATAACCACCGCGCGCCTCAATACTCATCGGACCGCACACATCAGTATGTATGATTTCCAATAAGTCACTTGCCCGTTCCATTGTTCCAGAGAACGGCGTTTTAGTCATCTTGCCCATGAGGCATGGCTCACATGTGTCAAGTGATTCAAAATCAAGTGACTCCAAAAGTCCATCAGCATGGAGCTTCTTCATGCGTTTTACGCCAATATGACCTAAACGGCAGTGCCATAAGAAAGTGGTATTATCATTATCAATTCTATATCTTTTGGCATCAATGTTATGAACATGTGTATCATTACTATCGAGATTCAACAAGAATAAACCCCTCACATCGGGTGCATGACCATAAAAGATATTACTCATATAAATAGAACAACCATTATTCTCTGATTTAAATGAGTAACCGTCTCGCAATAAACAAGATCCAGATATAATGTTCATGCTTAACGCAGGCACCAAATAACACTTATTTAGGTTCATCACTAATCCCGACGGTAATCGAAGAGCGAGCGTGCCGACGGCGATCACATCAACCTTGGAACCATTTCCCACGCGCATCGTCACTTCGTCCTTTGCCAGCCTCCGTCTATTCCGCAGTTCCTGTTTTGAGTTGCAAATATGAGCAACCGCACCGGTATCAAATACCCAGGCACTACAACGAGAGTTGGTAAGGTACACATCAATAACATGTATATCATATATACCTTGTTTGTTGTTGGCCGCCTTCTTGTCAGCCAAATACTTGGGGCAATTCCGCTTCCAGTGTCCAGTTCCCTTGCAATGAAAACACACAGTTTCTGGTTTGGGTCCAGCCTTGGGTTTCTTCACGAGAGGAGCAACTGCTTTGCCACTCTGCTTGGAGTTACCCTTCTTACCCTTGCCATTTTTCTTGAAACTAGTGGTTTTATTGACCATCAACACTTGATGCTCCTTCTGAATTTCAGACTCAGCGGCTTTCAGCATCACAAACAGCTCGGCGACTGACTTGTTCATCCCGTGCATGTTATAGTTCAACACGAAGCTCTTGTAGCTAGGTGGCAATGATTGAAGAACTCTGTCAGTGATAGCCTCTGGCGGAAGGGGCATCCCTAACTCAGCCAGACGGGTGGAGTACCCAGACATTCTGAGCACGTGGTCACTGATAGACCCGTTCTCCTCCATCTTGCAAGCATAGAACTTATCGGAGATCTCATATCTCTCGATCCGGGCATTCTTCTGAAAGATAAACTTCAACTCATGGAACATCTCATATGCTCCATGACGTTCAAAACGTCTTTGAAGTCCCGGTTCTAAGCCATACAACATTGCACATTGAACTATTGAGTAATCATCAGAACGAGCCTGCCAGGCGTTCACAACGTCTAGAGACTCAACTGGAGCGGGTGGATCACCAAGCGGTGCATCAAGGACATAAGCCTTCTGGGAAGCCGTAAGGATAATCCTTAGATTACGGGCCCAGTCCACAAAGTTACTTCCATCATCTTTCAACTTAGCTTTCTCTAGGAACGCATTTAAAATTCAGGGGTGCTACTGCGCGAGCCATGATCTACAACATAAATATAGCAAAGACAACTTAGACTATTGTTCTTAGATAATGAGTTTAGTTAATCATATTACTTAAAAAACTCCCACTCAAATTGACATCCCTCCGATCATTCGAGTGTAACATGATCCAAATCCACCAACTCAAGTCCGATCATCATGTGAGTTGAGGTGGTTTCAATGGTGAACATCTTCATGTTGATCATATCTACTATATGACTCATGTTCGACCTTTCGGTCTCTTGTGTTCCGAGGCCATGTCTGTACATGCTAGGCTCGTCAAGTTTAACCCGAGTGTTCCGCACGTGTAACATGGCTTACACCCGTTGTATGCGAACGTAGAGTCTATCACACCCGATCATCACGGCGTGTCTCGAAACGACGAACTTTCGCAACGGTGCACACTTGGGGAGAACACAATTTATCTTGAAATTTAAGTGAGGGATCACCTTATAATGCTACCGTCGTCCTAAGCAAAATAAGATGCATAAAAGGATTAACATCACATGCAAATCATAAGTGACATGATATGGCCATGAACTTGTGCTTTTGATCTCCATCTCCAAAGCACCGGCATGATCTCCATCGTCACCGGCATGACACCATGATCTCCATCATCTTGATCTCCATCAATGTGTCGCCATAAGGTTGTCGCGCCGACTGTTGCTTCCACGACTATTGCTAACGTTTAGCGATAAAGTAAAGCATTACATAGCGCCTAATGATTGACACGCAGGTCATACAATAATTAAAGACAACTCTATGGCTCCTGCCAGTTGCCGTATTCATCGACATGCAAGTCGTGATATTCTATACAAAACATGATCATCTCATACATCACATATATCTCATCATGTAATTGGCCATATCACATCACAACATACCCTGCAAAAACAAGTTAGACGTCCTCTAATTGTTGTTGCAAATTTTACGTGGCTGCTACGGGTTTGCAAGAACCGTTCTTACCTACGCAAAACCACAACGTGGTGTAGTGATTGCTTTTTGATCTTCTAAAAGAACCCTCTTCATTGAACCGATTCAACTAAAGTGAGAGAGACAGACACCCGCCAGTCACCTTTATGCAACAAGTGCACGCAGCGGTGAAACCAGTCTCGCGTAAGCGTACGCGTCATGTCGGTCCGGGCCGCTTCATCTCACAATACCGCGGAATCAAGTATCAACTAGTAACGGCAAGCAATATGTATACACCCACGCCCACAACTCGTTTGTGTTCTACTCGAGATCTCATGTACGCATAGACCTAGCTCAGATGCCACTGTTGGGGAACGTTGCATGGGAAACAAAAATTTTCCTACGCACACACAAGATCTATCCATGGTGATGAGCATCTACGAGAGGGAGAGTGAATCTACATACCCTTGTAGATCGCTAAGCGGAAGCGTTAATAAACGCGGTTGATGTAGTCGAACGTCTTCGCGATCCAAATCGCCGAGCGTCCCGCGATCCAATCACGATCCTTCCGATCTAGTGCCGAACGGACGGCACCTCCGCGTTCAACACACGTACGGCTTGATGACGCCTTCACCTCCTCGATCCAGCGAGCGATGATGAAGTAGTGGTTGAGTTCCAGCAGCACGACGGCGTGGTGATGGTGGTGAGGAACAATCTCTGCAGGGCTTCGCCAAGCGCTACGGAGATTATGACGGAGGAACTAGAGGGCTAGGGTTGCCGCACACGGCTTGGGGAAATCTTAATGTGTCCCGTGTGCTAGCCCTGCCCCTCTATTTATATGTTGAGCCTTGGGGTCTAAACTTGGAGTAAAAGCCTCCTCCGGGTCGGTTTTGCCCGCACAAGGTCGGTTTGGCCCGCAGGGAAAGAGTCCAACTCGGATCCCTGCCGAACCGTGCACAGCCGCGCACAAGCGGTAGTACCGCTTCACACAAGCGGTAGTACCGCTTCACACAAGCGGTAGTACCGCTCGGGCGGTAGTACCGCTTCACACAAGCGGTAGTACCGCTCCGGCGGTAGTACCGCTTCACCAAGCGGTAGTACCGCTTACGCGGCAGCAAAACTACTTTTGCACTTTCCAATACCTTGTGGGCTTTATCCCTTTGGCTCATATAAAGTGTTGCTGCACCCGAACACTTCGGTAAACATCCGGAACCCCTTCCGGTGAACTTCGGAACTCTTCCGGAGATCAAAACACTATTATCACATATATCAATCTTTACCTCCGGACTATTCCGGAGATCCTCGTCATGTCCGGGATCTTATCCGGGACCCCGAACAACTTTCGGTCACCAACATAATAACTCAATTATACTAATCGTCACCAAACGTTAAGTGTGTAGACCCTGCGGGTTCGAGAACTATGTAGACATGACCGAGACACCTCTACGGCCAATAACCAATAGCGGGACCTGGATGCCCATATTGGCTCCTACATATTCTACGAAGATCTTTTATCGGTCGAACCTCTATGTCAAGGATTCAGTTAATCCCGTATGCTGTTCCCTTTGTTCTTCGGTATGTTACTTGCCCGAGATTCGATCGTCGGTATCACTATACCTAGTTCAATCTCGTTACCGGCAAGTCTCTTTACTCGTTCCGTAATACAAGATCTCGTGGCTAACACTTTAGTCACATTGCTTGCAAGGCTCATTGTGATGTTGTATTACCGAGTGGGCCCTGAGATACCTCTCCGTCATACGGAGTAACAAATCCCAGTCTTGATCCATGCCAACCCAACAGACACCCTCGGAGATACCTGTAGAGCACCTTTATAGTCACCCAGTTACGTTGCGACGTTTGATACACACAAGGTATTCCTCCGGTGTCAGTGAGTTGCATGATCTCATGGTCAAAGGAACAGATACTTGACATGCAGAAAACAATAGCAATAAACTGACATGATCAAATGCTACGTTTACAGTTTGGGTCTTGTCCATCACATCATTCTCCTAATGATGTGATCCCGTTATCAAATGACATCTCATGTCCATGGCTAGGAAACCTTAACCATCTTTGATCAACAAGCTAGTCAACTAGAGGCTTACTAGGGACACAGTGTTGTCTATGTACCCACACATGTATTTGAGTTTCCAATCAATACAATTATAGCATGGATAATAAACGATTATCATGAACAAGGAAATATAATAATAACCAATTTATTATTGCCTCTAGGGCATATTTCCAACACATACCTGGCGGCTCATAGCCCAAGACCCATAAGGTGGGCCGGAAGATGAAGGCCAGGCCGCGTGGCGGCTTACCAGATGGGCTAAGGCGGAGGCCCAGAGACAGAAGATGGTATGAAGACCCGGGCGGTTAAGCCGCCCGGAGACGGCTTGCCCAAGACGGCAAGGCGGCTTAGAGACAGGATTCACTACGATGTATGAGTCGGTTTAGGACTCGTGTAACCCAGGGCCTTGACCTCTATCACTACAGGAATCAGCTGCTTTGCCGTCTGCCATAGCAGACGGCAAAGGCATACTTTGCGGACGGCAAAGCCTTTGCCGTCTGCCAACAGACGGCCAACACTCCGGCTGAACGGCTGCCGGCAAAGAAGCAAAGCTCTTTGCCGTCTGCTGGCAGACGGCAAAGCACCTGGACGGCAGACAAAAGGTGCCAGCCCCGTTAGAGGGCTAACGGCGCTCTTTGCCATCTGCCAGCAGACGGCAAAGAGCTGCAGCTGACGTCAGCTGACGTCATGCGTCAGCTGGGCCAACGCAGGCTCTTTGCCGTCTGCCAGCAGACGGCAAATAAGCAAAGGTCTTTGCCGTCTGCCAGCAGAAGGCAAAGAGGCCAAATAGGCCAGCCCAGGTTGCACAGGCTGCTGCCACGTGCCCACTTTGCCGTCTGCTAACAGACGGCAAACCTCTTTGCCGTCTGCTAGCAGACGGCAAAGTGGCTATATAGCAACTGTTTTTTCTGTTTTTTCTTATATCAATTCATTTTCACAGAAATTCAAACACACACATATATATATATATATTCAGAATCACATAATAAGGCAAAACATTATGTCTTATCCACCACATAATATGTCTCATCCACCACATAATAAACAACACATATGCAAATAATATGCAAGCCATATGGATATGATCATCCAACCCATACCAAATCAAAATATATGCAAGTCTCATCCATACATATGCAAGTTTCATTCATCTATACATACATATGCAAGTGTCACATTGTTGATCCTACAAAATCAAAAGAAAATGGAAGGACAAGGACTCCATGAACGCAAGCTTCCGTGAAGTGAATCAAATCTGCAAAATGAGAAAGAAGAAAGTTAGAAGAAGAAGACTAGAAGAAGAAGAAGAAGAAGAAGAAGAAGACTAGAATTTTTCTCCTCTTCTTGTTCTTCTTCTTATTGCTTACTTGTGTCATTTTAGAGCTAACCTAGGTAAATATGCCATTTTTGACCTAAATATGCTAAGTATATCATAAATGAACTAAAAAAAGCTAAGTATAGGTCATTTTTGTGCTAACATAAGTAATTATGCCATTTTGAGCTAATTAAGCATATTAAGTCATTTTGGAGCTAAATAGGTCATTTCTTAAGCATATTATGTCATTTTTGAGCTAGCTAAGCATATTAAGTCATTTTGGAGGAATAAATGCTAAGTATAGGTCATTTTAGAGCTATCCTAGGTTAAATAGGTCATTTTAGAGCTATCCAAGGTTAAATAGGTCCATTTTTTAGCTAGCTAAGCATATAAATTCATTTTGGAGGAATAAATGCTAAGTATAGGTCATTTTAGAGCTATCATATGTTAAATAGGTCATTTTTGAGCTAATTAAGGTTATTATGTCATTTTTGAGCTAGCTAAGCATATAAATTCATTTTGGAGGAATAAATGCTAAGTATAGGTCATTTTAGAGCTATCCTAGGTTAAATAGGTCATTTTGGAGCTAATTAAGGTTATTATGTCATTTTTGAGCTACCTAAGCATATTAAGTCATTTTGGAGGAATAAATGCTAAGTATAGGTCATTTTAGAGCTATCCTAGGTTAAATAGGTCATTTTGGAGCTAATTAAGGTTGTTATGTAATTTTTGAGCTAGCTAAGCATATAAATTCATTTTGGAGGAATAAATGCTAAGTATAGGTCATTTTAGAGCTATCCTAGGTTAAAGAATGAATACCTGACATGAATAATATGTATATAATTTAAGTGTATCATCATCATGAACATAATAAAAAATTGAATACCTAACATGAACTAATTAATAATATATATTTACATAATAATAATTGAATACCTGGCATGAACTATAATATTAATCTTCATCGTCATCATTAATAAATGCATCATCATCGTCTATATATGCTTCGGGGTCAATAAATGCATCATCATCATCATCACTATCAGTAATGACGTGCTCATCATCATCATCAATAAATGCATCAACATGTGGAAGGCCTCCTGTACGTAATCGGTCAAGCATTGATAGGTCATCCGCAGCAGTAACCTCTTCTTGTTCCGGCTCTTCTTGTTCCGGCTCAGGCTCGGATTCACTACCGCTGTCTACTTCAATGTTCTGGTGTGAAGTAGAGCGGTTCTTGAAACGTTTTTTGGAAAGACGTGTTTCTTGGAAGAATTCTCCTTCATATGTGTCTGGGTTAATGTGAGGTTCATAATCCTCTTCATTGGGGGGAGGTGGTCTAACACGTGGCGGCACTTCATAAACGACATCCCAACCATTCAGATTTGGATCAGTTTGGCAGGCCCACGGTAGATAGAAAACTTGGGTCGCCTGTTGAGCCGTAATATAGACATCGGGAACATCCAAATGGGTGCTTTATTTGATTTCGACTAGCCCTAGATGTTCATGAGTCCTTCTAGTCTCCTTCGGCTGGAACCAATAACATTTGAAGACTACGACGTTCGGTGGGTTTGCACCATAGAATAGAAGTTCATAAATTGCTTCAACTCTTCCATAATACTCGGTACCTCCTTCGCCGATAGCAGAGACACAACAATTTGTAGACTTTCGGTCGGCCATAGATAGCTCTTTGCCATAGGTACGAAAGCGATACCCGTTGATGTCGTATTTGTCAAATGAACGGACCTTATAGTCAAAACCATTTGCGACTTGTCTCAATTCGGCATCCATAGACTCTGAACTAGCCTACAAGTTTAATACGAAAGGATTGTTGCATTAGCCGGAAATTAGACGAAGAAATGAAATGGTCTAATGGAAATTACCGTTTGTTTGAACCAAGAGATGAAACCGGGATAGCCGCCTCCATGCATTGCCAGAAGCTCATACTCTTCGACGGAATCCTTTTGGATCACCGCTCCATACGAGAATTCGGCGACGTATCGACTGTATCAAATATCCGGGAATAAGAGCAGTTCAAAGGAATTAGAGGTTGCGAAACAATGTACCGAGAACTTATTCGATGTACGGCCACACTTCTGTTAGGTTGTTCAAGATATACAACGTAATGGTCCGCCATTCGTCGACATCCAACGGTAAGGAAGTATAAGCACCGGCTGGTGCGAGCTTCCCTTTGAATAGGCTGAGGTTGGATCCACCCTTTTTAGGGTCGCCAGCATTGTACCGAGGCTTCGGATTATGCAAATGACGATTTTTGGCTTCGTAGTGTGCTGTCACGAAGTTTGCCGCCTCCTCAGTAATGAATGCCTCGGCCATCGATGCTTCAATTCGACGTTTATTTTTACATTTTTCTTGAAGCGTCTTCTGCATCCTCTCAGTTGCGTAGCACCAACGATTCTGCTCGGGCCCCCCCAATCGTGCCTCGGTCGGGAGATGCAAAATCAAATGCTGCATTGGATTAAAGAAGCCCGGTGGAAAGATCTTCTCTAACTTGCAGATCAACTCCGGCGCCAACTCTTCCAGTTCTTCTAGCAAGCCAGGCGATAGTTCTTTCGCACAAAGAACACGGAAGAAATAGCTCAGCTCTGCCAGTACTAGCCATTCATCCTCAGGGATAAAGCCACGCAACATCACCGGCATTACCCGCTCAAGCCATATGTGCCAATCATGACTCTTGAGACCAAATATTTTCAATTTTTCAAGGCTCGCTCCCCTCTTTAGATTCGCTGCATACCCATCGGGGAACATCAACTCATTTTTCACCCACAGGAGTATTTCCCTCATAACTGGCCTTCCAAGATTGAACCATGCCTTTGGCTTCGTCCAGTTCTTCTTTCCTTTCGGTTGTCGCATGTTTTGTAGTGGTCTATCACATAGAGCCTGCTGATCAACTCTAGCCTTAGGATTATCCTTTGTTTTCCCCTCTATGCCGAACAATGTACCAAAGAGGGCCTCGCCGACATTCTTTTCAGTGTGCATCACGTCGATGTTGTGTGGGCAAAGGAGGTCTTTGAAGTAAGGCAGATCCCACAAGCATGTCTTGTGAGTCCAGGCGTGTTCCGAATTATACCCCTTGAAATACCCTGGACGCTCTGGATCCGGCTCGAGAGAGTTTAACTGATCCAGGGTCTGTTGGCCTGTCAACGCAGGTGGTGCAGAGTTTTTGACAACTCTACCTTTGATGAAGTTCTTCTTGTCTTTTCTGAACTTATGTCGAGGATCCAGGAACTGTCTATGCATGTCGAAGCAAGAAAACTTGCCACCCGTCTGCAGCCGACGAAACTCAAGAGCTGCCTTGCATGTGGGGCACGGGAACCTTCCATGCACACACCAGCCAACGAATAGCGCATACGCCGGCAAGTCATGCATCGAGTACATGTACCACACACGCATTAGGAAGTTTTTTTTTGTAGCGGCGTCGTATGTCTTGATCCCATTATCCCAAGCTTCTTGCAGTTCATCCTTAAGCGGCTGCATGTACACATTCATACTCTTCCCCGGATAGTTGGGCCCCAGAATTATCAACGTCAGGAAAATGTTCTTTCTTTGCATAATCTGTCCGGGGGGGAGATTGAGTGGAATGACAAATACAGGCCAACAACTGTATTGGGCTGCCATCATACCAAACACATTGAACCCATCCGTGCTTATGGCGATTCGAGGATGCCTTGGATCTGCCGCTTTAGCATGATGTATTGCATCGAAGCGCTTCCACGCAAAAGCGTCCGATGTGTGTACCAACATCGGCTCCCCATCTGCATCTAGTTCGGTTCTTTTGCCCAATTTGTGCCATGTCATCTGTCTGGCCGTCTCTTCGACCATGAAAAGACGTTAAAGTCTTGGTATGATTGGCATATACCGAAGAACATTAACTGGGATTTTTGTCTGACTCTTCTCACCCATACCGTTGTCTACCTCAACATACCTGGAAGACTGGCAAACGGGACAATACTTCAAGTCTGCATACTCAAGCCTAAATAAGGCACATCCTTTCTCACAGGCATCTATCTTCTCATAGGGCATCTTAAGTACATGGAGGATTTTGTCCGACTGGTACAGGTTTGCATGAATTACATGGCCTTTGGGTAGAAAACGTCCAAATAGTGTCATCATCGCGTCGTAGCATTCTCTGCCCAAGTTGAATTGAGCCTTCAGAGCCATTACTTGTGCGATGGCATCCAGCTGACAAAGCTCAGTGTGCTCGTGGAGAGGACGTTTTGAAGACTCCAACATATCATTGAAGGCTTTTGCAGATTCCTCCATCTCATCGTCCGAATCCCGAGCATCATCAAAGTCTTCCACCATGTCTTCCATCCCGGTACCATGCTCGTCGGTGCGACGACGGCCCTCCTCAGCTCTGGCACGTTGGGCAGACTCACCATGAAATGTCCAGAACTTATAATTAGGCGTAAAACCCAACTTCTGCAGGTGTTTGATCATTTCAAACTCTGACTTCTTATGAAAGTTGTCGCACTCGACACAGGGGCACCAGGTTGTTTCCTGTCCATTTGCAAATGCGGCTCTCACAAACCCCTTGGTTTTTCTTATCCATTCATGGGTCATGTCTTTCTGACTAGTGTGACCGGTGTACATCCACGCACGATCACTCATCTTGCCTAGCTACTGGACACACAAGAAATATATACATAATTCAGCAAACCATATTCATCAGTTAATAGAGTTTGTCAGTTTTATTACGTCCATGCAACCTAGACGCTAGTAGGTAAAGATAGGTCCTAATCCCACCCGAGTATGTGTAGATGGGTTCGTTTTCCCATGCTCGGCTCCGGATCTGACGCAAAATTTCGGCAGCACCTCCCCGCTGTTCTCCTGATACACGTCTCGGCAATAAGCAGAGAGGATGTGTACCCGGAGAACAACAGGGAGGCACTGACGAAATTCTGCATCGGATCCGGAGTAGAGCATATGGGAAAATGAACCCAATCTACACATACTCGGGCTGTCCATGGATAACGTTGGACAATTCGAAAGAATCACGGTTATAAATATGCAAATGCATGCATATTTATAGATGTAACCCTTTCGAACGTGAGATGCATAGTGGTCACGCATACTGATGATTGACACCTATAGCTAGCAAGTTTCATCGGCACAAAGACCAGAACAGAGCAAATGAAGGGGGGAGGAGGAGATGTCATTTGTGCTCACCCACGAACGCAGGGGCGGAGCTCGTCATACGCACGGGGAGGTCGTCGAACACCAGACTCTCGCAGCAACGAAAGAACTGCACATTTAAATCCACCCGATCAACACAAATATATATGATGTTTTTCATAACAAAATAGGGAAATATATGACCCCGTCGGCCTCTGGAAGGCCGAAGAGCACCTTTTCGGTCAACAGGAGGCCGAAGAGGTGTCGGCGTCGGGGGTGTCGTGGTGTCGGGCTGTCGTGGTGTCGGGGTGTCGGGGTGTCGGGTCGGGGTGTCGGGGTGTCGTGGTGTCGGGGTGTCGTGGTGTCGGGGTGTCGGGGTGTCGTGTCGGGGTGTTGGGGTGTGTCGGATGTCGTGTCAGGGTGTCATGTCGGGGTCGGGGTGTCATGTCAGGGTCGGGGTGTCGGGGTGTCGTGTCGGGGTCGGGGTCCGGGTGTCGGGGTCTTTTTTTCCTCTTTTTCCTTTTCTTCTTCTTCCTCTTCTTCCTTTTCTTCCTTTTTTCCTTCTTCTTCTTCTTCTTCTTCTTCTTCTTCTTTTTTCTTCTCCTCCTCCTCTTCTTTTCTTCTTCCTTTCCTTTTTCCTCTTCTTCTTCTCCTCCTCTCCTCCTCTTCTTCTTCTTCTTCTTCTTCTTCTTCTTCTTCTTCTTCTTCTTCTTCTTCTTCTTCTTCTTATTTTTTCTTCTCCTCCTCCTCTTCTTCTTTTTCTTTTACTTCTTCTTCTTCTTCTTCTTCTTCTTCTTCTTCTTCTTCTTATTTTTTCTTCTTTTCCTTTTTCTTTTTCCTTTTTTTCCTTTTTCTTTTCTTCTTTTTCTTTCTTCTAGGTTTCTTTCTACCTAAATGTCTAAATATCTAAAAACCTAAACATCTAAGTATCTAAACTCCTAAATGTCTAAATATCTAAAACCTAAACAGAAAAAATAAAAAAAAAACAAAAAAAAGGGGCAGGAGGGGGAGCTCACCAGAGGGGGCAGAGGGGTTGGCCGGCGAGGGGGCGGCGACGGGGCTGGCCGGCGTCCGGGCCGCGACGGGGCGGCGAGGGGGCGGCCGGGCCGCGACGGGGCGGCGAGGGGCAGGCCTGGGCGCGGCCGCGCAGGCACGGGGCGGGGCAGTGGGCGGCGTCGGCAGTCGCGGGTGCGGCGGCGGCGAGCGGTGGGCGGCGGGCCGGGGCGGGTCGGGGGCGGCGGCGGGTGCGGCGGCGGCGTGGGGTCGGGAGGGGAGAGGCAGAGAGAGTGGAGAGAGTGGAGGGGGGTGGGCCGTTAGGGCCGTTAGTAGGTATTTTCTTTGCCGTCTGCTAGCAGACGGCAAAGATTCTTTGCCGTCCGCTAGCAGACGGCAAAGAGGTGGGGTGGGCCGTTGCAGTTAACTGGCCTCCACTGGGCCCCACCCCACCTCTTTGCCGTCTGCTAGCGGACGGCAAAGAAACTTTGCCGTCCGCTAGCAGACGGCAAAGAGCTGGCAGATGGCAAAGTCCCTGATTCCAGTAGTGTATATAAAGGCGAGACCCTGGGGCGGCTTAGACAAGAGACCAACAAGTCGAGAACTAGGTCAAGCGAAACCGCTCCCTTGTAATCGATATTCCAATCAATACAACACAAGCAGGACGTAGGCTTTTACCTCTTCCGGAGGGGCCGAACCTGGGTAAACTCGTCTCCTTCGTCTCAATCAAACCCTTTGAGTCCACCCCTTTGGCGATGGCCTCGAACCTAAGTCTTCGGACATCTGCCGTGACAAACCCACGACAGAGGTTAAACCCCCGGCCTCTGCATCAATCGATGCATGCAGCCATCTTTATTAATTATTCCACAAAGGTCTGACAAGAACATACATCAATCAACCCAAAGCCACCACTCACACCTACAAACTCGATAATGTGGAGTGCTCTCACTCCACATATCTAAAACCGGTGTCGTCGCCAATCCATCCACATAACGTATCGGGAACAACAGCCGGTGCAGCAGACCTAAAGCGCACACCACATGCACACGTTTTAGAAGCCGCCATCATCATCGGACCACTGACCCATCTTCAGGAGAGAGATCCGCATCATCCTTGCCAGTCTGAACATCCGTCGACGCCACCACGGCGCCCAACGGCACCACCGCCCTGCACTCATCCGTCCAGACGCGAAGACTCTAGAAGATCTGTCGTGCGTAGCACCTGCCAACCAGGCATGACTCAGCGTAGCACCTATCCGCCAGGCATGACTTGACAACTCCACCGAAACTCCGTGCAAGACGAAGCCGCTCCACCTCCTGCCTCTGTCTGCCAGCGCTGCTCCACAAATGAAGCTCCCAAGAGAGAAACGGCACCGCAGTACCGCTATCGTCCGATCTGGAAGACCAGATCCTAGGGTTTCCCCTGAAGCAGTGCCTACCACCAGCAACCGTCAAGGACCCACACAGTGCCCACCACCACTCAGCCCTCAAGGCGACGCCTTCAGGAAGGTCACGGCGTCAAGGACGCCGCCGCCGCCCACCGGAGTTAGGGTTTTCACCTGAGAGGCAAGGAGGGGGAGGGAGTAGAGGAGCAGACGTAGACCGACGTCTCCAAGAAGAAAAACGGCACCCTTGAGCGTCGTCGTCGGCACGGCCGGCCGGGGCCGACCAAGGGGTTTCCCCCAATCCGAATCTCCTCCACCAGCTTCACCCGCGGGCAGGGTCCCGGCAACCTCGCCGGCACCGCCAGGAACCCGCAGGAGAGTGGCCCACAGATCAAGGCCAGAGGACAGCGGCCAGATCTGGCGCCGCTGGCCGCCAGAGCAGCCACGCCAGAGACGCCAGCCTCATGCGGCGGCGAGCTCGCCCCCCCGAGCCGTCACCGCGCAGATCCACGACCTACAGCGCCGGATCCCGCGCCCCCAAGTCGTCGCGTGCAGCCACCCTCCTCGGAGCCGCAAGATCCGCGGCC
Organism: Elymus sibiricus; assembly: GCA_039707655.1. Lineage (NCBI taxonomy): Eukaryota > Viridiplantae > Streptophyta > Magnoliopsida > Poales > Poaceae > Elymus > Elymus sibiricus. The sequence goes on along the minus strand of CM077673.1, from coordinate 13,387,241 downwards.
TCCCCGACGCAGCCTTGCTGCGCCGCCGAACGCGCGCCTCCACGCACTCAAGCACAGCCCCCCGGCCCGTGCGCGCACCGGCGCGTGAGGTGCGCCCTGGATCCCATCGAGATGGGCAGCCCGCGCTGCCAGAGCTCCGACGGGAGGAGGAAGTGCCCCGCCGCCGCCGAGCCGCGCGGGCTTTGCCCGGCGACCTCCGCCGGCAGCGGCGGGGGAAGAGGACCGATGGATCTATGCTGGCGGCGGCTGGGTTTGGCCCCCCTGGCCGCCCGCGGGAGCGACCCGAGAGAGGCTCCTCTTGGGGTTTACCTGTGGCCATCACCTGATCACATGGCCGGCTGCCTCCATCCGATCTACATGCTAGGAAGTTGGCTAAGCTAGCGACTCTACCATTTATAATTTTTGTTTTGCTGGACCTGTTTTTCTAAGCCAATCAATGAAGGGGCTTCTATCTGCAAGGTAGATACCCTTGATCATTACTGATTTCTTTTGTTATCTTAATATAATCAAAACCTTAAATGATGAAGGCATATGATATATTTCAGGTTTAATCTTGAGAGATTCAATCGTTTGCATGGTATACATATGATCCAGTTCGTGGTGACTGATTTTGCACGTCACTACCCTCATGCTTTGTTTATTCACATCATGTCGTTGCATCGGTTGTACTCAGCTATCAGTAATATATGTTGTATGTATTCCCAGTAAGCTGGTGCTTTCCAAGATTGATTATGTGTGATGCATCTGCAAAACCATAGCTTTTAAGGTATTAATATCATATTACGACATAATACTATGCTAATGAAAATTAACATAAGGTATTAAGTTGATGTCATATATCTAGGTCAATTTTTTTTGCATATCTCAAAAATGAAAATCTTATTTGCATCATATTTTAATGCCATTATGTAAGAAAGAAAATATTTGTCATGGTATGATAATTGTACCACTAAATTTTGTAAGGTTCTTCCAGTTTTTTAGAAAAAAGGATGTATACTGAGCCAATTTTTATATATATAATGATGTAAGTATAGGACATTGAAAATAAAGCATTTAGGGCCTAACAAAATTACAATGAATGTTAGTTACATAGCTCTTATTCATCAGTTCTCAACAGAAGATTTGACAGTGTGGTACATTATATTATATTTATTTGTACATCGCTCTCAGAACTCACAGGCAAAACTAGATTCATGTTGCCCATCCCTGTTTTTCTTAAAAGACTCATGTTGCACATCCCTATTTTACTAACAAGATTCATGTTGCACAAGGTATCGTACTGCTCAATTGGTTTCTATATTGAGTGATTCGCTATACTGAGTGATTAAGATACTGATGGTAGTCACTATATATGGCATTTTTATCATTTTGAGAGCAAGGCTAGGAAGGTACGTACAGTTTAAGTTTCTCATAATAATTTGTGAGAAAGAACATTACTATGGTTTTTCTTACTTTGTAATTAGTAATTTTTTTTCAGAGATTTTTCTCATTTTCTTCTAAACTGTGACAATTACTCTAGCGCGAAAGTTTAAGTACTGCTTCCATCATCAAGAACTACCTCGGACTCCTCCCAGCTGGTCTGACATCAACGACATGTTAAGAAATACAACAAGAAGAAAGCTGATGGAATCATCACCTTTTCCCAGACTTTCAATTAGTCACATATGAGGTAGGTTTATACTACTGGAAGTAGAAGTGATAAAACTGAGATTTATACTACTGGAACTGGAAGTAGTATCTACACTATGTGTCATATCGCAGGCTTGCTCTCAATTATGAGGAGTCATCGACAATATAAATTTGCAGGTAGTAGCTAGCTACTGAATCATCATTTTTTCACGTTTTTTCGTATTTTTTAGATTTATTTATGCACAATGTATTGTATGCGTACAGTTGCATGGTTGGTTTCGGTAAAGATCACCAAAAAAAATAACATATGTGCTTCTCTTACACTTTATCCATGGCATCTAGACCTCTCATGTAACATATGTGCTTCTCTTACACTTTATCTGATATGTGTAACAGTGCATTTAGCAACGTGAGGTTTAAGATTTTCCCCAAATTCAACTGGGGAAGTACCAAATTTCATATTGTGTGATAGTCAACTCAATATCTTCGGTGAGTTTGTAATGAGGTCAAATTCACTTGGACACATATTATCCCTTCTGATTGTTCTAATTGTATTGTTCAAAATTATGTGTCGTGTTAGTTCACCTTTGCTGTAGAGTATTATCCTTTTTCTGCCATAATGGAAGGTTGAAGAAAAGGAGATGAGGGTAGTGCCATCACAAAGTTGAAACTTCAGAAGGATTTCATTCTGTCATTTCTTTGCGATAAATTGTTTGTTGTCCATCTACCTGATTACTCATACCTCCGTGTCACAAAAGCAACCATTGTTCCCAGTGTAGAAACATGAATGCAAGTTCTTTTTGAGAAACTGTTAGCCTATTCAATTTTTGAACGAAGCCTTCCGTTAAGAAGTTGAAGGCATGGTTATGTAGAGAAGTATTCCCTCCAGTAAGGTATAACTAACATGGGATTATTCTCCCAATCAACTAAAACTGATTTTTGCATGGAACTTGAAATGGTTCCCCAAGTACATCTCAGTCCCAAATGTATGAATCTTGATACTTTAAAAATCATATTTGTGCAATGCATCTGTTTTAACTCTTCCAGTTTGTTGTTTGCTGAAAAACCACGTCATCGTTAAGACTATGGCCAACAACTTTACAATACTATTTTCTACCACTCTTCACATCTTACATGTTGGAACTTTGCCTCTCACAAAGAGTGTTCTATGGAGGCACCTTTCAAGACTTCCCGTTAATCCACATCAACAAAGTTAATGTAGCCATTAGATATAAAATTTAATGGTCAAGATCTATTGAAATACTCTGCTAAAGGTTTTATAGAAAAAACAACACATATACACATGTAACGATTAAAGCAACACATACATGCAAGAGTCCTTGACGTTCAAGCCCCAGGATAAAAAGAGTGCACGCACGATTCATAGAAAAACACGTGCATGTTCCAGGAAAAAAAAGAAACATACACATATAAAGATAAAAGCATTTTGTATTTAATTTCACGGAAAGATACCACATGATATGTTTTTTAATATGAATTATTTATGTATTCAAAATAGCTAGCCCGTGCGTATGCACGGGTTGACGACTAGTATTCCTCTAGTTTGCAATTAGGTAGGACAAATAGAATAAGGAATATGCACTAACTTGCCTCGAATTTCCTCTATATGTGATCGCTTATTGGGTGAGCTGAGCTCAAGAAAATTGTGAATGACTATGTTGAAAGAATATGGAAATGCTAAGCCACAAACTACTACCACTACCTATAAAAAGCACGAGTTGCATGAATCCAGATGAGCTCATCAATTCAACTACCTATATCCAACATCCCACACCGCTCTAAGAATATGATATCACTTCAATTCAATCACCTATATCCAACCACTTATTCACATGCTAACGTACTAGAATACATATACCCCGTTGCAATGCACGTATAATTATTAAGAACTAATTACCGCGTAATTTTTTTATCTAGTACTAATTAGAAAAGACCTAGCTTTCACTATCACCTTGTTAGTTGAATTGCTTTCTCAAGTCCTCCCCGCATCTTAATTTCAGATTTTTTCTGTCCTTCACTCCCACCAACTTTTTGTTACGAATGAATAACCACCCCATGCACCCCATTCGATTGGGTCACCTCCCGTCCTCCCGTTCTCCCACTTCCTTTCAAGTATCACCGCCCCCACTGCTGCGCTCCATCTCCTCTCATGTGTCCCCCCGCACCCCGGTGAAGACACAGTGGTAGTGGTGCGCTCGGTGCCACCGTTGCACCACCCGCCACCCAGTGAAACCCACAGCTGTCCATGTGCCTCCACAGTTGTGCCTCCTTTCGTCTCTCACCACCCACTAGGATTCTTCATGTTCCCACCCTCCTCTTAACGTAGGCGTCCGGCTGCCAACACCAAGGTAAACAGATGGCTGTCACTGGCGCGACCGAGCACGGAGTTGATGCATAGTACCACTACAGCTGATGATAGACGTCAGTAATAATCATGTTTAACCGGTAAAACATCATGATATTTGGGCCCACTAGATGTTGACGTGGCTGCTTACATGTGGGTCCAAGAGCTGGATCGAACTACGCGGGAGGGGTGACTCGGCAATGCACTGATGCCTATAAGAAGGCCATCAACGTTCGCATCCATTGCTATCACTCGTCATAGGCCCAAGGCAAAACAAGGTTATCACCCCACTTTCGACACTCTCAACGAACATCGACACGGACTGGCGCTGGCAAGACCACCAGTCACATCAATCCCGCGAATAAACCCGTCAACGAAGAAGCAGAGAGCAACCAAAATATCGCAGCCAGATGCACCTCATGGAAATCACTGGCGACCATTCCACTAGCATGAGATGCTAACTTGAACAATCCACGATCGGCGAAAACTAGAGCCAGCAGACGCAACAATAGCCACCATGCTCTGCCGAGCACCATGCCGACAGGGAGATAGAGGAGCCACTCAAGGCCAGGAAACACTGTAGTTCCCGACCGCAGCACTAAACCAGACATGCCAACGAACGCACGCCAGAATCCGAACATGTCAGATTCACCAGGCCCGCATATACCTGCTCCGGCGGAGGGAGATCCACCATGCGCACCACCATATGCGCTTCCATTCGCAACGGAGACACCACAACTGACTTATGCCACCGTGTCGCCTACATCCATGTCTCGCACCTACAAATCACCCCCCACACCCCGAGCGCCGGAGCCAAACGCATGGGCCTCCACTTTCGGGACGCGTCGCTACGCCTCTTGATCCTCCATACCAGCGGTCGTCCACTTCAGCCAGTACCTCGGAACCCGACTATGCCCAGATGCGCAACTCACCACCGACGCACTATGCGAGAGGGGAGAAGGGCCCCACCGCCTTTGATACCATGCCGGCCTTGCCTGGTGGCGTCCTCCGGTGACAGCAAGGGAGGGGAGGAGTGTGGTGGGGGTGGGGGGAGGGGGGTAGCGACTCTGCAAGGTTTCGTCCGCGATCGCTCGCGGGAGCGATGTAGGAGAAGGGAATATATAGTTTCTTTATTATTCAGGTCATCGTAGAAAATATAGATTGGCTGCCAAGCATGTCCGAGTAGGATTCCATCAGCCAAGTGGGATCGGTTCCCTAACAGTGTCCACTTGTCTCAGCAACTATGAGATTCAGTAGCTACTAAGAGTTGTTTCCTTGAAATGTTGTATTTGGCATGACAAGTAGTGATAAAAGCCGAGAAGCAATTAGTATTGGTCAAATGAGTAGTAGAGTGATTTATAATGCAAACCGATCAATGATCCAACCCCATGTTAAATGTTCCCATTGTCTCATCAGCTAAGAATGGCCGCAACTTTATGTATTCTTATGATTAAATATTTTCAGTACTTTCTTTTTTGAAGACATTTCGTGCTTTGTTCCATGATAAACAGTCATGGCCAGTTACATCTGTTTCTGCAAGGCTCACCAGAATTTCATACACCATCTAGTAATACACTCGAATTCATTGTACAAATCAACAAATGTACAATAAACATCATAATTTTTCACTAGGGAGAAACCAAACCCGGTAGAATGACTAACACCCAACACAAAGATATATACTATTGCAAATTCAAGTAGGGGACCCACTTTAGGGTGTGAAGTAACCTCAAGTTGATTGCTGTACCGGCTGCTTCAGATCCTGTCCAGTATTGGCTGGTTGGAGTGGATGTTTATGATTTTTCTAATTTCATCCTTCCAATCCTCACTATGTTTGATAGTGAAGTAACTCCATCCGATACTGATATGCTCGAGGCTTGGAAGGTGGAGCAGTCCTTGGACAACGCCATCAGGGAAGTACTTGTCTGACTTTGCCAACACTAGTTTTAACCTCTGGAGCTTTGGCATAGCTCCTGGCTAAAACTTCAAGCAGGTCTCCGCACACAAGCTGAACTTCACTAAACGCTGGAATCCTTGGCTGCTGATGACATGCCCTAGTTGGACACCATAGCGCAAACGCAGGGTAAGAGAGAGCAGCATCGGTAGACTTGCGAGGATATTGACACTGCCCTCTCCCATTTCACAAACACCTGAAATGCCAAGGCGAGTAAGGTTGTTGAGGGAGCTGATATGCCTTGGTAAGGTGGGGAACCCAAAGTAAATATGTCCTCAAAGGACTAGCCTCTGGAGAGGCGGAGGAGAGGAGCTACTTGGAAACACCCACCAATCTAAGAAGTTAGAGGTTTTAAATTGAGTGAACCGCAAAGAACGGAGGCTGTTTGCAACGAGTTTGGAGAGAGATGAGGCCCACACATTCATGTGATCTTCATCATTGAAAGCTTCATCACCAAATAACATCCAAGTAATATCTAGTGCCCTTAGTTTGGTCAGCTCCCCAAGCCCTTCAATAGACCTTACAGATGCTTTACAAAGATTGATCCATGAAAGCTCCTCCAGGCATTGCAGTTTCCCAATTTCTTCTGGCAGTGGAATAGAATTTCCACGCAAAAAAAGGCACACGAGTTTCTTTAATTGAACAATAGTCGCTGGTAGTTTCATAATTGCATAACCTCTAAGATCTAATACCTCTAGATTGTGCAAGTTGCCAATTTGTTCTGGAAGCTCGGTTATTGCTTTCCTGGGGCCTGTGATCCCGTAATCCCAAGGTCTTTCCCCATGTGTGTGTCTTCCGTCCAACGTGATCCTTAGATACATGTTGCGTCCCAAGAGGAATTAGTAAAAATGTGTTGTTGTATACATGTTGGTTGATGATTTTTATGCACACATGGATATTTATTGTTGTATACATGTTTGTCATCTATTGAGAAAAGAAATGGTGCCATTTTCTTCATATTTGCAATGTAGATTTTTTTATCCATACAAAATTTGCTTCTGTTGAGTTCAAAATTACACCGATTAATGGTCAACCGATTAATCCAATTAATAGGACGATTAAGTGATTAACCGCTACTCCTAAGCCGAGTGAGCGGCTACCAGTTAACTATTTCCTCAACATTGATTGCAACACCTAGCGACTCGTTGCGCTACTCTATTGCATCCAGTAGCGGCGGCAGGATATTTTCACGCCCCAGGCAGCCTTCGTGCACTGTAGCTACAGTCAACGAAGCAGCAGCTCCTCACGCCCCAGGCAGCGGCCCGGGCTGCCTGGGGCCTGTCTCCGCCACTGATTGCATCGGCTAAACCTCGTAGAGATATGATTGTATATCCACAAAACCATTTGTGGCAATATAGTGCAGTATCGTTGCAAAAACCTCCTTTTTATTGCAACAAACAGTATTACGTGGGAATAGCCAATTGGGGCCTATTGCAACGGGAAAAATGTTGCAATATGACGTTTTTCTTGTAGAGATCGTTCCATGATTCTTCTTCTACTTGCTAAATGGTCTTAAATTTGGATTTCACTTTTTTTGAACAGGAGAAAGGTCCGGAAGGACCCAGGAACTGCACTAAATTATCAGAAGGAAATTAGTACCACTAGTCCAAAGACCTCTAAACAAAATGAAATTACAACACAGTCCCTGAACATGTTAGAAAGGACCCTGTCTAGAAAAATTCCTATGCAATGTGGTCCTTTGTCCTCAGAATCAACACCAACAATGATCCAATCTCCAAGCTGCCAGGGACGAAACCACTTGTAGCATAGGGACCGCCGCAACAACACCGCCGTCTGCCAGATATAGCAGCTGCGGACGTCAAGCTGAAGTTGGACTACCTCCCATCTAGCTACTAAATTGGGAGCAGTAGTAGTATAGTTAGAAACTGTAGTGACATGAACGGAAAAAATGGTGTTGATCCTTCAAGTGACTCGGGAGTGGGACACTAACATTGTGTTCCTGGCCTCCCGTCGTCATGACTGCTGCGTTCCCCCTGATCCAGTGTTCGACCTAAAGAGGTGGAGCTTCATTTCTGAGAGCAGTTTCCTTGGAGATGATGGTGGTGGACCGTGAACTAGGTGACATGGTGTACATGTCATGTCGTGAATCTCGAGAAGGTGCACTTCGTCCCGTTTCAACTATTGTGCCACTGCTCATGCCAGCTGTGACAATCACAAGCGCATCTTTCCAAACTATCAAGAAGGAGAGATAGGTTTCTGGCCGTTTTGGTGTCTTCATTCAGATTTGACTATGGGGCTGGAACAATGATTGGAGTAGATTTGGCCAAACTAGGTTCTTTGTTCTTTCAGGATGTACTAGGGGCCAAGACGGAACTTGAGCTCAAATTTCCAATGCATCTCATTTCTATGAAATATACCACTCACCATCATCCACCTATACACACCAAGATAAGAGATGGACAGGCTCCACTATATTTTCTATTATATTGTTGGCATTGAGGGCCAGGACACAGAACTATATCTGTACGAGTGTAGGTGCAAAGAGTGATTCAGAATACAGTGGTTTACGCAGCCACCTAAGTATTTATATTGTGACTGTATTTTTTATTACAAATAAAATGCGTGCATTGATTTTTGACTTAATTCCCTTTAGCCTTTAAGTTCGAAAGATCGCTACGACTTCTGATAAAAAAAATGAACACTTGTTAGTTTAATGAAGTTGCTCTCTGTTGTTATAGAGAGACCTCGTAAATTTTATTTTGTATTGCATCTAATGGCCTATTAAAACAAATTTGGTGTCGCATTATGTATGTACGCATGATGGTAAGAGCATCATGTGATGGTATGATAAATCCTTGACCATACTTAAATATCGTGTTCCATGTCCAGCATGTATATGGATATTTACATTTTTTAGCAAGAAGGTGATTGTCCGACCTTAAACTGAGGCATTTAAGGTTTACGGCTTGAGGTCCGAATCAAAGTCCCGAGGGAACTAAAAGGTTCGATACATGGCTGAAGATGACCAAACATGCGACAAAGTGCATGCCTACTTTACAAGCGATATAAGCGGGTAAGGTTAGACACCGACAAGCCACTAAGCTCCATGCCCTTGCACTGGACAGAAGCTCGCCTAGCTTGTGTTTTCCTGTCACGGTGCGGCATGAAGATCCCAACACCTTGAGCGAAGTTTATCGATGAAGAGATCAAGGTGTGGTCGGTCATGTGGTCTCCCCAACGGCCTCTACAGCTGCATAGCACAACATTTTTATATATTAGGTCAGCCGTATGTTTAAACATACGTGCTTTATTCAGCAAAGTCCAGTAGGGCCAAGCTAGCGCCACAAAGCCAACCCAAGTGAGCCTCCGATCCTTTCCACTCGTCCCCTTTTTAAGTCGATTATTTTTTTTGAAACAATAAGGGCTCCAGGAGCACCCCTGTCATCTCTCTAATAACAACATGATAATCCTGCCATGATACGTTGGAAGAGGATATGTCCCAGTCATCATTCTCTCCACAGCACACACATTTGCCATCGTCCGTGTTATGTCTTTTACGCACTTGATCCCCACTAGGAATTCCATCTTGAGCCACTTGCCGCAGAAAGATTTTATGTCCCGGTCATCATCCTCTCCACAAGTCATGTGGTGATTATTATTTGAGCACCTTCACCATGTGATTATACATCTGTTGTCTCGACAAATGAGATCGCCAAACTAAAACTTATAGGGTTTTCACATTTTTCAACATTTATATCAATGTGCTTTGTTATGTTTGTGTATTTATCATGAAATCTGAACTTACTTCGCACAAGATGGTAGTGAGTATGCATTTATGATCCATGGCATTCTCTTTGTTGATCACTTTATAATTGTTGCACAGAAAAACAGAACTACCTTCGTCCATGCTCCTTTTGATTCTCGTTTCAGAATTCTTGATGCAGCTGGATGCCATGACTGTGGATACTGAAACGAAAACATGTTTCAGAGCATCTGCACCGGGGCCCTTCTATCCTAGCCATCCATTTCCCCATCGCGATTCGTGCAAATACATTTCTGTTTTTTGTTTCTCTCACATAGAATATGTGTTGAAGTCCAAACCTTTGCAGAACAACAAAGCTTTCTAACTAGAATCTAGGATAAAACTTTTAGATTTTTTGGTAAAACATAAATATACAAAATAAGTTTTATTTAATTAAAAAAACTTATTTTTAGTATTTATGTCGGACCAAAAATTCTGAAAGATTTGTCCTAGATTATAGTTAGAAAGCTTTGCCGCGCTGTAAGTATTTGAACTTCAAGACATATTCTATATGAGAGAAACAAAAAAGAGAAAATTTCATGTAAAAAGTTAGTTCTGTCGCACAGATCTTAAAGCAACATTGAAGAGCCAGGACAGAAGGGCCCGGGTGCAGGTGCTCAAAAAATCTGCATCCGATACTGAAAGTATCCGTTGGCCTCACCTTCACAGACTGAACCCAGTTTGAACAAGCTATGGGGACAAGGTAGAGGCATACTACAATGTTCTCGCTTGTGAGTGACTGATTGTCAGTTAGTCTGGAACTGTATATGTTCTTACTCTATCACTTCTGTCAGTGATTCATCATGAAGCCTCAACCAATTCGTTCCTATTGTTATCACATCCATTGCGGTTCTTGTGATTTGCTTGATGTGTGAGTGTATCTCACAAGTAGAGCAAGTAGAAGGAAACATGGATTTAACCAGATAAGGGTTCCTTATCCTAACTGAATGTATCGTGGGATGAAGCTCCTGCAGTTTATTGTGGGGCACGGCATGTAAGCATGGATATCTAGCTAGCATCCGGGTGATGAGAATGATGGTGTTAAGTATCACATAGTAGTCACACGAAAGTGAGATTCCGTATCATAGTTGTTGCTAGGAGTGAGATGCATCTGAGAGTATGTGTTCTTGCGTCCATCAACCCTAGGCAGCAGAAGTAGGTTGCCTCACTAAAGAAGAGAATGTCTCTCAGCCCAACACCTACATCCGGGTGATGAGAATGGTGATGTTAAAACAGCTATCAATTTATGTGTAATTTCCGTGAACACGATTTACAGCGCAATTTAATTTACTTTAGAGAGATTCATAGAGGAATGTATTAGTTGTTTTTAACTTACATACCACCGCAATCCAAAGAAGCGGTGTGTCACAAGCCACACCAGGTAGTGCTCACACAGGATCAAATGAAGCAAGGTAGATCGAGAAGTGATTTCTGCTCTGACGTGATAGAAACAGAGGAGGTACGCAGAGTGTACGAAAGCATTGCTTACGTATAACGCAGGGTGGAACCCGCAGACACCAACTAGGCCGCTCTCACGGGATCAACTAACGCAGAATTCAGATCGTCAACTGATACGAGTACTTGAGCCTCGTATGAGCAAGCCCTCAGTTCCTACTGTATTATTTGGGCGCTGGTAAAATAGAGCGTACCTAAGGAAGTAATATGACAGAAGTCCACCTCTCATAATCATGCAGGCTCCAAATTAGTATCGCAATAGTGCACAACGCTGTCCTAGTTAAGGGTCATCCGAGGACACGTCAGAGAGATACACACAACACATAGGTATCCCTTTCAACAGCTAAAACACTCAACCAGCTAGACCCATCTCTAGTTCCATTTCAAAAGCACATCTACATGAGCTAGTTGCTCACGGGGTCAGATGAAATGCAGGTCAAGATACCTCCCTATGACCGGATGCAACTTCGATGCCCACATATGCGTTCAGAGAGAAAACCAAGAAACTATCGATATAGGGTTCTTTGCTATTCGTTTTATTGCTCAGTATATGACTAGCTAGGTTCTGTATGCTTTCATGAGCTCTTATATATGGGGTTGAAAATCGATACACATGATTCATTGTGGTGCTCATTTATATATGTAGTCCGTGAAATAGCATGGCTCTATTTAAAACTCAATCACAGGAAAGAAGCTACTTCACATTCATTTATTGCAGGTCATCTCTCTCAAGTGCCACATTCACATTATAAATACTCCGGCCATATGTGGAAGTGGAGCGGTGGAGCGAAGTGAGGCTAGCTAGGTGGGTGAAAGAGGATGATGGAGAGCTTAAAAATTCAGTTGCTCTGTGTTGAGATTAGTTCAGCATTTTAAAGTTTAGATGGGAGTGGGATGTATCGAGAATAAGAGGTCAACTATACCAGCTCTTGAACGGATGTATTTCTCCGAACAATTTCCACAAGCATTTCATCGAGCGTGTCACCACTGTCTCTCCTTGGGGACTGCCCTGATATGCGAAACCCGTATCACATTAAAGAGAGGGCGAGAGGCGGCAGGGAAAACGGGGAGTGAAGTATACCAATCACTATTGACAGCCCTTTGGTGTCCAGTTCGGCATCCTTGAGACAGCGGCGAAGTGCATTACTTTGCCACGAAAATTAATCTGAGTGAAACAAAAAAGAATGGAGTTCGCACACCTACTTGTAGCGATCGATGAAGTCCAATCAATTTGACTTGTCATCGTTCGGGCAGATGAATCGACAAGGAATGCTCTACAACGAGTCAAGACAAGAGAAGCAGAGAAGACAAAGAGTCAAGATTAGAGAGAAATTGTTAGCAATAATCTTGTCCATCACATTAATCAATTAGTTCTACCTAATTTAGTTGATTATTAGTCCGGCTGTGTCGTAAGTATTCTTCCGTGTCCTAAAGCAGTGCTAGTGTCCTAGTTGATGTCCTAGTAGTTTTTTTTTCGATAAAGGACATTTCATTGATTGATTTATCAAGGTGATACAACCGCATCGAAAGAATGCCCGGTCTCTGCATAACATGATGCACACAGCCAAGTCTAAATAACCGAAAAATGAACATTGTTTTGCAGCAAGAAAATATAAAGATAAATCAATCCAGCCTAGGGTGTGGTAGATCCTATCCGGAGATTAGACCGCCATCCATGTCGGGAGAAAACCTCCGTGGCCGTACGCTCCAGCCGTGTAGACGCCATCATAAAAAGGTCTCTGTCCTCCGGCCTCTGCAGGATAGAGCAAGTACGGAGCCATCGCGTACATGCATGAATAACATGTATAGGAGAAGAACCACATTTATGATTAAAAACCACATCATTCCTGGTAAGCCACAATGCCCAGCATAAGGCAGCCGCCCCCACAAGAATATGTGCAGAAAATTGTTTATCAATACCCCTCAACCAATTGCCGAAGATGTTACGTGCACTACGTGGGGGGGAATAGATTTGAAGCTACTTGAACAATGGCCCATACTTCCTGAGCGAACTTACACTCAAAAAATAAGTGTTTAATAGACTCGTCTTGTTGGCAAAAGACACATGTCTTACTACCTTGCCAGTTACGTCGTGCCAGGTTATCTCTAGTTAAGATGATCCCTCTGTTTAAAAACCAGAGAAATATCTTCGCTCTTAGAGGAATTTTTAGCTTCCACAATTTTTTGTTATCAATGGGAACATCACTATGAACCATTGCATCGTACAATGACTTCACTGAGAAACTACCATTCTGATGCAGCTTCCATTGAAACTTGTCTGGCTCACCTGTCAGTTGAATGTCCTCCAGACGAGAGAGTAATTCATTCCATGCTGCCAGGCGAGGGCCCAAGAGATCCCTACGAAAAGAAATATCGGGGTTTTCTTGTCCCAAAACTTGTTTGATCATGACAAACTTATGTCTAACAATCCTGCACCATAAGTGGGGTGGTGCCTAGCCAGGTATCTTCCCAGAATCGAACCTGAGACCCATCCCTAACTGAGAAAGTGCCAAATTGAAAGAAAAATTCATTAGCCTTCATCACACCATACCAAAAATGTGAATCACCGGGTTTCCAATGAACTTGGGAAATGGCTTTGGACCCCACGTATTTGTTACGAATGATTTCCTGCCACACTCCATTTTCAATGAGTAATTTGTAAACCCATTTACTGAGAAGAGCAATGTTTTTAATCTCAAGATCTTGAATTCCAAGCCCCCCTTGACTTTTAGGGCGACATAATACAGTCCACCTAGCCAGCCGATATTTCTTGGATTCATTATCACATTGCCAAAAAAATCGGGATCTAAAGTAATCTAGACGCTGAAGAACCCCTTTCGGTAAGTGGAAGAAAGACAACATGTATAGAACCACATTGCTAAGGTCAGAATTGATCAAAATCAATCGCCCCCCGTATGACAAGAGTTTGGCCTTACAACTAGCTAGCCGTTTCTCAAGTCTCTCTTCCACATACTTTCACTCAGCGATAGTTAAGCGCCGATAGTGAATCGGAATACCGAGATATCGAATCGGAAACTGCCCGAGCTGGCAGCCGAAAATGTCAGCATACTCAGCTGCTGACTCTGCAGCATCACCGAAGCAATAAAGCTCACTCTTATGAAAATTAATTTTTACACCAGATAGCTCCTCAAATGTGCATAAAAGCAGCTTGAGGTTTCTTGCTTTATCTAGGTCATTATCCATAAAAAGAATAGTGTCATCCGCATATTGTAAAATAGACAGGCCTTCTTCTACCAGATGAGGAATAACACCACTAATCTGACCGGCCACCTTAGCCCTCTCAACAAGGATAGCTAACATATCGGCCGCGATGTTGAATAACATAGGGGATATGAGGGCCCCTTGGCGAAGACCCTTCTTGGTCTGAAAATAGTTGCCAACATCATCATTGACTTTGATAGCCACACTACCTTCAGAAATGAAACTCTCTACCCATCGACACCATTTTGGCGAAAACCCCTTCATGCGTAAAGTTTGCAAGAGAATGGGCCACTTTACTTTATCATAGGCCTTTTCGAAATCCATTTTCAGGATGACTCCGCTCAACTTTTTACGGTGAAGCTCATGTACGGTTTCATGCAGCACAACCACTCCATCTAGCATGTTGCGTCCCTGCATAACCGCCGTTTGAGTGGGTTTGACCACATGGTCAGCCACCCCATTCAACCGATTTGTTGCAACCTTTGTAAAGATTTTAAAGTTGACATTTAGGAGGCAAATCGGTCGATATTGTTGAATACAACTAGCCTCCTTAGTCTTGGGCAGTAGAATAATTTCCCCAAAGTTTAAACGGGCAATATCAAGGTTTTCGATATGTAATTGGTTAAACAACTCAACCAAGTCCACCTTAATCGTATCCCAAAAACACTGATAAAACTCTGCCGGAAAACCGTCTGGCCCAGGGGCCTTGTTGTGTTCCATTTGAAACACCGCGGTGCGAATTTCCTCCTCAGTGAACGGAGAGGTTAAAAAATCATTTTCCGTCTCCGAAACTTGAGGGATGTCATGAGTATTAGACTAATCCAGGGCAAAGGAACTTTCAGCTGAAGGACCAAAAAGCTCTTTGTAGTACTTAGTAATGAAATTTCTGAGCGGTACATCACCCTCGATACGGCCTTCGTCCTGGTCAAGTGCGAAAATACGTTTCTTTCTATGTCTGCCATTTGCCAACATTTGAAAGTATTTCGTATTGTCATCACCTTGAACAAGCGGGTCGGCCTTGCACCGTTGGTACCATTTAATCTCTTCCTCGCGTAAAAGGCAGGCAATCTGCTCATTTAGATGGCTTTTTTTGCTCAATCTCAATAGCAGAAAGGGGCCTCACCTCCGCAATTTTATCAAGGGTATCGATTAAAGTAGATAGTCGCAACTTTTTTTTTGTATATGCCAGCGGTATGCTTAGCCCATCCACAAAGGAATCGACGCAATGCGCGAATTCGATTGTTCCATCGTTGAATGGGCGTGTTACCCCGAGGTTGACGCGCCCACACCTTCTTAACCAGGTCATGGAATCCCTCTCTAGTGAACCACCCCAGTTCGAAGTTAAACTGTGGAGTGTTAGAGCTTGGAGTTGTTTGGCCAAAATCTGATGTCCTAGTAGTTGGCGTAGGATTTGATTAAGTTCAAATCAGGTGTCCTAATTCGAGTAGTTGTCTGTGTGTGTGTGTGCAGCCCCGTGCAAGTTGTATCGTGAAGAAAAGGAGAAAATTTGGGACACGATAAGGGTTCTTGGCTACAAAAAAATTTGTGCGCGTGTTCATCGTACTGTGATGTGATCGATCCGTGGGCGGAATTCTAACACTATTAAGAGACCACTTTTGGGTCAGCCTCATGAAAGTGAAGGAAGATTTTCTGCGCTTTGGTACTTTCACGATAAAGGATGGCACCCAAATCAGGTTTTGGGAGGACAAGTGGTTGGGTAATATCCCGTTGTGGGAACAATATCCAAATCTTTACTACATTGTAAGGCACAAACAGTCTACTGTGGCAGACGTCCTCCAAAGTTACCCTCCGATGTTACAATGGAGGAGAGACCTTGTGGGGCCAAAATTAGTAGCTTGGAATAATTTACTTCCTCCACTTGCTAATATTGTTCTCACACATGAGCAAGACATTTTTCGCTGGAACTTAACTCCTGATGGGTTGTTCTTGGTCAAGTCTCATTATCTTGCTCTTGTGCATTGTGATGTTCCCAATATCAACAAAAGCCTATGGAAAATTAGGGTGCCTCTCAAAGTTAAGATATTTCTTTGGTACTTACGACGTGGAGTAGTTCTAACAAGGGATAACTTGGCTAAACGTAATTGGCAAGGCAGTAAAAATTGTTGCTTTTGTCACAAAGATGAGACTATCCGGCACCTTTTCTTTGAATGTCGCTTTGCACGGGCCGTCTGGTCTATTATACAAGCTGCTTCAGGGTTGTTCCCACCTCAAAGTATGTCACATATGTTTAGTGGTTGGCTACGGGGCATAAGGAAGGACCTAAAACGACAAGTCATGTTAGGGGCGGCCGCTACTTGTTGGTTGCTTTGGTTATGCAGGAATGATGTGGTTTTTAACAAGAAAAAAATTTCATCTCCTCTACAGGTTATTTATTCAATTACCCACTGGCTCCGTACGTGGGCTATTCTTCAGAAGCCGGGTTCTTAGGAGTTGGTTGCAGCGGCGTGTCAACATTTGGAGCGGGTGGTCAGGGAGTGTTTTACCCAGGAGCATGGGTGGCGGTCTAGTCTAAGGATTGACGGTCCATAGCATTTTTCTGTTATTCCACTTGTTATAAAATTCTTGTGTGTGTGCGTGGGTTGTGTGCATCCTAGTTATGCAGAGGCCGGGAGTGATCTCAGCATGATTGTATCATCTTGATGTAATGATCTGAGTTCAATAAAAGCTTCCTTTATCGAAAAAATGAAAAACATAGATAGAGCCATATGCCAGAAGAAATATGTATTGTTGGATAAAGATATGCATGTATTTTCTTACTCCAATGTATAAGTCATTTGTGCACAAATATTTAACTCCATTTCGTATTTAGATGTACTAGCTCGAAATATTGAAGCATTGAATTTTTCTTTGAATAGTACACATACTTTCGCGTGGGCCCCAAACCCATGTGTTATCAGCTGTAACAACACTGTTGTTACTACAGAGGATCCGGACCCCTGCTGGATGGCAGGAAAGCCACCCACACCATGAAGGCCCGGAAAACCCATTCCATGGAGCTAACATCACAAAAGTTTCCGGAGCAGCCACCCATCCACCCTCCGTTTGACGTGGGATTGATTGCTGAAAAACCTCTACCGTGGCATCCCGCACCCACGTCAGTGAAGCCACATGACCGCAAGCACACCTATCAGCCATGGGATTGGCACGCCTCGGTGGCAAAATATTGGCACACCTATCAGACCCATGACATGATGGGATGGACACATACGAGAAAGAGAGGAAGAAAGAAAGAAGCTGCAGCACTCCCCATTCAGACTTGATTGACTTGTGACTATACGAGAGAAGGATTGATATCCAATTCATGATACCTCTGTTTTTAAATGTAAGATGTTTTGTCTGTTCAAATTGAACTAAAAAAACATAGTATATTTATTAGGAACAGAGGGTGTACATATGACTGCTGTCAAGGACCTGCCTGCTAGTGATTTGTAGTAGTTCCATAGACCGGACCGGAACACACACACACACAGAGAGAGATTTCTGAAAAATGACATGGAACTTCTAGTTGTAAGCCGCGTTCACCCCCTCCCTGTGTTGCTCCCACGAGCGACGCGGGAAACCCTAGCCACCGCCTCCTCTAGTTCCAACCTCCCCTCCCCTCTCCTCGCCGACGAGCCTCCGCCTTGATTGCCCAGACGGTGTAGTTCTCCCACTTCAGCACAGGACAGGAGAGCGCCTGCTGGTCTGCTCCGAAGAATAAAGGTGATCTGACCCTGCTGTTCTTCGAGCACCAAGTCGTCGGTCTACTTCATGCTGGCCACCATCGAGTTCCGGTATTCCTCTTGGAGATTTCCATCAACAACTTGAAAACAAGATATTGTTATATTGCAAAACAAAAAAAGTTGATGAACTATATGCCGTCAACCGTCGCCGCGCCAAGCGTCCAAAGTCCTAAGTCTATGTCGTGAATATTCACGCGAGCGCACGCGCAATTACGTGCAACACTAGAGTACTCCATATGATTCTAGCATTCTAGAAGACAAGAGTGGTTTTAGTTCAAATTTTGGAACAGAGGGAGCATGCACTAGTCATGTCAATTTCAAGGTCTGACAGAATTCTGCTACATGGACCAAATTAATGTTTGATCAAATTAATGATTGATCATATAAGTGTTTAGATCTTATATAAATTGTTGCTTCACTTGCAACCAGTATCAATCTGCATTAATTTTCCCTTCGTTTCTTTTCCAACTAAACATACTCCTTTTTTTTCTTGTAATAACATCCACTGCTTGCACTTGCAAACTTTGCAATACAAACACAAAAAGAAAGAAAGAATGGAAACGACAGTTACAGGAACTTAGCATAGCAGTCTTCACTTGTCCATTGCCCTCCCTTCACAGCTACAGAAAGAACAACAGGTCTGGCGAGGCGGTGACAACCGAGCCCATGAATCTTCGTGCTAAGCCTTCGGTCACTGATTTCCCGAGAATCCGTGTTGCCCTACCCTGCCCCGCCCTGCCGTGGTCTGACTCTGGCGAAAACACCCAGCCATCAATCAGAACCACTGCTAAAGCCACGCCGCATGCAGTGGGAGCCCCAGCAAGCTGCCCAACGCCCCAACCTGCACATGAAGTATTTTCTTATTGCTGAGTTTCGACAGATTGTTTCCAAATACATGACCATAGAAATCAGTTTGATGCGCATAATGAAACCAGACCCTGAAGGGTAAGGAATGTAATATCAGTCGATCCATCGGGAACAGAAGCCTACCTGTAAGCCCTCCCTTATTCGCCAGCAAGAACTGACTTGTGGGCTGATGAGGAGTAACAAAGAAAGCTTCTCATCCACCTTCCTGACTTCTGCATCAACCCGACTACGCACAAATTTTTTGGAATGTATGGCTCAGGGTTGATGAACAAATTCAACTGGTTTAACATTAGTTGGTTTTATGGCTGGTGGCTAGTTGGGAAATGGAATGTATTGCCTGCCAGGTTGGAGAGAAAGAACGCAATGTTTTTCATTTTTTTCATTTTAACAGGAAATGGCGTTCTACCATTTTGTTTTTGTTTGTTAATTGTGGAGATCTGGATGGGCTCTGGGTAGTTTAGGAGCTAAGCTATCCCCATTAGATTGCTAATTTACTTATCTGAATTTATATCATGGCAATGATTGGTTGCACAGTTACATTAGCCTCCTAGCTTCAATAAATGATGGCAGATAAGAAAGTTCTTGTTGCTGCTTAATAGTGAGCATCGTGATGATGTAATGACTTAGTAATTGGCACATATTACTATATTCAGAGCATCATGATGGTGGTGCAGTGATTTCAGATGTAACACACCAGTATCTGAGGATGACCTTACATTCATGATCTCCAAAGTAGTGCTCTGCTATGAAAGAGTTTGTTAATTAACAAACTAACCTTGTAAACACATAAGTCTGATGTCACATCAATCATTTCTTCTATCTGAGGAGCATCAAAATGCAAGTCAGAGTCTTTGCACAATGCATTTTTAAAATGTCTGTAGCTTCTGCTGATCCATGCACCAAAACCTGGGGAAAATGAGAAAAGATTCAGGAGGTGCTAGAGATTACCAAGTACAGAGCAAGTATTGACCACAAGCACTGAAACTGCATGCAGGTACCGGATATCACATGTGGTAAATCAAAACAAGAATTATCAGAGCAATTATCTACTCAAAGGCTATAAGTCTATGGTGCCAGAAGAAAAATGAGTTGACATGTGGGCATCAGGAAGAAGCAAGGTAAATACCATGGATTAACTTTACAAAGACTAAAATGCTCTTTCATACACGTACCATGTTTATGTACATAGGAAGATGCCACTAAAGGCTATGATATGAGAACAGTGTGTGGTTCCGTGACTGCAGAAAATTCTACAAGTCTAGAAGAATTTACAACTCCGAGGCAAAAGCCCTGCATGATAGATCGAAACAAACATTGTTCATAACTTTAAATAATCTTGTAAGAAGGAAAACCAAACCCAACAAAATGATTTTGTCAGCTCATGGGATGAGAACGCATATATACTGACCAGTTTTATGTACAGGACGGAAGATGCTTGCATTGGCAACTTGGAAACGTGTTCAGATTATAAGTGGCTGGAAGAATGTACAAGATGAAGAACTGACGTGTATAGTGTTAGATGTGTGTTTGGTGTGTTATCTGCGGTACTACCGCCCGAGTGCGGTACTACCGCCTCGGGCGGTACTACCGCTCTGAGTGCGGTACTACCGCTTGTAATACCTCACATGTATATGTACTGGCCTTTGGCCCACAGTTAATACTAGTTGCTCTTTCTCTAACATGGTATCAGATGCGAGGTTCCTCCTCGTGCTCCACCTCCACCGTCGCTGCCGCTAGCAACTCCGGCCGCGGCTGCTCCTCCCCGTCCTCCACCCCACGCCAGCCCGGTCGCCGGTCTCCTCTGCACCGCGCCGGTCGCCGGCCGCCTCTGTCTCGCGCCCGCCCGGTCTCCGGTCGCCCCTGACCGCGCCGGCCCCGGCCGCCCCTTCCCCCCCCCCCCCCCCCCCCGCCCCCGCCTCGCCCGGGCTCACCTCCGCGCCGTCCCGCGCCCGGCCTCCTCCTCCGGCCGGCTCCTGCCTGGACTCCTCCTCGCTCGGCCACTGCCCAGCGATTTGGTCGATCCCGATCCAGATCCAGCGGCTCAGCGCGGTACTACCGCTGGGAAGTGCGGTACTACCGCCTGTTTCTGCCGCTCTACTTCCGCTCGGAGGGACAGGCATTGCAGAAAGTTGCAGAAGTAAGCGGAAGTGCCACGGCACTAGCATCGCGGAAGTACCGCGCAAGCGGTACTACCGCTGATCAGCGCGGTACTACCGCCCTGAGCAGAGCGGTACTACCGCTGGGAAGAGCGGTACTACCGTCCAGGGTCAGCTCGTCATGTCTTCGTCGAGCTATGTGGCTGTTCCTCGGTGCTCGGTGATCTTCGATGGCACAAACTATGCTGAGTTTGTGGGTTTCATGCGCATCCACATGCGCGGTCTTCTCCTGTGGGGCGTTCTCTCTGGCGAGGTTCCCTGTCCGCCCTGTCCTGTTGCTCCTGTGGCTCCTACCCCGCCGGTGCCGCCTGTTCTTGCTGCTGATGCTCCTCAGGCTGATTGGGATGCAGCCAAGGCCCTTGACAATGCTGCGGTTGATGCCTATGATCAGCAGGTATCCGCCTACTCAGGTGCTCTTTCTGTTTATCGAGATGATCTGTCTGCTTACACTCAGTGGTGCAACGATGATGCTCGAGCTGCTGCTGTTCTCACTGCGAGTGTCTTACCTCAGTTTGCGTCTGAGTTCATGGGTCTCGGTCCTGTTGCTACGATGTGGTCCTATCTTTGTCAGCGATATCAGCCATCTGGTGATGCTCTCTACTTATCTGTGCTGCGTCAGGAGCACGCTCTTCAGCAGGGTGACTCTTCTGTGTATGAGTTCTACTCACAGAGCTCTGCCATCTGGCGCCAGCTTGACTCTCTCAGGACAGTTGTTTGTGGTACTTGCCGTTGCTGCCAGACTGTGCGGTCAGACTTGGAGTTTCATCGCCTCCATGAGTTCTTATCTCGCCTTCGTCCAGAGTTTGAGCCTCGGCGTGCTCACCTGCTTGCTCGTGGTCGTGTTCCTATTTCGGAGGCGCTTGCAGAGCTTCGTGCTGAGGAGACCCGACTTCGTTCTGCTGGCCTGCTTGTGGTTCCCACTGTTCTTGCTGCCCGAGCTCCTGTGTCGTCTGCTCGCCTCACCACTCCACCGCTCCTGCCTACACCTCCAGGGGGGGCGGGTCACCCTCCTTCTTCAGGAGAGGGTCGGCCGCGCTCGCACACCTTCTGTGGCTACTGCAACAGGCCAGGTCACCCAGAGTCTGATTGTCACAAGAAGCGGAAAGACCTGAAGCGCTCTTCTTCTAGTGGGACTCGTGCGTCCTCCTCGACTTTGTCGCTCACTGACCAGGATATTGTGCGGCTCAAGCGCATGTTGGCTTCCTCTGGTTCTTCCTCGACGGGTTCTGTTGCCGCTGTGACTGCCACCACCACTCCACCCCCGCCGGAGTCTACTCAGTCAGGTACATCCTCGTGGGTTCTGGATTCTGGAGCTTCTTTTCATATGACTTCTGATTCTTCTGCTTTATCTTCTCTTCGACCTCTTGATTTTCCTCTTAACGTTCTCACTGCCGATGGCACACCTCTTCCTGTTGCTAGTCGTGGCATCCTTTCCACTCCGTCTTTTTCGGTTCCTAGTGTTTCTCATGTTCCTCGTCTTACCATGAATCTCTTTTCCGCTGCCCAACTTACTGATTCTGGCTGTCGTGTCATTCTTGATGCCGACTCTTGCTCTGTTCAGGATCGTCGCACTCAGGCTCCGGTTGGCGGTGGCCCTTGGCGCCGTGAGTCTGAGGGCCTTTGGGAGGTTGACTGGCTTCGTGTTCCTTCCGCTGCTACCACATACGCCAGTTCTCATGCGCTTGCTGCCTCCTCTTCTGCGTCCTTCCAGCAGTGGCATCATCGACTTGGTCACATCTGTGGCTCTCGCTTGTCCTCATTAGTACACCAAGGCGTCTTAGGGTCTGTCTCCGGTGATGTTTCGTTGCATTGTGAAGGTTGTAGGCTTGGCAAACAGACTCAGTTACCGTATCCTACCAGTGAGTCTGTATCTCAGCGTCCTTTTGACTTAGTTCATTCTGATGTATGGGGCCCTGCTCCTTTTGACTCGAAAGGGGGTCATCGCTACTATGTTCTGTTTATTGATGATTTCTCTCGCTACACTTGGCTTTATTGTATGAAATCTCGCAGCGAGGTTCTCCCCATATACAAACGTTTTGCTGCCATGGTTCGCACTCAATTTTCCACGCCTGTCCGTATCTTCCGTGCTGACTCAGCTGGAGAGTATATCTCTCACATGTTGCGTGGTTTTCTTGCGGAGCAGGGCACTCTTGCCCAATTCTCTTGCCCTGGTGACCATGCTCAGAATGGACTTGCTGAACGCAAACATCGCCATTTGCTTGAGACGGCTCGGGCGATGATGATCGCCGCCTCTCTTCCACCCCATTTTTGGGCTGAGGCCGTTTCCGCATCCACCCACCTCATCAACATTCAGCCTTTGGCTGCCTTGAAGGGTGGTATTCCTATGGAGCGTCTCTCTGGTCGCTCTCCTGACTACTCCGCTCTTCGTATGTTTGGATGCGTGTGCTATGTTCTTCTTGCTCCGCGAGAACGAACCAAGTTGACTGCTCAGTCAGTTGAGTGTGTTTTCCTTGGCTACAGTGATGAGCACAAGGGCTATCGATGTTGGGATCCTGTTGGTCGCCGTCTGCGCATTTCTCGTGATGTGACGTTCGATGAGTCTCGTTCTAATTATCCGCGTCCCTCCTCCTCGAGCTTTTCCGTGGAAGATATTTCCTTCCTTCTCCTTCCTGACACATCTCCCACTGTGCCTCCTGTTCTTCCCTCTCCCCCGGTGCGTCCCCCTACACCACCGATTCCACCATCCCCTCCCTCCTCCTCCTCTCCCTCGTCTCCACCATCCCCTCCCTCCCCACCCTCCTCCCCAGTCTTTCGACCTCACTCCCCGTTTCCTCTCCACTACACTCGTCGTCCTCGTGCTGTGGATGATCCTACTGATGTGCCCTCTACTTCCAGTGCACCTCCTCTCACGCCTCCGCCGGTCCATAACCTCCGTGTTAGGCCTTGTCCCCCACCTGATCGCTATTCTCCTGACCGGTATTGTCTTTCTGCCATTGCTGAGCCCACCACCTATCGGGCTGCCATGACTCAGCCTGAATGGCAGCTTGCGATGGCCGAGGAGCTTGCGGCGCTTGAGCGCAATGGCACGTGGGATCTGGTTTCTCTTACCTCCGGTGTTCGTCCCATCACCTGAAAGTGGGTCTATAAGATTAAGACTCGCTCCGATGGTTCCCTTGAGCGATACAAAGCTCGTCTTGTGGCTCGTGGCTTTCAGCAGGAGCAGGGACGCGATTATGATGAGACATTCGCTCCTGTGGCCCACATGACCACTGTCCGCACTCTCCTTGCTGTGGCTTCTGTTCGTCATTGGTCTGTATCTCAGCTTGATGTCCAGAACGCTTTTCTCAATGGTGAGTTGCGTGAGGAGGTTTATATGCAGCCACCACCGGGGTACTATGCTCCTGATGGTATGGTCTGCCGACTTCGCCGCTCCCTCTATGGTCTTAAACAGGCCCCTCGCGCCTGGTTCTCGCGGTTCGCCTCTGTCGTTACTGCCGCTGGCTTCTTGCCTAGTGATCATGATCCAGCACTGTTTGTCCACACCTCTTCTCGTGGTCGGACTCTTCTCCTTCTATATGTGGATGACATGATCATCACTGGTGACGATTCTGAGTATATTGCCTTTGTTAAGGCCCACCTCCGGGAACAGTTTCTGATGTCTGATCTTGGTCCTCTTCGCTACTTTCTTGGGATCGAGATTTCTGAGACCTCTGCAGGCTTCTTCATCTCCCAGGAAAAATATATTCAGGATCTTCTTACTCGTGCCGATCTCGGTGATGAGCGCACTGTTGTGACTCCTATGGAGCTCAACGTTCAGCTTCGTGCTTCTGACGGTGACCCTCTTCCTAACCCCACTCGCTATCGCCACCTCGTTGGGAGCCTTGTCTATCTTGCTGTTACGCGTCCTGACATCTCCTATCCTGTCCACATTCTCAGTCAGTTTGTTTCAGCCCCCACCTCTGTCCACTATAGTCACCTCCTCCGTGTTCTACGATATCTTCG
This sequence comes from Elymus sibiricus, assembly GCA_039707655.1. Lineage (NCBI taxonomy): Eukaryota > Viridiplantae > Streptophyta > Magnoliopsida > Poales > Poaceae > Elymus > Elymus sibiricus. The sequence goes on along the minus strand of CM077673.1, from coordinate 13,362,124 downwards.
TGGCACGATCTCTCATCGCCTTTTCTTTCCCCGCTCCAGTTCTCTCGAGCTCCAGGCCTACTCTGATGCTACGTGGGCTAGTGATCCCTCTGATCGACGCTCGCTGTCTGCTTACTGTGTCTTCCTTGGTGGCTCTCTTATTGCCTGGAAGACAAAGAAACAGACTGCGGTTTCTCGCTCGAGTACAGAGGCTGAGTTGCGAGCGATGGCTATGCTGACGGCTGAGGTGATCTGGTTACGATGGTTACTTGAGGATTTTGGTGTGTCTGCTACTACATCGACTCCATTACTGTCAGACAGTACCGGTGCTATCAGTATTGCGCGTGACCCGGTGAAACATGAGCTCACCAAGCACATCGGTGTGGATGCCCACTTTGTACGTGCTGCTGTGCAGGATCAGACACTGGCTCTTCACTATGTGCCCTCTGAGTTACAGTTGGCGGACTTCTTCACGAAGGCACAGACTCGAGTGCAGCATGGCTTTTTTCTCTCCAAACTCAGTGTTGTTGATCCACCATGAGTTTGAGGGGGGTGTTAGATGTGTGTTTGGTGTGTTCTCTGCGGTACTACCGCCCGAGTGCGGTACTACCGTCCGAGGCGGTACTACCGCTCTGAGTGCGGTACTACCGCTTGTAATACCTCACATGTATATGTACTGGCCTTTGGCCCACAGTTAATACTAGTTGCTCTTTGTCTAACATATAGTAGATTAAAACAAGAGGGTTATTCCAGTGAAATGGCAGTACATTCGTTGAACAGAACAAAACAGAGAATGACTTCGATGATTCAGAGATCAGAGGTTATGGTACAGCAGGAGTAAAGTTACATTTACATGTACACACCTGATTTTTGAACAGAAATATACCACACATGAACCCTGTGTGCTAGACGTGCATGAATGGGTAAAATTCTAGAATGCTAAAAGAATGAACAACTCCAACTCAGACTTCAGATTATGTGTTCATGAGGTAAACCAAGCCACACGAAAAATGAATTGACGTGTGGATATTAGGAATGATAAAATAGAATGCCATGGATTAATTTTACAGAATAAAATGCTCTTATATATTCTTACCACATATATGTACAAAGGAAGATGCCACTCAAGCTATGATATGAGAACTGTGCATGGTTGTGTGAATGCAGATATTTCTACAAGGTTAGAAGAATTTACAACTCCGAGGCAAAGCCCTGCACGGTAGATTGAAACATTGTTCAGAACTTCAAACAATCTGGTAACGAGGCAAAGCAAGCCCAAAAAGAGAAGTGATTTGGGCATGCTATAGTTTGTAGAAGTACATGTGTATGGGATAATGATTCGTCTGCTGACCAGTTTTATGTAAAGACGGAAGATGCAAACTGAGACCTTGATGCTTGGATTCTGAGACGCTAGAAGAATGTACAAGTGGAAGAAATACCCTGCAGAGTAGATAAGAAAAACAAGTGGGTTATTCAGGTGGAATGACAGTAATTTCAATGAACCGAACAAAACAGAGAATAACTCTGATGCTTCAGAAGTTAGGAAAAGTCAGGGGAAATTACTGAGTAAAAAGTCGGAATGACTGGATGTTACCTTTGGTCAGATTATGCTGTTATGATCTTGGGGATGGTTCCTCTTAACTTGCGGCACTGCCTCTTTAGCTCCTCGTTGTGACACTTACTGACATCTAATACTTGCAGTGATCTTGGGAGGCCGCCCTTGGTCAGCGAAGTGATCGCAGTACTCCCTCCGATCTTTAGTTCCTGCAGAGATCTTGGGAGGCCATCCTCAGGCAGCAACTTTAAGGCAGGGCAGCTGCGGAATTCCAATTTTTGCAGAGAGCTTGGGAGGCTGTCCCTTGGCAGAGACATCAGGGCAGGGCAGCAGCCGAATTCCAATTTGTGCAGAGAGCTTGGGTGGCTGTCCTTGGGCAGAGACATCAGGGCAGGGCATCTGTAGAGAACTTGGGAGGCTGCCTTTGGGCAGCGACTTGATGGCAGGACATTCACTGATTTTCAGTTTTGACAGGGAACTCGGCAGTCCATCCTTGGGCAACGACTCCAAGGCAGGGCAGTCATCGATACTTAACTCTTGTAGAGAACTCGGGAGGCCGTCCTCCGGCAACGAGTGAATGACTTGACAGGACTCGAACTATAATGTCTTGAGGTTGGCAAGTCTATGTAGACCTGCCGGGAGGCACTGCAGCTTCTCAAGAGAATAAAAGACAAGTTCCTGGAGGGAGGTGAGGAGCTGAAGGGCTTCCTCTTGCTCATGTGTGAAGCACTCAGCATCTTGGTTACTATTAAAATATAAGGTGGTGAGGGAGGAAGAGAGGAGGCTGCAGATATGCGTAGTGAGGAGTCCTGCAATATCATCTGTCCTCAGGTCAAGCTCCTGATGTGCAGACGAACAGGGAATAAGCCTCGTGTCATGCGGCTCAGCACCGGAGAAGACATTGGGGGTTTTGAAGATGCATAACTCTTTGAGATGGCCTTGGGCGAGGAGAGGGCATATGCTCTCGCCCCTCAACTCCCCACATGCACTCAAACATAATCTTTGCAGGGAGGTTGGAAAAGGAAAAGAAGAGGATGAATAGGAGTGGAATAACTTGGGGCAGTCCAATATATCCAGCGATTGGAGGGAACAAAGATCTTTGAGCCCACCTCCTTCCTTGTCGCCTTCCAGTGATGAATCAGAGAGCAAGCTCAGCACTGGGAACTTTTCGATGTATAAATTCTGTAGTTGGGGAGGCAAGAGCAGCACTCCGTCTCCTTCTCCTCCTTTTGCTTCTTGCTGCTGCTGTCTGATTTGCTCCTGATGCAATTGTTCAGCAGAAGAACAAGATACTGATGATTGGCCCGCCACACTGAGCCCTTTTATCCCGTCACAATCCACTATTACAATTCGGGTGAGCTCCGGCATAAGAGAGAACAATTGTGTCAATTCCTTACCACTACAACCACATTGCTTAACTCTTATACTTTTAACAGGAAGCAGGCGTCGGACATGTCTCGCACTTTCAAACGATGATAATACATTACTTGAGAAAGTTATCTCCAGGAACTCCAGAGATGTTAGCAATAGGAGGTGATTGAGCAGCAGAGGAGCGCAATTTCTCATGTCCAACGTTTTCAGATAAGTCAGATTAGAGAAAACCAGCCAATCCAAAGATAAACTATCCTGGCCATCCTTTCCCTTCACTTGCAATGAAAAAGTTGAGTCTGATGCATAATGTTCTCTGTACCAAACACGCTCAAGACAGGAGCCCGTTCGTTCTATCACAGCGGAACAAGGGCCAGAAGTCCAAGGGATTGGGGGCAATGACAATAGATTTGGGCAGTCTTCTATCCTGAGAGACTTAAGTCGAGAAAACCAAGTCGTGCTCTTCTCTTGTTGTGGCAGATCACAACTAATAACATGTGAAAATGGCAACTCAGTGAGTTCAGAGCAACCTACAATGGTGAGTTCTTCCAGGTGAGAGAACAAATGAGAAGTATTGTCCCAAATCCATTTTCTCAATTTTGGTATCTTGACCAATTTCAGGATTTTCAAATTATGAAAACTGTGGCCTAAAATACAGCCTTGATACTCTTCACCAAGATCGTTGACCATCCACATCTCTCCTAAAGGTGGAAGGTTTCCCCAAGACAAATCATCTAGAGAAAGAGATTCCAGATTCTTGACAGAGAGGTTTGAACCTAGCCATCTTGGACAATTAGTGCCCCCATGACCTGTAATGCGCAGGTGTCGAAGATTGCTATGTGGTACAAGATTTTCAAGGACATTTTCTTCAAATGTAGAATTCCTGTTAGATCGCTGAACATCCCATTCTAATATAAGCTTTTGCATGTGGTTTTTGTGTATCAGTTTTGATTCAGCTGCCTCTTCTTCTGATTGCACCTTTTCAAGATTGTAAATGCCAAGTAATCCTCCAATATTTGTCAGTTTCCCCAGTTGACTCAGTTCAAACAGCTCACTTTCATGCCCCACTCTAAATGCCCTTAATTCATTGATGAATTTAAGTTTCCCCACCTCAAATATGTTAGAGTGGAGTTCTTCTTGGGGCACAAAAAAATGACGCAGTTTTACAAGGTTGCTGATATGTCTTGTTGAACCAAAGCGGCCCTTCCATCCTAGTAGATCAATGACTTCCATGTGATACAATCTACACAACACACTAGGTATGCACAAGCCCTTGTCACCATTATGCCGAGACAAAAAATATGGCCAATCATTATACACTGACTTGATCCTTAAGTAGCGATGATGGACAAGTTTTGAGAAGTTGGGCAACACATCCTCCACGTTATATGATGCTCCAGCCAAAAAGACAGTACGGAGGGCTTTAGCTTCCGAAAACAAACCATGGAAAACCCCAGAAAAGTTTGCATGATATTCTCCAAATAACATCAAAGTGCGTAGGTTTTGAACATCAAACCTTTTTTCCAATGCACACAAATCCCTCTTGTAGTCTTCAAAAGTCATTTTGTCCTTCACGTCTGCATTATCTACAATGATAGACAAATGATGTACAGATGGGGGAATTTGCATGGACATCACATTAGAACTGGATATGCTAAGACACTCATATGATGAGACCATCACTACCAACTCACGTAGTAGATCATGGATGGTGTAATAAGGACTGCCAAATCTCGATACCTTCTTTTTCAAAAAAACCTGATTAACCAAGTCAGTTAAGTAACACAATCCAACATCATCAATTCTTTTCTTGTGACCACCAGCTGAGTGTAAAATACCAAGTCCAATCCACAAATGTACCAACTCTTCCGCACGGAATTCATAATCTTCAGGAAACAATGCAAAATAGGAAAGACATTGTTGCAGATGAAAGGGGAGATGATCATAGCTAAGCTTGAGGGCTGGCATAATGTCATTATCACTAGCTTCTGACTCCCACTCTTTACTTTCCAAAACTCTTGTCCAATGATCAAATGTAAGTTGGTTTCTAAGCAATCTACCAACAGTTTTTGCAGCAAGCGGAAAACCCTTCAATTTTTTCACTATTTGGCAGCCAACATCATATAGTCCAGGATGATATTCCCATGGTTGTTGTTGGTCACCAAATACACATGCTTCAAAGAAAGACATAATATCTTGAGGATCTAGACGTTCCATTTCTATAGAATGGTCAACTGTCCTGACCATATCTGCTACCCTTGGAATTCGAGTTGTGACTATAACCATATTGCCTTCTGTCCCCACTTTTTTGAACGGAGCTAATAGTGTTTTCCACTCATCCTCATGATATTTCCACACATCATCCAATACAACTAAGAACTTCTTTGATCTTAACCTTTGTTCGATTTGCTCTTCTTTGCTACTACCATTTTTGCTTCCACTAATGTTATCTGTAGGGATTTGTTCCAAAATCTCTTGTGCCAACCTGTCTGCTGTGAAGTTGAGAGAGACACATATCCAAATTTTAACCTGGAAACAGCTCTTCATTTTTTCAAATATGTGTTGTGTGAAGGTTGTCTTCCCAATACCCCCCGGCCCAACAATTGGAAGAACAGTAAGTTGTTTGGAAGAATATTCACCATGGGTGATGCCATCTATAATTTCCTTTTTCTGGGTATCCCTCCCATAGAGTTTAGGCTCTATAATTTGTGGGGTAGTTTTGGGTCGATCCATAGCAGTGCCATCTTTGGTAGGGATACGGCTTAAGCTCAGTAGCTCTTGATTAAGAATGGTGGAGACCATAGCACATACATGCTTGAGCTGCTCTACGATGTTTATCATTCTCTTGGACATTTCCACCCTATCAAACTTCAGTTTTGGTGTTTCCTCTGGGGTGTGAACTCTCTGTGCCGGTGCCTTGGGCGGGCGGGGACCACAGAGGAGTCGCCATCCGCATGCAGCTGGCATGTTGGATGATTCAGCATCGTCGTGGGCGGATGGAAAGGAGTAGCATGGGAAGTGTTTACCAACAGCTTGAGCAGCACTAGAGGCAACCTTGGGCATGCATCCGCCACCACATGAGCATCCACGGCTGCTACCAATATCTTCTTGGTCATCAGGCAGGCCAGCAGTACGCGAGCAGGAGCTCATGTATCTGATCTTCCTGGTAGCAGCTCTAGCCGTGTGGCGAGCATTGAGGGCGAGGCCTTGGAGGCAGCCCCGGTCATCCATGTTGGCTGCTGCGTGGTAGGTGCCGTCCAGCGCGTCCTGGATGCGGAAGTAGTCCAGCTCGTCGAGCGCGTCATCCGCAATATACGCTAGCTGCCGCAACTTGTGAAGCAGCTCCATGAGCGCAGGGTTGGTAATGTCCCTGCCCTGCCCCTGTGCGTTGTTGAGCATCCCCTGGGCGTAGAGCAGCTGCATCTTGAGGGCATCGATGTTGGGGCCGAGCCCGGTGCTGGCAGCCCAGGCCTCCAGCAGGCCATCCGTGACGGGGGCCAGGGCCTTGGTCACCACCTGATGAAGGTTTCTCGTGCTGATGGCGACCTGCATAGTCGTGCGTGCTGATGGATGCACAACTGGAATCAACAACTTGGAGCTAGGGTGCTAGCTAGCTGCACCTGCACGTAGAAAAAGAAACCCGCCGGTTTGCAGTTAATTAGCCACTGGCAGCGAGTAATAATAAAGGTATCCTTACATGAAGGTTTCTCGGCCGAACTCAAGAACACAAGCATGCACGCAAGAATGGATCGAGTGAGAGAGAGATGTGCCGCAACACAACACAGCTTTTCTGGATTTCTTCTTTGCATATATAGGAGTTTACACGACCGACTCGATCGCCTTGGCGTCCAATATGGAGTGAGTGCAACATGCAGCCCCTAACAAGACGCGACCCAGATTACAAAGTCCGGTTTAAACTCAACTCCAAAATGACAAGCAACATTATTTTTATGAAACATTTCGATGTTCGGCTTCTATAGCACCAGGCCAGAGTACACTATTGTTTGGAGAATAGTTTTTCGTTTTTTACACATTTGAAGGTTTGGACGTATTCCCCTAAGAAACATGGTTTAATATTTTTTCCCTCCGTATTCTAAAGAACCAGCAGTGCTCTAAAATAAAAATATTTGAATGTAAGTATGTAGTAAACCATGAAAACTATGATGAAAGCAATATTTTTTAAGAAATTTGTCACACCAAAAGAAGTAGGATGTATATAAATATTTCCCTTAAAGGAGAAGTTCTACCTGAGAGCTGTATATAAGCTTCACACTGGTTGTTTTAGAGCTGTTTCCAAACGGCTAGTTAACTAGTGAAGAACATTAGGTTAAATTCGATGAAAGGGACACCTGAACTGGAGTGTGCCACTGTGCCTACGTCGTCTTTGGCTCTCATTGACACACACAAGAAACATCTAGGGAAAGGAGCAAACAAAGCAAGATGAGATAATGACATAGGGGAGTGAAACATCTACCTGTCCAATTGAGACGCTTCCTTCAATTATTCGCTGTTTGGTGGCTCTAGAACACTCTTTAAGTCTTTAATGAGCTGAGCCAGGCCACGAGCAAATTCTGGATGCAGGTCCCTTCTGCTTCCTGACATAATTTAGTACCATTTATTATCTTCATTTGTGAACTATACTTTTCTCATAATAACATCCACTAAATGCAAGTTACAACACACCTATCTTTGAGAGACGGATCTTTCTTGGCCCTTGCTCGAGAGCAAAAACTGGACAGATACCACTTGCTCCCTGAGAAGTAAGTAACAGTGAGCAGCAAGCGAGACCCTTGAAGCTAGAAGCGATGAAGATCAGGAGAGCGAGATATATACGCAGCAGTCATCGACGCTGGTACTGAAAAGAAGCAAGCAAACAATATTAGTCCTCTTTATTACAGAGTTCCTTTTACACATGAACTCCCATGCTAAAAAGGAAGGATAATCAGATTCAATCACCAGGGACCAGCAACAAATCCAATTGAAAAAAGGGGCTTGCAAACAGGAAGACACTGCACAGAAAATTGGCTTGAAGTGAAATCGATAGTAAGTGTGGTGGAGCTGAAACCAATTAAGTGTACCCTGAAAATCAACTGGAGAGATGAGAGACGGGTCTTGGTCGGCCCTTGTTTTAGAGCCAAAACTATACAGATCTGTCTTGCTCTCTGGGAAGTAGTTGCAGGTTTCAGTTGCTTGAGCTGGTACTGAAAACAAGGATGCAAACAAAATTGGTCATCTTTTCTAGTACCTTTATCACACATCAAAAATCTCATGCTAAAATTTGGTTCATGCACGTCGCCAACATGGAAAAAAAGGATAATCAGATTTCAGTCACTAGAGAGTATCAACAACTCCTTCTAAAGGGAAAATGTGACTTGCACACAAAATTGAGAAGATAATCGATTTTAGAGAGAGAGAAACAGGTAGAGTGATGTGGTGGAGCTGGAATCAGTAAGGTACCTTCAATCGACTGGAGATGAGAAACAGATCTGGGCGGCGGCGAGGATATTGGTGATGTAGGAAGCCAAAGCATCCAGAACCCCCGGCATAGGTTGCAGGGTTCGCTCGTCCTTGAGCTGGTACTGGATATCAAAAATTAGTCATCGGTATTACTACCTTTTAGTTTACACATAAAAAATCCCATGCTAAAAAGAAGCATAATGAAAAACACTTAGCAGAGACTAGCAACAATTCTGAAGAAAAAATATGGCTAGCAAACAGGAAAATATTCCTTGAAATCAAACCAAGGAGGAGATTGTCATAACTTTCAGAGAAAAAAAACATAGATAGAGCAAGTGTGGTGGAGATGAAATCAATTAGGTGTACCTTGAAAATCAGCCGCAGATATGAGAGACGGATCTTGGTTGGAGGTTTCAGCAATGTTTTAAATAGCAGGCTATGATAAATAGCGGCGGCCCTCCAAATCAGCTATAGCGTGGCTATAGCCCGCTATAGCGGGCTAAGCCACATAGCGGCACCTTCTCAAACAGATATAGCCCCGCTATAGCTGGGCTATAGCCGGCTATTTAAAACTTTGGGTTTCAGTGGCTTGATCTGGTACTGAAAACAAGGATACAAACAGAATTAGTCATCTGTATTACTGCCTTTTATCACACATGAACAGCCACATGCTAAAAACTGGTCATGTTTATCACTAGATTTCACACATGAACAGTCCCATGACAAAACCCGGTTCATGCACGTCAGCCATCACTGGAAATCAGATTCACTCACTGCAGTCTATGAACAATCTGTTCTAAAGTGAGGAAATGATAACTTTCTTGAGAAGTGTGGTGGATCTGGAATAGATGGATTATCTTGGTTGCTCCAGAGCAAAAGCTAGCTAGCTAGATCGGAACCGACAGATATGTATTGATGGGCAGCCAGCGAGAGATATGTATATCCGGCTCCGGCAGTTATCAACACTCCTCTCTTGAAATAAGCTTTCGCCTCGCTTTATAGATAAAGCAATGGTCACATTAACGCTCCTAGTACGTACTAACCAGACAACCAGTACAATGATGATTGCCGGGACGGAATTCAGAGCCGGAGGGGCCGGGACGCGCGCACCTGTCGAGCAGTGGACGGTGGAGGTGCCCGCGGTAGGTCACGCGGAGGCGCTGATTGTGACTCTTGTCCGTCCGGCCAGCAGCATTCACAGCCGGAGGGGGTCGGCACTCGGCAGTGCGACGCTACCTGTCGAGCAGGGGACGGTGGAGAGAGAGCCCCGGTGGTGGTAGGCTCCGCTGCGGTACTGATGGAGCCTTGGATGCATGCACCGACGCCCCGTCCCGTCCCCATCTGACATTCCTCGCGCGGTAGCGCCGGCGGCGGCATTCGCGGCGGAGGGCGGCGGCGGGTTGAGGGATCCATCATCACAGCAGACGCCATTACTGTTTGACACGAAAAATAATAAAAACAATGATGGTTGTTGTGTTATTATCACTCTACGCGCCAGGGGAAATATACGTTGCGGGCGTGCCAGTGTACTAAGTATCTCCAATTTCCCCAAACTGCAAAAGCTTGAGATTGATCTAGGATATCCAATTTCCCCAAACTGCAAAAGCTTGAGATTGATCTCTGCCCAAAGCTTGAGTCGCTGCAGGAGATGAATGCACTCAGGAGACTCAAGTTGACAGTTTTCTATTACGAGCAACAACTCCCGTTGTACCTGCAAGCTGTAAAGCCAAGTCATTTGTTGCTGGACTGCAGCCCAAAGGTACTCGCTTCCATGGCCCTGGGAAAGTCTGGCCCTGAGTGGGACAAGTTCAGCCATATCCAGCACGTCGAGGCTTATGCAGATGATTCTGCTGGAGATATTGAAAAGAGGTGGCACCTATTTTACACAAGGGAACCCTACACACTACCGGACTGCCCCTCTAAGCCGACGGCCTCCGGCCGTCGGCATAGGCCCCCATACCGTCGGCTTAGGTATATGCCGACGCCCCCGTCGGCATATACCCGTCGGCGTAGATCACGTCAGCGTAGATGTGTCAGACCGTCGGCATAGGAAAGCCGTCGGCATAGGCATATATGCCGACGGCATCCGTACGGCCGTCGGCATATATACGCCGTCGGCAATGATTTTCACCTGACGGCAACCGACGGCGCCGTCAAACGAGCTGACAAACCACGGGCTGCCACGTGACAGTGTATGCCGACGGCAAGCATATCCTGCCACGTGGCAGCCGCTGGGAGCTCCTGGCAGCAGAGATATGCCGACGGCTTTGCCGTCGGCATAGCTTAATTTAGTTATTTAATTTTTTTTTAAAGAATTTGTTAAAAAAAAAAATGGGACGAAGCTATGCCGACGGTTAAGCCGTCGGCATAGCTCAATTTAATTAATTAAATTTTTTTCAAAAAAAAAATTTCAAATTTTCACAATTTAATCTCTAATCACCCCTCCTCACTGCTTCAGAATTTAATCTCTAGTCTCTAATCAGCACTCATTCCAAATCGTCTAACTTCCCGGCCGGTCACCCATCGTCTCACTACTCCAGCCCCAGCACGCTTAACTTTCAGGTTCTATCTCCCCTAGTTTCCAAGTCTGCACTTGTTGTTTTCCTGACAATCTTAAGCTATCAATCATGTTAACCCTTAGGTCTTGATGTCACATGATTTAATTTTTTGAATTCTAAACAATTATTAAAATAAACAAAATAAGTACTAATAATATTGAATTTCAATGAAAATAAAATAAGTAATAATATTATTTTATTAATTTTTTTTGCCATTTATTCATTTAATATGACATAATTAATATCTTTAAATCTGTAAATCGAAATTCGACAAATAATATATCCATTATTATCAGAAAAATGTGAGGAATCCAAATATGACATCATTTGCTATTTTTCATGCATTTAATGATTTTTTTGAGCTAAATGACCCTGAAATGGAAAAGCACTACAAATGAACTCTGAAAAGGTTGAAACTTGGCATGGTATCATCATTTCACCCACATAGCTTGTGCAAAAAGCTGAGAAGGTTACGGCAAAAACTGGATGCACTTCGTGTACAAACTGGACCATCTCCTTCGAAGTATCAAGGTTTCGGACGAAAACTCATCTGTTACAAAGGCATTTCATTTTTTTAAACTTATTTCAAATCCAGACTTTTTGTGCATTCAATATGCACCATTCAAAGCCACATCCTCAAATTTCAACCCTTTCTAACTTCATTTGCTATTTTTCATGCATTTAATGATTTTTTTGAGCTAAATGACCCTGAAATTGAAAAGCACTACAAATGAACTCTGAAAAGGTTGAAACTTGGCATGGTATCATCATTTCACCCACATAGCATATGCTAAAAAGTTGAGAGGGTTACGGCAAAAACTGGATGCACTTCGTGTACAAACTGGACCATCTCCTTCGAAGTATCAAGGTTTCGGACGAAAACCCATCTGTTACAAAGGCATTTCATTTTTTTTAACTTATTTCAACTCCAGACTTTTTGTGCATTTAATATGCACCATTCAAAGCCACATCCTCAAATTTCAACCCTTTCTAACTTCATTTGCTATTTTTCATGCATTTAATGATTTTTTTGAGCTAAATGACCCTGAAATTGAAAAGCACTACAAATGAACTCTGAAAAGGTTGAAACTTGGCATGGTATCATCATTTCACCCACATAGCATGTGCTAAAAAGTTGAGAGGGTTACGGCAAAAACTGGATGCACTTCGTGTACAAACTGGACCATCTCCTTCGAAGTGTCAAGGTTTCGGACGAAACCCATCTGTTACAAAGGCATTTCATTTTTTTTAACTTATTTCAACTCCAGACTTTTTGTGCATTTAATATGCACCATTCAAAGCCACATCCTCAAATTTCAACCCTTTCTAACTTCATTTGCTATTTTTCATGCATTTAATGATTTTTTTGAGCTAAATGACCCTGAAATTGAAAAGCACTACAAATGAACTCTGAAAAGGTTGAAACTTGGCATGGTATCATCATTTCACCCACATAGCTTGTGCTAAAAAGTTGAGAGGGTTACGGCAAAAACTGGATGCACTTCATGTACAAACTGGACCATCTGATTTGAAGTATCAAGGTTTCGGACGAAAACTCGTCTGTTACAAAGGCATTTCATTTTTTTTAACTTATTTCAACTCCAGACTTTTTGTGCATTCAATATGCACCATTCAAAGCCACCTCATCAAATTTCAACCCTTTCTAACTTAATTTGCTATTTTTCATGCATTTAATGATTTTTTTGAGCTAAATGACCCTGAAATTAAAATCCTAATTTAAATTATTCTAAAAATAACCAAATAAATCTTACTGTGACAACAATCTATCACGTGACTAGGAGCAAAAAGAATTAAATTAAAAACTATTTGTAAACTCAAGTTATTCACAATCTAGGGTTTGAAGCAAATTTGAACAAATTCAAATTTAAACCATTCAAATTTGAAAACTAATGGCACAAACAGAAACTAGACAAAATTTTGAATCTAATGCAAAAAGAATCACTGAAAAACATCAAATATCTTAAAAGATATAAGCAATTTAAAACAGAAACTAAAAACAGAAGGGCTATGCCGACGGCATAGCTCTATTTAATTAATTTTTTAAAATAAAAAATTATAAAAAAACGATTTTTTTTAAAAAAAATGAACGTAGATATGCCGACGGCTATGCCGTCGGCATAGCTCCCTGCCACGTCAGCGATCCGCGGCACCGTGGGGCTGGAGCTATGCCGACAGCATAACCGTCGGCATAGCTCCGGGCCCACGGTGCCGCGGATCGATGACGTGGCGGCAGATAGGTATGCCGACGGCCGACGTTAGGGCCGTCGGCATACGTATGACGGCGTCAACCGGCTGTTAAAACCGGGGCGGCCGGGCCCACACATATGCCGATGGCCGGGCTACGCCGACGGCCACTGTCGGCATAGTCAGAGATATGCCGACGGCCTAACTATGCCGACGGTGGCCGTCGGCATAGACGGAGGTATGCCGACGGGCGGTTACGCCGACGGCTGGCTCTAGGCCGTCGGCATACCGCCGTCTATGCCGACGGTGGCCGTCGACATAGATAAGGCCGTCGGCGTCGGCGTCAATTCCGGTAGTGACAGCATGGAGACAAACATTGATCTGCAGGTAATACATATTGCTAATTCGTTCCTCTTTACCAGTATGTATAGTTAATATGTTTTCTTAGTCTCGTATTGTTGATTCCACTCCAGCTTAGTAGTTCACTGGTATGCTAGAGCCTGAATATGCACTTTCCACAATTTTTGTTTGGCTTTCCAGGACTGTTTATAATCCGATGATGAGGGAGAGTAGTGGCAAATTAAGAGGCAAGAAAGTACATGGACTCTAGGATCGATTTGTAAGTTACTAATTTCCTCCTGCTAGCTACGTACCGTTTGGTACTACTATTTGTCGTAGCTGGCCGGGCACTAACCAGAAATGTATTAATGCAGACTGTCAGATATCACATGAGGGCTTTATATCATGGTTCGAGCTGGGATGAACAATGCATCATGTTTGTATGCTTGGACGTACTCATCGTTAGAGGAAGTTGACAAGCAGGAAGATGTGACTGCCTTGCCTAAAGCTCGCCGGTGCTGCTAGATGCCTGCATTGTTGCTGCAGATGCACCAAGTTGGAGGTGCTGGCTATTTTTTAACTGAGATGTTCTCGCGTTCTGTTTTTGTGGGTAGATGTGGCTCTGTGAATGTTTCTTTTCTTTTCGATTCCCTGCTGTTTCTGGTAGACATGGTTTGCCCTGTATATAAGGAAGCTACCTGCTGAATTAACTGCGTGTACTACTGAACCTGCTGCTGTTGTTTATGTTGGCTTAGGATTTCATTTCTATCATTCTATGATATGAAATGGAGGGGTCCCTGACCTGATCATGGTACTTGTGGGCTATAATGCTGTTCTTGTGCAATTATATAGTCAATTCAAGTTCATTTAGGAAGTTGTTGCTCTTAATTTCTCTTGATTATGTATTGTCTGGAAGGAAGGTAACAACAGGCTAGTCTTGAATAGTTTATTGTAGGTTTCATGTTCTCAAACTGAGTGCACTGCGTGATGCATACCTTCTGCAAGACCAGAGGAAGAAGCAGCAAGTAATGGAGCCATATATATATATTGGCGGAATTGCCACTCCCAACCCAGCTCGGCCAGTTTACACAAGTAAACCCCACAACATGGAGACAAATATCGAGCGAAATGTGCAGGTAATGTAGAGTTCGATTGCTCTGTTCGTTACAAGCAATATCTTTTCCATAATTGATTCCATCATAGTTTCATTCATATGCTATAGCTAGCTAAGTCTGAATATATTTCTTCCTGCTGTTTAATTGCACTTGACAGGATCAGCCGGAAGATAAACATAGAGAGGATGTAGCCGATGATTATGAAGAGGAATAGGTCGTAACTTGATGAGAGGAAGGGCTAGCAATGGAGGCAAGATGCAAGGACTAATTTGTATTCAGTCGGTCTAGCTGACCTATATTCAGCAGTCAGGTTTGATGTATTGAACCTGCATGCTCTGTTCTTGAGTTCAGTCCATGTCCAGCGACAGAGCGCGCAAGCAGGATAGAGAGGGGCCAGAGGTAGATGAAGTGATCCTGTGACTCTTCTTTTCCGAGGAAACTTGGGTACTTATTCTTGTGCAGTGCGATGGCTCATCTTTGGTCTGTGAGATCAAACCAGGTTATTTGAGGTTCTGAAACTGCATGCATGATCTGTTCATCAGCTCAGTCCGGGACAGTGGCTGCTGGAGCGGCCACTGAGATTGATCGATGGTTAATTCCGTCAATGGATCTTTGGACCATGTCTTGTGATGTTATAAATTTGTAATGACAATGTGATATATGTAGTATCATTTTGATCCCAGCAGAACAATTTTGACCGCGACATGAGCTTCGTTTGCTGCTACTACTTGTCCTTGGGTTTAGCTCTTAGTTCTCTGCAAGGACATGTTGGCTTTCTTCTATGAATATGTCCATGCCCCTTGAACCAGATTAGTTAAGGCAGCCTCAGCTTCGCCCTCTGGCTAGCTGGCTGGTTCATATCAAGCGTTCATCCATGCAAACCATCAGTGGAGAACTTGCGATGATCTGTTGTAACCTTGTTTCATAGAAATTCAGACGGAAGAAGAAAGTGTTCTGTAACCTTGTATTATGATAGATATTGAGATGGAGGAACAAGGTGTGAGAAGGTGACTTTAATAGGCTGTCTGTCAGACAAACTGTTTTTGCGCAGTGCAATAGCAGCGGCTGACCATGTAGACAGGTCGGACTACACTGTTAACACGTACAAGTACACACTAACACTGGGTGACATATGTGGTAAGCAATCCAAATTATTGAAGAAAAAAAACACGCTTACAAGTACACATGTGTGCAATGTTTACACACACACAGGAAAGGAGAAAGAAGATGGGCTTCAGTAGTTTGTGCTTTCACAGGAATTTATTGTGTTCTGAAAACTAACAAAAAGTGAGCCATGCATGTTGTACCCATCTGCTGTCTGTCTACTCTACATTGTTGTGTAGCAGATAAGGTAAGGAAGAAGCAGAGGCTTAGCGTCCTGGACAAGACGAAGCAGGACAAGGTAGAGTTCAAGGCGTGAGACGAAGCAGGACAAGAGGAAGCAGCCATATTCAAAATTATACTCCCTTCGTCCCAAAATAAGTGACTCAAAAATGACTCAATTTTGTACTAATTTTAATACAAAGTTGAGTCACTTTTGAGTCACTTATTTTGGGACGGAGGGAGTATTAATTACTGCATGCATATATGCAGGTTGGTGGCACCACCACCGAGATGTATTGCGAATGACAGCTTGGACAATGCTGCTCCTGCTGTTGACCCTAGTGTGCATCCACCTGAACACGAGAAGGTTGGATATGAAGTCGATTCTGCGTATTCTGACGTGCTCTCCCACCAGCATATACACAGTAGTCCAAAATATGTCCAGTGGTGGTGGTTTCACATCAGGTCTTATTCTCATAGTATCATTTTTCACCGGACGGAGCAAGTAACTTGTACTACCAAAGGTTATTTACTTGAGATGGATGCAATTAATGCCGTTGGTTCAAATATGAAACATAGACACACGGGTATACATCCTTTGAACCGTGAGACTCATTTGTTTAGTATAGGACACAGCAGATACTGGCCACCTGCCTCGCCATTCATGATCGGCGGATACTGGACCGCGAGGATGCCGTGAAAAGGGATGGGGTGTGGCATATTCCGCGAGGATACTGCAGGAGGACTTGAAGGGGTTTATTTTTTGCGATGGGACTTGAAGGTTATTTAGGTTCTTCAGCTGGTGTAGTATGCAGTGAAAAAAATAGCGCTATAGCATATTGAGAATCGTCTCGCTAAATTGATATATGTACAATGTCTCGCTAATAGCACGCTATAGCGCGCTATAGCACGCTAATAGCATACTTTCAGGGGCGCCGCTATTTTGTATAGCACGCTATTTTTTTCCTTGGTAGTATGTCGTACCCTTGACAATGAAGAATAATGATTTAAGGTTAACATTGACTTGGGTGACGTCAACCTGCCCATGTTCGGAAAAACACAGATGACATATAGTGATTACATGCTGCAAGTTGACGAGTCCGTCCTTAGTTGACATGGCTACAGCCTTGTGCAATCCCAGTCGAAGGAGATCCGTTGCATTCGAATGCGACACAGTTCGGACCAAGGAAGTGACAGCGACGGCGGTCGAAGGTGAAGGAGGAGCACGTCGTGAGTTGGAGTGGGAGCCCGACAGAAAGAAAGATGCCGGTGAGGTGCAGCACACTGTCTCATGATTCCATCCCACATAAGGCAAGGCTGGAGAGCAGGACGGGCCGGCCTGACGAAGATAGATGCATAGAAGTGGTGCGGGGATGGAGGCCCGACACTGCATTATGTTGGCATTCGTGGGAACACATTTTGGAGGGCCATTGGACACATCATGTTCATGATACTTGTTGGCATTGTGAAGTATGCAATTAGTACATGAACAAGAATACAAACATTGTTTTTATTTAATTTCTCATTATTTAACTTCAATGGTGTCATTATTGTTAGTGCTACACTCCAAGGAGGAGTGTTACCTGAGCCACCAGCCACCTTGTGTGTAGAAACAGACGAGGAGCAGAGTGTATACTCACCGTTAGTGGCACATATGCACGCACTAAAGCTTGCTCAGTTGTTCACGTATAGTGAAGGCTGCAAGCCTGGGCCACTAGATAGCTAAACTCTGACGGGATCAACTGGATCAAAATTTTGAGCTTCAACACAGAAACCGCCAGTACCTGGGCCACGTACACGAGCAAGTCCTCTGTTCTGATCCTCATTTCCTTACTCTGCTTCACACACCGGTAAAACAGTGGGTAGCTAACAAGGGACAATTCTTGTCTCTCTTGTCTAAATCTTTGTCTATTATGTGTATCTTTTGATTCGTAATGGTAACAGCTTGCAAGATTCATGGTAAAAATTCATGTCTCAGTATAGCATGTAATGCAACAGTGGTCTACCGTTCGAGTGGGTTGGCTGAGGCAAAGTGTGGTTGTGTGGGCCATTGAAGCACCCCACGCGACCATATCCACATAAGACAGTCATTCTCAAACCATGTGGAATATACTAAGTGGTTATATCGGCAACAAACACTAGTGGAAAACGGGGCTTTAGTCCCGGTTAGCAACGGCCTTTAGTCCCGGGTTACCAACCGGGACAACGAAATTGGGACTAAAGGCTCCCACCCTTTAGTCCCGGTTGGCCACAACCCGGGACTAAAGTCCCTTCACGTGGCCGCGAGCGCGCGCTGGGGGCTGGAGGACCTTTAGTCCCGGTTGGTGACACCAACCGGGAATAAAGTCCCTCCACATGGCCGCGAGCTAGCGCCGGGGGCTGGAGGACCTTTAGTCCCGGTTGGTGACACCAACCGGGACTAAGTATTTTGTGTTGGGGTTTAGGATTTTAGGGTTTATGGTTTATTTTTTCTTTTCATTTTGTGTTTTCCATTCAATTCTTTTTCATTTCAAACATATTTTACGCTACTACATACTGTACATGTTATGCATATATAATATAATTTCTCGTACGACCATACACACACACACATATATATATATATATATATATATATATATATACAATTTGGTATATACAATTTGTCCTACAATTTGGAGATCATTACATGCAGGCATTAGCGGCAATGGTATTCTCCGCTTTCAGATATGACCTCCATAAGCAAAAATCCCGCAATTTCCTCTTGAATTGCTCGTATGCGGTTCTCTGGTAGGAGCTTCTCCCGCATCTCTTCCATCTTTAAAGAAGGAGATCATTATGAATATATTAGTTGTGTGTATATATATTAGATCATCATAAAAAAAATTGTGAATAGTGTTTACGTACCTGAAGTTGTCTTACATCTCTGCGCCATTCGGTCGTCATGCGAATGTTCTCGCAAACGTAGTATGCACATAAATTAGTCCCCTGTTTCTGCCTCATGCACTTTGCGAGAATAGAATTCAATCAGATAATAATCAAGCATGATAATGGTATTGAAACTAGAATTATCGAGATGCGCGGACCTAGCTAGTGCTACTTAATTACCTTGGGCTGTCGCCAACGCAGCTCCGGTTTCCATTCACCGACAACATCATTGATGAACCGTTTCCAAACCCTGCCCGGCAAAGAAAATGAATAAAGGAGTTATTAATTACTTGATATCAGGAAATGAACGAAAGAGGCCGATATAGTGCGATAATGATTGACATTACCTGTCGAGCATCCAAAACACGCTGGTGTATTCTCGAGGGGTCTTTACCTAGTGAGTCCAGGGTTTCAACAGTTCCAGCGTCAACTTTAATGATTAGCAGGATCCAGTGGTACCTGCGCACACATTTATATAAGCAGGCATGCATAACTCATCAACTACACTTAATATCGAGTAAGCAAAATAGAATTTTTAGTACAAGACAGTAACACTCACTTGAAGTTGTAAGGAAATAGTATTTCTGTTCTGGTATTTTGTGCCTTCATAAACCTTAGCAAGTTAGCCTCTGAGTCTTTGGGGTGATCTTGTATCATTTTTTCATTACTGATATATGGGTCAACGAACCCAATGTCATAGATTCCATGTCTTTTGCATTCGAGAATCTTCATTCTGCATAATAGCGTACAAAAGAATATAGTGAGGATAATTACAGGCAATGAACGAGCTGAGCTAGAGACTTAAATTACAGAAAGAAATCACTTACAGACAATAACAACTGACGATAGATTTGTCGAGTGAGTCTTGATTGTATAACTGAAAAATTTCTGGAAACTCAATGCATAGCTCGTTTTCATAGAAGTAATGCTCTTCCTTGACTTTCACCATAATCATCTCTCGCCCGTTCTTTACTTCTTTCATGTACCACTCATGCAATCTTCGCATTTGTGTTGATAGATGCGGGACCTGCTCAGGTCTGACCAGAGTTTTCCCGAGGGCATATTGCCATGCTACATCAGCCATGGGGACTTCCTCGGTGCCTAGGAGTTGATCAACAATAATACCAATGTCTCTAGCAGTGTCGGTTAACTTATCGGGAATCACCTTGAGCGGGGGGATCGATTGCATTGCCTGTTCTCTAAGCTGGGGAACTGTTTTCCCGCTTTTATTACTGCTTCTATGTCTCGACTGCTGCATTTGTTCCTCATATGACTTCCTAATAGAGCGGTCATAGTCTGATGGCCTATTCTCCACATGTCCCGGTTGTCGCTCAAGAAAGTCCACAAAGTGCTTTACGATTTTCGTAGGTATTATCTCCTTTGGGGGCGGGGGCGGTTTCGGTGCAAAATGGGACTTCACTTCAGAAACCACGACCATTTTGGTTTCCTCATCAGTCATATCGTAAGCTAACTTCTTTTTGGCAGGAGGCTCGTCGTTGGCTTTCTTCTTAGCTTTGTTCCGCTTTTGGCCCTGCTGGGACATAGGGGGTGGAGTCGGCTGACGCGGCGGAGATCGATATGGACTCGTGCTGGGCTCCCTCTCGAGGTGGGGTGGACTTAGAGGTGTATTGCTACTCGGAGGAGTCGGTGGCCTTGGCGCCGAGTTTGGAAACACGATGCATTCCTTTCTCCATACAATGACACCATGTATGACTTCTCCCAGTGTCTGCTCCCCTTCACCTCCAGGAATGTCAAGCTCTAGTGAGTCATATCCCGGCAGAACTTCATCCACCCCGACACGAGCATAGCCAGCTGGAATCGGATTGCCATGGATGGTTGCTTCAGGTGCATTCGGTAAAGCAACGCCAACCGCCACCTTCATATGGATATGTTCTTCGTTTTCTGGTGTAGTGCTACTTGTAGCTTGCGTTGGTATTTTCCCCGAAGAGGAAGGGATGATGCAGCATAGTAGAGATAAGTATTTCCCTCGATTATGAAACCAAGGTTATCGAACCAGTAGGAGAATCACACAACACCTCTTTAGCAGCACCTGCACACAAACAACAAATCCTTGCACCCAACGCAAACAAGGGGTTGTCAATCCCTTGGCGGTAAGATTGCAAGATTAAATTGTATTTGATAGATTGATAGATTGAAGCAAAAATACTAAATAAAATAAAGAAAAGAAAATGGCATCAATATTTTTAGGGTTTTAGTAATATGAGATTGATAAGACCCGGGGGCCATAGGTTTCACTACAGGCTTCTCTCGAGAAAATAGCATACGGTGGGTAGACAAATTATTGTTGGGCAATTGATAGAAAAGCAAATAATCATGACGATATCCAAGGCAATGATCATGTATACAGGCATCATGTCCAAGATTAGTAGACCGACTCCTGCCTGCATCTACTACTATTACTCCACACATTGATGGGCTATCCAGCATGCATCTAGTGTATTAAGTCCATAAGAACGGAGTAATGCCTTAAGAACGATGACATGATGTAGACAAGACAAACTCATGAATTAATAAACCCAATGAATAGATCCCATCTTGTTACCCTTAGTAGCAACGATACATACGTGTCATGTCCCTTTCTGTCACTGGGATTCAGCACCGCAAGATCGAACCCACTACAAAGCACCTCTTCCCATTGCAAGATAAATCAACTTAGTTGGCCAAACCAAATCAATAGACCGGAGAAGAAATACGAGGCTATAATAATCATGCATAAAAGAGACCAGCAAAGACTCAAATAATATTCATGGATAATCTGATCATAAACTCACAATTCATCGGATCCTAACAAACACACCGCAAAAAGAGATTACATCGGATAGATCTCCGAGAACATCAAGGAGAACATTGTATTGAAGATCAAAAAGAGAGAAGAAGCCATCTAGCTACTGCCTATGGACCCGTAGGTCTGTGGTAAACTACTCACGCATCATCGGAAGGGCAGCAAGGTTGATGTAGAGCCCCTCCGTGATCGATTCCCCCTCCAGCAGATTACCGGAGAAGGACCCCAGATGGGATCTCTCTGGAACAGAAACTTGCGGTGGCGTAAAAAGTATTTCGTGGACTCCCTTAGGGTTTCTGATTTTTTGGGAATTTATAGTGCTGGAATTAGGTCAAACGGGACTTGGTGGAGCCCACAAGGCACCAGGGCGCGCCTGCCCCCCCCCCCCCAGGCATGCCCTGGTGGCTCGTGGGGCCCACCAAGGTCTTCTGGCCCTCTCCCGAAGCTTTCAGTATTCTTCATGCCCAAGAAAAAATCTCCAAGAAGTTTCACTGTATTTGGACTTCGTTTGATATTGATTTTCTGTGAAACAAAAACAGGGCAGAAAACAGCAACTGGCACTGGACACTAGGTTAATAGGTTAGTCTCCAAAAATGATATAAAATTGCTGTAAATGATTATAAAAATATCCAAGATTGATATTATAACAGCATGGAACAATCAAATATTATAGATACGTTGGAGACGTATCAGCATCCCCAAGCTTAATTCCTGCTCGTCCTCGAGTAGGTAAATGATAAAAACAGAATTTTTGATGTGGAATGCTGCCTAACATATTCATCACATATTGTTTTTTCTGTTGTAGCATGGACATTGGACTTATATGATTCAAAGCAATAGTCTATAGTTTGACATGAAAACATAAATACTCAAGCATGCTAACAAGCAACCATATCTTTCAAAATATCAACGCTAAAGAAAGTTATCCCTAGCCCATTATGCTCTATCATTGATCCATTCATGAAACACACTCAAATATTAGCTACATCCAATGCACAAGTATGACTATAGTGTTCCCTAGTTGGTGCTTTTGTAAGAGAAGATGGAGACTCAAGAAAAATAAAATTACATAAAAGTAAATAGATAGGCCCTTCGCAGAGGGAAGCAGAGATTTGTCAAATGTGCCAGAGCTCAAAGCTGAAATTAAAGAGATAAAAACATTTTGGGAGGCATGCTTTTCCTGTCAACGAAAACGAATGAGAATTTCCAATATCTTCCATGCTAAACACATTATAGGCGGTTCCCAAACAGAAAATAAATTTTACTCTCCTTCATTAAGATTTTTCTTTCCGCGAGAGTACTCCCCTTCATTAAGATTTTTTATTTCTTTCCAAGGGAGATTTGCTTTTGTTTTCATTATTATTGCACTACTGCAATTTTGGCATTTTAGCATTTTAACAATTCGGGACGGGCATCCCTATTACCAACCATTCTCTCGTGCAATGACAAGTGAATAAACACTCGTCGTGAGAATAACCCACTTAGCATGGAAAATAATGGCTACCCCCTTCCGCTTCATGAGCGGTACGGGCACACAAAACAGAAAAATTATTTTGAAATTTAGAGATGGCACACGCAAATTTACTTGGAACGGCATTGAAATACCGCATATAGGTAGATATAGTGGACTCATAATTAAGGCAAAACTGGGTTTAAGGATTTTGGATGCACAAGCAGTATTTCCGCTTAGTACAAATGAAGGATAGCAAAAGATTGAGAAGCAACCAACCAAAAAACGAATACGGTCATAAACATGCATTGAACACAACTAACACCGAATAATGCACCATAAGTAGGATGTAATTTCATTGCATAACTATTGACTTAACGTGCTTGCATAGGGAATCACAAACCTTAACACTAATATTCTTACTTAAGCATAATTACTCACTAACATGACATCACATATTATCATTTCCATATCACAAAACTATTGCAAGGAATCACACTCATCATATCCAATGATCTATATGAAAGTTTTTATCTATATCCCTCTTGAATATTCATCACTTTGGGACCAATTGCATAACATGTGCAAATTACCGTTACTATCATCATCTCTCAAAAAGATTTAAGTGAAGCATGAGAGTGCATATATTTCTTCAAAATTTTCATTCAAGTCAATTCTCAAAATAATATAAGTGAAGCATGAGAATAAATTTCTTCAAAATTTCAATTAACTCAATTCTCAAAAATATATAAGTGAAGCAAGAGAATTAATTTCTACAAAATTTTAATCAACTCAATTCTCAAAAAGATATAAGTGAAGCAAGAGAATTAATTTCTTCAAAATTTTAATCAACTCTCAAAATAATATAAGTGAAGCATGAGAGTTTATTTCTACAAAATTTACTCTTGTCAATTCTCAAAATGATATAAGTGAAGTATGAGAATTAATTTCTACAAAATTTTAATCAACTCTCAAAATAATATAAGTGAAGCACGAGAGTTTATTTCTGTTGGGAAACGTTGCATGGGAAACAAAATTTTTCCTACGCACACATAAGATCTATCCATGGTGATGAGCATCTACGAGAGGGAGAGTGGATCTACATACCCTTGTAGATCGCTAAGCGGAAGCGTTTAAGAAACGCGGTTGATGTAGTCGAACGTCTCCGCGATCCAAATCGCAAGTCGTCCCTCGATCCGATCACGAACTAGTGCCGAACGGACGGCACCTCCGCGTTCAACACACGTACGGCTTGATGACGCCTTCACCTCCTCGATCCAGCGAGCGATGATGAAGTAGTGGTTGAGTTCCAGCAGCACGACGGCGTGGTGATGGTGGTGAGGAACAATCTCTGCAGGGCTTCGCCAAGCACTACGGAGATTATGACGGAGGATCTAGAGGGTTAGGGTTGCCGCACACGGCTTGGGGAAATCTTGATGTGTCCCGTGTGCTAGCCCTGCCCCTCTATTTATATGTTGAGCCTTGGGGTCTAAACTTGGAGTAAAAGCCTCCTCCAGGTCGGTTTTGCCCGCACAAGGTCGGTTTGGCCCGCAGGGAAAGAGTCCAACTCGGATCCCTGCCGAACCGTGCACAGCTGCACACAAGCGGTAGTACCGCTTCACACAAGCGGTAGTACCGCTTGGGCGGTAGTACCGCTTCACACAAGCGGTAGTACCGCTCGGGCGGTAGTACCGCTTCACACAAGCGGTAGTACCGCTTACGCGGCAGCAAAAACTACTTTTGCACTTTCCAATACCTCGTGGGCTTTTATCCCTTGGCCCATATAAAGTGTTGCTGCACCCGAACACTTCGGTAAACATCCGGAACCCATTCCGGTGAACTCCGGAACTCTTCCGGAGATCAAAACACTATTATCACATATATCAATCTTTACCTCCGGACTCTTCCGGAAATCCTCGTCATGTCCGGGATCTTATCCGAGACTCCGAACAACTTTCGGTCACCAACAAAATAACTCAACTATACTTAATCGTCACCAAACGTTTAAGTGTGTAGACCCTGCGGGTTCGAGAACTATGTAGACATGACCGAGACACCTCTACGGCCAATAACCAATAGCGGGACCTGGATGCCCATATTGGCTCCTACATATTCTACGAAGATCTTTTATCGGTCGAACCTCTATGTCAAGGATTCAGTTAATCCCGTATGCTATTCCCTTTGTTCTTCGGTATGTTACTTGCCCGAGATTCGATCGTCGGTATCTCTATACCTAGTTCAATCTCGTTACCGGCAAGTCTCTTTACTCGTTCCGTAATACAAGATCTCGTGGCCAACACTTTAGTCACATTGCTTGCAAGGCTCATTGTGATGTTGTATTACCGAGTGGGCCCTGAGATACCTCTCCGTCACACAGAGTAACAAATCCCAGTCTTGATCCATGCCAACCCAACAGACACCCTCGGAGATACCTGTAGAGCACCTTTATAGTCACCCAGTTACGTTGCGACGTTTGATACACACAAGGTACTCCTCCGATGTCAGGGAGTTGCATGATCTCATGGTCATAGGAACAGATACTTGACATGCAGAAAACAATAGCAATAAACTGACACGATCAAAATGCTACGTTCTTAGTTTGGGTCTTGTCCATCACATCATTCTCCTAATGATGTGATCCCGTTATCAAATGACATCTCATGTCAATGGCTAGGAAACCTTAACCATCTTTGATCAACGAGCTAGTCAACTAGAGGCTTACTAGGGACATAGTTTTGTCTATGTACCCACACATGTATTTGAGTTTCCAATCAATACAATTATAGCATGGATAATAAACGATTATCATGAACAAGGAAATATAATAATAACCAATTTATTATTGCCTCTAGGGCATATTTCCAACAGTCTCCCACTTGCACTAGAGTCAATAATCTAGTTCACATCACTATGTGATTTACATTGTAATGAATCGAACACCCATGCAGTTCTGGTGTTGTTCATGTTTAGCCCTTGGAAGAGGTTTAGTCATCGGATCTGCAACATTTAGATCCGTGTGTACTTTGCAAATATTTATGTCGTCCTCCTTGATATAATCGCGGATGGAATTGAAACGTCGCTTTATGTGTCTGGTCCTCTTGTGAAATCTTGGTTCCTTGGCTAGAGCAATGGCACCAGTATTATCACAAAACAGAGTCATTGGGTTAAGTGCACTAGGCACTACTCTAAGATCTGTCATGAACTCCTTCATCCAGACACCTTCCTTCGCCGCCTCCGAGGCTGCGATGTACTCCGCTTCGCATGTAGAATCAGCTACCACGCTTTGCTTGGAACTGCACCAGCTAACCGCACCCCCATTAAGAATAAACACGTATCCGGTTTGAGACTTAGAGTCATCCGGATCAGTGTCAAAGCTTGCATCGACGTAACCCTTTACGACGAGCTCTTGATCACCTCCATAAACGAGAAACATATCCTTAGTCCTTTTCAGGTACTTCAGGATATTCTTGACCGCCGTCCAGTGTTCCATTCCTGGATCACTTTGAAACCTTCCGACCATACTTATGGCAAGGCTGACATCGGGTCTCATGCACAGCATTGCATACATGATAGAGCCTATGGCTGAAGCATAGGGGATGACACTCATCTTTTCTCTATCTCCTGCAGTCACTGGGCATTGAGTCTTACTCAACTTCACACCTTGCAAAACAGGCAAGAACCCCTTCTTGGACTGATCCATTTTGAACTTCTTCAAAATCTTATCAAGGTATGTGCTTTGTGAAAGTCCTATTAAGCGTCTTGATCTATCTCTATAGATCTTGATGCCTAATATGAAAGCAGCTTCTCCTAGGTCCTTCATTGAAAAACTCTTGTTCAAATATTCCTTTACGCTTTCCAACATTTCTATATTGTTTCCAATCAGCAATATGTCATCCACATATAATATTAGAAACGCTATAGAGCTCCCACTCACTTTCTTGTAAATACAAGCTTCTCCGTAAACTTGTATAAACTCGAACGCTTTGATCACCTCATCAAAACGAAGATTCCAACTCCGAGATGCTTGCACCAGTCCATAAATGGATCGCTGGAGTTTGCAAACTTTGTCAGCATTTTCTGGATCGACAAAACCTTCTGGTTGCATCATATACAACTCTTCCTTAAGGAAACCGTTAAGGAACGCTGTTTTGACATCCATCTGCCAAATTTCATAATCGAAAAAGGCAGCTATTGCTAACATGATTCTGACGGACTTAAGCATCGCTACGGGTGAGAAGGTCTCATCGTAGTCAACTCCTTGAACTTGTGAAAAACCCTTTGCCACAAGTCGAGCTTTATAGACGGTGACATTACCGTCCGCGTCCGTCTTCCTCTTAAAGATCCATTTGTTCTGAATGGCCTTACGCCCTTCAGGTAATACTTCCAAAGTCCATACTTTGTTTTCATACATGGATCCCATCTCGGATTTCATGGCCTCTAACCACTTCTCGGAATCCGGGCTCATCATCGCTTCTCCATAGCTCGTAGGTTCATCGTTGTCTAACAACATGACTTCTAAGACAGGGTTGCCGTACCACTCAGGAGCAGTACGCGTCCTTGTCGACCTACGAGGTTCGATAGCAACTTGATCCAAAGCTTCATGATCATCATCATTAACTTCCTCTTCAGCTAATGTAGGCTCCACAGAAACAACTTTCTGCGCTGCGCTACTCTCAGGTTGAAGTAAAGGTTCAACAACCTCATCAAGTTCTATCTTCCTCCCACTCAATTCTTTCGAGAGAAACTCTTTCTCAAGAAATGTTCCGTTTTTAGCGACAAACACTTTGCCTTCGGATCTGAGGTAGAAGGTATACCCAACTGTCTCTTTTGGGTATCCTATGAAGACGCATTTCTCCGCTTTGGGTTCCAGCTTTTCAGGCTGAAGCTTTTTGACATAAGCATCACATCCCCAAACTTTAAGAAACGACAGTTTTGGCTTCTTGCCAAACCAAAGTTCATATGGCGTCGTCTCAACGGATTTCGATGGTGCCCTATTTAAAGTGAATGCAGCTGTCTCTAATGCATAACCCCAAAACGATAGTGGCAAATCGGCAAGAGACATCATAGATCGCACCATATCCATTAAGGTTCGATTACGACGTTCGGACACACCATTACGCTGTGGTGTTCCAGGCGGTGTCAGTTGTGAAACAATTCCACATTGTCTTAAGTGACTGCCAAACTCATAACTCAGATATTCTCCTCCTCGATCAGATCGTAGGAATTTAATCTTCTTGTTACGATGATTCTCAACTTCACTCTGAAATTGTTTGAACTTTTCAAATGTTTCAGACTTATGTTTCATTAAGTAAATATACCCATATCTACTTAAGTCATCAGTGAAGGTGAGAAAGTAACGATAACCACCGCGCGCCTCAATACTCATCGGACCACACACATCAGTATGTATGATTTCCAATAAGTCACTTGCCCGTTCCATTGTTCCAGAGAACGGCGTTTTAGTCATCTTGCCCATGAGGCATGGCTCACATGTGTCAAGTGATTCAAAATCAAGTGACTCCAAAAGTCCATCAGCATGGAGCTTCCTCATGCGTTTAACGCCAATATGACCTAAACGGCAGTGCCACAAGAAAGTGGTATTATCATTATCAATTCTACATCTTTTGGCATCAATGTTATGAACATGTGTATCATTACTATCGAGATTCAATAAGAATAAACCCCTCACATTGGGTGCATGACCATAAAAGATATTACTCATATAAATAGAACAACCATTATTCTCTGATTTAAATGAGTAACCGTCTCGCAATAAACAAGATCCAGATATAATGTTCATGCTTAATGCAGGCACCAAATAACACTTATTTAGGTTCATCACTAATCCCGACGGTAATCGAAGAGCGAGCGTGCCGACGGCGATCACATCAACCTTGGAACCATTTCCCACGCGCATCGTCACTTCGTCCTTTGCCAGCCTCCGTCTATTCCGCAGTTCCTGTTTTGAGTTGCAAATATGAGCAACCGCACCGGTATCAAATACCCAGGCACTACAACGAGAGTTGGTAAGGTACACATCAATAACATGTATATCATATATACCTTGTTTGTTGTTGGCCGCCTTCTTGTCAGCCAAATACTTGGGGCAATTCCGCTTCCAGTGTCCAGTTCCCTTGCAATGAAAACACACAGTTTCTGGTTTGGGTCCAGCCTTGGGTTTCTTCACTAGAGGAGCAACTGCTTTGCCACTCTTCTTGGAGTTACCCTTCTTACCCTTGCCATTCTTCTTGAAACTAGTGGTTTTATTGACCATCAACACTTGATGCTCCTTCTGAATTTCAGACTCAGCGGCTTTCAGCATCGCAAACAGCTCGGCGACTGACTTGTTCATCCCGTGCATGTTATAGTTCAACACGAAGCTCTTGTAGCTAGGTGGCAATGATTGAAGAACTCTGTCAGTGATAGCCTCTGGCGGAAGGGGCATCCCTAACTCAGCCAGACGGGTGGAGTACCCAGACATTCTGAGCACGTGATCACTGATAGACCCGTTCTCCTCCATCTTGCAAGTATAGAACTTATCGGAGATCTCATATCTCTCGATCCGGGCATTCTTCTGAAAGATAAACTTCAACTCCTGGAACATCTCATATGCTCCATGACGTTCAAAACGTCTTTGAAGTCCCGGTTCTAAGCCATACAACATTGCACATTGAACTATTGAGTAATCATCAGAACGAGCCTGCCAGGCGTTCACAACGTCTAGAGACTCAACTGGAGCGGGTGGATCACCAAGCGGTGCATCAAGGACATAAGCTTTCTGGGAAGCCGTAAGGATAATCCTTAGATTACGGGCCCAGTCCACAAAGTTACTTCCATCATCTTTCAACTTAGCTTTCTCTAGGAACGCATTAAAATTCAGGGGTGCTACTGCGCGAGCCATGATCTACAACATAAATATAGCAAAGACAACTTAGACTATTGTTCTAGATAATGAGTTTAGTTAATCATATTATTTAAAAAACTCCCACTCAAATTGATATCCCTCCGATCATTCGAGTGTAACATGATCCAAATCCACCAACTCAAGTCCAATCATCACGTGAGTTGAGGTGGTTTCAATGGTGAACATCTTCATGTTGATCATATCTACTATATGACTCATGTTCGACCTTTCGGTCTCTTGTGTTCCGAGGCCATGTCTGTACATGCTAGGCTCGTCAAGTTTAACCCGAGTGTTCCGCACGTGCAACATGGCTTACACCCGTTGTATGCGAACGTAGAGTCTATCACACCCGATCATCACGGCGTGTCTCGAAACGACGAACTTTCGCAACGGTGCACACTTGGGGAGAACACAATTTATCTTGAAATTTAAGTGAGGGATCACCTTATAATGCTACCGTCGTCCTAAGCAAAATAAGATGCATAAAAGGATTAACATCACATGCAAATCATAAGTGACATGATATGGCCATGAACTTGTGCTTTTGATCTCCATCTCCAAAGCACCGGCATGATCTCCATCGTCACCGGCATGACACCATGATCTCCATCATCTTGATCTCCATCAACGTGTCGCCATAAGGTTGTCGCGCCGACTGTTGCTTCCACGACTATTGCTAACGTTTAGCGATAAAGTAAAGCATTACATAGCGCTTAATGATTGACACGCAGGTCATACAATAATTAAAGACAACTCTATGGCTCCTGCCAGTTGCCGTACTCATCGACATGCAAGTCGTGATATTCTATACAACACATGATCATCTCATACATCACATATATCTCATCATGTAATTGGCCATATCACATCACAACATACCCTGCAAAAACAAGTTAGACGTCCTCTAATTGTTGTTGCAAATTTTACGTGGCTGCTACGGGTTTGCAAGAACCGTTCTTACCTACGCAAAACCACAACGTGATGTAGTGATTGCTTTTTGATCTTCTAAAAGAACCCTCTTCATTGAAATCGATTCAACTAAAGTGAGAGAGACAGACACCCGCTAGCCATCTTTATGCAACGAAGTTACATGTTAGTTGAAGGAACCTGTCTCGCGTAAGTGTACGCGTAATGTCGGTCCGGGCCGCTTCATCTCACAGTACCGCCGAATCAAATATCAACTAGTAACGGCAAGCAATATGTATACACCCACGCCCACAACTCGTTTGTGTTCTACTCGAGATCTCATCTACGCATAGACCTAGCTCATGATGCCACTGTTGGGAAACGTTGCATGGGAAACAAAAATTTTCCTACGCACACATAAGATCTATCCATGGTGATGAGCATCTACGAGAGGGAGAGTGGATCTACATACCCTTGTAGATCGCTAAGCGGAAGCGTTTAAGAAACGCGGTTGATGTAGTCGAACGTCTCCGCGATCCAAATCGCAAGTCGTCCCTCGATCCGATCACGAACTAGTGCCGAACGGACGGCACCTCCGCGTTCAACACACGTACGGCTTGATGACGCCTTCACCTCCTCGATCCAGCGAGCGATGATGAAGTAGTGGTTGAGTTCCAGCAGCACGACGGCGTGGTGATGGTGGTGAGGAACAATCTCTGCAGGGCTTCGCCAAGCACTACGGAGATTATGACGGAGGATCTAGAGGGTTAGGGTTGCCGCACACGGCTTGGGGAAATCTTGATGTGTCCCGTGTGCTAGCCCTGCCCCTCTATTTATATGTTGAGCCTTGGGGTCTAAACTTGGAGTAAAAGCCTCCTCCAGGTCGGTTTTGCCCGCACAAGGTCGGTTTGGCCCGCAGGGAAAGAGTCCAACTCGGATCCCTGCCGAACCGTGCACAGCTGCACACAAGCGGTAGTACCGCTTCACACAAGCGGTAGTACCGCTTGGGCGGTAGTACCGCTTCACACAAGCGGTAGTACCGCTTCACACAAGCGGTAGTACCGCTTACGCGGCAGCAAAAACTACTTTTGCACTTTCCAATACCTCGTGGGCTTTTATCCCTTGGCCCATATAAAGTGTTGCTGCACCCGAACACTTCGGTAAACATCCGGAACCCATTCCGGTGAACTCCGGAACTCTTCCGGAGATCAAAACACTATTATCACATATATCAATCTTTACCTCCGGACTCTTCCGGAAATCCTCGTCATGTCCGGGATCTTATCCGAGACTCCGAACAACTTTCGGTCACCAACAAAATAACTCAACTATACTTAATCGTCACCAAACGTTTAAGTGTGTAGACCCTGCGGGTTCGAGAACTATGTAGACATGACCGAGACACCTCTACGGCCAATAACCAATAGCGGGACCTGGATGCCCATATTGGCTCCTACATATTCTACGAAGATCTTTTATCGGTCGAACCTCTATGTCAAGGATTCAGTTAATCCCGTATGCTATTCCCTTTGTTCTTCGGTATGTTACTTGCCCGAGATTCGATCGTCGGTATCTCTATACCTAGTTCAATCTCGTTACCGGCAAGTCTCTTTACTCGTTCCGTAATACAAGATCTCGTGGCCAACACTTTAGTCACATTGCTTGCAAGGCTCATTGTGATGTTGTATTACCGAGTGAGCCCTGAGATACCTCTCCGTCACACAGAGTAACAAATCCCAGTCTTGATCCATGCCAACCCAACAGACACCCTCGGAGATACCTGTAGAGCACCTTTATAGTCACCCAGTTACGTTGCGACGTTTGATACACACAAGGTACTCCTCCGATGTCAGGGAGTTGCATGATCTCATGGTCATAGGAACAGATACTTGACATGCAGAAAACAATAGCAATAAACTGACACGATCAAAATGCTACGTTCTTAGTTTGGGTCTTGTCCATCACATCATTCTCCTAATGATGTGATCCCGTTATCAAATGACATCTCATGTCAATGGCTAGGAAACCTTAACCATCTTTGATCAACGAGCTAGTCAACTAGAGGCTTACTAGGGACATAGTTTTGTCTATGTACCCACACATGTATTTGAGTTTCCAATCAATACAATTATAGCATGGATAATAAACGATTATCATGAACAAGGAAATATAATAATAACCAATTTATTATTGCCTCTAGGGCATATTTCCAACAATTTCTTCAAAATTTCAGCCACCACCGTGCTCAAAAAGATTTAAGTGAAGCACTAGAGCAACTGCCTAGCTCAAAAATGTAAGTGAAGCACATAGAGTATTCTATAAATTATGATGATAACGTGTGGCTCTTCTCAAGATAGGTGTGTGCAGCAAAGATGATTGTGATAAACTAAACAGCAAATAAAGCAAAGACTCATATCATACAAGACGCTCCAAGCAAAACACATATCATGTGACCAATAAAAATATAGCTCCAAGTAAAATTACCGATGGTCGGTAGAATAAAGAGGGGATGCCTTCCGGGGCATCCCCAAGCTTAGATGCTTGAGTCTTCCTTGAATATTACCTTGGGGTGCCTCGGGCATCCCCAAGCTTAGACTTTTGCTACTCCGTATTCCTTCATCCATCGTGATCTCACCCAAAACTTGAAAACTTCAATCACACAAAACTTAACAAAACCCTCGTGAGATCCATTAGTATAACAAAATAAATCACTACTATAAGTACTGTTGCAAACCCATTCCTATTTTATTTTTGCATTATACCTACTGCACTCTAACTTCACCATGGCTTATACCCCCCGATACAATCCATAGATTCATCAAAACAAGCAAGTAGTGCATCAAAAAACAGAATCTGTCAAAAACAGAACAGTCTGTAGAGATCTGAATTATGGTCATACTTCTATAACTCTAAAAATTCTTAAAACTTAGGGCAACGTGGAAAATTAATATACCAATACTGTGTAAAAAATTCAGAAGGTTCTGATGTAACAGTGAAAAAACAAAATTCCAGCACTGGACGCAAAACTTTCTGTTTTCAAACAGAATCAATTATACTATCTTCCAAATCATCCTAAAGGCTTTACTTGGCACAAACACTAATTAAAAACACAAAAACACTATCATACCAGTATCATGACAGTAAAAACACACCATAACAGAAAATTATAGCAAAAATTTATTTTATTCATTGGGTTGCCTCCCAACAAGCGCTATTGTTTTATGCCCCTAGCTAGGCATAATGCATAATCTCAAGTGTTGTCATCTTTAGTTTCCAATTCCTCAATCACACATCCATTTTTTCCAGTAGTTTTAACATAGGTATTTCTTACCATCACGCTTCTAGGCACAAAATGAAGAATTTTACTTTTGTGAATAGGTCCCTTGATCATATCAATGAAATTGGGATGCACTGTAATCATTTTAAGATCCTCATTTCCCTTACTGGAAGTGGCACCATTGGTTTTAGGAACATATACGAACTTGCAATTTTTATTGGGAGGAGTTTTATCAATGTTCTTAACGGAGGAAAAAGCCAATCCCAAATTGATAATAATTTCTTCTAACTTATCGATTCTAGCGGGACTTTGTTCTATTCTTTCATTAACTACCGGTTCCTTTTCTTTTAAGGTTTTCAATGCGTTTCCCATCTTAGAACCAAATTGAGTGATGTGATTATGAATTTTTTTATCCAAATTCTCAAGGTGTTCAATAGTAGACATTTTACTTTCAATAGCATCTAGCCTTTGCATAACATGTTCCAAAGTCAAAGTTGTTTCATTAATAGTGATAGGTGGTGATCCCACTAAATTTCGCATAGTATTAAAAGCATCCGAAGATGGACACATCAAGAAATTCCCTCCAGTAATAGTATCAAGCACAAATCTATACCAAGTAGTAATTCCCACATAAAAGTTGCGAAGAAGAATAGTGGAGGATTGCTTACGAGTTGATCTATTATGAGCATCGCAAATCCTATACCAAGCATCTTTTAAATTCTCTCCTCCCCTTTGTTTAAAATTGAGTACTTCATTTTCTGGAGTAATAGTAACGAGCGTAGAACTAGCCATAGCGATAAAGCAAGCAAACAAGCAAAAGGAAAAAGAGAAAAAGGCAAAAAGGCAAACGGAAAATATTTTTGTATTTTTATAAAAAACGTTTTAGAAGTGGGGGAGAGGAAAACGAGAGGCAAATAGCAAATAAAGTAAATGCAAGGAGATGAGATTTGTGCAAAGGTACTTGGATGATGTTGATGATGTCTCCCCGGCAACGGCGCCAGAAATTCTTCCTGCTACTTGTAGCTTGCGTTGGTATTTTCCCCGAAGAGGAAGGGATGATGCAGCACAGTAGAGATAAGTATTTCCCTCGATTATGAAACCAAGGTTATCGAACCAGTAGGAGAATCACACAACACCTCTTTAGCAGCACCTGCACACAAACAAAAAATCCTTGCATCCAACGCAAACAAGGGGTTGTCAATCCCTTGGCGGTAAGATTGCAAGATTAAATTGTATTTGATAGATTGATAGATTGCAGCAAAAATACTAAATAAAATAAAGAAAAGAAAATGGCAGCAATATTTTTAGGGTTTTAGTAATATGAGATTGTTAAGACCCGGGGGCCATAGGTTTCACTACAGGCTTCTCTCGAGAAAATAGCATACGGTGGGTAGACAAATTATTGTTGGGCAATTGATAGAAAAGCAAATAATCATGACGATATCCAAGGCAATGATCATGTATACAGGCATCATGTCCAAGATTAGTAGACCGACTCCTACCTGCATCTACTACTATTACTCCACACATTGATGGGCTATCCAGCATGCATCTAGTGTATTAAGTCCATAAGAACGGAGTAATGCCTTAAGAACGATGACATGATGTAGACAAGACAAACTCATGAATTAATAAACCCAATGAATAGATCCCATCTTGTTACCCTCAGTAGCAATGATACATACGTGTCATGTCCTTTTCTGTCACTGGGATTCAGCACCGCAAGATCGAACCCACTACAAAGCACCTCTTCTCATTGCAAGATAAATCAACTTAGTTGGCCAAACCAAATCAATAGATCGGAGAAGAAATACGAGGCTATAATAATCATGCATAAAAGAGACCAGCAAAGACTCAAATAATATTCATGGATAATCTGATCATAAACTCACAATTCATCGGATCCCAACAAACACACCGCAAAAAGAGATCACATCGGATAGATCTCCGAGAACATCAAGGAGAACATTGTATTGAAGATCAAAAAGAGAGAAGAAGCCATCTAGCTACTTCCTATAGACCCGTAGGTCTGTGGTAAACTACTCACGCATCATCGGAAGGGCAGCAAGGTTGATGTAGAGCCCCTCCGTGATCGATTCCCCCTCCGGCAGATTAACGGAGAAGGACCCCAGATGGGATCTCTCTGGAACAGAAACTTACGGCGGCGTAAAAAGTATTTCGTGGACTCCCTTTAGGGTTTTTGATTTTTTGGGAATTTATAGTGCTGGAATTAGGTCAAACGGGGCTTGGTGGGGCCCACGAGGCACCAGGGCGCGCCTGCCCCCCCCCAGGCGCGCCCTGGCGGCTCGTGGGACCCACCAAGGTCTTCTGGCCCTCTCCCGAAGCTTCCAGTATTCTTCATGCCCAAGAAAAAATCTCCAAAAAGTTTCACTGTATTTGGACTTCGTTTGATATTGATTTTCAGTGAAACAAAAACAGGGCAGAAAACAACAACTGGCACTGGGCACTAGGTTAATAGGTTAATCTCCAAAAATGATATAAAATGGCTGTAAATGATTATAAAAACATCCAAGATTGATATTATAACAGCATGGAACAATCAAAAATTATAGATACGTTGGAGACGTATCATGTAGCTCACAATTTGTCCTCTCTTTGATATCATCCACGGGGTAGCGAGCCAGCAGTGCATCATCGGCCCAGACCCTCGTGGAACCCACGCTACTTTTCCGCATAGAAGGGATGGTACTATCCAATGCTGGATCTGTTTGCTCCTGCCGTGGAGATGCCCTTTGCTGGCTAATTGTGTCCAGTTGCTCCTGCTGCCGCTTTAACATGCGTTCCAACTCCTCGTTCTTTGTTTCTAACTTCTGAAGCCGGTTGATACGTCTCCAATGTATCTTTACTTTTTGATTGTTCCATGCTGTTATAATATCAATCTTGGATGTTTTTATAATCATTTACAGCAATTATCTATCAGTTTTGGAGACTAACCTATTAACCTAGTGCCCAGTGCCAGTTGCTGTTTTCTGCCCTGTTTTTGTTTTACCGAGAATCAATATCAAACGAAGTACAAATGCCAAGAAACTTTTTGGAGATTTTTTATTGGGAAGGAAGAAGACTAGAAGCTTCGGGAGGAGGCCAGAAGACCTTGGTGGGCTCCACGAGCCACCAGGGCGCGCCTGGGGGGGCAGGCGCGCCCTGGTGCCTCGTGGGCCCCACCAAGCTCCGTTTGACCTAATTCCAGCACTATAAATTCCAGAAAAATCAGAAACCCTCAAGAGAGTCCACGAAATAGTTTTTCCGCCGCCACAAGTTTCTGTTCCAGAGAGATCCCATCCGGGGTCCTTCTCCGGTAATCTGCCGGAGGGGTTATCGATCACGGAGGGGCTCTACATCAACCTTGCTGCCCTTCCGATGATGCGTGAGTAGTTTACCACAGACCTACGGGTCCATAGGCAGTAGCTAGATGGCTTCTTCTCTCTTTTTGATCTTCAATACAATGTTCTCCTTGATGTTCTTGGAGATCTATCCGATGTAATCTCTTTTTGTGGTGTGTTTGTTGGGATCCGATGAATTGTGAGTTTATGATCAGATTATCCATGAAATTATTTGTGTCTTTGCTGCACTCTTTTATGCATGATTATTATAGTCTCGTATTTCTTCTCCGATCTATTGATTTGGTTTGGCCAACTAAGTTGATTTATCTTGCAATGGGAAGAGGTGTTTTGTAGTGGGTTCGATCTTGCGGTGCTCAATCCCAGTGACAGAAAGGGACATGACACGTATGTATCGTTGCTACTAAGGGTAACAAGATGGGATCTATTCATTGGGTTTATTAATTCATGAGTTTGTCTTGCCTACATCATGTCATCGTTCTTAAGGCATTACTCCGTTCTTATGGACTTAATACACTAGATGCATGCTGGATAGCGGTCGATGTGTTGAGTAATAGTAGTAGATGCCGGCAGGAGTCGGTCTACTAATCTAGGACGTGATTGCTATAAACATGATCATTGCCTTAGATATTGTCATGATTATTTGCTTTTCTATTAATTACCCAACAGTAATTTGTCTACCCACCGTATGCTATTTTCTCGAGAGAAGCCTGTAGTGAAACCTATGGCCCCCGGGTCTTATCAATCTCATATTACTAAAACCCTAAAAATATTGCTGCCATTTTATTTTCTTTATTTTATTTAGTATTTTTGCTGCAATCTATCAATCTATCAAATACAATTTAATCTTGCAATCTTACCGCCAAGGGATTGACAACCCCTTGTTTGCGTTGGGTGCAAGGATTTGTTGTTTGTGTGCAGGTGCTGCTAACGAGGTGTTGTGTGATTCTCCTACTGGTTCGATAACCTTGGTTTCATAATCGAGGGAAATACTTATCTCTACTATGCTGCATCATCCCTTCCTCTTCGAGGAAAATACCAACACAAGCTACAAGTAGCAACGGTCTACATCCTGCTTCTTTTTTCTCTGACGGCTTCTATAAGTGTCGTTCCACTCCGAAAACCCCTGAACCCACAGAACAACACCTTTGCCTCATGTTCGTCCTCCGTGTTTAGGATTCTTGAGGGCGCGTGTAAGCTCGTCGTTCTCTCTCTCGGGCTGGAACAACCCCTTTCGAGGATCTTTTCTTGCTTGAAGTAAAGCGTCTGAGGCTGTTTTAAGATCTGCCTTTTCAATAATCTGCCCTGTCGCTGGGTCCAACTGTCCCCCATGCGCATAAAACCAATGCTTGGACCTCTGGGGCCAATCCGCTGTAGCTGGAATGACCCCTTCAGCAAGCATCTTGGCCTCAGCTGCTTCCCACTTAGGCACGGCTCTCTTGTAGCCACCTGTCCCGAGAACATGGTGATACTCTTTTTTCTCAGCATTTATTGTAACACCCCGGTAGTTAAGCTACAGTAACCACACGCTAATGGTGCCATGTCATCACATTACTGTTGCTAATCTCACTTTGATTCAATCACAATTCAAATTCAAATTTAAAATAAAGTCAAATAATAAAAGTTTTCGAAAATCAAAACTAAAATGTTCATCTTGTGGCAAATATTCCCTGGATAATTATCATGCAAAAATCCAACTTTATTTAATCTTTTAAAATGGCCTAAACAATTGAAACAGCAGCAAAAACAAATATTTAAATGTCTTTTATAATTAATAAAATATTAAACCATTTTATTTTGGGGTTAAACTTTTTTGTGGCAGTGGGCTTAGTGATAATATGAATTTAGGGATCATTTGTTATTTTACAAAACTGAAATAAATGTGAAAGAAAATAAAATAGAAAAGAATAAAAACAGAAAAGCAAACAGAGAAAAGAAAGAAAAGGGAAAAAGCCCGCAGTGGCTGGGCTCTAGTCAAACAGCCGGCTTAGCCCACTCCCCACCTCGTCTCCCTCCTCTGTTCACCGCCCGCGCCGATGTCGTCCTCTGCACACGCGCGCGCGCTGGCCCCCCCTCGCCTCTGCTCGACACCGCCTCCTCCCTGCCGTCGCCAGTGCCTACAAGGCCTCCTCCCGACCCCTCTGGCGAAACCCTAGCGCCACTCCCCCTCTCTCCCTTGCTCTCCCACCTCATCCGAACGCCGCCATGGATGGAGCTCGCTAAAGCTCGCGGCCACCGCCATCCCCACGTCCCCGGAGCGCGTCCAGGAGCTGCACAGTGCTCCGCTTTGCCCCCTCCGACCCCTGCCTCGAGATCATTGCCTCTACACCGAGCCCCTCATCCTCGTCTTCGTCTTCAACCGCCGCAGATTGCCGCCGTCATTCCGGCCACTCCGAGCCTTCCCCGCGCCCGCTTAGCTCACCTACAGGACCCCTGTGAGCCTCTCTCTCTCCCCCCTCACTCCATGAGCTCATTTGCGAGCTGTGTCGCCCGATCCCACCATGACCGAACGCTCCGCCGCCCGAGCTCGTCTCCGGCGATGCTCCGATGACCTTTTGGTCGTGTGCGTGTGGCCGCCCGCTTCGTTAGCTCGTGTAGGTGCCGTAGTTGCCATCTGCTGGTCGTTTTGCTCGCCGTTGCACCCGCTCCGCCGAGCACCCGTAGCCGCCGCCGTCCACCGTTGAAGCTCCGGTCGACTCCGTCCGTCTCAGGTCGCGGACCGCCACCATTGGACGCGGCCTTCTCTGCTCGATCGAACGCGCCACTCCGCCGTCCAAATGGTCGCCGGAGCGCGAAATCCGGCCACCCCCGACGCGTGCCGCCGCAGAAAACGGTCGCCGGCGAAGTTCCGGCAACGGCGTTGGCGTGGCGCCAATGTGGCCGGCCCACGGCCCCACCACTGGGCCACTGGCCAGTGGGCCCATGGGTCCCCTGTTAACTGTTGACCAGTCAACAGGGCTGACAGGGCGGCCCCAACAACTGACCAGTCGGTCCCACCCCACTTAGGCTAATTAAAACGATTTAATTAATTAACTTAATTAGTTTAAACTAAATCTATCACTGACAGGTGGGACCCCCCCTGTTAATTAGTTTTAGTTTAGTTTAAACAGTGAATTAAATCTGTGTCTATGACAGTAGGGCCCCACATGTCAGTTTGACCAGTCAACTGGTCAGTTGACTGCTGATGTCACCATTTCGTCATGCTGACATCATCATTTACTATTCTGGATAAATTCGAATTTAAATAAATAAATAATTCCAGAAATTCTTTAAAACTTTGGAAATTCATATAAAATAAACCGTAACTCGGATGAAAA
Source organism: Elymus sibiricus (assembly GCA_039707655.1). NCBI lineage: Eukaryota > Viridiplantae > Streptophyta > Magnoliopsida > Poales > Poaceae > Elymus > Elymus sibiricus. The sequence goes on along the minus strand of CM077673.1, from coordinate 13,321,302 downwards.
TAATTTATATATGAAAAACGATCAGAAAAACGAGACGAATCCAAATACGCTACCAACATACCTGTCAAATTCTCCTAGCTATCTGAACATGCAACCGTCCCCCTCCGGTCATCTTTCTGACACAGGTCCGGAACCGGGAAAACATTCCCGGATGAATTCCCCCTTCCTCGGTATCGTGTAACCATACGTTAGAACACACCCAGCACAACCTATTGCCATGCTATGCTTTGAGTTACATTGTTTGCTTTATATTTATTGTTTCTTCCCCCCTCCTTCCCTCTTGATAGACCCCGAGACTGCCGGCGACCCCCAGTACGACTACAGTGTTGACGATCCGTCCTTCTCAGCAGAGCTTCCAGGCAAGCAAACCCCCTTGATCATACCGATATCGCCTATTCCTTCTCTCTACTGATTGCACTAGAGTAGTGTAGCATGTTACTGTTTATCGGTTGATCCTATTCTGCTGCATAGCCTGCCCTTGTTACTACTGTTGATACTTTACCTGCAATCCTAAATGCTTAGTACAGGAAGCTAGATTATTCATCAGTGGCCATACATCTTGTCCGTCTGCTATGCTATATTGTTGGGCCGTGATCGCTGCGGGTGGCAATCGCGGATATATATACTACTTATTACATGTGACATCAGATGGATACTAAAGTCGGGTCGGCTCGTAGAGTACCCGCAGGTGATTCAAGGATGTGGGGGCTGGAGGGACAGGTGGTTCCATCTAGGTAGAGGTGGGCCTGAGTTCCCGACGGCCCCCGAGTGAAACTTTGTGGCGGAGCGACAGGGCAGGCGGAGACCACCCAGGAGTGAGGTGGGCCTGGTCCCTGGTCGTTGTCCGCGGTTATTTCTTAATAACACGCTTAACGAGATTGGGTATTTGATCTGAGTCTGGCTACGGCCTATACGCACTAACCAACAACGCGAGAAAGTTATGGGCACTCGGCGTCGTGGTATCAGCTGAAGCTTTCTAGACGTCAGCGACTGAGCGGCGTGCGCCGGGTTGGACTGGAACGCAGCCGCGCTTGTATTAAGGGGTTGCTAGGTCTACTCACCGACCGCCCACACAACGTGCAGGAGCGCACTGGGCGATCGGCCCAGACCCCTGCACGCATAGGTTAGTCCGGCGTGCTGACCTCTCTGTTAAGCCTAGGTGGGGCTGCGACGTGCCGATCTCCCGAGGCCGGGCATGACCCAGGAAAGTGTGTCCGGCCAGAGGAGTAGAGCGTGTTAGGGAATATGTGGTGCACCCCTGCAGGGAAGTTTATCTATTCGAATAGCCGTGTCCCCCGGTAAAAGGACGACCCGGAGTTGTATTCCGACCTCATGATAACTAGAACCGGATACTTAATAAAACACACCCTTTCAAGTGACAGATATAACCCGGTGGTCGCTCTCTCGCAGGGTGGCGACGAGAGGATCGTCAGGTAGGATTATGCTATACGTTGATACTTGGTTAACTTACCAACTACTCTCCGCCACTGCTTCAAGATGGAGGCTGCGGTTAACTTACCAACTACTCTCTTCTACAGCTTCAAGCTGGAGACTGCCAGAAGCGTAGTCTTCGATAGGCTAGCTTCTCCCCCCTCATATTCTTGCATTCTGCAGTTTAGTCCACAGATACTACCCCTTTCATTTGATACTGCTGCATATGTAGCATAGATCTGATGTCAGTCTTGCGAGTACTTTGGATGAGTACTCACGGTTGCTTTGCTATTTCTTTTCCCCCATACCCGATTGCTGCGATCAGATGCTGGAGCCCAGGAGACTGTCGCCCCTACCGACAACGACTACTACTACCAGGACGGAGCCTACTACTACGTGGAGGACGCCGACGACCAGGAGTAGTTAGGAGGATCCCAGGCAGGAGGCCTTGCCTTTTCGATCATTGCTACTTTTGTGCTAGCCTTCTTAAGGCAAACTTGTTTAACTTATGTCTGTACTCAGATATATTTGCTTCCGCAAACACTTGTGCTCTCGAGCTTTTGTATTCGAGCCCTCGAGGCCCCTGGCTTGTGATATAAAGCTTGAATTATTTCTATTTGTGTTTAGAGTTGTGTTGTGATATCTTCCCGTGAGTCCCTGATCTAGATCGTACACGTTTGCGTGTATGATTAGTGTACGATTGAATCGGGGGCGTCACAAGTTGGTATCAGAGCCGACTGCCTGTAGGAACCCCCTTTCCAACTCCTTGGCCGAAGTTGAGTCTAGTCAAAGAAAACTGTTTTACTAACATGGCTGTGTGGCTTACGGGCCCACGTCGCCATTGGGTGGTATTAGGATCTTTTATTCCTCGTCTTTACTCTGGGAATCTGATCTCTCTTCTATTCGGGTTAAATGATTTTGCTAAATGTAACTCTAGGTTCTCGTAAATACTTTCTCCCGGAGAGCCCCTCACTGCAGATGATCGCCTGTTTCACCAGAAGATTCCGAAGATACACTTCGATGTTTTTCCCGAGACCTTTGTGCTCATCGCTTTTGGAATTACTTACCACCGATATGTCCTTATGGATAACCACGTACACTTGCCATTCATACAATCATTCCCCGTTGATCTTGTTATTACAAGATGCCCCGAACTGCTCCTCGTTGTTCCGACAATCCTTTGAGCTTTCTGCCTTGCAGTTCTTGCCTCATGAATACCCCCTACGGATAATTCCTCGCACTTACCGAGTATCCGTTCTTCCCCCCTTTGTTCATATGATTCACAAGATACATTGAAATACTATTCGTTCTCCTGAAAATCCTTAGCAGCTTATTGCTCTGCAAATACTTGTCTGCTGGCATTATGGATGCTTCCCATATGTCTGGCAATATTCATTAGTATCCTTTGTCACCGTCATTTTGATCTTATTGATTCAACATGAGTGCGAATGCACGCAATCATCAGTTGATCCTTTTGAAATTATCTTTCCGGCTCAGACGTCATTTTGAACATGAGCTGGTTCTCGACCAATCTAATTGCCGTCGATCGTACCCTTAGGTCTATTCAAGTTACCCATCCTTGATCAGAGCGTCTGCTTCTGATCCTTCATATTGGAATTCATATTTCCTTTGTTATCTAAGCATCGAATTATTCAGATGTTCTATAATCCGAAGCCTTTGCATTCATTCTTCATCTGGTTGTGTGCCGATGCTCACATCAGCTCCGCTATGGACCGTAAGATCCTTTGTCGGATTATTATTCGACAGTTCCTTCATATTTAACCGCCTTGTGAATTCTTCCCTGATACATAATGCCTTTGGTAAATTGTATCCTCTCCTTTTGTCAACCATGCTCTGCTTCCGAGCTTGAGTTATTTACTCCTGAAGTTTGTGCTATATGTTCCTAAGATGCCTCAATAGGTTGAACCTATGCCTTCCATAATCGGTGTGAACTCGAAAAGTTATGCGGGTTATACTCTACTGGCTTTTCGTCATATGAAATTTCAATGTTACAACTTCTTCGAAAACGAGAAGTGAATGAAAGGTTATGCATTGGAGAAGTGGGAGTCGACCTCGAACCTTTGTGTTCTTGCCCATGGACTCGATGTGGAACTTATCATGAAAGCTTCTTGCAAGAATATTTAATCATTTGAATAATTCTTTCGGTTTCATTAAATTGGATCCCTTGTAGTTATGGTCCCGACCATGCTAACCTTATTCTTTACATCTGAGAGGAAACCATTCCAGTGCCTCGTCTATTTTGACAAGGTTTAAGTATCCGCTATCGCAAGTCAACGATCCAGCTCAGTTTCTATTCTGATCTTCCTTCGAGTATTACCCCCTGGTATCCCGATAATATCATGGGGCTGCAATACTTCTTATGAGACTTCGTCAAGTATTCCTTCTCACTGATTCAGTATTCCACGGGTTTTGGGTTCTTTGTCAACTGAGAACATCGATAAGTGAATCAAATCCACACTGTGGTTCAATACTCCTGGTAATGTATTGCTGGGAAATTTAAATTCAACTCATGTCATTCTTAGCCTAATCGGCTACATCATTATCTTAACTGTGCTACCTAGTACTGCTTCTCGGAGCACAATTTCGACGATGAGTTAATCTTACGTCAATCTTCATCGTCATATCTTTTGCCTTGAACAGCAAGCTTGATTCCGAGTTTGTGTCGTACCCGTGGTTTCAATAACCTTTCGCTTCATCATACCTTTGGCTTGATGTCATCGCCGATCGATTACATCTTCATGAAATCTCTCGACCAAATGTGTCATGATCATCATCAACATTCTGAGCTCTTCCAAGATATCTATTGAATTCATGATGAGAAATATCATCCTTGCCCCTCGATGATTTGTGTTATCATCGACAACCTTATTGCATTCCTTCCAACACAAAACTTGTTTTTGTTTTGTGTTGTACCTTGAGTTCATTGCTATCCAACTTATGTTATGTTCTACCGTGGAGTATTACCATCTTTGATGTCAAGAATGTTGTGAGGATTGCTCCACCTCTTGAAAAATTCTTGGTATAGTGATACTTCTCATCATCACCATTCTTTCTTGATTCCCGTGTTGATTCTAACCGGGATACCAACAAGTGGACGGTGCTGTTTGGATTCTGTACTTCTCGCAACCCTATTGCTTTGAAGTTAATGATCGATAGTTCATTCTTAGGCTATCGGTTATTGGATCGTCATTCTAACAATTGATCGTGCTACCCAAGCACATATCTCGGGTGCACCGTTCAACCCATGTTTAATTGCGTATGTCTTCCTCGAGCATACATCGTTATATCATTTGATCTGATAAATGTTATCTCCTTGATTCACATAATTCTGGAGATCCATCTTTTTGGAGATCTCGATAAATTGTCGCTGAGTCCATCTGTCACCTCCTCATCCTCTCGTTGGTTTAATGATGAACTCTTGTTTCGGAATCCTCTTCCATAGTTAATTTCCCTGAGAATCTTACAATGTCACCTCGTCAATTTGTGTTGCACCTTTTCTTCTCAAGCATCCTGAGTCTGAGGTATCCTGACACCAATCGGATCCGAGTCTCGGTCAGATATGATGGTTGGAACATATTTTCAAGAGTCATAACATTGTTCTTTATATAACCCCGGTAAGGTGGTGTCATACTTAGCACACCTGGCCGGAGGACCTATTGATATAGTTTCCTTTTTAACAAGGTTAACATTTCTTCCATGAGGAAATTGTAAGACTTATTCTTGAGTTGTTCCTGATGGATCCTTTGTGTATCCAAAGTCAGACCTTTGCTTGAAGACCATGTCGATGCTATTCCGAAGCATGACTATGGTACTCTAACATCATCAAGGGCATTGAAAGCGTAATGCCAAATGTTTCTTGATCAGCTGTCCAAACACCGTTATATGGGTGCATGTCATGATTCTTCTTACCCCTTTTTCTAAATGGCCATGCCTTTGATCTCCGGACACGTATATCATGCCCTGCTGCTACTTCTCGAGCATGCGTTGGTTTCCGTGAAGAGGAACGGGTGATGCAGCAAAGTAGATAAGTATTTCCCTCAGTTGTTGAGAACCAAGGTATCAATCCAGTAGGAGACACAAGCAAGTCCCCAATAGATGTACCTACACAAAGAATCAAACACTTGCACCCAACGCTATAAAGGGGTTGTCAATCCCTTCACGGTTACTTGCAAGGATGAGATCTGATAGAGATAGATAGAATAGATTGCTTGAAAGGAAAGTAAAACAAAAGTAAAAATAATGCAGCAAGGTATTTTTGGTATTTTTGGTTTTAGATCTGAAAGTATTAGATGGAAAATAGACCCGGGGGCCATAGGTTTCACTAGAGGCTTCTCTCATGATGGCAAGTATTACGGTGGGTGAACAAATTACTGTCGAGCAATTGATAGAAAAGCAAATAATTATGAAGATATCCAAGGCAATGATTATGCATATAGGCATCACGTCCGTGTCAAGTAGACCGAAACGATTCTGCATCTACTACTATTACTCCACACATCGACCGACTCCTGCCTGCATCTAGAGTATTAAGTTCATGAAGAACAGAGTAATGGATTAGGTAAGATGACATGATGTAGAGGGATAAACTCAAGCAATATGATGAAAACCCCATCTTTTTATCCTCGATGGCAACAATACAATACGTGCCTCGCTACCCCTACTTTGTCACTGGGTGAGGACACCGCAAGATTGAACCCAAAACTAAGCACTTCTCCCATTGCAAGAATTACCAATCTTGTTGGCCAAACCAAACCAATAACTCGAAGAGACTTGCAAAGATATGAAATCATGCATATAAGAATTCAGAAAAGACTCAAATAATATTCATAGATAATCTGAACATAAATCCACAATTCATCGGATCTCGACAAACACACCGCAAAAGAGTATTACATCGGATAGATCTCCATGAAGATCATGAAGAACATGGTATTGAAGAGCAAAGAGAGAGAAGAAGCCATCTAGCTACTGCTATGGACCCGAAGGTCTGTGGTGAACTACGCACGCATCATCGGAGGGGCAATGGAGTTGATGTAGATGCCCTCCGTGATCGAATCCCCCTCCGTCAGATTACCGGAAAAGGCTCCAAGATTGGATCTCACGGGAACAGAGGCTTCCGGCGGCGGAAAAGTATTATCGTGGCTCTTTTTGATATCCAGGGAATATTTATGAATTTATAGGCCGAGAAATAGGGTTGGGGGAGCTGCCGTGGGCCCACAAGCCAGGGGGGCACGCCCTACCCCCCTAGGCGCGCCCCTGTGGCTTGTGGCCACACGGCGGCTCTCCTGACTTCATCTCCAAGTCTTCTGAGTTGTTTCTGGTCCAAGAAAAATTATTCCGAAGATTTTATTCCGTTTGGACTCCGTTTAATATTCCTTATCTGCAATATTCAAAAACAAGGAAAAAACAAAAACTGGCACTAGGCTCTAGATTAATAAGTTAGTCCCAAAAATAATATAAAATAGCATATTAATGCATATAAAACATCCAAAACAGATAATATAATAGCATGGAACAATCAAAAATTATAGATACGTTGGAGACGTATCAAGCATCCCCAAGCTTAATTCCTGCTCGTCCTCGAGTAGGTAAATGATAAAAACAGAATTTTTGATGTGGAATGCTACCTAACATATTTCATCCATGTAATATTCTGTATTGTGGCATGAATATTCAGATCCGTAAGATTCAAAACAATAGTCTAATATTGACATAAAAACAATAATACTTTGAGCACACCAACAAGGTAATCGTGTCCTTTCGAAATAACATGGCCTTAGAAAGTTGTCCCTACAAAATCATATGGTCTGGCTATGCTCCATCTTCCCCACACAAAGTATCTAAATCATGCACAACCCCGATGAACAAGTCAAGCAATTGTTTCACACTTTTTATGTTTTTCAAACCTTTTCAACTCTCACGCAATACATGAGCGTGAGCCATGCAAATAGCACTATAGGTGGAATAGAATATGGTGGAGGTTGCAAGGGAAAAGGAGAAGATAGTCTCACATCAACTAGGCGTATCAATGAGCTATGGAGATGCCCATCAATAGATATCAATGTGAGTGAGTAGGGATTGCCATGCAACGGGTGCACTAGAGCTATAAGTGTATGAAAGCTCAAAAAGAAAACTAAGTGGTCGTGCAAGATGAAACTCCACTAGTTATATGAAAGTGACAAAATAGGAGACTCTCTATCATGAAGATCAAGGTGCTACTTTGAAGCACAAGTGTGGAAAAAGATAGTAGCAATTGTCCCTTCTCTCTTTCTCTTATTTTTTTCTTTTTTTTTCTTCCTTTTTTTCCTTTTTTTTGGTGGGCATCTTTGGCCTCTTTTTTTTTATTTGGGCTTCGCTGGCCTCTTTTATTTTTGTAAAGTCCGGATACTCATCCCAACTTGTGAGGGAGTCATGGCTTCCATCATCCTTTTCTCACACGGGACAATGCTCTAATAATGAAAATCATCACACTTTTATTTACTTATAACTCAAAAAAGAAAATTACAACTCGAAACCTAGAACAAGATATGACTCTATATGCAATATGAAGGTGATGGTGCATGTCATAAAAACGGAACGGTGGAAGTTGCATAGCAATATATCTCGGAATGGCTATGGAAATGCCATAATAGGTAGATATGGTGGTTGTTTTGAGGAAAATATATGGTGGCTGTTTTGAGGAAGGTGGGTTTGATGCACCGGTGAAAGTTGCGCGGTACTAGAGAGGCTAGCAAAGGTGGAAAGGTGAGAGTGCGTATAATCCATGGACTCAACATTAGTCATAAAGAACTCACATACTTATTGCAAAAGTCTATTAGTTATCAAACAAAGCATTAGACGCATGCTCCTAGGGGAGAGTTGGTAGGAGTTAACCATCGCGCGCTCCCGACCCTCACACAAAGGTCGACAATCATTAAACAAATCATGCTCCGACTTCGTTACATAACGGTTCACCATACGTGCATGGTACGGGAATCACAAACTTCAACACAAGTATCTCTTCCAATTCACAACTACTCACTAGCATGACTCTCATATTACCATCTCTATTATCTCAAAACTATATCCAAGGAATCAAACTTCTCATAGTATTCAATGCACTTAATATGAATGTTTTTATTATATCCTCTTGGATGCCCATCATATTAGGACTAAAATCATAATCTAAACAAATTACCATGCTGTTTTAAGAAACTCTCAAAATAATATAAGTGAGGTATGAGAGTTCAATAATTTCTATAAAATATAACACCACCGTGCTCTAAAAAGATATAAGTGAAGCACTAGAGCAACATTGCCTAGCTCAAAAGATATAAGTGAAGCACATAGAGTATTCTAATAAATTCACGATTCAGCGTGTCTCTCTCAAAAAGAATGTGTGCAGCAAGGATGATTGTCGCAAAGTAAAAGCAAAGACTCATATCATACAAGACGCTCCAAGCAAAACACATATCATGTGGTGAATAAAAATATAGCCTCAAGTAAATTTACCGATGGATTGAAGACGAAAGAGGGGATGCCTTCCGGGGCATCCCCAAGCTTAGGCTTTTTGGTATCCTTGAATATGGCTTGGGGTGCCTTGGGCATCCCCAAGCTTAGGCTCTTGCCACTCCTTATTCCATAGTCCATCAAATCTTTACCCAAAACTTGAAAACTTCACAACACAAAACTCAACAGAAAACTCATGAGATCCGTTAGTATAAGAAAAGTAAACCACCACTTTAGGTACTGTTGTGAACTCATTCTTTATTTATATTGGTGTAATATCTACTGTATTCTAACTTCTCCATGGTTCATACCCCCCGATACAACCCATAGATACATCAAAATAAGCAAACAACACATAGAAAACAGAATCTGTCAAAAACAGAACAGTCTGTAGCAATCTATAGACTTCGAATACTTCTGTAACTCTAAAAATTCTGAAAAATTAGGACAATCAGGGAAATTTGTATATAAATGTTGTGTAAAAATTTCAGATCAAAATCACGTTCCAGTGAATCTGCAAAATTCCTGGACTGAGAGAAAAAGTTTCTGTTTTCCAACAAAATCAAATCAACAAACACCGTAGACCATCCCAAAGGTATTACTTGGCTCAAACACTAATTTAAACAAGAAAACACAATTATTACAGAAGTAATAATGTGCAAAACACACCAAAACAGAAACAAAAAAAACAGAAAGCAAAAATAAGATTGGGTTGCCTCCCAACTAGCGCTATTGTTTAACGCCCCTAGCTAGGCAAAACGCAATAGATCTAGGTATTGTCATCTTTGGTATGCAATCCATAAGTAGCTCTCATAATAGATTCATAAGGCAATTTTATTTTCTTTCTAGGAAAGTGTTCCATGCCTTTCCTTAATGGAAACTGAAATCTAATGTTTCCTTCTTTCATATCAATAATTGCACCAATCGTTCTAAGGAAAGGTCTACCAAGAATAATAGGACATGTAGGATTGCAATCTATATCAAGAACAATGAAATCTACAGGCACATAATTCCTATTTGCAACAATAAGAACATCATTAATTCTTCCCATAGGTTTCTTTATAGTGGAATCCACAAGATGCAAATTTAAGGAACAATCATCAAATTCACGGAAACCTAGCACATCACATAGAGTTTTGGGAATCGTGGAAACGCTAGCACCCAAATCACACAAAGCATGGCACTCATAATCTTTAATCTTAATCTTAATAGTAGGTTCCCACTCATCATAAAGCTTTCTAGGTATAGAAACTTCTAACTCAAGTTTTTCTTCAAAAGATTTCATCATAGCATCAACAATATGTTTAGTAAAAGCTTTGTTTTGATTATAAGCATGAGGAGAATTCAACATGGATTGCAACAAGGAAATACAATCAATCAAAGAGCAATTATCATAATTAAAGTCCTTGAAATCCAAAAGAGTGGGTTCATTGCTATCTAAAGTTTTGACCTCTTCAATCCCACTTTTATCAATCTTAACATTAAGATCTATAAACTCCGAATCATTGGGACGCCTTTTAACTAAAGTTGACTTATCTCCAGTCCCATCATTATCAAGATTAACATTGGAAAACAAAGATTCAATAGGAGTCACATCAATCACTCTAAGATCTTCATCAATATTATCACGAGAACACACCTTTTCAAGCCAATCACATTTAGCACGTATTCTAGCGGTTCTTTCCTTACACGCATCAATAGAAATTCTCATAGCTTTTAAAGACACATTAATATCATGCTTGGGAGGAATAGATCTGAGTTTCAAAGAATCAATCTCAAGAGAAATTCTATCAACGTTCCTAGCCAAATCATCAATCTTGAGCAATTTTTCTTCAATCATAGCATTGAAACCCTTTTGCTTACTAATAAATTCTTTAATATTATTCTCAAGATCAGAGGGCATCTTATTATAATTTCCATAGGAATTGCTGTAGGAATTAACATAATTATTAGAGGAATTACTAGGAAACGGCCTAGCATTGAAATTACCTCTATACGCGTTATTACCAAAATTGTTCCTACCAACAAAGTTCACATCCATAGATTCATTATTATTTCCAATCAAAGAAGACAAAGGCATATCATTAGGATCAATAGGAGCACTCTTACTAGCAAACAATTTCATCAATTCATCCATCTTTTCACTCAAAGTATTTATCTCTTCAATAGTATGCACTTTTTTACTAGTAGTAGATCTTTCGGTGTGCTATTGAGAGTAATTTGCCATAATATTATCTAGGAGTTTAGTAGCTTCTCCTAATGTGATTTCCATAAAAGTACCACCCGCGGCGGAATCTAAGAGATTCCTAGAAGCAAAATTCAATCCAGCATAGAAAATTTGTATAATCATCCATAAACTCAAACCATGCGCGGGACAATTTCTAATCATTTGTTTCATCCTCTCCCAAGATTGTGCAACATGCTCATGATCAAGTTGCTTAAAATTCATTATATCGTTCCTAAGGGAGATGATCTTAGCGGGCGGAAAGTACTTGGAAATAAAAGCATCTTTACACTTATTCCATGAATCAATACTATTTTTAAGCAAAGATGAAAACCAAGTTTTAGCACGATCTCGTAGTGAGAACGGAAATAGCTTCAATTTAACAATATCATTATCCACATCTTTCTTCTTTTGCATATCACACAACTCAACAAAAGTATTTAGATGGGATGCGGCATCTTCATTAGCAAGGCCGGAAAATTGTTCTTTCATAACAAGATTTAGCAAGGCTGCATTAATTTCATAAGATTCCGCACTAGTGGCGGGAGCAATCGGAGTACTAATAAAATCATTATTATTAGTATTGGAAAAGTCACACAACTTGGTATTCTCTTGAGTCATCGTGACCAAGCAAGCAATCAAGCACACGAGCAAGCAAAAAGCAAACGAAAAGATGAACGGAGGAAGGGCGAATAAAAAGGCAAATCTTTTCGAAAATCGTTTTAGAAGTCGGGGAGAGGAAAACGAGAGGCAAATGGCAACTAATGTAAATGCAAGAGATGAGTTTGTGATGGGTACTTGGTAGGCTTGATGTAGATCTCCCCGGCAACGGCGCCAGAAATCCTACTTGCTACTTCTCTAGCATGCGTTGGTTTTCGTGAAGAGGAACGGGTGATGCAGCAAAGTAGATAAGTATTTCCCTCAGTTGTTGAGAACCAAGGTATCAATCCAGTAGGAGATACAAGCAAGTCCCCAATAGATGTACCTACACAAAGAATCAAACACTTGCACCCAACGCTATAAAGGGGTTGTCAATCCCTTCACGGTTCCTTGCAAGGATGAGATCTGATAGAGATAGATAGAATAGATTGCTTGAAAGGAAAGTAAAACAAAAGTAAAAATAATGCAGCAAGGTATTTTTGGTATTTTTGGTTTTAGATCTGAAAGTATTAGATGGAAAATAGACCCGGGGGCCATAGGTTTCACTAGAGGCTTCTCTCATGATGGCAAGTATTACGGTGGGTGAACAAATTACTGTCGAGCAATTGATAGAAAAGCGAATAATTATGAAGATATCCAAGGCAATGATTATGCATATAGGCATCACGTCCGTGTCAAGTAGACCGAAACGATTCTGCATCTACTACTATTACTCCACACATCGACCGACTCCTGCCTGCATCTAGAGTATTAAGTTCATGAAGAACAGAGTAACGCATTAGGTAAGATGACATGATGTAGAGGGATAAACTCAAGCAATATGATGAAAACCCCATCTTTTTATCCTCGATGGTAACAATACAATACGTGCCTCGCTACCCCTACTTTGTCACTGGGTGAGGACACCGCAAGATTGAACCCAAAACTAAGCACTTCTCCCATTGCAAGAATTACCAATCTAGTTGGCCAAACCAAACCAATAACTCGAAGAGACTTGCAAAGATATGAAATCATGCATATAAGAATTCAGAAAAGACTCAAATAATATTCATAGATAATCTGAACATAAATCCACAATTCATCGGATCTCGACAAACACACCGCAAAAGAGTATTACATCGGATAGATCTCCATGAAGATCATGAAGAACATGGTATTGAAGAGCAAAGAGAGAGAAGAAGCCATCTAGCTACTAGCTATGGACCCGAAGGTCTGTGGTGAACTACTCACGCATCACCGGAGGGGCAATGGAGTTGATGTAGATGCCCTCCGTGATCGAATCCCCCTCCGGCAGATTACCGGAAAAGGCTCCAAGATTGGATCTCACGGGAACAGAGGCTTCCGGCGGCGGAAAAGTATTATAGTGGCTCTTTTTTATATCCAGGGAATATTTGTGAATTTATAGGCCGAGAAATAGGGTTGGGGGAGGTGCCGTGGGCCCACAAGCCAGGGGGGCACGCCCTACCCCCCTGGGCGCGCCCCTGTGGCTTGTGGCCACACGGCAGCTCTCCTGACTTCATCTCCATGTCTTCTGGGTTGCTTCTGGTCCAAGAAAAATTATTCCGAAGATTTTATTCCGTTTGGACTCCGTTTAATATTCCTTATCTGCAATATTCAAAAACAAGGAAAAAACAGAAACTGGCACTAGGCTCTAGATTAATAAGTTAGTCCCAAAAATAATATAAAATAGCATATTAATGCATATAAAACATCCAAAACAGATAAAATAATAGCATGGAACAATCAAAAATTATAGATACGTTGGAGACGTATCACCTGCTTATCCTCGGGAAGGATATACTCCTATTACTTGTGTTTAAACAAACTTTCCTTTCCATTGGTTTGTTTAATCTGATAATCACATTTTCTTTCCATTGGGTTGTTTAAACCCTTCTTGTGATATATAAGATATGAGCAGAAATAAATCCCTGCTTAAGTAAGCACCTCGGTGTACAACTCTATCAGCAAGACCCTGTTACCATATTGTTGATAACATTTTGGTAACCACCGATGGACGAGAACTTTGCCTAGCGGTCCGCCTCGTCCAACGAGCAAGAAAATGGTTCTCTTCGTCCCTCGCCCTTGGTACCGATGTTGTCGCCGACATAACGGACAGGCTATCCACTGACATACCTTGCTATCATGACCGTACAAGATGTCACTGCTACTTCTACTTTTAACCCACATGGTGGGCCCATAACCCATAGTTCCATAGGATCGAAACCTGACTCCCCTGTACACCCTGTCTCCGAAGATATTCCTCACGCTTGGCTTCGTATTTAATTCACGAGCCACCTTCCTAGTGATAAATTCTGGTACCAGACATAATACTTATTCTCGTTGCTCTGAACCCTTTCACACTCTGTTTCAGACATCGAACGATTGCCTATCCGCTTGAAAATGCTCATGCCTACTTTTATTTCTCTCGATGTGTTTCATTTGTTCAACTCGAGAGATACTCATGTGTTCATTTATGGGAAAACCCTAGACGATTACCCCTTATAGCATTCTACCGCTGACAAGCTGCCCCTTACCTATTCGAAAGTACGATGGAATTCTCGAAGACCGGATGACGACTTCTTCATGATGAACTAAAGCAGAGAAATAAATACATCAATGCTATGGATCAACCTCTTCGGAAAGAACATCCAAGACCGAGAAGATCCGTTAGAATTTCCTAACCAGACCTTCCCCCCTACTCTACCTCTTAAATCTCGGGACGAGATTTCTTGTAGTGGAGGAGATTTGTAACACCCCGGTAGTTAAGCTACAGTAACTACACGCTAATGGTGCCATGTCATCACATACTGTTGCTAATCTCACTTTGATTCAATCACAATTCAAATTCAAATTTAAAATAAAGTCAAATAATAAAAGTTTTCGAAAATCAAAACTAAAATGTTCATCTTGTGGCAAATATTCCCTGGATAATTATCATGCAAAAATCCAACTTTATTTAATCTGTTTAAATGGCCTATACAATTGAAACAGCAGCAAAAACAAATATTTAAATGTCTTTTATAATTAATAAAATATTAAACCATTTTATTTTGGGGTTAAAATTTTTGTGGCAGTGGGCTTAGTGATAATATGAATTTAGGGATCATTTGTTATTTTACAAAACTGAAATAAATGTGAAAGAAAATAAAACAGAAAAGAATAAAAACAGAAAAGCAAACAGAGAAAAGAAAGAAAAGGGAAAAAGCCCGCAGTGGCTGGGCTCTAGTCAAACAGCCGGCGCAGCCCACTCCCCACCTCGTCTCCCTCCTCTGTTCACCGCCCGCGCCGCTGTTGTCCTCTGCACACGCGCGCGCTGGCCCCCCCCCCCCCCCCCGCCTCTGCTCGACACCGCCTCCTCCCTGCTGTCGCCAGTGCCTACAAGGCCTCCTCCCGACCCCTCTGGCGAAACCCTAGCGCCACTCCCCCTCTCTCCCTTGCTCTCCCACCTCATCCGAACACCGCCATGGATGGACCTCGCTAAAGCTCGCGGCCACCGCCATCCCCACGTCCCCGGAGCGCGTCCAGGAGCTGCACCGTGCTCCGCTTTGCCCCCTCCGACCCCTGCCTCGAGATCATTGCCTCTACACCGAGCCCCTCATCCTCGTCTTCGTCTTCAACCACCGCAGATTGCCGCCGTCGTTCCGGCCACTCCGAGCTTTCCCCGCGCCCGCTTAGCTCACCTACAGGACCCCTGTGAGCCTCTCTCTCTCTCTCCCCTCACTCCATGAGCTCATTTGCGAGCTGTGTCGCCTGATCCCACCATGAACGAACGCTCCGCCGCCCGCGCTCATCTCCGGCGATGCTCCGATGACCTTTTGGTCGCGTGCGTGCGCCCGCCCGCGTCGATAGCTCGTGTAGGTGCCGTAGGTGCCATTTGCTGGTCGTTTGGTCGCCGCTGCGCCCGTTCCGCCGAGCACCCGTAGCCGCCGACGTCCGCCGTCGAAGCTCTGGTCAACTCCGGCCGTCTCAGGTTGCGGGACCGCCACCGTTGGATGTGGCTTTCTCTCCTCGATCGAACGCGCCACTCCGCCGTCCAAATGGTTGCCGGAGCGCGAAATCCGGCCACCCCCGACGCGCGCCGCCGCAGAAAACGATCGCCGGCGAAGTTCCGGCGACGGCGCTGGCGTGGAGCCAACGTGGCCGGCCCAGGGCCCCACCACTGGGCCACTGGCCAGTGGGCCCGTGGGTCCCCTGTTAACTGTTGACCAGTCAACAGGGCTGACAGGGCGGCCCCACCAACTGACCAGTCGGTCCCACCCCACTTAGGCTAATTAAAACGATTTAATTAATTAACTTAATTAGTTTAAACTAAATCTGTCACTGACAGGTGGGACCCCCCCTGTTAATTAGTTTTAGTTTAGTTTAAACACTGAATTAAATCTATGTCTATGACAGTAGGGCCCCACATGTCAGTTTGACCAGTCAACTGGTCTGTTGACTGCTGATGTCACCATTTCGTCATGCTGACATCATCATTTACTATTCTGGATAAACTCGAATTTAAATAAATAAATAATTCCAGAAATTCTTTAAAACTTTGGAAATTCATATAAAATGAACCGTAACTCGGATGAAAATAATTTATATATAAAAAACGATCAGAAAAACGAGACAAATCCGAATACGCTACCCACATACCTGTCAGATGCTCCTAGCTATCTGAACATGCAACCGTCCCCCTCCGATCATCTGTCTGACATAGGTCCGGAACCGGGAAAACATTCCCGGATGAATTCCCCCTTCATCGGTATCGTGTAACCATACGTTAGAACACACCCAGCACAACCTATTGCCATGCTATGCTTTGAGTTACATTGTTTGCTTTATATTTATTGTTTCTTCCCCCCTCCTTCCCTATCGATAGACCCCGAGACTGCCGGCGACCCCCAGTACGACTACAGTGTTGACGATCCGTCCTTCTCAGCAGAGCTTCCAGCCAAGCAAACCCCCTTGATCATACCGATATCGCCTATTCCTTCTCTCTACTGCTTGCACTAGAGTAGTGTAGCATGTTACTGTTTATTGGTTGATCCTATTCTGCTGCATAGCCTGCCCTTGCTACTACTGTTGATACTTTACCTGCAATCCTAAATGCTTAGTACAGGAAGCTAGATTATTCATCAGTGGCCATACATCTTGTCCGTCTGCTATGCTATATTGTTGGGCCGTGATCGCTGCGGGTGGCGATCGCGGATATATATACTACTTATTACATGTGACATCAGATGGATACTAAAGTCAGGTCAGCTCGTAGAGTACCCGCAGGTGATTCAAGGATGTGGGGGCTGGAGGGACAGGTGGTTCCATCCAGGTAGAGGTGGGCCTGAGTTCCCGACGGCCCCCGAGTGATACTTTGTGGTGGAGCGACAGGGCAGGCAGAGACCACCCAGGAGTGAGGTGGGCCTGGTCCCTGGTCCTTGTCCGCAGTTATTTCTTAATAACACGCTTAACGAGATTGGGTATTTGATCTGAGTCTGGCTACGGCCTATACGCACTAACCAACAACGCGGGAAAGTTATGGGCACTCGGCGTCGTTGTATCAGCTGAAGCTTTCTAGACGTCAGCGACTGAGCGGCGCGCGCCGGGTTGGACTGGAACGCAACCGCGCTTGTATTAAGGGGTTGCTAGGTCTGTTCACCAGCCGCCCACGCAACGTGCAGGAGTGCACTGGGCGATGGGCCCAGACCCCTGCGCGCATAGGTTAGTCCGGCGTGCTGACCTCTCTGTTAAGCCTAGGTGGGGCTGCGACATGTCGATCTCTCGAGGCCGGGCATGACCCAGGAAAGTGTGTCCGGCCAGAGGAGTAGAGCATGTTGGGGAATATGTGGTGCACCCCTGCAGGGAAGTTTATCTATTCGAATAGCCGTGTCCCTCGGTAAAAGGACGACCCGGAGTTGTAATCCGACCTCATGATAACTAGAACCGGATACTTAATAAAACACACCCTTTCAAGTGACAGATATAACCCGGTGGTCGCTCTAACGCAGGGTGGCGACGAGAGGATCGTCGGGTAGGATTATGCTATACGTTGATACTTGGTTAACTTACCAACTACTCTCCTCCACTGCTTCAAGATGGTGGATGCGGTTAACTTACCAACTACTCTCTTCTACTGCTTCAAGATGGAGACTGCCAGAAGCGTAGTCTTCGATAGGACTAGCTTCTCCCCCCTCATATTCTGGCATTCTGCAGTTTAGTCCATAGATACTTCCCCTTTCATTTGATACTGAGGCATATGTAGCATAGATCGGATGTCAGTTGCTACTTCTTGAGCTTGCGTTGGTTTTTCCCTTGAAGAGGAAAGGGTGATGCAGCAAAGTAGAGATAAGTATTTCCCTCAGTTAAGAACCAAGGTATCAATCTAGTAGGAGGAACAAGCAAGGCCCCAATGGTAGTACCTGCACAAAGAATCAAACACTTGCACCCAACACGAAAAAGGGGTTGGCAATCTCTTCACGGTTACTTGCAAGAATGAGATCTGATAGAGATAGATATAAAAGATTACTAAAATGATAATTAAACTAAAAGTAAATAAATTGCAGCAAGGTATTTTTGGTTTATATATCAGAAGATATAATATGGAAAATAGACCCGGGATCCATAGGTTTCACTAGAGGCTTCTCTCTTGAAGGAAAATAATACGGTGGGTGAACAAATTACTGTCGAGCAATTCATAGAATAGCGAATAATTATGACGATATCCAAGGCAATGATTATGCATATAGGCATCACGTCCGTGACAAGTAGACCAACTCCTGCCTGCATCTACTACTATTACTCCACACATCGACCGACTCCTGCCTGCAGCTAGAGTATTAGGTTCATGAAGAACACAGTAACGCTTTAAGTAAGATGACATGATGTAGAGGGATAAACTCAAGAAATATGATGTAAACCCCATCTTTTTATCCTCGATGGCAATAATACAATACGTGACTCGCTACCCCTACTTTGTCACTGGGTGAGGACACCGCAAGATTGAACCCAAAACTAAGCACTTCTCCCATTGCAAGAATTACCAATCTAGTTGGCCAAACCAAACCAATAACTCGAAGAGACTTACAAAGATATGAAATCATGCATATAAGAATTCAGAGTAGATTCAAATAATATTCATAGATAATCTGATCATAAACTCATAATTCATTGGATCTCGACAAACACACCGCAAAAGAGTATTACATCGGATAGATCTCCTTGAAGATCATGGAGAACATGGTATTGAAGAACATAGAGAGAGAAGAAGCCATCTAGCTACTAGCTATGGACCCGAAGGTCTGTGGTATACTACTCACGCTTCATCGGAAGGGCAATGGTGTTGATGTAGAAGCCCTCCGTGGTCGATTCCCCCTCCGGCAGATCACCGGAAAAGGTCCCCAGATCGGATCTCACGGGAATAGAGGCTTGCGGCGGCGGAAAAGTATTTTTGTGGACGCTTCTGGTGGTTTTAGGGTATAAGAGAATATATAGGCCAAGGTAGGAGGCCAGGGGGTCTACATGGGACCCATAAGCCAGCGGGGCGCGCCCCCCTAGGGCGCGCCCTGGCGGCTTGTGGTCACCCCGTAGGTCTTCTGACTTGCACTCCAAGTCCATCTGGTGTCTTCTGGTCCAAGAAAGATCATCGTGAAAGTTTTATTCCGTTTGGACTCCGTTTGGTAATCCTTATCTATAAAACTCAAAAACAGAGAAAAAACAGAAACTGGCACCTGGCTCTGGGTTAATAGGTTAGTCCCAAAAATAATATAAAATAGCATATTAATGTATATAAAACATCCAAAACAGATAATATAATAGCATGGAACAATCAAAAATTATAGATACGTTGGAGACGTATCATCAGTCGTGCGAGTACTTTGGATGAGTACTCACGGTTGCTTTGCTACTTCTTTTCCCCCATACCCGATTGTTGCGATCAGATGCTGGAGCCCAGGAGACTGTCGCCCCTACCGACGATGACTACTACTACCAGGACGGAGCCTACTACTACGTGGAGGACGCCGACGACCAGGAGTAGTTAGGAGGATCCCAGGCAGGAGGCCTTGCCTTTTCGATCGTTGCTACTTTTGTGCTAGCCTTCTTAAGGCAAACTTGTTTAACTTATGTCTGTACTCAGATATATTTACTTCCGCAAACACTTGTGCTCTCGACCTTTTGTATTCGAGCCCTCGAGGCCCCTGGCTTGTAATATAAAGCTTGAATTATTTCTATTTGTGTTTAGAGTTGTGTTGTGATATCTTCCCGTGAGTCCCTGATCTTGATCATACACGTTTGCGTGTATGATTAGTGTACAATTGAATCGGGGGCGTCACATTTATCTTATTTCTTCTCAACCTTTCCAGAGCTTCATCCGATTCCTTGTACTCCACAAATGCGTCCCAGTGATCTTTTATCTTCTCTAGTGCTCCAGTGAATTCTGGAGTCTTCTTTTTTGCCTTGATGTAGTCGCTGTATAATCTTTTCGTGCAGCTCTGGAGTTGTGTGGCCATCTTCTTAAGAGCAAAATGCTTGACTTTCAACTGTTGGCCATCTGTGAGACCCTTTGGTAGGTTGAAATGTGACATGAGCGTATCCCAAAGCAAATGTTTTGATCTTTCGTCGACATCACTAACTCCTTGATCTACCTTTGGCTTATTCCATTCTCGAATGGTGATCGGGATGTTGTTCCTAACAATAACTCCGCATTGATTTATAAATTTACGGGCATTCTGTTCAGGAGCAATCGGTTCGCCATCTTCTGCGACCTCATCGATGTTGAACTTTATGTCATCGCCCAACTTTTTGGCCCGGCCTCGTACCCTTCTAGGAGATTGGCTCGATCCGGAGGGCTAAAAGAAGAAAGATTCATTAATATATATATACAAATCAATTAATACATCTAATGATCACTAGAGGCCTAATATATATATACCTCGCCGGACTTTGTTAATTGTCTAACATTTTCTTCGCCATCATTGTTTGTTTGCCCTTCGTCTCTTGGTTCTTGCTCAAGTCCCTCACCGGAGTCGTTCAGAAATTGTGAGCCGTCATCTTGTTCATGCTCTTGGTTTTGGGAGGAGCGTATGATGTCAAAGATATCCTCTTCATGGTATCTGCCGCAATCGTCCATAGCTTAACTAATCCAGAAGAAAGATAAAATAATTTAGTATTTAAATTAGAATGCATTCAATAAGCATAAACTGAATCATAGTATCGAGAAGAACAATACCGGAGATGCAATCAATACACGGCAATGCAACAATATGATGCATGATCATGACATGGAGATATGATATGGTTTGAGCTTATGCAACTAACATCAATTTGGATGAAGTCCATTTGAACCGAGAGGGAACAACCACCGGCAAACAAGAGGGAACACAATCAATGCAATGCAACAATATGATGCATGATCATGACATGCTAATATAATATGATTTGGGCTAATGTAGCTAGCAACAATTTAAATGGAGTTGGTTTGAACACAAGATTCAAATTCAAACTCCACATAAGGCATTTCAAATGCCATTTATTCAAATTGTCTTATACAGCAGTTTAAGTTGTTCAAACATGCATGAAAATGCCATAAATAGATTCTTCATTTTTTCAGATAATTTTTCATATATAATTTATTTCCATTAGAGTTATAGATTATTTTCTATGATTTTTAGAAGTTTAGGGATTTTTTTGAAAATAAACAAATCATTTAAGACTTATTTAAAATCCAGAAATCATTTCAGAGAACTAAAATAACATGCGCAACAAAAGGCTCCAAAAATCCAAATGAAAATACAACACACTTAACTATCACAAAAATTTCTAAGTGCAAAGGCATCATGTGAAATAGGCTCCAAAATTTGTGATGTGAACTAAAGTGTATACATGGCATAGGAGTAAAATTATTCATGGACAGATCCTAATTGTGTGAAAAGTACCATGATAAAGTTCAAGTCATAGGATTTGTCTAGGGTGACAAAGTGCAAAAAGAATCAATTCAAACGGATCTACGGTTTAGGAGATATGGCCAAAAAGAGTTTAAATTTGAATCTGAATAAATTCAAATTTGAACTAACAAAAATTTGCAAAGATGGGTTCTCTTGATAAAGCTATTCGAGACGAACGTTTTGCTTCTTGTTTCATCTAATTTGGACCTACGGTTAAAAAGTTGTGGCTAAACTAAGTTTAGAATAAATCTGATTAAAAGGCTACCATGGCAGCGTTCCTGAAAATGCTAGAATTCGGCCGATCGCGTCTAGGGCGACACGTGGCCGGCTCTGGTTGGCTGCGGCCGGCAATTAACGGCCGGCAATTAACTAAAACACTATGCGGCGGCTTAATAAAAACAAAACCGACAATCTGTTTAACTAAAATCACACGGTTTAATAAAACCGCCACTACTAGGAAAACGGCTATAGCTAATATGGACATTAATGGCGCACCATGTATGTGGTGCGCCACTGCTATATAGCAGTGGCGCACCAGAATCAGGTGCGCCATTAATGTCCATATTACTAATGGCGCACCTGTTGTCTGGTGCGCCACTGCTAAGTTTGTCCTGTGCACACCCCTGTCCCCAGACTTATCAGTGGCGCACCGTGGTGTGGTGCGCCATTACTAGTTTTAACTAGTAATGGCGCACCACACAACGGTGCGCCACTACTAAAAATTTTTTTTCAATTTTTTTTTCCAAAACTAGTAATGGCGCACCTGGGTGTGGTGCGCCATTACTAGTTCTAACTAGTAATGGCGCACCACTCCATGGTGCGCCACTACTAAAAAAAAATTTCAATTTTTTTTTCAAAACTACTAATGGCGCACCCACACCAGGTGCGCCATTAGTAACCCTGGTTACTAATGGCGCATTCTTAGGAGGTGCGCCATTACTAGCCTGAGATCATCTAGATATTTTTGACAGCCACCTACCACACTCACTTTCCCCACTTCATTCTCTCCACCTCTACCAAGCTTGGTCTCGGCTGCCTCCTCCTCCTCACCTCATTTGCACCATAGATTCACCCAAATTAAGTGGTTAAATTTCCTTTTTTTGATAGGTAAGTAAGGGGAAAGCTTTCTTTATGTTGTAGATCTACTTTTTTCTCCCTCCAACGTACACACTTTTTATGGCCTAGATCTACACTTTTCTCATTGAGCTAGATCTACGTATGTTTGTGGTGTTGCATATGTTTGTGTTTGCAGGTACCGGTATTTGAAATGCGATAGTTGCCAATTTTTTGCCGGAATGTTGATTCATTTCCGTTTCGGCGAGAATCGGGCACTATGCATTCTTTTTGGTCCTATTTTTAGGCAAAGTCATGCCAAATTTTTTTTTGGTTCTAAAATATTGTTTTGCTCTACCCCGCAGGCGACCACGGTCCGCACGATGACCGAAGGCATCGTGAATAGGTTTTTGAGCTCCGCGAAGGCCGAGATGCTTAAAAAGAACGAGACGGAGATAAGATGTCCGTGTCGAAGATGCAAGCTGAAGAGCCTTATGGACCCGGATTCCAGACAGGTGCGGGACCACCTGCTCGTGCGTGGTTTCATGGATGGCTATCGGTGGCAAGGTGATGAAGATGATTATGAAGTCGTCCATGGGGGCCGGGCAAGAAATAAGGAAGGGCAGCAAGACAACAACGGCGAGGGCGGGCGAGAAGACGAAGAATCTCCAGGACATGATCACGAAGTAGATGCAGGACACAGTCATCATGTAGAAGATGCCGGACATGATGATGAGGAAGATCAAGACGAAGGGCATGATCATGAAGATGAAGATGCCGGAGCAGACGACGATGGACCATCGATGGGCTGGGTGCAGGACCCTCATATTCAAGAGCTGCTTCTCAAGCAGACGGGTAACGCAAGAGCTGCCGCCCGAGAGAAAGCCAAGCTGGATCAACTGGAGATAGACGCGGTTACTCCATTGTATGAAGGATGCAGGCCCGAGGATACCCGCCTGAAAGTAACGCTCATGGCTCTGGAGATGAAGGTAAAACACAAAATGACCGACGCATGCTTCGACGAGAACATGTCATTCTGGCACGAACGTCTTCCCAAGGGGAACAAGTGCCCGACCAGTTTCGAGGAGGCGAAGAAAATCGTGTGTCCTCTGGATTTACCGCACGTGAAATACCATGTGTGCATGAACGATTGCATCATTTATCGGGACGAGCACGCGGAGTCTACCATATGTCCGGTGTGCGGCGTCACTCGATACAAGAAGAGGAAGAAAGCTCCTCGAAAAGTGGTGTGGTACTTTCCGATCACTCCTCGTCTGTAGCGGTATTTCGCGGACCCTAAGCTAGCAGAGCTCCTGCATTGGCACGCGGATAGGAAGGAGAAGAAGCGAGAAGATGACGGAAATGATCCGGAGATAAATAAAAAAGACAAGATGCTGAGTCACCCTAAGGATGCGAGCCAGTGGCAAGCGTTGAACTTCGAACACCCAAAATTTGGGGACGATCCAAGGAACATCATGCTGGGCGCGAGCACCGATGGAGTCAATCCGTTTGGCAGCCAGAGAAGCACACATAGCACCTGGCCTATGTTTGTGTGGATGTACAACCTTCCCCCCTGGATGTGCATGAAGAGGAAGTATATTCACATGAGTATGCTAATTGAAGGGCCGAAACAACCAGGGAACGACATAAATCTGTATCTGGGGCTGCTGAAAGAGGAGCTAAACACGCTGTGGAAAATGCCAGCCAATACGTGGGACGCCACAGCGAAAGAATATTTCCCTATGAGAGCCGCACTGCTCACGACGGTGCACGACTATCTCGGTTACGGATATGTCGCGGGGCAGGTGGTCCACGGATTTTGTGCATGCGTCAGGTGCATGGATGACACAACGTATCGCCAGCTAGATAGAGATCCCGGGTCTTCGAAAACCGTGTTCATGGAACATCGAAGGCGGCTTCGCGACGATGACGCTATTTGGCCTATGCAACTTTTTCGACGTCATCTCTCGGAAGTCGGTTGGCATGAGGCAACTCAGAAGGCTACAGGAAGAGATCGTGGTGATACTATGCGAGCTTCAGATGTACTTCCCGCCCGCATTCTTCGACGTTATGGTGCATCTGCTGGTCCATATCGTGGAGGATATCATCCAACTCGGGCCGACGTTCCTGCACAGCATGATGCCGTTCGAAAGGATGAATGGTGTCATCAAAGGATACGTTCGTAACAGGGCACGTCCAGATGGAAGCATAGCCAAGGGCTTTCTGACCGAAGAGTGCATCTCCTTCTGCACGAATTATCTAGGCATCGAGAACACCGTTGGTCTGCCCGTCAACAGGCACCTCGGCAGGCTCGCTGGATGTGGTCACCGGGAGGGTCGCCGCAAAATGCATGTAGACTTCAAGGGTCGACTCGCCGACTTTGAAAGAGCAAACCTAGTCGCGCTGCAACACATTGACGGGGTCGATCCTTGGGTGGTAGAGCACAAAACCTCTATTGAGAAGACATACAATGACCGAGGTCAACAGTGGACGGACGGAGATGTACTCAAAGAGCACAACTCATGTTTCACGCGTTGGTTCAAGGACAAGCTTCTGTCGTACCCTTTACATGAGGATTCTTCCGCGGAAGAAAAACTCATATTCGCCTTGTCACAGGGCGCCGAGCACAACCTGATGACCTATGAGGCGTACGATATCAACGGCTACACATTCTACACCGAGGAAAAGGACATGAAGAGCGATTATCAGAACTCCGGGGTAACGATGGAATCCTACACCGGTAACGACAAGGACAGATACTACGGAAGGATCGAGGAGATCTGGGAGCTGAGCTACGCTGGAGAGAAGGTCCCGATGTTCCGTGTCAGATGGGCCAAGAGCGTCCTAAAAGAAGACCGGTATTTCACCACCATGGTTATACCCAAAGCCAAATCCAAGACCGCGGGCGCAAACGTCACCGCGAAAAATGAGCCATAGGTACTGGCGTGCCAAGTGGACCAATGCTTCTTCATTACCGACCCGTCAAAGCCCAGTCGTGTTGTCGTGAGGAGAGGCAAAAGGAACATCATCGGAATGGATGGAGTCGCCAATGAGCAAGACTTCGACAAGTACGGCGACCCGAAGATGGAAGATGACTACGACGATGAAGTACCACACACCACAAGAAGAAGCAGGACCACCCTACCTAAAGGACGTCCGTTCAAGAGAAGAAGTCAAGGGGTTCCGGGGCTAAATTATTCAACCGCGAGAAAGAAGGGCAAGAAGATTGTGAAAAGATAGCTAAGATCGAATCACGACGTGTCGGCCGCGTGTGTATGTGGGCATATTATATTATGTATCATTTTTCTATGGAGATGGATATGGCATATTGTTAATCTACACATTTTAACGACCTTAATAGTCATATACTATATATTTTCTTTAGAGTATTTGGATATGGCGCATCTTATGTTTCAGTTGAAAAAAAAAACAAAGTTTGAGATCGTCCCTTTTTCGCCAATGTCGATTGTAAAAAATATACTCACAACCAAAATACAAATTTATATATATGTCGATCGTCCCTTTTTTTTTGCGGGGGGGTAGATGGTCATGTTAAGTTGTTAACATGGAAGGATACAGTAGATAAGTCAATTTAATAGATCCAACTGCACAACCTTTTTTTAGAGTATTTATTTTAGACTATTTGGATATTCAAAAAAAAAATTAACAGTGCCGCACCAGACTGAGGTGCGCCATTGTTATATGGTTATTTATGGCGCACCAGACTGAGGTGCGCCATTGTTATATGGTTATTTATGGCGCACCAGACTGAGGTGCGCCATTGTTATACCTGTGTATCGATAGGCCTGGGCTCACCCGACCGCCGTTACCCTCACTCTCTCATCTCCTCCCCGGCCCTGACCCTCCCCCGACCGCCGCTCTCCCCTCCGCCGCCAGGCTTGTCTTCCCGCCGTCCACCTGAGAGCCGCCGCCACCGGTTCGTCGACGTCCCCTCCCCACGGTGAGCAGCCGCCTCCCATCCTCCCGTCCCGTGTTCCTGTTCGCCGCCGTAGTCCGCCCCATCCCCACCCGTGACCCCGACCGCCGCCGCCGTTGAAGAAACCCCCGCCCCGCCCACCAACCCCCGCCCCGTCGTGGATGCCATAGGCGTGGTCATCCACGAGCAGGCCGCCGCCGCCCGCCCTTCCTCCTCGATGCGCAGGTCACCTCGTTCCTCCACCTCTCCGTTCCCACCGCCAAGGTTGCGGGGCCGCCTTTCCCCGGGAGCTCCAAGAGCTCAAGGCTGGCCGACCTCTCCCCTCCCCTCCCCTCCCCTCCCCGTGAGCCACACCACTAATCTTTACCTATCACTGTTTCTCTTTTCCTCTGTTTTCACTCTGTCATGTGCATGCCATATGTTCGACAGAACGCCTACGAGTAATTCCATCGCTGTGTCAACTGATTGTTGTGTTTTAGTTTATTTAGCACGAGCCACCATCTCTCTCTCTCTCTCTCTCTCTCTCTCTCTGACCTCTCATTTTGTTCGAGCAGGCTACAAAGTGGAAGCTGTGGCGGAGTTTGCAGAGGTGGAAGAGGAAACAGAAGAGGTGGTTGTTCACCGAGGTGCCCACGGCAAGCTGTTCACCGAGGTGCCCAAGAACAAGCAGATCACCCTCTCCGTCCTCTCCCAGGTAACAATCTTCTGCATCTCCTTCTTTGTGCTACCTGTCAAGATTTAGAGCATGCTGCTGTTATGGGGGAATCAAGAGCAGTTTGTACAAGAACACACCCGTGTGCTCTAAGCCTCTGCATATGTGAGAACATTCCAATTATTGGCTAATGAATTAATCGTGTGCTCTATTGGGCGCCGGTTATGGGGGAGGCTGATTGCCACAATGTGTTGATTTTGATGATGCAGTTTTGATTTAGTTTGTTGGTTCCTTGCTCTAGTTCTTGTAAGCTGAAAATCTTCATACTTTCTGCAGTATCTTTGTTTGAAGATACCAACTGCTGTGAAAGTAATTCATGATTTACTAGTTTGTATCAGTTTTTTCATTTATTTTTCTCCTATATTTCTGATTAGCCTAATGGCTGATGCTTTCAGTTTGAGGCACAACTTGACTCAAAACTGAATAATGCAGTAGTATATTATCTTTGTATGTCCTGTTATATCCTCCAGTAATCTTGACTCAAAACATATAGTGCCAGTAATCTTAGGTATCTCCATGCAAATATCCAGTGATTCACTGTAATTATCTCCCTCCAAGTATTTTTCTTCTTTTCATGTAATTCACTGTTACTGGGCAATGTGATACGTATCTCCTTGCAAATGCCCACCCAATATATTTGTCCAGAAGTGTGATGTTTTTCCTGTTTTTTGAATTTTCTGTGCAGAGAGCTGCTGCGATCATTCTTCAGGAAGAGTGTTGGCCTTGGCTTCAAGACCCCAAGGGTGCCACTGAACATAGTTCATCCGCTGATCTTGGTCTACAGTAGCATTCTTTGTGGTAATTTTGGAGCAGCACATCTATCTTGCACTACTAATGCATTATGGTGTTATCTGGATGTATAAACAATATTCCAGTGGTTATAGAGCAATTACTCTTGGCACTTGTGTAGTGCTGGTGGTGTTGTTGTTCATGTTCTTTATCTGATGATAAGAACAGATGATGCTGCAGTTGCTCTTTTATTATCCTATGATGTTGGTCTGAGGCCTCCTGTTCATGGCACAAAACATGCATGCTTGTCTTGTACTCCTACATTTTGTGCAGGGATTTGTGCCCGTTATCGCCGAAATGTTGATTCATTTCCGTTTCGGCGAAAAACGGGCACTTCTAGATCAAGAAAATAGCAAAGGTCATGCCGAATTTTTCCTAGAAGTAGCTTATTAGATTTTGTCGTGACCACATGATTATTGCTCTTGGCTCCATATGCTTTTTGTTAAACTTCCTCATAAAGCACATAACTTTGAACAATACAATGAAATCAGTAGAAGCATCACATGATATGATTGTTCATGGTGGCAGCACAAAGCATATTGAAGGAATAACCTAGCTGCAGCTATACAATACTGTCATTGTAGTAGCATTCCCAATTTTTTATATTCCTATATTCCGAACACTCGTTAAAATTATGTCAAAAATGACAGAATTTTGTGAACTGGAGGGAGTAACCGGCCACTCCAACAAGGTTAAACACCACACACACACTTAACCAGCAAATGCTCCCTCCGCTACAATAAATAAACTACTACAAGCAACTAACCAGCAAATGCTCCCTCCGCTACAATAAATAAATATCATCCCTCTCAATTCTTCTTTCAGTACAGAATTTCCATCCCTGCTCTTGTCTCAACAAAACTAACGCACACATAACTAAGCAACTTCCTCCTACAAGCCTTCTTCTTCCTTCCTGTGCATGCAGACTTTAAAAAACAAACACTATACATATGTGCAAGAGGCTCCAGGCCGTCTGTCTAATGGGAGAAAGCAAGCAAACTATACTGTACATATATAACCCCTAGGACGCATAATGGGAGATAGCAAGCAAACTATGGAAATTATGAATAATCAGATTCTTCACATGTATCTTGGTAGAACTGCCTCATCACGCTGACAAAGATTATTAGCTACTAGTATTAATTGTAGATCACCATGGCACTAATTATTAGCCATTTTTTCCTATTTAGAGCGAACATGGCCGACAACGATGAGGCCGGCGGTTCGGGCAAGCCATTCTGGAGGCTGTCCCAGGAGATGGAGGAAGAACCTCACCGCTACGAGGACGCCGCGGAAGACACCGATCCCGACTACACAAGCCCTAGTGGCGTCGGGGATGACACCACTGATGGTGCCGCCGGGGATGCCACCACTGATGATGGCAGCGAACGCACAGATGGCAGCCAACCGAAGAGGCAACGGAAGGACCGGTGCCCGAACGTGCTCGGCACCGTCAAGGAGGAATTTACTGAAGTGTCCTCCACTGGGCATCCAACGGCGCCCAAAGAATTAGTCGGTGGGTACGCGGGACAACTCGGGTGCATTCTCCGGAGCACCGTCTCGATCAACAACGAGAACCTAAGGCATCGTGACCGAGGGAATTTGCGCAACCTCCTCTTCACGAAGCTGCACGAATGATACAAGTTCCCCGGTGAGTACACAAACACACGCCTCTCAGGGAATAAAGTGAACAGTGCCGCCCTCACGAAGATGAGCACGGCCCTGGCTACTTGGAGAGCCGCGGTGAAGAGAATGATTCTAAGAGGTGATAGTTATGAGAAGATCAAGGAGAAAAATCCTTCGATCAGCGAAGCTGACTACCTGGAGTTCAAGATCAAGTGCGAGAGCACCGCATCCGCGGAATCAAGTCAGTGGGGGAAAGATATGCGGGACTTGAACTTAGGGGTCCACAAACTCGGTCCCGGCGGTTACAGAGTGGCGGAACCTAAATGGGACAAGGAGGACGCGGAGCGTGCCGCGCAAGGCCTACCGCCCCTCTTCGATAAATACCATGAAAAGCAGACCAGGAACTATATCAGGGCCCGGTACAAGGTGGACCCGGTAACAAAGGAGCTTACCACGGATCCGAAGGTGATGGATCTTGAGCGTGTTCTGGTAAGGAATACACCCCTGCGTAATTAGCTCCATATGGTTGCATTCTAATTAATGAAGCCAAATTTCTAAATGGTTCACGTTCCTTCCGCAGGAAACTGAAAGCAGTAGCGCGGGGTCTCAGAGCTCCCCGTCTGCCCCTTGGGACACCACTTTAAATAGGGCGTTGAACGTAATGAAACACAAGGATAAGTTCAGTAAACCGTCGTCAGCTGGTCGTGTGGCCGGCGAAGGCTTGTCCATGAAATGGTCGGAATACTATAAGGCTGGGCGAAAGGAGAAAAAGACCAGCTCGGAAAGCCAGGAGCGCGAGGTTAAAGAACTCAAGGCACAAGTGGCGCGGATTCCGGAGATAGTCCAAGAGCAAGTGCGAGACCAACTGGGAGCGACGATCACCGCCATTATGCCTACCTTGCTTGAGGGGCTGCGGGGGTGGATTGCGGGCGGCCAACAGGGGCCGCCCCCGATTCCCAGCTTCACGGGCAGCAACTCGCACAACGCGCCGGCATTGGTGTCTCCGGCGGAGGCGGTGTTGGTGACTCCGGGGCCGGCGCCAGTATTGGAGCTTAATGCACCCGGGAGTGGGAAGAATACGCCAGCCGGCACCTCGGCAGCAAGCGGCCCCTCCGTCACTTGCACGCCCGCCGTTGGCGGTGCCTCGACATTAGCCGAGCTCGACCCCATCACGGTAACTAAGCCTCGGCCGATGACTTCATCTCCTTGCCTTTGACTGGGCATCCCTGACGCCCTGCATGTTTTCGCAGGGCGCCGCCAACGTTCCATGCACTCTCCTGCACTTCGTGAACAACGAGTTGATCGATGTCGCCAAGGCCAAAATCGTTGAACCGGGCAACCGCTTGTTCCACGGTAATCCTATGCCACCCACCGTGTATAGGGTTCAACTGGTTCGGGTGCTGCGGGGCTGCGACGACTTGTTACCTCCACATCGACCCCATGGGGCCGACGAAGATGATGTGATGACCCTCAGCGCCTGCTTAAACTGGTCCATGCTTTGGCCGAAGAGCCAGATTCGTTTGGGGGCGGGGGACACCACCCCACAGACAACACCGCCAGTCGTGCCGTCGCCAAGCCATGGCAAGACCGCCGCAACGCTACCGCCGTCAGCTGATCCGGACATGCATATGGCACAGGATCCGGACGACGACGTCGATAAGTACTTCAACGAACATGGGTACGGTGACGACTTCTTGGCGGGGTCTCCTTCTCAAGAACCCAACCCTGCAAAAGACGATCGCGATCTAGCTGGTACCGCGGAGAAACCCAATTGCAACAGGCGTCGTCTGTTCAGTTCTCAGGAGACGCCTCCAGCTGATGCCTTCACCGAGACTCAAACAGCCGAGGTGCAAAATATTATCAGCCCCAACACACTCAAGAAGGTGGTCTCTGAGCAGAACTCGATCCCATTACAGCAGAAGAAGAAGGAGAAGGGACGGAAAAGAAAAAATGGCAAGGGTGCGAGCCAGCCGGCACCGAGTACGATCCGTGCTCAGGACGGGCCACCAATACCTAAGGATATCTCGAGGAGGGTGCATGTGGCGGGTAGGCCGATGCTACCGACTAATCTGCTCAATGCTGCAACCGCTGCTATGCGGAGTCTGCATGACGGTGTTCTTACTATGGAGAAGCGGCGTCTCTCCGAGAATGATGTGGCATACCCGGTTTTCGTGGCCAAGGTGCCAGAGGGCAAGGGCTTTGTCGATAGCACCGCCGGGCGTATGATCGTCCTGCGGTTTGATGACATCTTCGCTATGTTTAACCTTTATCCGCTGCACTACACCTTCATTCGGCTATTTTCGCTCAGTACGGAGATGCGGATCATTAGAGACAAGACCCCGGACATCGTGATAGTCGACCCTTTCTACATGCGTGCCAAGATCTTGGGCAGCGCTGGGGACCGGCAAGTCGCGAGTTCATACCTCGAAGGCGTCATCCTGGCGAACCAGGATAAGGATAACTTCCTCGTGCCTTACTTTTCTGAGTAAGTCATCCCCTCACCGCCCCGTAACATATGATTTCTTAGATTTCGATCGTTCTTTTTTTTTTCTAACATTCCGTGTTTTGTGCAGTGACACACATTGCACACTCATCCTCTTAAGCCCGAAATATTCCACGGCCACGTATTTCGACTCGGACCGTCAGTCGAAGAAAGACTACACAAATATCAAGAAAGTTCTTGATGATGCTCTCCCCGGCTACGCCAAATCTGGAGGCACCTTCAGGAGGCCACTTTGTAGGTACGGCAAGCACGTGTTCACCCACGTAACGACGTTCCCCTGCGTCAAGCAGCCGCCTGGCAGTCAGAAGGATGCCTACTACGCCCTCCATCACATGCGGGCGATCGTACGGAACCATCATCAGCGTATGCTACCAAATGAGCTCAAAGAATGGGCCGCACGCTTGTCGGCAATCCAGGACGAGGACATCAGACAAGAATTCTTTCGCATCCAGTCGGAGTTAGCGGAAATCATCTATGAAGATGTCCTTCGTACCTCGGGGCAGTTCTACCTCAACTATCAACCGTCCAACAGTGAAATAGAAACAACGCTACAAATGCAGGCTGACAACGACCGCACATTCATGATCATCACGAAAGACGGCGGCTTCATCCACGCTCCGGTCCCTGAGTCGAGTCGAAAGTATTGATGCTATGTAGTTCTGAAATATCGATTAGCTCATGTTGTAATTAAACTTTAATGAACTTGTATGTCTCTTCAGTTTGGACAGCCGTTCAACTTATATGTAATCGATGCTATTTATTAGTAGGACCATGAACCGTGCTATTAATGTGTTGCTTTTCTCTTCCGATCCTTTTGTTGCATACTCATATATTGCTTATATATTATCTGTGAATTGCTACTAACGTTTTGTTTGTCTAGTGCATAGAGATGCCGTCGTATGTCGTGTACAAGGGTAAGGTTCCCGGAGTCTACGACGACTGGGAGGAGTGTCGGAAACAGGTTCACCGTTTCAGCGGGAACAGTTACAAAGGATACACCACTAGGGTGGAGGCGGAAGCTAGATACGCGCGCTATCTAGCGGGAGAGAGGAGGGAGCGGAGGAGGAACCGGATGAAGACCAGTTTCATCGCGATGATGCTCATCGTGACCGCAGCTCTCTTCTATGTGATGGTAGTTTAGATGATATCGACTTTGTAATGTGACGACAAACTCGCTACTCGGTCTCGAGACCTAAACTTGTCTAATATTTGAACTTTGTTCGCTATTTCGAATTCGGAGACTAATGTGATGAATTGTATTATGTCCTGTTTATACTTGACTAACTGTGGTGCTGTATTGTATTGTATATTCTGTGCTGTATAATTAATATATTCTGTGCTGTGCAAATATCAGAAAAGCAAAAAATAAAAAAAAATCCTATAATTCATAGTAGTGGCGCACCTGCCAGCACATTAGTGGCGCACCGTGCAAAATATCAGTGGCGCACCTATAGATACATCAGTGGCGCACCTGTTGGTTACCAGGGCCACCTCATCTGCATTAGTAGTGGCGCACCAGTAGCCATAGTAATGGCGCACTACAGGTGCGCCACTGTTATACTGAATACTAATGGCGCACCAGGGGTGCGCCATTAGTATTTCTTATTAGTGGCGTGGTAATAGTGGCGCACCTATGGTGCGCCATTAATACCCAAAAGTGGTGCGCCACTAATGTGCTTTTTTCTAGTAGTGCGCGGCGAACGCGTACCGGTTCAACCTAAAAAAAATAAACTAAACTAATCTAAGCCGTCTACATGAGATCCAACGGTTGAGAGGGGCAACGGTGGCTCACCGCGGGTCAACGGCGTTGAAGTCGACGGTGGCGGTGGCTGGGGTCGAAGGAGGCGGCGGCTACGGCGGTCTTCGGCGATGGCGAACAGGATGAGGAGGTGCAGCTTGACGAGGCGGTCCAGATGGCGGTGTCAGTGAAGCTAGGGGAGGACGGACGGCGGCAGGGCGAGCTCGGAGAGCCTCGGGTGCTCCGACGGGGTCGAGCGTCGTTCAGGCGGCGTCTCCGGCGTGACCTAGGTGGCAAAAAGGTGTCAAAACGACGCGGTACGACGAGGCAAAATGATTGAAGAAGAAAAGTAGAGCTCGGGTGTGCCACCGGCGACGAAATCGACGGCGGAGCGGCTCGGCTCCGACGAGATGCAAACGGCGAGGGCGGCGGCTACGGGAGGCGTGGCGGCGCGCAGTTCTGTTCCTTCTCCCGGGCGGTGGCTGGCACCGGGACACCAGTTATATACCCGCGACCTTTAGTCCCGGCTCCAGCCATGAACCGGGACTAAAGGTCCTTTAGTCCCGGCTCCAGCCACGAACCGGGACTAAAGGCCAACCTTTTCGGTAGCCATAATTCCGCGCGGGAGCTGAAACCTTTAGTCTCAGCTGGTGGTTGCAACCGGGACTAAAGGTGTCTTTCAATTAATTTTCATTTTGAAGAAATTATTTGACAAATTCAATTTTACAGATTAAAATTAATTCTTGTAAAATGCATAACAATTTGAAAACTAAACCAAATGAGTTGATTCAAATTTTTGTGGATTCATCTTGAAGATTTCTATCAACTAGTATCATTTTGACAGAAAGTTGCATAATTAATTTTGCTCTTATTAATTAAATACAGTAATTGAAGACATTATTTTAAACTTTAGAAATGCATATCTTCAGTTCTGTTAAGCCAAATGGAGCAAATAAGATGTCAAATTGTTTGTCTTAACATAACCTACATATTCATATTTTGTTTGGACATAATTGCATTGATTAACTCCTCTGTATAATTAAAATACTAAAATAACAGGAATAATTCCTAATTTTGAAAATTCATAACTTAATAAATAAGATGTCAAATTGTTACAAATATTCCAGAGTGGGACTCTCCAGGTATAAGTCCGGAAACTCACTAGAGAGAAAGTGATGACGGTGTTACACCCAAAACACATATATACCCTAACTCTTACAAAGATTCCCTCCGGTTTGTCCGAAGTGGGACTTTCCAGCTATAAGTCCAGAAACTCACTAGAAAGAAAGTGATGACGGTGAAGCCGGTCACATCCCAGAGTGGGATCTTGGGGTATAAAACTTTTTCTTCGCGTATGTCCCTTGCTTATGATTGCGCCATAACCATGGAGAATCTTCATCATTTAACAGGATGCTTGGGTCAGTGTTCACTGTGAAGGGAGGAATTTCATCAAACTTATTATAATCTTCTGACATGTCTGTCTTGTCCTCCACTCCCATGATGTTTCTTTTCCCTGAAAGAACTATGTGGCGCTTTGGCTCATCGTATGATGTATTCGCTTCCTTATCTTTTCTTTTTCTCGGTTTGGTAGACATGTCCTTCACATAGAAAACCTGAGCCACATCATTGGCTAGGACGAATGATTCATCTGTGCACCCAAGATTGTTGAGATCCAATGTTGTCATTCCATACTACGGGTCTACCTTTACCCCGCCTCCTGTCAGATTGACCCATTTGCACCGAAACAAAGGGACCTTAAAAGAAGGTCCATAGTCAAGTTTCCATATCTCCTCTATGTAACCATAATATGTGTCATTTTTCCTATTGTTGTTTGTTGCATCAAAGCGGACACCACTGTTTTGGTTGGTGCTCTTTTTATCTTGGGCGATCATGTAAAATGTATTCCCATTTATCTCGTACCTTTGGAAAGTCAATATAGTCAAAGATGGTGACTTGGCCAACAAGTACAGCTGATCTCCAACAGTGTGTGTTATTGATGAGATGTGTTTGCAACCAACCGCCGAAAGTCGCCATGTGTGTATTAATCCAGGAGTCAGACTGCTCCGGGTTCTTGGAGCGTACAATATCCATGTGTTCCTCGATATACGGAGCCACCAAGGTGGAATTTTGTAGAACTGTGTAGTGTGCTTGAGTGAAAGAATGCCCGTCCATACTTATTACTGCTTTCTTTCCTAGCGTGCCTTTTCCACTCAGTCTCCCCTTATGCCGCGATTGAGGAACACCAATCGGCTTAAGGTCAGGAATAAAGTCAACACAAAACTCAATAACCTCCTCTGTTCCATAGCCCTTGGAGATGCTTCCTTCTGGCCTAGCACGGTTATGAACATATTTCTTTAAGACTCCCATGAACCTCTCAAAGGGGAACATATTGTGTAGAAATACAGGACCCAGAATGGTAATCTCTTCGACTAGGTGAACTAGGACGTGCGTCATAATATTGAAGAAGGATGGTGGGAACACCAACTCGAAACTGACAAGACATTGGACCAAATCATTCTGTAACCTTGGTAGGATTTCTGGATCGATTACCTTATGAGAAATTGCATCGAGGAATGCACATAGCTTCACAATGGCTAATCGAACATTTTCCGGTAGAAGCCCCCTCAATGCAACCGAAAGTAATTGCGTCATAATCACGTGGCAGTCATGAGACTTTAGATTTTAGAATTTTTTCTCTGCCATATTTATTATTCCCTTTATATTCGACGAGAAGCCAGACGGGACCTTCATATTGCTCAGGAATTCAAAAAATATTTTCTTCTCTTCTTTGTAAGAGCGTAGCTGGCAGGACCTTGATACTGCTTTGGATGCATGCCGTCTTTTTCGTTCATACGTTGCTGGTCCTCCCGTGCCTCCGGTGTATCTTTTGTCTTCCCATACACGCCCAAGAAGCCTAGTAGGTTCACGCAAAGATTCTTCATCACGTGCATCACGTCGATTGCAGAGCGGACCTCTAGGACTTTCCAATAGGGTAGATCCCAAAATATAGATTTCTTCTTCCACATGGGTGCGTGTCCGTTAGCATCATTCGGAAAAGATTGTCCGCCAGGACCCTTTTCAAAGATTACTTTTAAATCCTTGACCATATCAAATATATCATCACCAGTACGGTGGCTAGGCTTCTTCCGGTGATCTGCCTCATCTTTGAAATACTTGTCTTTCTTTATTAAAAGATGCCTGATCGGAAGAAATTGACGATGTCCCGGGTACACATTCTTCTTACATTTATCCAAATATATACTTCCAGACTCATCTAAACAGTGCGTGCATGCATTGTATCCCTTGTTTGTCTGTCCTGAAAGGTTACTAAGAGCAGGCCAATCATTAATGGTTACAAACAGCAACGCTCATAGGTCAAATTCCTCCTGTTTGTGCTCATCCCACACACGTACACCTTTTATATCCCACAACTCTAAAAGTTCTTCAACTAATGGCCTTAGGTACACATCAATGTCGTTGCCGGGTTGCTTAGGGCCTTGGATGAGCACTGGCATCATAATGAACTTCCGCTTCATGCACAACCAAGGAGGAAGGTTATAGATAAATAGAGTCACAGGCCAGGTGCTATGACTGCAGCTCTGCACCCCAAAAGGATTCATGCCACCTATACTTAGACCAAACCATAAGTTCCTTGCGTCATCTGCAAAGTCTGGCCACTTTCTCTCAATTTTTCTCCACTGCGACCCATCAGCGGGTACTCTCAACATCGCGTCTTTCTTACGTCTTCTTTGTGCCATCACAACAACTTGGCATGCTCTTTATTTTGGACCAAACGTTTCAACCGTGGTATTATAGGAGCATAGCACATCACCTTGGCAGGAACCTTCTTCCTGGGGCACTCGCTCTCAACATCACCAGGGTCATCGCGGCTGATCTTATAGCGCAATGCACCGCATACCGGGCATGCATTCAAATTCTCGTACTCCTCACCGTGATAGAGGATGCAGTCATTAGGGCATGCATGTATCTTCTGCACCTCTAATCCTAGAGGGCAGACAAGCTTCTTTGCTTCGTACGTACTGTCGGGCAATTCGTTATCCTTTGGAAGCGTCTTCTTTATCATTTTCAACAACTTTTCAAATCCCTTGTCAGATACACCATTCTCTGCCTTCCACTGCAGCAATTCCAGTGTGGTATACCCAGCTTTTTCTTGTCATCTTCGCAATTTGGGTACAACAATTTTTTGTGATCCTCTAGCATGCGCTCCAACTTCAACCTCTCCTTTTCACTTTCGCAGTTTCTCTTTGCATGAACAATGGCCCGACCAAGATCATCAGCGGGCTCATCTGATGCTTCTTCACCTTCCCCCATTGTAGTACCATCGTATTCAGGGAACCTAGGATAGTTGTCATCATCCTCTTCTTCTTCATTGTCTTCCATTATAACCCCTCTTTCTCCGTGCTTGGTCCAACAGTTATAGCCGGACATGAAAACCGGACTGAAGCAGGTGGCTGTGAAGGATTTTTGAGGTAGAGTGATCCTTATTATTCTTATAGACACCACATGGACAACATATAAAACCATTCCGCTTGTTTGTCTCAGCCACCCGCATAAAATTATGCAGGACATTAATGAACTCGGGAGAGCGTCGGTCATCGTACATCCATTGCCGGCTCATCTTCATTACACAACATCGAAGTGACCAAATTAATACAAGTTCATCACATTAAAACCAAAGTAGAGTAGTGACCAAATGTTATTACTGCAAAAATAAATACATAAAGTACATACATACTTCTCATAAAACAACATACAACTATCTAAAGCATTTAAATGCAACAACAAATGCGATCAAAATCGCAACTAAGGTAATAATTGATCCAACAGCATAATGATACCAAGCCTCTTTATTAATGGCATATTTTCTAATCTTTCTAATCTTCAAGTGCATTGCATTCATTTTGATCTTGTGATCATTGACGACATCGGCAACATACAACTCCAATTTCATATCCTCTTCTTCAATTATTTTCAATTTTTCTTTTAAATAATCGTTTTCTTTTTTAACTAAATTTAACTTCTCGACAAGAGGGTCTGTTGCAATTTCCGGTTCACATACCTCCTAGATAAAAATATCTATGTCAACTTGATGGGCATAATTGTCATAAACACGAAATGAAACAAATAGTTATAAAAGATAATATACCACATCCGAATCATAAACTGGACGAGGGTCAACGGGGATGGATATCAAAACCATGGCACTATATATAACAAACAATCATACAAGTAAGAAAATTATACAAGTAACTATCTAAATCATACAAATAAGATTTTTTTACAAAAAGGATAAGAACAAGAGGCTCACCAAGGTGGTGCCGGTGTCGGGACGGCGCGTGCGATCGACGGCGGTGAGGATGGGGACGGGAAGGCACTAAGTAAACCACACCTACACATATGCAAAGTAAGAAGTTAATTTGAGCTCAAATTGCATATAAATCAAAAAAACTCCCACATAATTACACCCAAACTAAAACCCACAAATCACTATACTTATAGAGCATGAAACGAGCTAAACTAGCAATGAGAGATGAAAGGATGAAGTTACTAACCTTTTAGAACCCTTGGATAGATGTGGTTTCTCCAATCTTGACAAATCTTGGCAAAAATGGAGGATGAACTCGAGCTTGGCGAAGGAAACAGAGAGGAGAGAAAGCTTGGACTCGGGCTGGACGAAGCAGCTTTATATAGGGAAGACTTTAGTCCCGGTTGGTGATACCAACCGGGACTAAAGGTCTATCTTTAGTCCCGGTGGGTGATACCAACCGGGACTAAAGAGGCTCGCAGGTGCCCCAGCCTCCCGCAACCCCTTTAGTCCCGGTTGGTATCACCAACCGGGACTAGAGGTCCCATTTGAACCGGGACTAATCCTGGCCGTGCCCCCCTCCGCTCCTAGCCGTTGGAACCGGGACTAATGCTCACATTAGTCCCGGGCCCAAACCCGGCCGGGACTAGTGCTCCGGATGAAAGGTCAGTTTTCTACTAGTGAAAGCTGCCACGCGGCACCTCCGTTTCATTGGCCGGCTGTCAAGCGCCTTTACATTGCCGAGTACCGGCAATTTATGCTCGGCAACATCTTTGCCGAGTGCCAGGAAAAGGAGCTCAGTTTATCTGGCTTTGCCAACATGGGGTATGCCTAGCTGCCTTCGCCTATTGTAACACCCGGCAAAGACATTGACGAGGTTATTTTGGCCCTCCCTTTGTATGTTTGAAACTCGGCATTTTAGGCTGTTTGTGGCGAGGCAATCTCGTTGATTACTGGCCAACAGGAAGGCAAATCCATTTCTCTCAAAATAAAAAGAAAGACAAACCCATAGTTTCTGAAATTATGGTGCTAGAAATAGCGAGCATAGGTTTTGCATCGCTATTAGAATCTGACGGTCGCGACGGTGGTTGCCATTTTATGGGCGACGACAGCGGCTGGTGCAGCGGCTGGTGCTCCTTGTAGTGCCCGAAATCGGGGCGGCGGCCTCTCTTTCTTTGACGGCGGTGGACTCCGAGTCGTGTGGGCGATTCGTGGTATGGAACTCGAGGTGGTGACGGTATGGGACGCCCCCTCCATCAACAGATCGGGTTCGATGCGGCTCGGCAGGTTACACATGCGTCTCTCTCGGGAAGTGCTTATCGCCGGCAGGTGAAGCCTCCGGCGGATGCGCCGGCGGCGGATGCTATGCATGACGTCTCATGCAGGGACGTCATGTCATGCCTGCTACCGGCACGTGCTG
Organism: Elymus sibiricus; assembly: GCA_039707655.1. Taxonomy (NCBI): domain Eukaryota; kingdom Viridiplantae; phylum Streptophyta; class Magnoliopsida; order Poales; family Poaceae; genus Elymus; species Elymus sibiricus. The sequence continues at coordinate 13,280,454 of CM077673.1, read as the reverse complement.
CACGATGTCTCTCCCGGAGGTCTCATGTCTAGCCTGTTGCTGATAGATCGAAGGTGGTGCGACAGTGGCGGGAGGCAAGCGGTGTGGGATGTTTGCCTTCTGTTGTCTTCTCCAGAGGTGTCGATAGTAGGATTAGGGACAATGGTACATACGGCTTCAACGACGAGTTTACACACTACGGTGGAAACACAAGTTCTCCGATCAGGCTATGTGGACGCGCGACTGCCTCGTGACCTTGCTGAAGTTGGTGGATCAAAGCTTGGCTTTGGGGATGAGAATCCGGAGTTCAACCTTTTGTTGGACTTGCTATCATCGGCGGATGTGCGGCGATTCCTTCTTGAAGGCATAGCCTAGGACTGGTGTATTTTTCATCTTGATGTCGTCTTGTATAGGGTTAGGGTTAGTGGCTATTTGGTGGAGTTATTGTCGCGAGGCATGCGCCTCGGGTTTTTTTTTCGCTTTTTTTTTGGTTCGATGTTGTTCGGCTGCTGGATTCTGCATCTTTTAATAATATATGGATGCATGCATCATCCTGATGCAGAGGCCGGGGGTTATCCTCCTTTTTGATTTTTTTTTTGTATCGCTAGAGATCAGAATACGGCTAATCATGAACTTTCTCCCATTGGGTTATATTACAAATGCAAACAAGATGTGGGCTCGGGGTTTACTCTGAGAGCTAAATCATATAATTGATAGTCAATGCATCGAACCTACCTGATTAATATACTCCCTTTCCCCCAGAAACATATAAGAGATATGTGCATGCTGATGGTCATCATATTTGCATCTTTATCCAAATTCCATAGATGAAACTTTCACACGGTGGACTGCCGGTTAAGCTTGATAAATTCTTTTTTATTTAAATATGATGACGAGGTTCCATACATGAAACTTATATATGGGTGGAATGCAAGTTAATTTTGACAAATATGAGGTTACTTTCCCAAAATGATAGGAGCAATTAGATCGATTCTAAGCCATATGTGTAACGGTTTCCACTGCAATGTCCAAAGCAAGAAGTGATGATCTACAAGCTTTCCGACCGATGCCATTGTTTAAAAATCCTCCTTTGTTGCGCCTGGGCATCTTGGGTCCATTTTTATTGTGCGACTCATTATTATCAAGGGGCGATTATAGAAGGCCTTTATGTTTTTCCTTGTAATTGTTTGAAAAAAGTAGCTCAACACATTCATTATACTTTCTTATCTCTTTGTTGTACGACGTCGACATAACTCGGGAAATTCACCTACAGATGCTCCTTCAACATTTGTGTGACCCCATATATAGTGGAGCAACTAAGCTCTGACGGCACAGGCCAGGGAGGCTAGATCCCGAGTGAGTTATCTAGCTAGCCAGAGGTAGGTACACACATACACAAGGATGATGTTGTGTGGCTCTATGTATAAGCTGTTTGAACAAGTGTATGAGATTCAATGCGTAAACACTAGGAGCCTGCGAATGTGATGCACTGGGAACAAGAAAGCCTACAGGATTCAGAAAGCTGGTTGATTCTCTAAGCTCCTTGACAGAATACGTTTATACCCACTTGTCCTTAACTGTCAACAACTGATGCCGGTGAGATGATCAAAGGCAGTGATGGAAAAAGAAAACACCGGATGGTCCTAAGCCCGTCAGTGGTGATACATTCAGAGCCCAAAGAAGGGCTGTGATGGGTAGTTATGGCTAGCAGCAACACCACACTGCTGAGAGGATGTGCCGCTCAGAGAACGAGCATCACCACGCGATGCAAAATCCTCAAATGGACGAGGAGATCGGTGCTCGGTTCTACCATTAATCGCTGTCTGCTCACAGTGGTGCCCTGCCTTGGTCTGGCTCCATGTTAATCATGTGAGGATTGACCAGTCATTCAAGCATATGCTAGTGCTTCTTCTCTTCAAAATACGTGCGATTTACTTTAGCAAAGGGTATAGCGCAGCTCCGCTTGTGCTGTTAACACAAAGGATTCAGATAACAATTAACAAACTTAACCTTCAATATACAAATGTCGTCTATTTAAATTGTGATAGTCTCAAGATAAATGCAATAGCCCTAGGTGGTTGATTGTGAGCACTAAGGTATTAGTCGCTCCCCACACACGTACATTATGACCACTAGACCTACACCCATTGCAGATATGTACATTATTGCACTAAGTTTTCCATGGTGAATGAACCCTCAAAGTTCTAGAATGCTTGTCCTGAGATCCACATTCCATCTTGCTAAATTCTGATGGACGTAATTTTGCATGTTTATGGGTGGTCTCTCTCTCTTGAAGTCCGTCGAATCGTAGATGAATGCCCACTTGATCCGCCCATGAACAGTCCCTCGAACGGAAGACCCATAGCACGGCCTCTCCACAGTTTCCAAGTGTACGGTCTTCACGATCCGGCAGCGCTTCGCCGTACAGAGCTAATCGTCGCCGAATAATTAGAGGGAGGAGATTAGAACCACACCGGGCTTCTGATTATGACGATTAGAGAGGATTAGATCTAGCTCTAATTGGAACAACTAGAATTCGAACTAGAGAACTAGAGGTGGCTCCAAAAACTTGTGTATTTAAAAGTGTCAAAACCTCTACTATATATAGGTTAGAGGACATGGGAGGGGTTGCCACAAGGAGGAGGAGGACTCCCCTCCTTGCTTCGGCCCTAGGGTGGAGGAGGAGTCCTCCCCCTCCCCCCCCCCCCCCCACTCCAATTCGGCCTCCCCCTGGTCTCCAAAAAGGCTAGGGGCCACCGCCACCTCCTATTGGGCCCAAGTGGCTCAATATCCTTTCCACCATTTGGCCTTTTAAGATCCGTTGATATTTAATTAAATATAAAAATCCTTCTAACTATTATTAAAGCCTTTCATTATTAATTGAAAGGATATAACCGTCGGCATAGCCTTGGCGCATCACCAGATCGTGACACGTGGCACATATGCCGACGGGGATGCCGTCGGCATAGACTTGGCACAACACCAGACCATGACGCATGGCAAACTATGCCGACGGTATCACCGTCGGCATATCTAGGTGATACCGTCGGCATAGTGTAGCCAGAGGGCCACCAGTTGCCGCCATGTGGCAGTCATATGTCGACGGTGATCGTATCACCGTCGATCACCGTCGGCATAGCTTCTGACATATGCCGATGGTCCGGACGGAGCTGACAATCGCACCGTCAATTTTTTTTGTCGACGGGGAAAGCCGTCCGCATAGGGCCTCTATGCCGACGACTTTATTATGCCGATGGGGGCAGGAGGTTTACCGACCCTATCTATGCCGACGGCCACCATCGGCAAAGTTTATGCTGACGGGGATCTGTCCTTTGCCGACGGTTCGGCGTAGCCGTTGATTCCTGTTGTGAGACATTGTACACGAATTTATTTAGCAAAGCAATTCTCTACGTGCTATAGCGTGCTATTAGCGACGCTAGCGCGCTATTTTTTTTACAGTGGTTAGCATCGATCAAGTGTGAATACCACTTGTTAATTAGTCGATGCAACCATGGTGAGATGTGGCTGGGAACGTTCTGTCAGGTGAAGAAATGACAAGTATTGTACACTTGCGAGCCCTCCAGCATGCATCTACTGTGTTCATTTTACACGAGCGAACACGAACCCTATAACATGGTGACAAACATCAATGTGCATGTAATTTATACTATTTCTTAATTTCCTGTTTGTCGATTCCATGCCATTTTAGTTTTTTTTTTTTTTTAGTAAACCCGGCCGGCTATTTTAGTAGTTCACTGATATGCAGGAGCCTCAACAGGCCCAGGTTTTGGGGGCCTCAAATTTTTTACGAGTAGCACTATGAGGCTTCGTTAGCGTTTCTCAAAAAGAAAAGAAAAAAACTAGGCTTCGTTAGCGATAGATGGGCATGGCCTGCTGTTCTCTGCTCCCGCAGGCGCTCATCGCGACGCCTCAGCGTACGCGTACAGCAGCCTAGGCCTAGCGTCCCTCCCCCCTTCCGTTCGTTTCTTCGTGCGGCGGCTAGGCGCTTCGTATCCAACCGCCACAAACCCTAACTCTTCTGTCCAAGAGACGCGACTTTCACTGGGCGAGGGAGAGGAAGCTTACGGCCTCCATAACCCTAACTCTTCGTAACCATTGCTTCTCCGTGAGCTGTCCTCCATACCGAGGACACCTGCACTCTATCGCGATCCAGATCCGCGTCTAGCCGTGTTCATCTTCCACGCCCAAGACGCCTTCCGCCGCCATCGACAGGTATATATTCATGCGCTGCGCGCGCATGCACCTGCAGTCCTTCCCCTCTATGCAGGCTCCCCTGTAGCGGCTCCTTGACTAGTACTCCCTCCGTTCCAGAATATAAGGTGTATTGTTTTCCGTGCAAATCAACCACTTAAATGTTTGACCAAGATTATAGAATAACCTAACGACATCTGCAATACCAATTAGATAAAATATGAAACTACTTTTCATGATGGATCAAATCATATAAATTTTGTATTGTGAATATTGATATATTTTTTAAAAAACTCGGTCAAACATGACCTCGTTTGACTTTTGAAAAAACAAATACACCTTATATAACGGAACGGAGGGAGTAATTGATTTTTATTTTGCTATCCATTCTTGTTGGCGCTGATCTAGATCTGAAATGATTTCTTGTGGTTGTTAACAGTTGTGGAACGAGGGATCCATGCAAGTAGCTTTATACTGGATTTAGGGCATTATGTTCCTACAAGGATCTTTTGATTTGTCTATCTAGTCAATAAACATCTCATGAGCAAATTCCACTTATTTTAGTTTCTTCTATCTTAATATGGTAACGCCACTGTGTGATAGCTGGTTACCCCTATTTGAGTGTGCGTTCAGTAACGACTGTGTTGGACTTGTTTTCGGTTATGCGCACATCATTAGGGAGTTGCCCTACTTATTAAGGAAAAGAGGACCAGACAGGGTTTTCCTACGTGGGCGGCACATCCCTGAATCTATCAGGATTTGGGGCATACAACATATTTCTGTCCACGGGATTTTCCTTCCTTTTTCTGTTATTCTGTTATATGTCAACCAATTGTTGTGATCTTTTGAGCTGGACCAGAAAAGTGATGGCATTGGGTTTTGTTTCGACGGCGGTCCTGGAGACTCCAACGGGTTTTGCCTTCTTCAGTGTTTATGAAGCGGCATTTAATGGACCAGAGGTTTGTATACAACCATTCCAAACCGTCCTTGCATGTCGGTCACTTTAATTCTGTTTCTTATGAACCTTCACTTTGTTTTTTTACAGAGTCTCTGGTCGTGGTTTATCAGGAGGAGCTTTGCCACAAAAGTTAGTATTTCCGATTCTACAATGCTTATATTAGTGTTTGCTTTGGTTTGGTTGTGCTCTCTTATTTGCTTTGCAATCATCATTGCTCACTAGCAAATATGCATGTACAATACGCTCTAATAACACTCTGTTACTGATACAATACGCTCTAACAACACTCTGTGCTTCATTTATAACTTTTCTCTCCAATAACACGCTGTTACTTACCAGGTTATTAGTCTGCGTGAGTTCGAAAAGGTTGATCACAAGTCTGTTGTGCTTGATGATGGTCCTGGTAAGAGGCTTGCTGATACAATCAGGAAGTGCTGTTCTGATGGAAGGCAGTTAATTGTTGGGAATGAAGACCTTAGAGATGCCATCAAGTACAAACTGGTCAGTAGATATCTTCTTAGTAGTTCAGTCTGTGTCTTTCCATGAGTGGTCACTGCTAACGTATCAGTAACATTTTTATTTTGCTAGAAAATTGATTGCTTTGACGACAAGGAAGTTATCCATGAACTGATGTGGGGGTTAAGGAATGTGCTGTATGATTATGTACGCAGAGAAAGATGCAACATCACTCGCGAGTATCTTCTTCCATTATCAAAAGGATTGAGAGACTGCATGGATAAATATGAAATCAATATTCCTACAGAAGCAGTAAGAACTGAATTTTCTTGCAGTTGTACCCTTATCCTGAGTACGACCTTCCATGTTTCTGCTTTTGTTCTTACTGATATGCCTTGTTATACATTATCCTACTTGTTATGCCTTTTGTGTACAGATGCTTGTGTTAACACTAATACGTAATATTGGGTCACTTAGCTAGTTTATACATTATCCTACTCTCCTTGCTTCAAATCCAACCTTGTTCAATGGGTTTTGGTTGCCTCAATGACCCAGACAGCCTATTTGGTTGTGGGTAGGGAATGGGAATTTAAGAGGTACGAGACAATATTATCCATTGTTTGGTTGGGGGATAGGGGGTTGAGGAGGCCAAACACGCTGAGAGGAAATAGATCTTAGATATCTACTTCTGCGTCACTCACTACAACACCATCCAGGATTTTAATTTGTAATGCTTGTTTATGTTGGATTTTCTGTTGGTTGTTTCTGCTTTGAATTATCCTTTGCAGCTTGTGCAAGTTGATGTAATGCTTGTTCCTGTTCTTGTTGGTCCGATGCAGGTTGATAGAAACATTATAATCCTTATTGGTTTAGTGGATCGATGTGATACAAGGTTGAAGCATTCTGCCAAGACAATCCGTGAGATTGGTGACAACTTGGTTCCTGATATTGGTTCACTTATCAAGGATGACAGGCTTTACGCAGAAGCTATGGCAAAGATTCTGACCCCTGTATTTCTCGAAGAATGGCGTCCAACTGAGGTTTTTACAGACCATTTTTGAACAAGCTATTTTTTCCTACAAAATATTTTGGAATATATCAATTAGTGGTATATTGATAAACAAAATGTTCTTTTGTGTTTTGATTCAGTGGTTTGAGGCTGATGTGGTGAAGATGATAGATGCAGCAGAAGCTGCAGCAGGTGATGCACGAAAGAAGGTTGATTTTACTATGTATTGCGAAATAAAGGACTGCCTTGTTAAACTGAGGCTTTTACCTGAAGGGAGAACTCGGTTTCTTAAGGAGGTCAAGTCTTTGGCTGATAATTTTTCTAGACCATCAAAGAGGAGCTATACTGAGGTTGCTGAAGGGCCAAGCGGGAATTGCTTTGATGGTCTTCCGCGTGGGAATAAAGTGAGGAAGTTTGACGCTGGTGAAGCACTCGATTAGAAAATTAATGTATTATCTTAAGGATGCTGCTAGTTGTATTGCTAGTTTCGTAGCTCATGACTATGGCTGTGTTTGTTTGGGCTTCAGTTTCAACAGATTCAGCTGTGGACTTGCTGTGCTGGCAAAACTGTTGTGCCAAGGAAACAGCTGTAGTGAAGGTTAGCTGTTTGGCAACGCAGCTGTGGAAACGACTGTGAGCTGATGAAAAGCCTGAAATGGCCTTAGAGTACTGAGATCAGTGTAACTTGTTGATTCAGTGTTAATAGATTGTTTAAATGGTATCTTGACTGACAGGGAATGATTTGTTCTATGGTAATGCATAAAATCTTTCATAATAATATTTTTCTCACTTTCTTGCTCATATATACATAGAATAATAGTGAGCAAAAGAATTATGTTGTCACATCGCTAGTCCATGCAAGTCACAATTGCCCGTACAATACAAAAGATAGTCCATATAACTAATAATTTCTGCCAAGAAATGCTCACCACAGCCGACGACATGGGTGCACGAGGGAGTGGGCGTCGTTCTCCAGGCCGGCGGTGGATGAAGGCGAGTGGAGGCGGTGGCCGGTGGAGGGGACCGGCGAGTAGGGATGACGGCGAGTGATGGCGGCGGCGGCGGCGGCTCTTGCGGTGGATGACGGCGAGTGGAGGCGGTGGATGACAACGGCGGCGGCTCTTGCGGCGGCGGCGGAACCCTAGGTTCCTCTCCCTCTCTGTCCTCTGCGTGCGTGGGTTCTTTTTAGCGATGAAGGAGAGATGAGACAAGGGGATCGACCAAAACAGGCACCGGTGGCATTCTGTTCGTAAATTGGCTGAACTGACAAGGGCACCGGTGGAAATTTGACCGAGGGAAACCAGTTTCCTGGTCAAAGCACGCCTCGGCTCGCTTCGCCCTGTAACACGTAAAAATACCTGAAACCGTTTTCGACTGTGAACCGGAAACTGCTCCGATTTAGCTGTTTGCTACGGCTTTAGCTTTTTTCTACCGGAAACTGCTCTCTAAAACCCAAACAAACACAGCCTATGTCTTGAACTTTGTACCCGAAGCTATGTTTCACCTTACACTGTTAACTCGTACCTGGAACCTGCTATATATGTATTGTAAGTCCTTAAGTGCAATTTGTGCAGCAGCGATACCTTTGTACCTGTGGGAATTATGCTAAGAATCATCGTTGGTTGGAAATTACCCGTGCTGTCCCGTTGCACTTCGGCTGATTTCCTAGGATTTTCTTGGTATTAACTTCATAGCACACTTCTGCCTTACATAAGAAGTGCTTCAGTGTGGTGCTGGGAAGGTTGATACAAGGAGGCAGTTCGGCTATTCATGTTCGCCGATGCTTACGAATTATGATTCCGCCGAGTGATTTGAAGAGAAATTTGGACATGAGTTCCTCGATTGTATAACCTTGTTCTACTGATGAACAAACACAGCAGCAAGGTTTGGTATAAATGTCTGAGCAAACATGTCTTCAGTTTTATCTTGGTTGTGATGGTTGTCGTCATCTTGCATGTGTGTGCAATGCTTCGAAAGAGTTCAGGGCAATGGTTTCTGATTATTATCTAATTTGCCATTATCTAAAGTAGTTCATCACTCCTGCAGAATTTACCTAGAAAATACGAAGCCCACTCGCCTACTCGGTGCGCGCCGAGTCCGTTTGTATGGGTTGGACAGTGATGATCCGGAGCAAATGAACGATGGGTAGTGGATCGTGACCGAGCGGACGCAGAGCTGCACTTGGTGCCTCGGGAATCATGGGCATATCGGGGCTTCAGCGCAAGATAGGACGGCCAATTTCCCTCTTGGCTCCATATGCGATGGTTGTCGTGGGATGGAAACGTTATTTTTTTTTGGAAAAACTTTCAATCTATTCATTTTCAATAATGATAGTACAACGAACACTAAAATAATACAAATTACATCCAGATCCGTAAACCACCTAGCGACGACTACAAGCACTGAAGCGAGCCGAAGGCGCGCCGCTGTCATCACCCCTCCCTCGCCGGAGCCGGCCAAACCTTATTGTAGTAGACAGTCGGGAAGTCGTCGTGCTAAGGCCCCATAGAACCAACGCACCAGAACAGCAACCGCCGCCGATGAAGAGTGTAGATCAAAAGGATCCAACCCGAAGACACAAGAATATAGACGAACGACGAACAGATCCGCCGGAGACACACCTCCAGACGCCCACCGACGATGCTAGACGCATCAACAGAACGGGGACTAGGCGGGGAGACCTTTATTCCATCTTCAGGGAGCCGCCGCCGTCTAGTCTTACTGAGCAGGACACAAATCCTAACAAAACTCGAAAAAAGATCTAAAAACGAAGCCCTCTAGCCGGCAAGGGCCGAGATCCACTCCGCCCCCATGGCCCTAAGGCCACCGGAGACGGGTGGACCGGCGACGACGCCGGCGGAAGGCAGAGGAACCCTAGCTTTTTGGGGAGGTGGCGGCTGGCTAGGTCGTCTCGTCTGCTGGGATGGAAAGGTTAATGTCACTCCTCTTTGCCCGCGCTGGAGCTCCAATGCTCATGCTTGATTTTATTTTTATGCAGAAAATAAAAAGTGACGAGAATGAGGTAAAGGGGTTAAAGCAGGACATACAGCTGACGCGCGTTTTGTATATAAATACAGCTCTATACCGGCCGTATTTCTCAGCTGCGAGCATATCAGTCCATTTTTCTTGCACCGTTAGTACTGTACTACTGCCTACACGTCGACAATGGCGCCCGCGGCGGCGACGAGAGATCCATAATCCTTCCACCACCGCACTTTGTTCTGGTCCCGCTCATCGGGCAGGGCCACACCATCACCATGTCGGACCTTGCCTGCCTCCTCGCGGGACGCGGTGCGAGAGTGAGCCTCGTCACCACGCCCGTCAACGCCGCGCGCCTGCAGGGAGTGGCCGACAGGGCGCCATGCTGCCCCTAGAGATAGTCAAGCTCCCGTTCCCGCCGGCGGACGACGGGCTGCCCCCTGGCAGCACCGCCAGCATCGACACCTTCCTCCAGCTGTTCCTCAACCTCTACAGGCTCTCCGGGCAGCTCGAAGCCTACGTGCGCGCGCTGCCGCAGCGCCCAAGCTGCATCATCTCCGACGCCTGGAACCCGTGGACGGCTGGCGTGGCAAGGAGCGTCGGGGTCCCGCGGCTCTTCTTCCACGTACCTTCCATCTTCTACTCGCTCTGCGACCTGAGCGTCGCAATGTATGGCAAGGGCGACCACGGCGCGTCGTACGTTGTGCCGGGCATGCCGGTGCGCGTAGAGATGACCAAGGAGACATGGTCGTCCTCCTTCTATACCACGCCTGAGTGGGAGGTGTTCACGAAGGAGGCGCGGGAGGGCATGCGCACATCCGACGGCGCCGTGATGAACACCTTCCTGGGCCTCGAGCAACAGTTCGTCGCGTCCTACGAGGCAGCACTGGGCAAGCCGGCGTGGACGCTAGGGCCCTTCTGCCTCGGTAACCGGCGGGACGAGGAGGCCGTCCACCAGAGCGCGGTCACCGCTTGGCTCGACAAGATGGACCAGAACACGGTCATTTATGTCAATTTCGGCAGCTTCGTGCGGATGCCTCCCAAGCAGCTGTACGAGGTTGAACACGGCCTCGAGGACTCCGGGAAGCCGTTCCTTTGGGTGGTGAAGGAGTCCGAAATGGCGTTGCCGGAAGCGCAAGAGTGGCTCCAAGCCCTGGAGGCACGAACGGCAGGGCAGGGGCTCGTACTGCGTGGCTGGGCGCCTCAGCTCGCCATCATGTCGCATCGCGCCGTAGGCGGCTTCGTGACCCATTGCGGGTGGAACTCCATGCTGGAGTCCCTTGCGCATGGCGTGCCTGTCGTGACATGGCCCCACTCCGGCGACCAGTTCCTCAATGAGAGGTTGGCCGCGGAAGTACTTGGGGTCGGCGTGCCCATGACGCCATCCGGTAACGACAGGGCCGTGGTGCGGGGGCACATTGCGCAAGCGGTGTCGGAGCTGATGGGCGATGGGGCGGTGGCAGAGGAGAGGAGGAGAAAGTGCGAGGATTACAGGGAGAGAGCTCATACAGCCGTAGCGAAAGGAGGATCGTCGCATGAAGACCTGACGGTGCTATTACAGAGCTTCCTGCGGAGTAGTAGCAAGGAACTGTAGATTATCCAAGGTTCGGTTTCGTGGAGCTCAGGACTGGCTTCCCTCGGCACGGGGCCCCCTCTCCCGTGCTCACACGCCGCCATATCCTCTCTTTCCCGGTGCATCAAACATGTTTAGGGTTTGGGATAGACCAGGATTCACATATTCAGGGTGCCACCCTACGGGCTTAAAGTTTAGGGTTTGATTTAGCTACCTCTACAAATTCAAGTTTTAAAATGTACTTTTGTCTTTCTCTAAGGAGTGCCACAAGCCAGTCCTGAGGAGGCAGACATCACGCGCGGACAAGACGAGTCAGAGCCAGGGCTACTGAACAAGCACACGGTGGTGCACATCACGCCGCAGAAAGTGCACCTCAAGAGTTAGAATCTTTGTTAATATCTTCATCCAACTTAGATAACATCTTTTCCGATCGGTCATTTGTAGAAACCGACTACAGGTAATCCAAAGTTGGTTCGTATGAAGTGACTTAGACAATTTTAGTATAGCAGTCGGTTTTACTTAAGAATCAACTAACAGTACGGGAGAACGGATTGCTGCCGTGTGCCGCATGCGGCACACCGAAAAGCCAGGCAAACGCACGGCAGCGCCTTTGCTATGTGCCGCACACGGTGAAAAAAGGGATGGTAACGAGCTCTTTGTCGTGTGCCAAATATCATGGCGCACGGCAAAGATGACAAGTGGGCCCCATACCCACTTGACGCTACAACGGAGGGTGACGCGGGCTCCAAACACGCGGGCCCCTCGACGAATTTTTTTGCTTGGTTGTATTAGGGTAGGCCATAGGAACATGGAAAACCAAAATCTAGCTGAACTCTTTGTTGGAAATATGCCCTAGAGGCAATAATAAATTGGTTATTATTATATTTCCTTGTTAATGATAATCGTTTATTATCCATGCTATAATTGTATTGATTGGAAACTCAAATACATGTGTGGGTACATAGACAACACTGTGTCCCTAGTAAGCCTCTAGTTGACTAGCTCGTTGATCAAAGATGGTTAAGGTTTCCTAGCCATTGACATGAGATGTCATTTGATAACGGGATCACATCATTAGGAGAATGATGTGATGGACAAGACCCAAACTGTAAACGTAGCATTTGATCGTGTCAGTTTATTGCTATTGTTTTCTGCATGTCAAGTATCTGTTCCTTTGACCATGAGATCATGCAACTCACTAACACCGGAGGAATACCTTGTGTGTATCAAACGTCGCAACGTAACTGGGTGACTATAAAGGTGCTCTACAGGTATCTCCGAGGGTGTCTGTTGGGTTGGCATGGATCAAGACTGGGATTTGTTACTCCGTATGACGGAGAGGTATCTCAGGGCCCACTCGGTAATACAACATCACAATGAGCCTTGCAAGCAATGTGACTAAAGTGTTAGCCACGAGATCTTGTATTACGGAACGAGTAAAGAGACTTGCCGGTAACGAGATTGAACTAGGTATAGTGATACCGACGATCGAATCTCGGGCAAGTAACATACCGAAGAACAAAGGGAACAGCATACGGGATTAACTGAATCCTTGACATAGAGGTTCGACCGATAAAGATCTTCGTAGAATATGTAGGAGCCAATATGGGCATCCAGGTCCCGCTATTGGTTATTCGCCGTAGAGGTGTCTCGGTCATGTCTACATAGTTCTCGAACCCGCAGGGTCTACACACTTAACGTTTGGTGACGATTAGTATAATTGAGTTATTATGTTGGTGACCGAAAGTTGTTCGGAGTCCCGGATAAGATCCCGGACATGACGAGGATCTCCGGAATAGTCCGGAGGTAAAGATTGATATATGTGATAATAGTGTTTTGATCTCTCGAAGGGTTCCGGAGTTCACCGGAAGGGGTTCCGGATGTTTACCGAAGTGTTCGGGTGCAGCAACACTTTATATGAGCCAAAGGGATAAAGCCCACAAGGTATTGGAAAGTGCAAAAGTAGTTTTGCTGCCGCGTAAGCGGTACTACCGCTTGTGTGAAGCGGTACTACCGCCCGAGCGGTACTACCGCTTGTGTGAAGCGGTACTACCGCCCAAGCGGTACTACCGCTTGTGTGAAGCGGTACTACCGCTTGTGCGCGGCTGTGCACGGTTCGGCAGGGATCCGAGTTGGACTCTTTCCCTGCGGGCCAAACCGACCTTGTGCGGGCAAAACCGACCCGGAGGAGGCTTTTACTCCAAGTTTAGACCCCAAGGCTCAACATATAAATAGAGGGGCAGGGCTAGCACACGGGACACATCAAGATTTCCCCAAGCCGTGTGCGGCAACCCTAACCCTCTAGTTCCTCCGTCATAATCTCCGTAGCGCTTGGCGAAGCCCTGCAGAGATTGTTCCTCACCACCATCACCACGCCGTCGTGCTGCTGGAACTCAACCACTACTTCACCATCGCTCGCTGGATCGAGGAGGTGAAGGCGTCATCAAGCCGTACGTGTGTTGAACGCGGAGGTGCCGTCCGTTCGGCACTAGATCGGAAGGATCGTGATTGGATCGCGGGACGCTCGGCGATTTGGATCGCGAAGACGTTCGACTACATCAACCGCGTTTATTAACGCTTCCGCTTAGCGATCTACAAGGGTATGTAGATTCACTCTCCCTCTCGTAGATGCTCATCACCATGGATAGATCTTGCGTGTGCGTAGGAAAAATTTTTGTTTCCCATGCAACGTTCCCCAACAGTGGCATCATGAGCCAGGTCTATGCGTAGATGAGATCTCGAGTAGAACACAAACGAGTTGTGGGCGTGGTTGTATACATATTGCTTGCCGTTACTAGTTGATATTTGATTCGGCGGTACTGTGAGATGAAGCGGCCCGGACCGACATTACGCGTACACTTACGCGAGACAGGTTCCTTCAACTAACATGTAACTTCGTTGCATAAAGATGGCTAGCGGGTGTCTGTCTCTCTCACTTTAGTTGAATCGATTTCAATGAAGAGGGTTCTTTTAGAAGATCAAAAAGCAATCACTACACCACGTTGTGGTTTTGCGTAGGTAAGAACGGTTCTTGCAAACCCGTAGCAGCCACGTAAAATTTGCAACAACAATTAGAGGACGTCTAACTTGTTTTTGCAGGGTATGTTGTGATGTGATATGGCCAATTACATGATGAGATATATGTGATGTATGAGATGATCATGTGTTGTATAGAATATCACGACTTGCATGTCGATGAGTACGGCAACTGGCAGGAGCCATAGAGTTGTCTTTAATTATTGTATGACCTGCGTGTCAATCATTAAGCGCTATGTAATGCTTTACTTTATCGCTAAACGTTAGCTATAGTCGTGGAAGCAACAGTCGGCGCGACAACCTTATGGCGACACGTTGATGGAGATCAAGATGATGGAGATCATGGTGTCATGCCGGTGACGATGGAGATCATGCCGGTGCTTTGGAGATGGAGATCAGAAGCACAAGTTCATGGCCATATCATGTCACTTATGATTTGCATGTGATGTTAATCCTTTTATGCATCTTATTTTGCTTAGGACGACGGTAGCATTATAAGGTGATCCCTCACTTAAATTTCAAGATAAATTGTGTTCTCCCCAAGTGTGCACCGTTGCGAAAGTTCGTCGTTTCGAGACACGCCGTGATGATCGGGTGTGATAGACTCTACGTTCGCATACAACGGGTGTAAGCCATGTTGCACGTGCGGAACACTCGGGTTAAACTTGACGAGCCTAGCATGTACAGACATGGCCTCGGAACACAAGAGACCGAAAGGTCGAACATGAGTCATATAGTAGATATGATCAACATGAAGATGTTCACCATTGAAACCACCTCAACTCACGTGATGATCGGACTTGAGTTGGTGGATTTGGATCATGTTACACTTGAATGACCGGAGGGATGTCAATTTGAGTGGGAGTTTTTTAAATATGATTAACTAAACTCATTATCTAAGAACAATAGTCTAAGTTGTCTTTGCTATATTTATGTTGTAGATCATGGCTCGCGCAGTAGCACCCCTGAATTTTAATGCGTTCCTAGAGAAAGCTAAGTTGAAAGATGATGGAAGTAACTTTGTGGACTGGGCCCGTAATCTAAGGATTATCCTTACGGCTTCCCAGAAGGCTTATGTCCTTGATGCACCGCTTGGTGATCCACCCGCTCCAGTTGAGTCTCTAGACGTTGTGAACGCCTGGCAGGCTCGTTCTGATGATTACTCAATAGTTCAATGTGCAATGTTGTATGGCTTAGAACCGGGACTTCAAAGACGTTT
This sequence comes from Elymus sibiricus, assembly GCA_039707655.1. Taxonomy (NCBI): domain Eukaryota; kingdom Viridiplantae; phylum Streptophyta; class Magnoliopsida; order Poales; family Poaceae; genus Elymus; species Elymus sibiricus. Next base: position 13,265,033 of record CM077673.1, on the reverse strand, counting down.
TGAACGTCATGGAGCATATGAGATGTTCCAGGAGTTGAAGTTTATCTTTCAGAAGAATGCCCGGATCGAGAGATATGAGATCTCCGATAAGTTCTATGCTTGCAAGATGGAGGAGAACGGGTCTATCAGTGATCACGTGCTCAGAATGTCTGGGTACTCCACCCGTCTGGCTGAGTTAGGGATGCCCCTTCCGCCAGAGGCTATCACTGACAGAGTTCTTCAATCATTGCCACCTAGCTACAAGAGCTTCGTGTTGAACTATAACATGCACGGGATGAACAAGTCAGTCGCCGAGCTGTTTGCGATGCTGAAAGCCGCTGAGTCTGAAATTCAGAAGGAGCATCAAGTGTTGATGGTCAATAAAACCACTAGTTTCAAGAAAAATGGCAAGGGTAAGAAGGGTAACTCCAAGAAGAGTGGCAAAGCAGTTGCTCCTCTCGTGAAGAAACCCAAGGCTGGACCCAAACCAGAAACTGTGTGTTTTCATTGCAAGGGAACTGGACACTGGAAGCGGAATTGCCCCAAGTATTTGGCTGACAAGAAGGCGGCCAACAACAAACAAGGTATATATGATATACATGTTATCGATGTGTACCTTACCAACTCTCGTTGTAGTGCCTGGGTATTTGATACCGGTGCGGTTGCTCATATTTGCAACTCAAAACAGGAACTGCGGAATAGACGGAGGCTGGCAAAGGACGAAGTGACGATGCGCGTGGGAAATGGTTCCAAGGTTGATTTGATCGCCGTCGGCACGCTCGCTCTTCGATTACCGTCGGGATTAGTGATGAACCTAAATAAGTGTTATTTGGTGCCTGCGTTAAGCATGAACATTATATCTGGATCTTGTTTATTGCGAGACGGTTACTCATTTAAATCAGAGAATAATGGTTGTTCTATTTATATGAGTAATATCTTTTATGGTCATGCACCCGATGTGAGGGGTTTATTCTTATTGAATCTCGATAGTAATGATACACATGTTCATAACATTGATGCCAAAAGATGTAGAATTGATAATGATAATACCACTTTCTTGTGGCACTGCCGTTTAGGTCATATTGGCGTAAAACGCATGAGGAAGCTCCATGCTGATGGACTTTTGGAGTCACTTGATTTTGAATCACTTGACACATGTGAGCCATGCCTCATGGGCAAGATGACTAAAACTCCGTTCTCTGGAACAATGGAACGGGCAAGTGACTTATTGGAAATCATACATACTGATGTGTGCGGTCCGATGAGCATTGAGGCGCGCGGTGGTTATCGTTACTTTCTCACCTTCACTGATGACTTAAGTAGATATGGGTATATTTACTTAATGAAACACAAGTCTGAAACATTTGAAAAGTTCAAACAATTTCAGAGTGAAGTTGAGAATCATCGTAACAAGAAGATTAAATTCCTACGATCTGATCGAGGAGGAGAATATCTGAGTTATAAGTTTGGCAGTCACTTAAGACAGTGTGGAATTGTTTCACAATTAACACCGCCTGGAACACCACAGCGTAATGGTGTGTCCGAACGTCGTAATCGAACCTTATTGGATATGGTGCGATCTATGATGTCTCTTGCCGATTTGCCACTATCGTTTTGGGGTTATGCATTAGAGACAGCTGCATTCACTTTAAATAGGGCACCATCGAAATCCGTTGAGACGACGCCATATGAACTTTGGTTTGGCAAGAAGCCAAAGCTGTCGTTTCTTAAAGTTTGGGGATGTGATGCTTATGTCAAAAAGCTTCAGCCTGAAAATCTGGAACCCAAAGCGGAGAAATGCGTCTTCATAGGATACCCAAAAGAGACAGTTGGGTATACCTTCTACCTCAGATCCGAAGGCAAAGTGTTTGTCGCTAAAAACGGAACATTTCTTGAGAAAGAGTTTCTCTCGAAAGAATTGAGTGGGAGGAAGATAGAACTTGATGAGGTTGTTGAACCTTTACTTCAACCTGAGAGTAGCGCAGCGCAGAAAGTTGTTTCTGTGGAGCCTACATTAGCTGAAGAGGAAGTTAATGATGATGATCATGAAGCTTTGGATCAAGTTGCTATCGAACCTCGTAGGTCGACAAGGACGCGTACTGCTCCCGAGTGGTACGGCAACCCTGTCTTAGAGGTCATGTTGTTAGACAACGATGAACCTACGAGCTATGGAGAAACGATGATGGGCCCGGATTCCGAGAAGTGGTTAGAGGCCATGAAATCCGAGATGGGATCCATGTATGAAAACAAAGTATGGACTTTGGAAGTATTACCTGAAGGGCGTAAGGCCATTCAGAACAAATGGATCTTTAAGAGGAAGACGGACGCGGACGGTAATGTCACCGTCTATAAAGCTCGACTTGTGGCAAAGGGTTTTTCACAAGTTCAAGGAGTTGACTACGATGAGACCTTCTCACCCGTAGCGATGCTTAAGTCCGTCAGAATCATGTTAGCAATAGCTGCCTTTTTCGATTATGAAATTTGGCAGATGGATGTCAAAACAGCGTTCCTTAACGGTTACCTTAAGGAAGAGTTGTATATGATGCAACCAGAAGGTTTTGTCGATCCAGAGAATGCTGACAAAGTTTGCAAACTCCAGCGATCCATTTATGGACTGGTGCAAGCATCTCGGAGTTGGAATCTTCGTTTTGATGAGGTGATCAAAGCGTTCGAGTTTATACAAGTTTACGGAGAAGCTTGTATTTACAAGAAAGTGAGTGGGAGCTCTATAGCGTTTCTAAATATTATATGTGGATGACATATTGCTGATTGGAAACAATATAGAAATGTTGGAAAGCGTAAAGGAATATTTGAACAAGAGTTTTTCAATGAAGGACCTAGGAGAAGCTGTTTTCATATTAGGCATCAAGATCTATAGAGATAGATCAAGACGCTTAATAGGACTTTCTCAAAGCACATACCTTGATAAGATTTTGAAAGAAGTTCAAAATGGATCAGTCCAAGAAGGGGTTCTTGCCTGTTTTGCAAGGTGTGAAGTTGAGTAAGACTCAATGCCCAGTGACTGCAGAAGATAGAGAAAAGATGAGTGTCATCCCCTATGCTTCGGCCATAGGCTCTATCATGTATGCAATGCTGTGCACAAGACCCGATGTCAGCCTTGCCATAAGTATGGTCGGAAGGTTTCAAAGTGATCCAGGAATGGAACACTGGACGGCGGTCAAGAATATCCTGAAGTACCTGAAAAGGACTAAGGACATGTTTCTCGTTTATGGAGGTGATCAAGAGCTCGTCGTAAAGGGTTACGTCGATGCAAGCTTTGACACTGATCCGGATGACTCTAAGTCGCAAACCGGATACGTATTTATTCTTAATGGGGGTGCGGTTAGCTGGTGCAGTTCCAAGCAAAGCGTGGTAGCAGATTCTACATGCGAAGCGGAGTACATCGCTGCCTCGGAGGCGGCGAAGGAAGGTGTCTGGATGAAGGAGTTCATGACAGATCTTGAAGTAGTGCCTAGTGCGCTTAACCCAATGACTCTGTTTTGTGATAATACTGGTGCCATTGCTCTAGCCAAGGAACCAAGATTTCACAAGAGGACCAGACACATAAAGCGACGTTTCAATTCCATCCGCGATTACATCAAGGAGGACGACATAAATATTTGCAAAGTACACACGGATCTAAATGTTGCAGATCCGATGACTAAACCTCTTCCAAGGGCTAAACATGAACAACACCAGAACTGCATGGGTGTTCGATTCATTACAATGTAAATCACATAGTGATGTGAACTAGATTATTGACTCTAGTGCAAGTGGGAGACTGTTGGAAATATGCCCTAGAGGCAATAATAAATTGGTTATTATTATATTTCCTTGTTAATGATAATCGTTTATTATCCATGCTATAATTGTATTGATTGGAAACTCAAATACATGTGTGGGTACATAGACAACACTGTGTCCCTAGTAAGCCTCTAGTTGACTAGCTCGTTGATCAAAGATGGTTAAGGTTTCCTAGCCATTGACATGAGATGTCATTTGATAACGGGATCACATCATTAGGAGAATGATGTGATGGACAAGACCCAAACTGTAAACGTAGCATTTGATCGTGTCAGTTTATTGCTATTGTTTTCTGCATGTCAAGTATCTGTTCCTTTGACCATGAGATCATGCAACTCACTAACACCGGAGGAATACCTTGTGTGTATCAAACGTCGCAACGTAACTGGGTGACTATAAAGGTGCTCTACAGGTATCTCCGAGGGTGTCTGTTGGGTTGGCATGGATCAAGACTGGGATTTGTTACTCCGTATGACGGAGAGGTATCTCAGGGCCCACTCGGTAATACAACATCACAATGAGCCTTGCAAGCAATGTGACTAAAGTGTTAGCCACGAGATCTTGTATTACGGAACGAGTAAAGAGACTTGCCGGTAACGAGATTGAACTAGGTATAGTGATACCGACGATCGAATCTCGGGCAAGTAACATACCGAAGAACAAAGGGAACAGCATACGGGATTAACTGAATCCTTGACATAGAGGTTCGACCGATAAAGATCTTCGTAGAATATGTAGGAGCCAATATGGGCATCCAGGTCCCGCTATTGGTTATTCGCCGTAGAGGTGTCTCGGTCATGTCTACATAGTTCTCGAACCCGCAGGGTCTACACACTTAACGTTTGGTGACGATTAGTATAATTGAGTTATTATGTTGGTGACCGAAAGTTGTTCGGAGTCCCGGATAAGATCCCGGACATGACGAGGATCTCCGGAATAGTCCGGAGGTAAAGATTGATATATGTGATAATAGTGTTTTGATCTCTCGAAGGGTTCCGGAGTTCACCGGAAGGGGTTCCGGATGTTTACCGAAGTGTTCGGGTGCAGCAACACTTTATATGAGCCAAAGGGATAAAGCCCACAAGGTATTGGAAAGTGCAAAAGTAGTTTTGCTGCCGCGTAAGCGGTACTACCGCTTGTGTGAAGCGGTACTACCGCCCGAGCGGTACTACCGCTTGTGTGAAGCGGTACTACCGCCCAAGCGGTACTACCGCTTGTGTGAAGCGGTACTACCGCTTGTGCGCGGCTGTGCACGGTTCGGCAGGGATCCGAGTTGGACTCTTTCCCCGCGGGCCAAACCGACCTTGTGCGGGCAAAACCGACCCGGAGGAGGCTTTTACTCCAAGTTTAGACCCCAAGGCTCAACATATAAATAGAGGGGCAGGGCTAGCACACGGGACACATCAAGATTTCCCCAAGCCGTGTGCGGCAACCCTAACCCTCTAGTTCCTCCGTCATAATCTCCGTAGCGCTTGGCGAAGCCCTGCAGAGATTGTTCCTCACCACCATCACCACGCCGTCGTGCTGCTGGAACTCAACCACTACTTCACCATCGCTCGCTGGATCGAGGAGGTGAAGGCGTCATCAAGCCGTACGTGTGTTGAACGCGGAGGTGCCGTCCGTTCGGCACTAGATCGGAAGGATCGTGATTGGATCGCGGGACGCTCGGCGATTTGGATCGCGAAGACGTTCGACTACATCAACCGCGTTTATTAACGCTTCCGCTTAGCGATCTACAAGGGTATGTAGATTCACTCTCCCTCTCGTAGATGCTCATCACCATGGATAGATCTTGCGTGTGCGTAGGAAAAATTTTTGTTTCCCATGCAACGTTCCCCAACACTCTTCACAAGATTCCCTCCGGTTCTCCCAAAGGTGGAATTTCGAGCTCTAAGTCAAGAAACTCACTAGGAAGCATGTGATATCGGTGAAGCCGGTCACACTTCACCCCGGAGTAGGATCTTGGCCCTTTCCACCTCCCACCAGACTTGTATACATATGGTATGGCACCACCTAAGTTTTGGTGGGATTCCAACGCTCCGCAGCCCCTGCACCGCCTTACCCTGGTGGCCCCGTTGGAAAAAAGTCAAACTTGCCATCTACCCCCATGACCAGCATCGAAAGGGGGTAGACCTGTGGAATTTTTTGCTTGGTTGTGTTAGGGTAGGCCATAGGGACATGGAAAACCAAAATCTAGCCCAACTCTTCACAAGATTCCCTCCGATTCACCCGAAGGGGGAGTTTTGAGCTCTAAGTCCAGCAACTTACTAGGGAGTAAGTGATATGCCAGTGAAGCGGATCACACCCCGGAGTAGGATATTGGCCCTTTCCACCTCCCACCACACGTGTATACATATGGTATGGCACCACCTAGGTTTTGGTGGGATTCTGACGCTCCAGAGCCCTCGCACCGCCTTACCCTGACCCCGCTGGAAAAAAGTCGAACTTGCCATCTACCCCATGACTGGTGTCCAAAGTGGGTAGACCAGTGGAATTTTTTGCTTGGTTGTGTTAGGGTAGGTCATGGGAACATGGAAAACTAAAATCTATCACAGGTTGTCACAAGATTCCCTCTAGTTCGCCCAAAGGGGGAGTTTCAACCCGAAGTGCAGAACCTTACTACAAAGCATATGTGATCCCAATGAAGCATGTGATATCAATATTTATTATAAATAGATAAATAAAAATTGAATTTATTAGAAAAATATAAAGTATTTAAAAAAATGAACATTGGTCTTTACTGTGTGGTCTTTGCCGTGTGCCGCACACGGTAAAGAACAAATTGTTTCTGTGTGCGACACACGGCAAAGTCTGACTGTTGGCCCCACGTAACTGCACCGCATGCCCTGCCGTCTTGGCGGACACGTGTCCAGTTTCTTTGCCGTGCGCCGGTGTTTGTCGTGTGCTATTTTCTGCATTTGCCGTGTGCCGAACTTTGCCCTGCGTTTTATGTGCTACAACACCGTGTGTTGTTGTTTCCCGTGTGCTGCACATGACAAAGAATACTTGTGCCGTGTGCCCGATATCCAGCACACGGCAAAGACTGTTGGCACACGGCAAAGATCTTGTCTCCCGTAGTGTAAAGTTTAATGCTTAGTCTTTTAGATAGTTCAGTTGATTTCATTTTCTTTATAGTCCCTATACCTACATGGCTCTCCGATAAATAATATTGCTAACACTTGAGATGCCGAAATAGAGGAAGGCCAAGGAAAATATATGTTCTAGGACAAACTCGAGGGGTCCGGACATGTTAGCAGATTGGGGATGTTTATTTTACTTTTGTATTTCTTCCACCCACATCTATTACTATTATGGGAGTGACTAGAACTCAGCTAGATGAGATTTAAATTGGTCTCATTTACGGCTGACATCATCCATCTAAATTAATTGATCCCACGCATGTATATCTATCGATGCATATGTACGTCTCTGTATATTGTCTATTGTCTGGGCTAAGCAACATGTACGGACTTTTATTGGGCTGCATGCATGTGCAGTAAGCATATGCTCGTACACCTATCTACATACTCCCTCCATCCATAATTACTTGTCGTAGAAATGGCTAACAGTGGATGTATTTAGAACTAAAAAACATCTAGATACATCCATTTTCCGGACAAGTATTTCCGGGCGGAGGGAGTATTAGACAGGTGTGTTGTCTTATTTTTGTTGCTCGTGGCTTGGACCGCCTAAATATTGCAAGGCTAAAAGTGAGAGAGAAAAAAAAAGTGAAAAACAAGAAAAAGGAGCACATCTCACAAACAAATGATAGTTGGTTGTCACACAAAGTTGAAGAAGGAAAAAATATCATATTGACACCAGTTGCATCCGTGTTGTGATGGTTGCAATTGCGCATGGATGCGTTCGCCTGCAACTCGCGCACGTGCGACTAGTATGAAAAATTAAGATCGACACAAATTGCATATGTGTTGCGGCGGTTGCAATTGCGCATGTGAGCGTCGCGTGCAATTGGCATACATGCGACTAGTATGAAAAGAACCCTAGATTGTCACAATTTGCATGTGTTGCGACGGTTGCAATTGCGCATGGGTGCGTCGCATGCACCTAGTAAGGAAAATCAGGTTAACCCCAATTGTGTCGCTTTGTGCCCGTGCAGTTGCCGTCGGGTACAACACTTGCAGTTCATGTCTAGTGATAGACACACAACTAGCCCCGACAACTCCCCTCTCGACCGTGTTGCAGTCACTTTGTGCACTTGCAGTTGCGGTCGAGTTATAATATATGCAATTGCATGTCTGGTGGTGGACATGCAACTGGCCCAACAACTCCCCTCCTGGCCCCATTTGCGATCGCTTTTGTGCCCGTGAAATTGCACTCAGGTTACAATGCTTGCAGTTGCATGTCTACTGGTGGACTTGCAACTGGCCTCGATAACTCCCCTCCTGACTCCACTTGCAATTGTTGTGTGCAAGTGCAGTTGCGGCTTGGTTATAATGGTTGCAGTTGCATGTCTAGTGGTTGACATGCAACTGACTTGGCAACTCCCCTTTGGGACCCAGTTGCAGTCGCTTTTGTGCCCGTGAAATTACAATCGGGTCACAACACTTGTAGTTGCATGTCTAGTGGTAGACATGCAACTCGCCTTGACAACTCTCCGTCGACCCCAATTATAGTCGCGTTGCCCCCCCCCCCCCCCCCCCATGCAGTTGCAATCGAGTTACAATGTTTGCAGTTGCATGTCTAATGGTAGACATGCAACTGGCCCAAGAACCACCTACTTGATCTGAGTTGCGTCTGTTTTGCGCCCCATGCAGTTATTGTTGGATTACAATGTTTGCAATTGCATGCTTAATGAAGACATGCAACTGACACACAAGGTAAGTATTTACGTGATAAAAATAAATAAAAACATTTGCATTCATCATACAAAACAATAAAAATAGCAAAAAGATTTGACAGGCCGCCCCCACAAACATGCCACTAAAAAGAAATATCGAAGGCGCTAGAACGTTTGGCGTTTGATTATGATAAAAAGAAAACAAGCAGATGACAAGCCACAAACATGCCACTAAAAAGAAATATCGATGGCCAGGAGGTTCGGCAATTGATCAGGATAAAATGAAAGCGAGCAGATGACGAGCATCAGAAAAAGATAAAAACATGTCGCGACGAACCGCTCGTGAACGTCTGGCTGACAAATTCATGTGCTGAAATGCTCGAATCACAACGTATTTTGATCTGACGGCTAACGAAGTGTTTACGTATAAGAATAAAAATAAAAGGAAAGTATAACATAAAGAAAAATAATGAAAGAGACAAAACACAATAAGCAACAGAAAAAGTGACCTGTAGAAAAAATAACCAAGGGAGAACAGCGGGGCCGCTTTCCCTATTAACATGCGTCCCCTGGCTAGAACGTGATGTCAAAAGGCCCATACAGACAAAGAAAAAAAGAAGAAAAAGCACGAGTGGTAGCTGCTTGTGTTGGTGCATGCGGCTGGGAACATCAGTATATAGATAAAAAGGAACGTCAAATAAAACAAGTACTGCGCCTGCGTCGTTGTTGCTCAGGTCGCATTTGTAAAAAAGAAATAGCCGACACGAATCTCCAGCCTTTAGATCGGACGATAAAAAAAGTGAATGAGACCAATTTATTTCTTAGCTAGCTGAGTTTCAGCAAAACCAAACAATAAAAAGGAAACTGATTCCTATCATCCGGCTGTAGACAGCCGCCTCGCAAGCGAGGCACGTGTCCAGTAGGTCCCACCACCAGTGCTGCCACGTCGTCCTGCAAGCGGCGACTACGAGGGCGGATGCCAGCGATGCTTTGACCACTGCTGCGACGGGAGGCAACATGCTATAACTGCAATGCCGTGAGGCATGCTTTGACGCTCACGGCACGAGGAGTGCTGTGAAGGTGCCGTGAGGCATGTTCGCCGGCCACGGTGACGAGGTACGTGGTCATTACTCAGTCATGCGGAATTCAGTGATCTTATGGATATTGGGTGCAACCGATGGGAGATGGTCGCACGGGTTATCTTCAACCGGTTTGGATGGCATGCTAATAATAGGCTAGGTGTATAGGCATCGTAGTCTATTGTTAGCATTGTCGGATGTGGCAACTTTTTATCTTTCATACCTTTTTTTATTTTTTGCGCTTCAGCGCTTCTTGGATCTAAGACTTTGTTCCGGATTAATTTTAATAATATGGCTGCATGCATCGATTGATGCAGAGGCCGGGGCTCGATTCCTCCTTTTTCCAAAAAAAAAATGTTTTGACAGTGTATCTATCATATCATAGTTCATACGAATTTGGAGAGAAATAATCATCAAACGTGTATCAGTACACATGAGTATACGTGGATCTCAACGAATGGATCATCTAATAAATAATCTCCCCGGTTAATTGGTGACAACAGCCCAATTAACTTAACTTGCAAGTATATTACTCCTCACTTGCAATTACGTGATGACACGCTTAATTGCTTCACCTGATCAGCTTGGTATATCATCACTTGGGCGAATACATAAATGTAGCATGTGATCCGTGCGGCCCTACAGATTAACCGGTCGTGTTGATCTGTGATTTATATATGTTGCCGTTGGTCCAATCACACCAGAGTCCAATGCTCCATACGTAACGGGTGGACACGTACCAATATTTCATATCTCTACCTAGTAATAATAAAGCGCTGATAACGTCTGGTCGTACGTCGTCAGGGATTTTGCAAAAAAGTCCCTCGGTTTTTGTGAATTCAACCCGCAGTCCCTGTTTTAGTGGTACTCTAGGAAAATGTTTCGATTTTGCACAAAACACCCTGTCGTTTGGAGTATTCCACGCACGGTACGAGCAGATGTGTAAAGGGAAAAAACGCACACGACCTCACACGAAGCACAGGATCGCCTCCTCTCCCTCTCCCCCACGAAGACATCGCCGCCGCCACCGCCCACGCCGGCCACTTCCGGCGAGCTCCGGCGCCGCGCAGCTCGCCCCCGAGCTCCCCACACTCCGCTCCTCCCTCCCCTCCGGCCAAATTAAAAACGATTCGAGCTTGTCTTCTGGTCGCCCGATTGGGCCTTCGAACGTGCTCCTGCCTGGGCTTTGTCCTCGGGCGTTCGTTCGCGTCAGTTCCTAATGATTCAGCCTCTAATAATAATCCCACATCGCTTGTTTACGCCCAATTTCAACAGTTCATATACGTACAAAATAATGGTTTCAACAAGCGACCAAACTAATCAGCAAACAGAGGTGAGGAGGATGAAGCATACACGAATCGATCAAAGAAGGGAACGTTGGTGAAAACAATGACAAAGTCTCATAAACCAGAGGAGGAGGATTTGGGCGCGGCCATGGCGGCATGAGCAGCTAGAAAGAGAGAGAGATGTGCGGGAGCTCGAGGTGCTGCGTCAGAGCAGAGGAAGAAAGGGGACGGACACCACCGCCATCGGCCGGCGGTTCGCTCGACGGACCCGCGATTTGCCGAAGAGCGGGAGAGAGGGGCGGGGAGCCACAAGGCTGGATCTCGGCGCGACCCAGTCCTACTTGCCCCGGCGTCCTCCTCTCCTGGGTGCTGGGTGATGATGGATTGATGGATGAGGAGCAGCGTTGTGGACAAGGGCCACGAAGAAGATAGCTCTCGCGGTGCTTTTTTGGATGTGAGAAAGATGGAGCGAGAGAAGCGAGAGGGATGCAGATGCATCTCAGTGGAGATGAATGGATAAGCATAAGCTAGCTAGCGGTAGAGGTACACGTGGGTGTTACGTGCCGGTCGTTAAGCCCCAACATTGTTTTTGTCAGCCGGTTATTAATATTTCTTGCGTTCGGTCAACACTTAACAGTGTAAAAAAATATTGGGAATGAAATATAATTTCCAAATCAAACAAACCTTTCATTGAAAAAACTACATAATCATAATCATTAGAATTCATTTCGCAAAAAAAAAATCATTAGAATTCAAATCTATTGATAATTTGATAAAATACTTTAAATGAATTATTAAACTCTCGAAGAGTATTTAAGGGCACTCCAACGCCGACCCTGAAAAAACCTGCAACCATCCACATCTCATAGTCTGGACGTGTTTTGTCATCCAATGCCGGTCTATGTCGGTCCGCCGACCGGTCCGAACTTACTTTCTCCCGCAATCCAAAAACAAATTGAGGGTTTTGCGGGCGTCCGGACATCTGCCACCATCGATTCTATCTGCCATGGCCCACCCAACCCCCCCTTCCCATGTCCCTCCAGCCCGAAGTGGTCAGCGCCGCTCCAGAGCACAGATGCTGCATTTATGTCGGCTCAGAGTGACGCGACCTCTCACTGGCACTCTCGCATTGAAGTGGCGCCGGCCGAGACCGCCGCCCGCGCTGTTTCCCGGTGCACGCGACAACTCCATGTTCAAATGGCATGTCATCATTCCGCCTCCCTACATTAAACATGTGCGGTTGCCGAAGAACCTACTCCGACGCCACAAGTCCGTTTGTCTACTGCCCGCAATTAACCACCTCGTCGCTTGCCCTACCATCCGACGACTATTTAGACTCCAGCCCCAGCCATAGCCGCATCCATCCTTCTCCTCACCGCACCAAGACCGCCATGGCCGCTTGAGCTCCAAAGCCATTTGGGACAGCCTCTCATCCGACAAGAACACGGAGATGCCGCCATCCGGCAGGCAGACGGAGGCATGCACTGCGGACATCCCAATGGAATATGTTCGGAAAATTAAAACATGTTCATGATTTTATCAATAGTTCGTGTATTAAAAAAGTTAATGAAATTGACCAAATTTTGCCAATTCAAAATCATGAATGGAAAAATATCCTAAAAATTCAAAATATGTTTATTCATTCATAAAATATCTGCTGATTCAAAAAATGATCATGCATTACAAAAAAAAAAAAATAATTCGAAAAAAATGTTTGTGAACTCCAAAAATTGTTCCACTAATTTCCAAACAATATTCATCCATTCTAGAAATGTTCTCGGATTCAAGAAAATTGTTAAAAAAATGTTCACAATTTTTAAATAAGTTTGCAAATAGTATAAAATGTTCATGAATTCAAAAAAAGTTTCTTGATTTTGGAAAATGTTCAAAAATTTGTAAAAGTGTTCATGAATTTGAAAAATGATCACGATTTCAAACATGTTCACGAGTTTAAAAAAATATTCATGATTTCAAGAAATTGAGAGTGATAATGAATCTCGCTGATACAGTAAAATGTGATCATGGCCATTGGAGATAAAAAAAAATTCTCCCGTTGCAACGCACGGGACCTTTTGCTAGTAGGTTAACTAATGGACTCATAGGATTAATAAAAACTTATCGACTTCTTACAGATAGATTAAACAAACTCTAGTCTATGAACGACCGGTCCTGTGATAGAAACAGGCAGCTGACGTCCAAACTAACTAATGAGCTGAATACTACTACTAATTTGTTTCCGTAATATACTACTACTACTAGTTAATTCGATCTCTTTTGCAATCATGGGAGCATAAACCTCTCGCATCAGTCTGAGCACTACTTATTTCCATAATTATTACACCTCCAGCCAGATATATAAGACGTTACCTCAAAGAACAAATATAAGACAAAAGTAATTGGGACAATATAAAACAAACTTTGATCAAGAATCAATCCAATAATACACGGATTATTTGTAAAAAAAATCAAGATCATCGGTAGTTTCTTTTACTGTCTCTATGTTAGCCAATCTTTTTTTATAAAAATCCAATAATAGCGAAGAGCGTGCATGTGATTGCATTAACAAAAACAGAATTTAGCATAAACTAGCAAACATGCTCGTGCGTTGCAACGGGGATACACTGTATATGACGGCAAAAACGGGCATGGAAAAAAATAAGAAATGATTAAGTGTGTTTTTACCTCCTCATCGCGTCCGTTGTTACACGCATCACGTATAGTATTGATGTCACAAGCATGCTCTCGATCAGTGGCGGAGCTTGGGCCACATCTTAGGAGGGGCAATGGGCTGGGGAGGCGACCCAAACCAAGCTTGGGCCAGATTTCATTCATTCTCTGCATAATTTACTGATGAATAGTGTGAAGAAATTCCATGGGCTGGGGGGGCGACGGCCCAGGTTGGCCTCCACTAAGCTCCGCCACTGCTCTCGATGACGGCGATTCGCAAGTGCTGGCGCCCTACAGTGGATGGAGAAAAGAAGGGCAGAAGAGGAAGGCTTGTATCTCTCAAGCATATATATTTACTAAACAAAATCTATCTGATGCATACCAGTTTGGGTAGAATTGTCGAATTGCTTCCTCTTAGATAACATCTGCATCAGAAAATCCACCACACCAAACATATACATATGTTTAGCAAGGACACAGAAATCAGATTGGTAAAAAGATAGTGAGGATGAATAGAGGGTTTTGAAGATTTCCGACATTGCAAATCATAATAGGTTACAAACTACATCATGCATGTAATTTTATCAAATCAACATGACAAATTATTACAACCTGCAGAAGCACCAAGTATCTTGCCTTTATATATTGACGGTTGAGTGTTCAAAGGTGAGGAGGAGTTCGATGCCACGTTCAATCTGGATCTGATACGTACTCTTCCATGGATTAGTTACGTAGTGGTAGTAGTACTCAAACAAGATATGTGCCACGACCGGCGGAAGAAGGGATTAGGAGGATTATCTAGCATAGGTGCCTAGGAAGAGGCCCAACGCGGCAGCACGGTACGGATGGTGCGTTGCCTAGCACTTCCTTTTGCATATATTAAGAAAGACCACCAATTAATGTACAAAAGAACTGCCTTCGTGTGCTGGCTAGCTCGTGCTATAAGCAATCGGTCGGCCCAGGTTCGAATCATAGTTTATACACATATAGTATAATTTTTACCACGTACGAAAAAACTGGCCAGTCGATAACTATAGTGCTTGAGGCCCAACTTGCTCACACGGACTGCGCTGCTTGAGGCCCAAAATCGGCCCCGACGGCCCACGTGGATGAGTTGTGCGCCCTGCTAGTTGACGTACATAAAAGTGGTGGTCGATAGTTGTGCTGGACATACGAAATTTGTAAATCGGGAAGGGACATACAGAAAACGCCTGATGGACCATAAAATGTGGAGAAACAATCCTTACTTTAATATTAGGTATAGATGAATTAGTTAGTCTCCAGTGGAGATTATTTGAACCCACCAAACCTATGTTTTTCATATTAGTGGAGATTATCTTTACGTATGTCTAATCTCGGTTTCAAAAGTTTTATTTTGATTTTAGTTAGGTTTGAAATTTCTAGGAAATATGATGGCTGCATCAAAATATATGTGGTACCAAAAAAAAACAGGATACAGCGTTCAAGAAAACTCTATTTATACTAACCATGAGTCAAATTGATATGAAACAAGTCAAACATGATGTATTGGTTTCATAGAGGTTTCACTGCAGTTTTAGAATACAAATTCCAAACTTTGTCAAAATGTATCCAAGATTGATCTTGTTTTGAAGATCTTCTGAACACAAATATCCAAATGGGTCATACATTAGACCTTCGGTTCAAAGGATAAAAACCATACAAACATTGGAATCAAATTAAAAAGCATGGGTGGCTGGATAACAAAATTGCACTTTTCCGTCCAAATATACCCACCACTCGGGCCACCAGACTTGGTGCCCCACATTTCATAGAGTAATGAAGGTGGGTGAGTGGATGGAAGGAGAGAGGATGTGGGTGTGTTCTATTTTTACAAATACAATGATGCATCATACATACAAGGAGAGAGGAAGTGCTAAATACATATTAATGCATCACGAATGTTTATGCACAAACCAGAGGTCAATTCACCCTTTTGGAAGGTTTTGATGAAAACTAAAGTTGCATTCTTCAATAGGGGAAGATTTCACATTGGAGATGGCCGAACAACCAAATTTTGGGAGGATACTCGGCTTGGGGACATGCCTCTAGTTTTATAGTATCCCTCTCTCTACAATACTATTGAGCACAATGAAGACTACGTTAGCACTGTGTTATGGTCAAATCCGTTGAATATCCAGTTCAGGAGAGCCCTGATCGGGGATAAGTGGTCTGCGTGGGTGGATTTAGTATGAAGGTTGATACATATCACCCTTACTAGTGTACCGGATACATTCCATTGGAAGTTGACACCTTTTGGACTTTTCTCTGTTAAATCTATGTATATGGATTTAATTAACTCTAGACCAATCTTCGATTCAAAACACATTTGTAAAACAGAAGTACCACTCAAGATTAATTTTTTCATGTGGTTTGTTCATAGGGGAGTGATTCTTACTAAATATAATATAGCAAAACGTAAATGGAAAGGTAGTAAACAATGTTGTTTCTATGATCAGGCGGAACAATGCACCATTTGCTTATTGTATGCCCACTTGCTACTCTCTTATGGCGTACGCTTCATGGGGCGTTCAATTTGCCTCCACCCACCAGTATAACCAATATGTTTGGTAACTGGTTGAGGGGGGTTGAAGCCAAAACTAAAGCACGAATCCGCGTGGGTGTTTGTGCTTTGCTTTCGGCTATTATGAATTGTCATAATGATTGTATTTTTAACAGAGTGAAAGTTCACAATTATTTGCAGGTTATCTTCCACGCTACAGGATGGATTCGTATGTGGTCGTTACTGCAACATGCGGAAGTGCGGGAGCTTATGGCCTCTGGATGCAACCAATGGAAGATGGTAGCACGGGATACGTACAACCGGTTTGGATGGCGGTAAAATAGTAGGCTGTGTGTGTAGGCATATATCCCTATTTGTGCTGGTTGTGCTTGTACTAATTTTTGAGTCATACTTTGATGTTGAAGATTGATATTTTTGAACTTTAATAAATATATGGCTATGTGCATCGCAATGATGCAGAAGCCGAGGGTGATCCTCCT
This sequence comes from Elymus sibiricus, assembly GCA_039707655.1. NCBI lineage: Eukaryota > Viridiplantae > Streptophyta > Magnoliopsida > Poales > Poaceae > Elymus > Elymus sibiricus. Next base: position 13,248,399 of record CM077673.1, on the reverse strand, counting down.
TTTCTTAAAAAATTAGCGGTCGATTGGGCTCCTCTAGGCACTGGAGCCATTAGAAAAAGGCACGTGAATTACACAATGAAACCAGAAATTCATCTTATAAACAACATGATTTAGTAAAAATAAGTAGCAAGATATGTTCATGTATTCAAGCACACAAACCAGCAAAGTCCTACAGCTTGTCTTCAAGATATAGCGAAGCACTTATCTTAGGCTGTTGGCCTACCAATCAATGAAAATTGGAAAAAAACATAATGTCAAGATTTGTTCACTAACGGCGAAGTTTATATTATGTTTTGTGCATTTCACTGTATTGTTAATACCAATCAAGTTTGAACAGAACAGAACAGGGAATGAAAGAACGACACGAGAAAAACAATGTCTACAGAAGAAACTATCTCGTGGTGCCGTGTCAAACATACATTCTGTTAAAGTTATGAAAGCAAAAATACATTTCGTTAAATATATATTCTTTTAATGTTCAATTGGATCAAACACTCACTCCCGAGAAGTCAAATAAACTAAACTTGATTATTTGCACGTGTCAAATTATACTCCATACATTTTGCTTAATTGTTTCGTGGGCAGTGGGTTGCTCCCTCTCCACAAGTCAAACCAATCGGTGGAGGATCTCCTGCGCCTGTAGCCATCGGAGCTAGCACAGCTGCACACAGACATGCAGTTCCTCTTGTTGTCATCAACATCACAGCACAGCATAACACTGCAAAATTAAACACAAGAGGGGCGAACAACTGTGCCAGTAGCAAATGGCCGTGGTAGGAGACGAGTTGAAGCTGCTCGGCGTGTTCGCGAGCCCATATGTTACGAGAGTGAAGCTTCCGCTCAGCTTCAAAGGCCTGAGCTTCGAGGATGTCGAGGAGGATCTCGCCAACAAGAGCGAGCTCCTCCTCACGTCCAACCCGGTGCACAAGAAGGTGCCAGTGCTCATCCACAACGGGAAGCCCGTGTGTGACTCGCAGATAATCGTGCAGTACATCAACGAGGCCTTCAGCGGCACCGGGCCGCCTCTGCTCCCGGCTGACCCCTACGAGCGCGCCGTCGCTCGCTTCTGGGCCGCCTACATCAATGACAAACTCTTAGCGTCGTGGTTGCAGGTGGCGCGGGCTAAGACAGAGGAGGAGAAGGCTGAGGGGTTGAAGCAGACACTTGCGGCGGTGGAGACCATGGAGGTGGCCTTCAAGGCATGCTCCAAGGGAAAGCCTTTCTTCGCTGGTGACAGCCCCGGATACCTGGACGTGACCCTCGGGGCCTTGGTCGCTTGGGTGCACGTTGGCGTGGCGCTGTATGGCATGTCGCTCTTCGACGTTGCCAGAAGCCCTCTCCTAGGGGCGTGGGTGGAGCGCTTCGCTGAGCTGGAGGCGACCAAGGCTGCCCTGCCTGACTTCAAGAGGTTGGTCGAGTTCGCCAAGATGAAACAGGCACAGCAGGCTGCTGCAGCTGCCACCACGAGCATAGGAGATAACTAATTATGATTGTCGGTTGTATTTAAGTGTAGCTGAGTTCATGTCGGTTTGGTTAGTTTCCAGTTCGTGTTCGATTAGAATTGGTAGTACGTGACTTGGTCTAGATTTTATGTGTGCATATGTGTACATGTACTAGGGCGAACTTGATGTACTATAAGATTGTACCGTAAGTAAAGAGCAAAGAAAAAGGCACGTCAGCTGCCGTTGGTCATAAAACCTTTGTGCGTGTGTTTTCTGTCACTATTTCTATGTGATCGATCCTTTCCTTGAGGCTATATACCCAACAAAAACCTTGACAATACCCTTTATTTCAAGTGTCTGTCATATGAGGATTTGTCACAGACGGTTCTTCACGTCATGCACAACCACTTGTAATTGACTTCTGTGTTAAAAAAATTTGCTGTCTTGTTCACCGCAAAACACCTCGCCTTAAAAAGGAACATGTGTCGCTCATGCTGAAAGAGGAGACACCGATCTGACATCGCTCACCCGGGATGGCGTCACCGCTCATGTGGGAACGCTAACACGGTAACCATTATCGACCCTGGCTCCTCGGGTATTTGTGCAGTATTATGGCTTCTAAATGGGCAAACATTCTGTCGACTATCACATGCAGAGACTGGCCGTATAGGACCTCTGATGATACAGCGGCATGCTTGGACCCTTGCGCGCACGGGTGTTATCAGCCAACATGTGGCTCCTGGGATAAGGGGCGGAGCTACACCCCAGGCACGCAGGGCCAGGCCCCGGGCGTAGAATTTCTTTCGCTGCATCTCCCTTTCTCTCGCTGGTAATGTTCTCTTTAGTATTAGTAGTTTGGTTTTTCTGTTTGGTTGTCATAGTGTATGCATTTTCTGTTATTCACAGTGTGTGGATAATTTAATTTCTGAACTTTGAAATGGAATGGAGTGTGTACGCCAATATATATAATGTTTTCATCAGGTGTCGATGAAAATCATATTGATTCATTTTGTAGTAATCAAGGATAAAGAGATTTCATTTTAGGGCGATCATTTCAACTCGAGGGGATCAAGCTATTGAGGGAATTGAATCAACAACACAAAACTGTAGATATGGAATCGCCCCCTTCGATTTCAAGAAATCCGCGTTCAATCTCAACTCCAGGAAGTGACAATCTAGGTATTCCTACTCCTGCTTTAGTATTGACTTTAAATTTTAGATTTATTTAGCAATTTGTATTTATTGGCTATGTTTCCACATGATTTTTTTTTGGGGTAGTTATAAATGCCAAAGTTTTTCCATGTTGCCGATTTTTTTTGGGTCCGGGGCTTGCTTGAATCCTGGCTCCGCCACTGCCTGGGATGCCTGAACTACACTCGTCCGGTATCACGGCTCTAGGACTCCATCTGACCAGAGCGCAACATACACGATTAGAGATCTAAAAATTATATACTGCATCTGATTATGGCAAGGCTAGAGCACGTGTATGGAAGTGTGCTAGTTAGGGATAACCTTTGAGGCACCACGCGCCTTCAAGTCATGGTTGCGGATGATGCTCCTCACCATAATTAAGTTTGAGCATAGGCGCATTGTCATGGTGGCTGGAGGTGCAGGCGATTAATTAGCGACATCGATGCTGCACAGATGCTCCTCAACGTAAATTTGAGCATAAGCGGGTGGAGATGGAGATGATCAGCGAGTAAATGGTCGGTTTGATGGCAGTAGCCTGATCGATCTAGAAGAAGTGCGGTGAGGGCACCGGGGCTTGATGAGGCGGGGAGGCACCGTTTCTACTTGTGCTAGGGCTTGGGGAGAGGGGGCACATCCTTAGGAATTTTTGTTGAGGGACACATCTGTAGGAATTGAAACAGCATGTTCCCAACTATTGAGTCGGACTGTGCATCGCTTATCTCTCGCCTGAAAGCGAACACCCCTGACAGGTCCTGCTTCTTTCATATCATTGCTGACATCAGAGATCTTATGATGCAATTCCAGTCTATTTCTCTGTCGGCTGTCAGGAGAGAATGCAACATCATGGCCCATGTGAATTGGTTGTTTTTGCCAGGACACATGGAGACTACAGGGTAGTAGCGGGAGTTCCCAGTAAGCTGACCTCTATCCTGTCAAATGATTGTAATCTGATGCAAGGCAGTGTATAAGCCTATTGGCTGTTTCTCAAAAAAAAAAATATATATATATATATACATCGGATCGGAGTACCAGATAGATCTAGCCGTCCATATCAAAGGTAACCCTGTCATTTCCTAAAAGGGATCGAAGGATATTTTGATTTTTGATTTGCCCCATAGGGATCCCACAGGTCCCAGCAATGCTCGATCGAGGGGGCAAAATTGAGGCCTGTTTAGCAGTTCGGTGAGCTGCTAAATTTGCCTCACGTCTTACATAGCACATCTCAAAAGAAGAAGAAAAACTACTAAGCTCTAAGATTTGGTTCAGGAATGGCAGGATTGCAGACCTATTCTTATCGCTGATCTTCCATAGCTCAATCAGCATTCTGTGATTTCTGCTCTGACAAATAGTAACTCCATCCCCGGCAGTATGCTTCAGCAGTCAGGGTCCACAAGTGAGGGCATCGGGGAAAGAACTATACCAAACTGATTTAGCAGCAAGTAAATCACCATGCTCATCCCTCAATACACAGCCTGTAGCACCCGAGAGTGAGTTAGAACGGCTGTTAGCCTGTTTCAACACTAATCTGGGAACAAAAAGAATCCCACACATCCACAGGAGGCAGCAATAGAGAAACATTGAGCAATTCAGCTTCAGTGTACACACCCAGCACCAGATATAAATTCATTGTACAAACTCATCAGATACCATGCACCATGTACATTGAGCATTTAGCTACTCGATCGGACAGATACAAAATCCTTCATCCATTCTGCTACAAGCAATCGAACATTCACTCGCACAATTCAACCAAGGTCTTTATTAAAAAATACAATTCAACCAAGGTAATTTTTCATTTTTCCTCATAATTCAATTCAGAGATCACAATATACACAAGATACACTGAGAAGACATAACTTGAGAACAGGGGCGGAGCCAGGATTTGAACATGGGGGGGGGGGGGGGGGGGGGGGGGGGGGTGGGGGGGCGCAAAGAGACAAACCTAGCAAAAATGGTACATGTTTATAGTTTACCTAACACACATAGCCAAGATGATACATGCATGTATCTCTACGATACCTAGAGGCTACAGGATGTGTATGAGTTTATTATCTCTAACGAGTTGAATTCGAATTTTCGACGCCAGTATTTAGGACTGAAACAGATTACAGAATGTTCGTACCTTGAGGAATTGATCAATGGTTAGTTCACTCGAATGATACAGGCGTGTGTATGCCTCCAGGGCCAATCAGCAGTGGCGGTCGAAGCATTGCTGAGCGCCCGGGTTGAAACGAGCAGCGGTGGTGCCGTAGAGGCGCCGATTTCTATGATCTGAATCTAATCTAATAGGAAGAAACGGCAGGCAAGGTAGGAGGCGTGCATGACGGCAGCCCTAATGGTGTCGCTAATCACGGGAGATGGCGCTTCACTAAAGGGCCTGAAGCGAAGGGAGACTTGAATGGGCTTTAATTTTCAATTTTGGATGGCCTTTATTTTCATTTGTGTGACCGGGGGGGGGGGGGGGGGGGGGGGGGGGGGTTCATCAGGTAATGTTTACGGTAATTACTACTCGTTGTTGATCGATAGGGGGGGCCAGGCCCCTGCTCGCCCCTGACCGAGAATGACTACAAATTGTTCCATTGGCATGAAAAAATACGGGCTCGTCCGCTCCATCAGCATCCCAGTCTGCCTTCGCTGCACGATAGATCTCCACACATCGTCCTCCAACTCCTCAGCCAGCGACCTCTACCACCGCGAGACTTGGACGAGGTTACGCTTGCCGATGCCTTCAGGGCCGCAACCGCCGCCACAGCCCACACCCCATACCCGCTTGGTCGCCACCACCGGTACCGCCGCGCGTTTGTCCCCCTGGTCCTGTTTTGCAACCGCGACGTTCACCTATCCGCTCCGCCGCCGCTGCCGGTGCCCTAGTTTGTGAACCTTGGCTACTCCGGCTATACCTTCACTCAGGATAACAAACGTGATGGAGTGGAAAGCGTCCAAGTGAGGCTGGATAGAGCAACGTGCACTGATGCGTTTCAGCAGATGTTTCCGCGGACATCCGGTTTACATGTGGTGACGGAGGAGTCCGACCATATGGCACTGGTCATATGCGTCGCAGATGAACCCAAGGAGATGCGGAGGGGAGCCAGGCCATTTCGTTTTGAGGAAATGTGGACGATGCACGGCGGCTTCGACAACATGCTGCGTACTACATGGGACATGCACGTACGCAGGGGAAGCTGAAGGGTTGCCTGCGCTTTGCTCGAAGCTGTGTAGTGTTGCGGGCGACATGGAACGATGGGCGCGGACTGAATTTTGCTCGGTCCAAAAAAAATTAGATCTTTGCGCGACAAGCTAGATGTGGCACGGCAAGGTGATCGCACGCCCAGTGCCTCACTGGAGGTATGGCATATCGAGAAGGAAATTCATGATCTTTGTGAGATGGAAGAGGCGATGCAGCGACAATGATCGAGGGTCGACTGGCTGAAGGCCGGGGACAGGAACACCAAGTTTTTTAAGAACAGGACCTCGCACCGGCGACGCAAGAACACGATTGTCAAATTGAAAAAACCGAATGGAAGCCATGCAACGACCGATGAGGAGATGCGTGGGATGGCGAGAGATTTCTACTGTGAGTTATACACATCGGAGGCAGCGACTAACTTGGAGGCCATCTTGCAGCATGTTCAAGCATCGGTTACTCCAGAGATGAGCGCCAAGCTGACTGTAGCACGGACGGATGACGAGATCGAACGGGCACTGTTCCAAATGGGACCTACAAAGGCCCCTGGGCCGGATGGGCTCCCAATGCTTTTTTTATCAAAGACACTGGTCTTTGGTAAAACAGAGGTGTGCGCTGCAATCAAGGATTTCTTGCGGGGTAAGGATTTCCCGGATGACTTCAACAATACCGTACTGGTGCTAATCCCAAAGGTGAAGTCCCCGGAGCTACTCACCCAATTCTGGCCTATCAGTCTGTGCAACATGCTCTACAAAATTGCTGCGAAGGTGTTAGCGAATAGACTCAAGCTTATTCTTCCGGTCCTGATTTCCGAGGAGCAGAGTGTGTTTGTCCCCGGTCGGTTAATCATGTTCAATGTTCTCATTGCTTATGAATGCACTCATGCCATACGCACTAGGAAATGGAAAAAAGGACTCTGTGCGGTGAAACTAGACATGATGAAGGCCTACGACATGATTGAATGGATATTTCTGGAGAGGATGATGGGTCAAATGGGTTTCTCTCAGGAGTGGATCCGTATTATTATGCGATGCATTTCTTCGGTCAGATTTTTTGTTCGGATGAACGGAGACACATCATCTTCCTTCCTTCGTTCCAGCGGGTTTAGACAGGGCGATCCACTATCACCCTACTTGTTCCTATTCTGTGTTGAGGGATTTTCCACTCTTCTGAAGAAAGCACAAGACGAGCAGCAGATCTGAGGTGTAGAGTTTGGGAGGGACAGCCCTCACATTACTCATTTGCAGTTTGCGGACAATAGCATAGTGTTCTTCGAGGCTTCAGAGGAGAGCTTGCTGGAACTCCATTCGATTTTGACCACATATGAGCAAGCTTCGGGTCCGAAGGTTAATTATCAGAAGTCATCGATTTTCTTTGGGAAAGGCTGTGATGATGGCCTAAAACAGTGTTGAAAAAAGCTGTGGGCTTTGAGCTCGAAGCACTAAATGAACGCTCCTTGGGGCTGCCAACACTGGTTGCGCGCTCGAAGGATTGGTGCTTCAAATATGTGACGGAGCGGTCAGCAGCAAAAATACATGGCTGGAAGGGCCAAGGGCTCTCAAAGGCCAGTAGGGAAGTGTTGGTTAAGTCGGTGCTGCAAGCAACCCCAACATTCTCCATGAGCTGCTTCAAATTCACCCAAAAAATGTGTCAAAACCTGACATCTATCTCTTGTAAATTTTGTTGGGGAGCAGAACATGGAAAGCGTAAGGTGCATTGGATCAGGGAGGACAAGATGTGCACTAGTGGGCTTCTGAGACTTTGAAGCATTCAATCAAGCCCTCCTCGCAAAGCAGGCATGGAGAATACTTACTAACACAAACACCCTTTGTGCTCAGGTTCTAAAAGCCCGATACTTCCAGGGAACAGATTTTCTCCAAGCATCTTGCCCGAAGAACGCTTCATATACATAGTGTAGCATTCTTTTTGGCAAAGAGCTACTATCGGCTGGACTTGTTTGGCGCATTGGAGATGGTGCACGCATCAATGTGTGGAACGATAGTTGGATTCCGAGTTCTGGTTCGTGGAGACCACTGGGTGCTGTGGACAGTTCCAACATCACAATGGTGCAAGATCTTCTTAATTACTCTGGGCTTGAGTGGGATACTCCTATGCTCAAGCGAGCCATGTTCCCAGCTGGCAATGTCCAAGACATTCTGTAGATCCCCATCGGTGGCCCAGGGCACGAGGACTACCAGGCCTGGAACTTCACCAAAAATGGCGTCTTCACCGTCTGGTCAGCATACCATCTGTGCGTGGATCTCAAACGCCAAAAGGCGGGGTAGCCAGAGTCATCGTCCTTGGTGACGGTGTAGGAGATATGCCCTAGAGGCAATAATAAATGTTATTGATTATCTCCCTGTTCATAATTATGTTTATGTTCCATGCTATAACTGCAATGATTCTCGAGTCTACAAATAAAACAAGGCTTGGAGGGAAACTCATGTGCACGTGTGGGATAATAAACGGTAAAATGTATTCCTAGTCTGGCCTCTAAGACTGGCTCAAGTATTGCATGATGATCCTGTTTTCCTGATCATGGGCATGGCTATGCCGGCAATTTTGAGGGCACAATGTTAGAAGAACATTTGTGTTGAATCGACCCGATTGATGTTATGCTATGAGATACATTCGTCATAAGTTTATGGTTAATAACACAGAGAAGTTAATGTTTGCATAATTCATTAGACCATGAGAGTCTCGAGTTTCTTCATGCTTGCTTCATGAACTTTGGGGTTTGTTAAACGTCATCCGTAAATGGGTGGCTATTACGGCGGCTTACGGGTTCATGGAAAAGTATGTCAAGGGAATTGATAGCTCAAGATTGGGATTTGCTCCTCCGACGATGGAGAGATATCTCTGGGCCCTCTCGGTGTTACGGTATCCATCATCGTCTGGCCAGACACAGGGTGATTTGATCACAGGGATGCCGGAACACGGGAACGAGAAAAGAGAACAATACCGGCAATGAGGTAACTGGCATTGTGGACAAGTGTTGATCCACGAGGATGCCGATGTTTCTCACCTCGGGTACTTGTAACATATCGCGAAGCAACAGGAATAGCTCACGGCAACTGGAGGTTCACTCGAATATTTATTCGTGTGGGTATAGGGATCGATATGGGTGTCCACGGCTCCGATGTTGATCATTGATCGGAAGGGGTTCCGGGTCATGTCTATGCTTCACCGAACCTATAGGGTCACACGCTTAAGGGTCATCTATCTGCTGAATACTAGACAGGGAGTCTGAGAGAAAATCACCGGAAAAGTTTCGGACGCCGGAAAAGTTTCGGACAGCGGAAAAGTTCCGCAGAGAGGTCACCGGATGAGTTCCGGTGAAACTGAAAAGTTGTTTCAGAGGATACCATAAAGTCAAATTGGTTTTGGCACATGCCTGATAATTCTTGGAGGGTGCCAGAATCATTCTGGAAACTTTCTGGAATTTTCCGGGATGAAAACCGGAAATGTTCCGGAGCTGCCGAAACCGCTTCAGATGCTTTTCGCAGATGAAATCACTAAACCGGAATTGTTCCGGCTCGCGTTGAAAATTATTTTGGTGGGTACTAGAATTGTTCTAAGCCCACATGAATATTTTCAGTTCGATCAGACGCTGAAAAATGTCGTCGTGAATAGTGAAAGTGCTTTTTGGGATATTTTTGGAAATCCACCTTTTGGGGCTTTGCTCCAAAAGATCTTGGGGATGACATGGATGGATAGGGGCCAATTTTGGGGCCCCACATGAGGGTGTGGCCGGCCACATGGTGAACTCCTTCATGGAGTCCCCCTTGTTCCTTGGTTTCACCTTTTAGGTCCTTGGGAAGGACTCCTTTCCATGTGGGTTTTGGGTTTTCTTGTAAAACCACCCTACCCCTTGGTTTTCCTATAAATAGGAGGTGAGTGGGCTGCCATCTCACACACTCTTGCTCTCATACACAAAGCCATGCATGATCTAGCATTCTTCTCTCCCTCCCAGCGAAATAGTTTCGTAGAGCCGAAAGGCTGTCTGGGTTCTGGCAGGAACTAGTTCTGGACGGCGAAGCCCTGCCGGATAGATGATATTGTATGTGTGCAACTCTGTAAAGAGATCGTAGTTTCGGTCTTAGTTCGAGAGTGCCTCCCGAAGGGCTGTCCGTGTGACCGTCCGAGTTTTGGAGGTCCTCCCGAAGGGCTGTCCGAGTGACAGTCCGAGTTTCGGAGGTCCTCCCAAAGGGCTGTCCGCGACACCGTCCGGGGGACTGTGCGACCGCCTCCCGGAGGGCTGTCCGCGGGACAGATGAGGGTATACATCCTCGCGGTTGGGAGGTTGTAAAATCCTAGCTGCGGGGATCTGCACCGCCGTTCGTCATCGACTCTACTTCCGCTGCGCTACGAGTCGGTAACGATAATGATCAAACCTTGTATGCAGTCTCCATAGTGGTCCTGGGCTGGTGCGTAGGTCGGAATTTTTTTGTTTTCTGCTGCGTTACCCTACAGTGGCATCAAGAGCCGTGCTATGCGTAGATGCAGGTTGCGATCTAGAATACATAGAGATGTATGGGTGTTGCACAATATAATTAGGTAGTAGATGAGATCTATTGCTGAAAATTATTTGTGCGGGTAGCAGATGAAGTCTGTTACCCGATGTTCTTGTTGCTTCCCTCGAATTTGCATATTTCTGATCTTGATAACAGTATGGTGGAGTTTCAATGTTCTGGCAATCCGCGATCCTGATTGATCAACGAAGTGCTAACAGTTCATTGAATTCCACCGTAGTTAAAAAGAAAGATGAAATTTTGCAGACGAAAGGGCAATGCAGATGTGATCTGCACGGGGGTCACGTGTATGACGAAGTTTAGTATGGGGCTCGAGATTTTATTATCTCGTGTTTCATACACCCTGGAATGTTAATCTAGCGACTTGGATTATCATGCTTGATGATGGACGTTGGTAGCTTCGGTTTGTTTCGAAACCTTAGAAGCCACGTAAAATAAAATTTCGCATGAACCGATTAGAGGCGTCTAACTTGGTTTTGCAGGATGGTTTGCATGTGCATGTGATGTGGTATAGCAGTGTTCATAATAATTTGATTATGTATGAGATGACTATATGATGTAAATTGATTAACATGACCTGCGTGTCATGATTCGGCATGATGGCTGGAGCCATATGATTGCACTTTAATGACCTGCGTGTCAACCTTATGTAATGCACTTATTTTATTAGCTATAGAGATAGCAATGTTATCTTGTGCATCGACAAGGTGGTGGCAATCTTCGCGAAGGTGAACACCGACGCGAATGCCGGAGACGAAGAAATGAAAGACTTCTCCGTCAGAAAGGGCTATACCATATCATGCTATTATGAATTGCCTGAGATGTTTATCCCTTATGATGCACCCTTCTTGATTGCGCAGTAGTCGCTTTTTATTAGGGTGATCTCTCACTGAAATATCAAGTAGTTAGTGTTCTCCCAAGTGTAGCACCGTCACGGCACCTAACTTTTCGGGGCATTGCATGATCTCCATGGGTGCGAACGATTAGGGATGTGTGAGGCGGGTGAGTTGAGACCTCGCAGCGAGATCACTTGGTTGTCTTGACGTTCAGGCATGAAAGTCATGAGCTCGGAACACATGCATCGAAAGATGAACAAGAATCGCATAGAGATGTGATCGGCAAGTTTGCCTACCGATTGAAGTTCACGCCATGGGTGTTCATCTCGAACCGTGACGTTGAATGGATATGCGGGTCTTGAATCACTCACAATCAATTATGAGAGATATTGATTTGAGTGGGAGCGCACTATAGAATTAACTTGTTTAATTCTCAGTGCAATTAATTTTGAACACTGTCTAAGTGTGGTTTGCATAATAGTTGTAGAATAATGGCTCGCATTTCCACCTTCCCTGTTAAAATTGAATAGCTGTTAAATATCTGGTTAAAACTTTACGGTTGGTAACGTAATGTGAGGATTGTCCTCAAGAGTGCCGAGAAGGACTTTGTCCTATCGCATGCTTTTGGTATTCTCCCGCTAATGCTATGGATCATGTGACTCTCGTCCTTCGATCCAAAAGCTAGAATTCCTTTTCAGTCAAATACAATATGTTTGCTTCCATGAGACCCGAACTTCGAAAGTTTGGATAGTTATGTGATATTCATGGAATCTGGAAATTATTTTCAGAGATAGACAAAGGCTAAAAGATATGAGATATCCAAAGCAATGTTTGTTTGCAAACTATTAGTAAAGGAGTTTACTATGCATAAGACTGATAAGAGAGGGATCCAGGAGAACGCCTGTCATATGATGAAAGGTGAATAAAACAACAACTTAAAGAAAAAGGAAGTGTCCGAAGGGTGTTAGTAAGACTTTCACGCCTAGGAAGTCCGGGGCTAACGCCACTCTTAAGTTGGGTGCTTTTTCTGAGAGTAGGAGAAATACTGAAAGTTAAACTGTTAGAAGTATAATGGCAAAAGGAAAGAAGACTGGAATATCCAGCTCATGTATGAATGTCATACAAGTTTTTGATGTATAGAAGGCTGGTTAAAGATATAGTTCTTGGGAATTATGGTTAAACATGTTAATCACTAATTCTTGGGTATTGTGAGTTGATCACAAAGATACCCGCTTGATTGCATTCTGTTGCAACTCGATGTAAGAACTACTATGGCCTGAAAGACTAGCCAGGAATGAGGTTAAGATACACACAGGGAACATAGTAAATGTTACTATACCTTCCATTAGTGTATTCTCTATGTATTTACTTTCATAATTCATTTTAGAGTTTTATACTCTAGCCCATTGCATAAAGTATCTTGCAAGAAGGTTATTCATAAGAGAACTTTTGATGTTCGGTGTTATGAATAACATAAGGGCCATACTTTCATTATTAATGAGACGTATGTTATGAATATTGATAAATAATACATTACCTCTGGGTTTACTTTCATAATTCATTTTAGAGTTTCACGCTCTAGCCCTTTGCATAAGGTATCTTGCAAGAAGGTTGTTCATAAGAGAACTTTTGATGTTCGGTGTTATGAATAACATGAAGGGCCCACTACTAGAAAAATGGCTATAGCCAATATCCCTATTAGTGGCGCACCATGGTGGTGGTGCGCCACTGCTATATAGCAGTGGCGCACCAGAAGCAGGTGCGCCATTGTTATTTTTTTAGTAGTGGCGCACCTTTAGTCCAATGCGCCATTGCTATTTTCCCCCCGGGTCCACCCCCTTTGCCAGGCTTACCAATGGCGCACCTTTGCCAGGTGCGCCATTGCTATTTTAGTTAGCAATGGCGCACCTGGAAAAGGTGCGCCATTGCTATTTTTTCTCCGGGTCCACCCCGTTCCCCAGGCTTACCAATGGCGCACCTTTGCCAGGTGCGCCATTGCTATTTTAGGTTGCAATGGCGCACCTGTGCCAGGTGCGCCATTGCTAGGGCGTAGGTGTGGCGCACCCGACGTGGTCCGCCATTACGAACCTGGGTCAAAGACCCGACCCCACCCATCAGTCTCTCTCTCTCACTCTCTCCCCTCTCTCTCTCGTGCTCCACCCCGATTCCCCACCGCACTCGCGTTAGAAATCGCCGGCGCGCTCGTCGTCCTCCTCCGGCGTGCTCCGCCCATCTCGGCCGCCGCCGTTGGTCACAAACTGCTCCCCTCTCTCTGCTCTTTCTTCCTATCCAGCTCGATATGGGTTTCCTTCCCCAAATCGACCGTTCCCAACCCTAATCCCCGAGCTAGGGTTTCGGTGTTGGTCGCCGCGCATGGCTCCGCTGCTGCTGGCTCGTCTCCGGGCTGGCTCCGGTGTGTCTGCTGGTGGTGCTGGCGTCTCTGGTGCCGCTGCCCCACGCCGCCTCCGCCTTGCTTCCCTCCCGCCACCCCACGCCGCCGGCTCGTTCCCCTCCCTCCGCCCGCTGCCTCGTTCCCCTTCCCGCAGTCCCCGTGTCTCCCCCGCTTGTCCCCTGTGCCGGAGCTCCCCCGCTCGTCTCCCCCGTGCAGCTCCCCAGCGCGTTGCCAGAGCTCCCCCGCCCCACACCTCCCCGCATTCGCCACCCAGCATCCTCCCGCGACAACAGAGCAAAGGTGAGCATGCTTGACTGAATCCCCAAAATGTCAAAACTGAAAATTTTAGTACTGTACTCACTGTGAATTACTCCATTTTTGTGCATTTTTGTGGAATTTTGAAGCATGTACTCCATTTTGGGACACACGCAGGGTGGGATTCAGAGTACTCTATTCTTGATTTTTTTTGTGATTAGAGTGAGTACTGATGAGCTTGGTTCAGTGTAAATCTAGTCTGAAGTCAGTGTAAGTTTAGTGCCCAAGCTTATTTCCATCAAAATTTGTAGTGTCCGGGACAAATTGTAAGCCCAAGCTTCAGAATTTGTAAACAACTGTCAAAACTACTGAAAATTTGTAATCTGTTAGAAGTGTCACTGTCAAAATTTGCTGAATTTCTAAGCAACTGTCAAAAGTACTAAAAAATTGTAGTCTGTCAGAAGTGTCACTATCATCTAGAAAATTTGTAGACTGAATATTTGTCACTGTCTTTGAGCAAATTCAGACCTTTGATGTTTGAGCGTTTGAGACAATTAGTGTTGAGCATAGATCCTCAACTGAATTCTGAAAAAAATAGTGGTGAAAAAATATGCTGTCAACTTGTGAAAAAAGTAGAGCTTGTTCAGTGTACAACCAATTGGTGTCAAGTTGACCATATGTGTCCATATCTAATCCTAGTGAAGAAGAAGCTGGCTGCATGCTGCATGCACTTGCACTTGCACTAGAACTGCAGCAACAACATGGGCATCTTGGCCTTTCTTTCCTCCCATGATGGAGGACTGGAGCAGAGCAGATGAGAGGAGAGTGAGGTCCAGCTCTGCTTGCCATCATCTTCTCTGCAAGCCCATCCCTCTTGGTTGGTTCTCATCAGAAACTGTAGCCCTGCCCACCACAGGAGGATTCGGTGATCAAGTGCCATATTTTGGTCATGTGCTCCAATGCACAAGCCATACACATGGCATTCACAAGGCATACACATGGTATTTAATACATTATGGTACCATGATATTTCATGAAAAATTTATTTGGTTTAATTCTTGTATGCACGGGTATGCACAGATTTCTTAGTTCTTGTATTGCACCCCATGTTTACTGTCAAATCAGTTTTCAGTTTTTGTACTACTCCAGCTTTTGTATGTCCAGGTTCCCCTAAAATCAGTTTTCAGTTTACTGAAAACTTTAGACTTGCTTTTGTACTACTCCATCTTTTGTATGTCCAGACAACCTTGCCCAATTAAATGATAACTGGAAATTGAATGAACATTTAGTATTGATAGTTCTCACTTCACATTAAGCAAATCAATTGACTAAATGCATCTTTAACTGAATTTACTCTAGTTACAGTAGTTTAACTGAATTTTACACTGCATCAGCACATTAAGCAAGCAACATCACTTCTAGTTTAACTGAAGCAAGCATCAAGAATCTTGACAACAAGAAACAAGAAACAATGTACTGAATGCATCTACTGAATTTTCAGAGTGCATCTACTGAATGCATCCATGATCATGCATTATGCATCTAATGAATGCATCAAGAATCAATTGACAACAAGAAACAATCTCATGACCATTATCAGCAGCAGTTCTCATCACCATGATAAGCCAAGCCAGATGCTCTCTTTTTAATTAACAGTAATCCATGATCAGCAGCAGTTTCTTTATAATTTTCACTAATTTTTAGTTAACAGTAATCCATGATTTTGTTCATAATGATCAGCAGCAGTTTTTGTATAATAATGAATGTACTCCATGAATTTTAAGTTAACAACTGAATGTACTCCATGATTGGCACTGTCATGATTCAGTTAACAGTAAATCAATTTCACTAATTTTCGGTTAACAGTACTCTGATGGAGTACCTTCTTCAGAGTGCAGAGGAGCAGCAGCAACAGCAGCACGGCACGGCACAGTCAGAGGTGGAGTAGATCACCTATTTATTTATTTGAACAAGCAGCAGTTAGCCTTTGTTTACTTAACATGAATGTTGTTGTAATCATGAATATGTCCTGAGAATTAGTGTAAGAATGAAGCCATTGTCGGTAGAATGTCTGCAGATGTAGCTCTTTCACTCGTGTAAAAGTTAGTCCTAGAGGTCATTAAGATTATTGTAGTTTCAGTTTTCTCTGACGAGGCATATTCTGTTTACTATATGTTCTTCTGACCTATCAACAGAAGTGTATGAATTCATTAAATGTTCCTCGCAAGGTGTTCTCTTGGGGTACGTCGAAACGCAGCACGTGGAGAGAAAAATCAGTTCAGTATCTTTCAATTAGGATGCGTGCAACATTGGGATTTATATACAGTACTTTTTCCTCTTTCCGTACAACATGAAATGGTTTTTTTGGCATAATATTCGGGGTTGAGGGCATTTGTTAATCACATAGTTATAGCATTCAGTCCAGATAACATCTGCATGTGTTGTACTTTCGAATTTCTGTTTCCATATTAAGTCTCATCTCAAGAAAATTATACTTAATATTGTTTTTGCTATATGCAGGCGTATGCATCAAGTTCTACATTTTCAGGAAAGCGTAAGTGTTCTGAGAACCCTTTCTTCAGTGTTCTACCTTCTCCAATCGTTTGCAGGTCTATGGGAAAAATATACGGTTCTAATTCCAGGCATACTTAAAATCTTTCTTAAGATATGGATGTGGATTTCTTCAGTGTTTTCCCGTACAGATTTCCCTTTTTGATCTTTGTAGACATGCTGCCACAATGATTTTATGATTTAGCAACTTTATTTTTATTTTCTTCTGCAAGAAATGTTCGAGGAATTGGACTGTAGCTGTTAATTCTTTTCTTGATATTTGTTTGGCAAGTTTGTTAGCATCAAACTCTGTTTAGAACTTGCTTCACAGTCTTGGTGGCAGTTTGACTCCCTCCTTCTGTAGGCTCACTTTGTTTCAGGTTATCAACTTCAGTGCCTCATGTGCTTATAGTACTGTAAATAAGTTTTTTTTGTTTTTTTTGCAAATGCTCATATGCTTATGGTACTGTAGATAAGATTTATTTGTTGGTTGTCTGACTTTTGTTACAGAACATGTGCCAATTGTAATTGTGTTTAATAGAATGATTTGTGCAAAACCTTATCCGAGTAAGAATGCAAACCATTATAGGTGCTGAGTAGAATCAAAATTGATACCAAGCTGGAGCCTTTTTCCAGTTTAGTATTTTTGTAGAAAAACTGTATTATCCAATGAATTAATTGGAGCAGGACATGTTCTCTATTTTAACTCAATCCTCTGATCTCTTTCAATTCTTGATCATCATCATTGTTCTATTATTAATTAGATGGAGATGGTGGCCGGTGCAAAAATTCCTCCATCGTTATGTCATTGTAAATGACAGTGAGATAAAGGTAGTTATAACAATTGGAGTTTAGTTATTAAGCAACTGCTTACTGTGATTATGCAATTTTAATGTACATAGTTGTAACAATTGGAGTTTAGTTACCCTGTGTAGTTGCCTTGTCATCAATATTTTCGGTTATTTACCTTGTCAGGGATCTTCCACCACTGCATCACTCGATCAAATGTCATCATGTATCAATGGCACATTTGGGTGCTAGTGCGCGACATGAGGCCAGTTCTATCTTCATGTGAGTTTCTTAAACAAATTTGACTTGTTTCCTTCCTTATTTCCTTGCTTCCAAAGGTTGACAACTTATTTATAATTGCCAGCTTATATCAATGCTCTGAAGGATGTATGGCAGATGTTTCATAATACCATTTTTAATCGAGGCTTGGAGCTAACGATTAGGATCATGATGACAGGAGACATCATTTGTGTTGGACTATTGTACATGTGCTAGCTCGAGATGCTCATCGTGACCGCAGCTCTCTTCTATGTGATGGTAGTTTAGATGATCGACTTTGTAATGTGATATAAATTTGCTACTCGGTCTCGAGACCTAAACTTGTCTAATATTTGAACTTTGTTCGCTATTTTGAATTCGGAGACTAATGTGATGAATTGTATTATGTGATGTTTATACTTGACTGATGGTAATTTATACTGTAATGCAAACTGTATATTATGTGCTTTATTGTATTCTGTAACCTGTGCAAATAAGAGAAAAGCAAAAAAAAAATTAAAAAAAAATTGAAAAAAAAAATTTCAAAAAAAAAAAAATTTGAATTTTTTTTTTGTTAGTAGTGGCGCACCACACCCACGGTGCGCCATGGTGCGCCACTACTACCAATTTTTTTTTTTGGAAAAAAAATTTATTTTTCAAAAAAAAAAAAATTCAAAAAAAAAATTTGTTACTAGTGGCGCACCGTAGTGTGGTGCGCCATTACAAGTTAAAACTAGTAATGGCGCACTGTGGTGTGGTGCGCCATTACTAGTTAAAACTAGTAATGGCGCACCGTGGTTGTGGTGCGCCATTACTAGTTAAAACTAGTAATGGCAGTTAAAACTAGTAATGGCGCACTTGAAGTGTTAGTAATGGCGCACCAGGTGGTGCGCCACTAGTATTTGGATTACTAATGGCGCACCAGAGGTGCGCCATTACTATTTGTTACTAATGGCGTGTTAATAGTGGCGCACCTATAGTGCGCCATTAATAGCAAAAACAGGTGCGCCACTAATAGCCTTTTTTTCTAGTAGTGGCCATGCTTCCATCAAAGATGGGATGTATGTTATGAATATTGATAGAAATATGATACATCCATAACACTGACGCTAAATGTCGCAAGACTAAAAGAATACCACACAAGTGTGGCACTGCATTTGGTCACATTGGAGAAACCCGCATGGAAAATTCCATTATGATGGATTTTGAAGTCGTTTGATTTTGAATCATCTGACACTTGCAACTTTCCTCTGAAAGGTGAAGTGACTGAAATACCGTTCACAGGCCATAAGGAACGAGCAAAGAACATATTGGTAATCATACATTATGATGTGTGTAGTCCAATAAATGTTGTTGCAAGTAGTGGATTTATCTATCTTTAGAAATGACTCAAGTAGATATATGGATATTTACTTGTTGAGACGTAAGTCTGGATCTTTTGAATTCATTCATAAGGTTTTCAAAAATGAAGTAGAAGTTATTGTAACAAGAAAATTATGTTTCTACAATTCGATTGCAGAAAGGAATATTTGAGTTACAAGTTTAGCGAATGTCTGATGAGTTGTGAAAGGGGTTTCATAACTTGCACCTCCTGGAACACCACTGCAGGTGGAAAGTCCGTGAAGATGTAATCAAACCATTTATGACATGGTAAGATCAAAGATGACATAAATAAATTTGCCGTTACCCCTTTTAAAAGGTGATGCTTTAGAGACTACGGCTTTTACACTAAAAAGAGATCCATCGGGTCTGTTGAAATGACGCTATGGTATGGTACGCCCAACCATGTTAAATCTTTTCTTAACATTTGGAATATGGGGCTTGTGTAAAAGGTTACAAACCTATTCCAAATCAGACAAGTGCTACTTTGTAGGTTATCCCAAGTCATTGGGTATTCCTCCCTCACTATACCGAGGCAAATAGTTTTGCCACAAAACGGTATGCTTTTAAAGAGAATAGTTCTTACAAAAGGTGAGTGGGAGGACAGTGCAACTCGACGAGATAACCAGTATCTTCGTCATCAGGTCAAAGGAAAGGAACCTTGGAAGTGATTCCGAAGTTTCCTACTGCGACTGATACGGAAGTTTCTACAATAAAATGTATGGACTTCGGTCGAACTTGCAGCTGAACCTCGTAGGCAAGGCTCGTGCAAACCTCTCAGGTGCGCTAACGAGATATTGTTGTTAGACAACAGCATACCTACGATACACAAGGAAGCAGTGATGGGCCCTGACTCCGGAATTGGCTAAATGCCAATACAATCCGAGATAGTTTCCATATAAGTGATTCGAGATTAAAATCTTGATACACCTTTCGGAAGACTTAGAGTCTAACGAATATTTATGGAACTAAAAACTGACACGGATAAAATGTTTATCCATAAAGCTCGACTTGTTGCAATAACAAGTTCAAGGAGTTGACTACGATGAGATTGTCTCACCGTAGCGATGCTTAAAGTCGGTTCGGGTTGAACTAGCAATTAATAAATATTTCAATCGTGAGATATGAAACATGGCTGACGAAAGGATTTCCATCTGATGGAAATGAAACCTAGGACTTGTATGTGATACAGTCCAAAGTAATTTGTCGATCCAGAGGATGCTAGTAAGTATGCAAACTTCAGAGTTCCAGCGATGGACAGAAGAGAGCAAAGTGGAGTTGGAATCTTCGTTTTTGATGGAATGGTCAAAGGGGTTTGACTTCATCAAATGGGTATCGAAGATGCTTGTGATTCAAGAAAGTAAGTGGGAGCATAATAATATTTCTAAAAACCGTGTGTACTTGACACATTGTTAATTAGAAATAAATTTCTTGACACGAATTAGGACTTCATTCGAAAATAGTTTTTCGATGAAGTGCTTAGGCTAAATAGCCTCAATATTACGCATGATGATCTATGGAGATAGATTTACCTAATGGGGCTAAGCAATGAATACATATTGACAAGATGCTAAAAACTTTTTGGCATTTAAAAAGCCAAGGAGTGATTCTTGCCGAAGTCACATGGAAAGAGTTTTTGCAAGACTCGGTGTCCCAAAACACTGATGAGTAAAATACATGATGGAAATTCCACACACTCTTGTGTTTGGATTAATCATGTATTCCATGGTATGTAAAACAACCAGATATGTCCAATACTCCAAAGTTGTTGCGAGTATAGATACCAAAGTGATCAAATTACTGATCATAGGACAACAGTGAAAGATGTCACTGAGTACTAGAGTAGTACTGATGACATGTTTTCTCGCAAGCAGAGATTATGAAGTGCTCGTTGTAAGTAATTACATCGATACAGTCTTCATCAATGCTCCATGCGATTTTCGATTTAAGTTAAGGGTTTTGTGTAATACACAATATGGTGGCACGGTAGTTGGAAATTGTTCCAAACAAAATACTGTGGCGAATTCTATAACAAAGGCTAAGTATGTTGACGCTTTAGAAGCGACAAAGAAGGTGTTGAATCATATAGTTCATTCATGAACTTAGTATGGTTCCAAGATGGTTTTGATCTATGGGACACTATTGCAGATAGTTGCTCCATAGCTCAGTCTGAGGAATCAGGTTTCGACCAATGATACACACATATGCAAAGCCAAGTCGACACAAAATATGAATTTTGTGAAAGCGTGAAAACGCGAGGATATGCAAAGTTACACACGGAGCTGACGTTGATAGATCCGTTGGACATCAGGCTATACCACAAGCGAAGCATATTTTACACCGGTATGCCATAAGTGTAAAGTGCATTAGCATTGACTAGATTATTGACTCTAGTGCAACTGAGAGTCTGTAGGAGATATGCCCTAGAGGCAATAATAAATGTTATTGATTATCTCCCTGTTCATAATTATGTTTATGTTCCATGCTATAACTGCAATGATTCTCGAGTCTACAAATAAAACGAGGCTTGGAGGGAAACTCATGTGCACGTGTGTGATAATAAACGGTAAAATGTATTCCTAGTCTGGCCTCTAAGACTGGCTCAAGTATTGCATGATGATCCTGTTTTCCTGATCATGGGCATGGCTATGCCGGCAATTTTGAGGGCACAATGTTAGAAGAACATTTGTGTTGAATCGACCCGATTGATGTTATGCTATGAGATACATTCGTCATAAGTTTATGGTTAATAACACAGAGAAGTTAATGTTTGCATAATTCCTTAGACCATGAGAGTCTCGAGTTTCTTCATGCTTGCTTCATGAACTTTGGGGTTTGTTAAACGTCATCCGTAAATGGGTGGCTATTACGGCGGCTTACGGGTTCATGGAAAAGTATGTCAAGGGAATTGATAGCTCAAGATTGGGATTTGCTCCTCCGACGATGGAGAGATATCTCTGGGCCCTCTCGGTGTTACGGTATCCATCATCGTCTGGCCAGACACTTTGTGATTTGATCACGGGGATGCCGGAACACGGGAACGAGAAAAGAGAACAATACCGGTAACGAGGTAACTGGCATAGTGGACAAGGTGTTGATCCACGGGGATGCCAACATGTCTCACCTCGGGTATTTGTAACATATCGCGAAGCAACAGGAATAGCTCACGGCAACTGGAGGTTCACTCGAATATTTATTCGTGTGGGTATAGGGATCGATATGGGTGTCCATGGCTCCGATGTTGATCATTGATCGGAAGGGGTTCCGGGTCATGTCTATGCTTCACCGAACCTATAGGGTCACACGCTTAAGGGTCATCTATCTGCTGAATACTAGACAGGGAGTCTGAGAGAAAATCACCGGAAAAGTTTCGGACGCCGGAAAAGTTTCGGACAGCGGAAAAGTTCCGCAGAGAGGTCACCGGATGAGTTCCGGTGAAACTAAAAAGTTGTTTCAGAGGATACCATAAAGTCAAATTGGTTTTGGCACATGCCTGATAATTCTTGGAGGGTGCCAGAATCATTCTGGAAACTTTCTGGAATTTTCCGGGATGAAAACCGGAAATGTTCCGGAGCTGCCGAAACCGCTTCAGATGCTTTTCACAGATGAAATCACTAAACCGGAATTGTTCCGGCTCGCGTTGAAAATTATTTTGGTGGGTACTAGAATTGTTCTAAGCCCACATGAATATTTTCAGTTCGATCAGACGCTGAAAAATGTCGTCGTGAATAGTGAAAGTGCTTTTTGGGATATTTTTAGAAAGCCACCTTTTGGGGCTTTGCTCCAAAAGATCTTGGGGATGACATGGATGGATAGGGGCCAATTTTGGGGCCCCACATGAGGGTGTGGCCAGCCACATGGTGGACTCCTTCATGGAGTCCCCCTTGTTCCTTGGTTTCACCTTTTAGGTCCTTGGGAAGGACTCCTTTCCATGTGGGTTTTGGGTTTTCTTGTAAAACCACCCTACCCCTTGGTTTTCCTATAAATAGGAGGTGAGTGGGCTGCCATCTCACACACTCTTGCTCTCATACACAAAGCCATGCATAATCTGGCATTCTTCTCTCCCTCCCAGCGAAATAGTTTCGTAGAGCTGAAAGGCTGTCTGGGTTCCGGCAGGAACTAGTTCTGGACGGCGAAGCCCTGCCGGATAGATGATACTGTATGTGTGCAACTCTGTAGAGAGATCGTAGTTTCGGTCTTAGTTCGAGAGTGCCTCCCGAAGGGCTGTCCGTGTGACCGTCCGAGTTTTGGAGGTCCTCCCGAAGGGCTGTCCGAGTGACAGTCCGAGTTTCGGAGGTCCTCCCGAAGGGCTGTCCGCGACACCGTCCGGGGGACTGTGCGACCGCCTCCCGGAGGGCTGTCCGCGGGGCAGATGAGGGTATACATCCTCGCGGTTGGGAGGTTGTAAAATCCTAGCTGCGGGGATCTGCACCGCTGTTCGTCATCGACTCTACTTCCGCTGCGCTACGAGTCGGTAACGATAATGATCAAACCTTGTATGCAGTCTCCATAGTGGTCCTGGGCTGGTGCGTAGGTCGGAAATTTTTTGTTTTCTGCTGCGTTACCCTACAGACGGAACATAAGGGATGGATGGAACTTTGGGGCACAAATGTTCCCGTGAAGGCAAAGATTCACACGTGGAGGCTTATAAGGAATGGACTAGCAATGGGTTCTGAGCTGTAGCGTCGATGTATCAAGCTCGGTGTTTTTTGCCCTATGTGCGAGAGAGAGGAAACACCCATCCACCGTTTCTGGATGTGCCCGTACACCAACCACTGTTGGGCGCTGGGTAATGCTAACAGGGGAGAGCATTCATTCTGTCCTCCGGAGATTGGGGCAGCACACAATGGCCTAAAACACTGGCTCCTGGACTGGTTTGGAAAAGCAAAGGAGGCGGATAAAAGTGTGATCATCATGATGCTATATCACATGTGGTTGGCGAGAAATGCTACTAGAGACGGGAAGAGCATTGAAGATGCACGATCTTTGGTCGATCGTGTTTGGAGACTGTAGGAAGAATGGATCGAGGTATGCTTCGCGTAATGCTCCATGGTATGCTGATTATGCTAATTACATTGTTGCTAAAATTTTACCACCTAGTTTCACATACAAACAAAAGAAAAAATTCTTCTATGATTTAAGACATTACTTTTGGGATGATCCACACCTTTATAAAGAAGGAGTAGATGGTGTTATTAGATGTTGTGTACCTAAGGATGAACAGTAACAGATCCTACATAAGTGTCATTCAGAGGCATACGGAGGACACCACGCTGGAGATAGAACTGCACACAAGGTATTACAATCTGGTTTTTATTGGCCTACTCTCTTCAAGGATGCTCGTAAGTTTGTCTTGTCTTGTGATGAATGTCAAAGAATTGGTAATATTAGTAGACGTCGGGAAATTCCTATGAATTACTCTCTTGTTATTGAACCATTTGATGTTTGGGGTTTTGATTATATGGGACCTTTTCCAAAGTCCAACGGGTATACTCATATTCTAGTTGCTATTGATTATGTTACTAAGTGGGTAGAAGCTATTCCAACTAGTAGTGCTGATCATAACACTTCTATTTAAATGCTTAAAGAAGTTATTTTTCCTAGATTTGGAGTCCCTAGATATTTAATGACTGATGGTGGTTCACACTTTATTCATGTTGCTTTCCGTAAATTGCTTGCTAAGTATGATGTTAATCATAGAATTGCATCTCCATATCATCCTCAGTCTAGTGGTCAAGTAGAATTAAGCAATAGAAAAATTAAATTGATCTTGCAAAAGACTGTTAATAGATCTAGAAAGAATTGGTCTAAGAAACTTGATGATGCATTATGGGCTTATAGAACTGCTTACAAGAACCCTATGGGTATGTCTCCGTATAAAATGGTTTATGGTAAAGCATGTCACTTACCTCTAGAACTAGAACATAAAGCTTATTGGGCAATTAAAGAGCCCAACTATGATTTCAAACTTGCTGGTGAGAAGAGGTTATTTGACATTAGCTCACTTGATGAATGGAGAACCCAGGCTTATGAGAATGCCAAGTTGTTTAAAGAAAAAGTTAAGAGATGGCATGATAAAAGGATACAAAAGCGTGAATTAAATGTAGGTGACCATGTCTTGCTATACAATTCTCGTTTAAGATTTTTTGCAAGAAAACTTCTCTCTAAATGGGAAGGGCCTTACATTGTCGAGGAAGTATATCATTCCGGTGTCATCAAGATCAACAACGCTGAAGGCACTAACCCAAATGTGGTAAACGGGCAAAGAATCAACCATTATATCTCAGGTACTCCCATAAATGTTGAAACCAATATTATCAATACCATAACTCCGGAGGAGTACATTAGGGAGGCCTACCAGAACGTTTCAGACTCCGAAAAGGAATAGGTACGTGGTATGGTAAGCAAACCGACTCCAAAACTTTTCCAATAAACTTCAGGTCGGTAAAAAATCATTATATAATCTCTCGAAGGTTTGGACCTTCGTATCACGACAATACCTCCTGTTTTCGTGTTGAGCTGTTTCTACAGCAGATTTAGAGCAAGATGTCTTCGCAAGAGTCGGTAGGGGAGAGCCGTGTCTCTCACCTGACATCGGGACCCGGAGCATATAGCGAAGCCAGCCACTTCGGGCAGGCCATGGAGGAAGAGATGGAGGCTGACTTGAAAAGGATGGATGCCATGGAGGAAGACCAGGAAGTTACCTCTCGTCTACAACCTGGAGCCATGTTGGAGGAACTTCGGAGCTCAGCAATTCCGAATTTGGTCATCCCTCCCAATGCTAAATTTCTTACTTATGAAAATATGAAAAAGAGTGTTGCTTCTTCCCCCGCAGCAATGAAACATCCATGGGTGATGGGAGCTCTAACCGTCACTGGAAAACTTCGCAAGGAAATAATGGATGTCAGACAGCAAAATAACAAGCTTGAGGAGGAGAATCGCATTTTGAGGGGCATCATCGCCAAGAATATAACATCACCACCTCCAAAGAAAGACAACTAAACACATGGGTATGGGCACTCCCCTTGGCTTGTGCCAAGCTTGGGGGAGGTGCCCCGGTATCGTATCACCATCACATCTTTTACTTTTATCGTTTTTCTCAGTTCGATCCTTTTGGTTATATCTTGATCTAGTAGAATAAAGTCTTTAGTGTGATCTAGTTTTGAATTTTGCTTTTTGTTCCCCTTATGTAATCGAGTCGGAGAGTTATATAATAAAAAGTAGTTTTGAGTCGAGGGCTTTGCTTGCTTGCTATGACCTGGAGAAAAATAAATAGAAAGAAGTATAGAATAAAAGCAAAGAGTATATATGATGATCTTATGGGGAGTGATGACTTCACATATAAGAAGTATGTCGATTGAAATTTGTTGTGAGTTGACAAACATAGGGATTGGTCATTGTTGCAATTAAAAGGAAGTAATAAAGAAAGAGAGGTTCACATATAAATATATTATCTTGGACATCTTTTATGATTGTGAGCACTAATTAAAATATTATATGCTAAGAAGTTGATGTTGGACAAGGAAGACAACATAATGGGTTATGTTTGCTTATTTCCGAATAGAAGTTATATGGTTATAGATCCTTTAACATGTGACGCTTGCTTCCACCCCATATCAGACAAAACTTTTGCACCAAGTAGAGATACTTTATTACGAAAATTTTAAGGAAATTTAAATGTTCATACTACATACTCCATAGTCCATACTACCTATTTGGCTATTTCTAAGGAAAAGTAGGTATGTACTCACTAGAAAATTTTCTGTCACTCTACAAGAGTAATCAGCGTATACTACTTATTTGGTTATTTTCTAATAAAAAGTACTCTAGTAGCTACGTATTCACTAGAAAATTTTCTTCCAGCGAACAAGAGATTAATTAGCGTCAACGTGGTTATCCGATAGACAGTTTGTTCAACGTACGTAGGCAGGAATTGAGGAGGTGGTTGAACAGACGCATCACTTGCCGGATTATTTTATTGCATAAACTAAATTAGTTGCTTCTGTTTGGATTTCACAGCACCAGCACCCGTTAAGCCAATCTCTACCCGGTTGACTTGTGCAATGGTGGAGGACAAACAACTAGGTGATAACTACCTCGTAGATAAAATTTGTCATATACTATATATATATAGAACTGGACTATTCTGTTACTCCCGGCCCTATAAGGCCTTGTACAATGCTAGGTGCTTAGGGAGGTGCTTAGAAAAATAAACCGGGTTTTGCTGAAGCACCGGTGCCTATTTCTACAGAAAAGACGCCTAACTAAGCGTCTATCCTGTACAAATAAGCACCAGTGCTTAAGAAAAGTCTGGTTTATTTCTCTAAGCACCTCTCCTAAGCTCTTTGCATTGCATTGTACAAGGCCTAAGGAGCGAGCGATCACACGCGAACCTGACCGACCCGAAACGAAAAAAAAAGCTGCACTGGAGCCCCGTGAGACCCCCATCGTTCCATACCCACGACCCGATCCTCCCCACCAGCCCGCCGCCGCTCGACTCCCACCCAGCGCGCCGCCGCCCAGCTCCCTCTCCAGCGCGCCGCCTCCGGTTCCCTCCCCAGCGAGCTGCCGCCAACCCCCCCGCCGCCGCGCCGCCATCTCCCTGCCCCTGCCGCCGCGCCGCCATCTCCCCTGGTCGCCGCCGCACCGCCATCTCCCCTGGTCGCCGCAGCCGCGCGGCCATCTCCCCTGCCCCCCGCCGTCGCGCCGCCATCTCCCTGGCTCCCGTCGCGCCGTTCACCACCGGGTGCCCCTGCAGTGCTACCTCCTCCCGCCGGTGGGGCTCCGTCGCTGCAGCCCCCCAGCCGTTCACTGCCGCCACCCGGGTCGTTCAACGGGCATACAGCAAGCAGCTCGACGCCACAGCTTAGGAGGCTGCCTCCTTTCCCTCCCTCCACATCGTTCTGGCCGATCTCCCCAATCTGAACCGCACGAGAGGTACATCCTGTACAATAGGAGGAGGATCTTGAGATGCTGCTGCTGCTATTTCTTTATATTCGTGACATGTCGCTACACAATCTTGTCCTATTAATCCATTTGAAGTTTTGTCAGGTTTGGTGACTCCTCTCCCTTTCTCTTTTCATGTAATCCATTCAGGACAAGTTCAAGTATAGGTAAGAAGATTCTCACCACAGAGAAATTGATCTGGAGCTCTTCAGTTTGACAATTTTTCAGTTGGTGTGGAGCTTGTCAGTTCGGCAGTTTTTCAGTTCGTGTGGAGCTTTTCATTGTTTTATGCAGATAAAGCTTTATAAAAAATGCACTAAAAATGTTCTGTTTTTGGGTACCTCACGGCTTTGTGTAGCTATTGTATGTCTTCTGAATCATGATGCATGCTTTTCTTTTGTACATATCTTTAGTGCGCGTGTCGAAGGCTAGTAAGTTCTACTGCCGGTATATGCCAAGTTCAGAGATGTTGCCGCCGATGGCATGGAGCGAGCCGCGTCTCGCACCCCCACCAGCTCCAGGTCACGAACTCCACTGGCTGCAGTTCACGGCCTCCGCCAGCTGAAGGTCCTGAGTATCATTTTTCTCTGGAGTCCATGTATCGAGATATGATATCTGATCAGTTCCACAAAAATTTGGAGCTAAATAGCTTAGCTGGTTCGGTTGTACTGACCCATTCGCCTGTTTTACTACCTCTCTAAATAAACTTGCAAGAATGACTAACACGTGAAAAATAGGAATTAATGTTTAAACCAGTACATGCTCCTCGTTGATAAAATCGAGTCCATTCAAAGTAGTCACAATTGGACTAGGATGCTATGTTCCATCGTTATCTAACAGTGCATACATTGTTATCTAAGTGCAGGCCATCGTTATCTTACAGTGCAGTATGTCGTTATCTTACAGTGCAGTACAGTAAATCATGATCTTACATTTTTACAGGAACTGCAAGCTATATACAGAATTTATACAGAAAAGTGCTGCAGATACATGACTTATGAGGCTACCAGAGGCTACTACACCTCCAGATTATTAACAGCCTGCTACTTACTTGCTTCCAACTCACTAGTAACACATTCTAAGGTTCCTAATCGGCTACTTCAGAGCGCTGTTGCTATTCTGTGTGTAAAGGTCCTCATTTTGTTGATGGTGGCATCTTACAAAGAAAAGGTAACCTGCTTTTACTTATTATTCTTGTTCTTTGCCCTTCAAATACGGAAGTAGAATCAATGTTAATAAGCATTTTCACAACTTCTCTCACTGTCGGTCGCTCAGAAGGTGCTTGAATAATTCAAGCAATGGCAAATGTTAAAGACCTTTATTATAACTTTTGATGCATAGTTGCCAACTTTTAGATCACGAACCACTGTAGTATTTCGGTGAACAATGGGATCAAACCCATTTTGATCATGACATGATCAAAAATGGAATGGTGGGAAGTAGCAGGTTCTGTTTCTAGTAAATGGGACCACGGTCGGCCTTCTGCCCAGGCAAACCCCTTTTCTTCCTCCCAGGCACAGCCGCGACATCCTTTTTAGTCCAAATCGACCGCTGGCTGCCTTCCAAGTTGAATCCCTTCTACAATCTTCGCCAAAGCAGCCATCCGCTCTATTCTAAAACTACCACCAGCCTGTGCCATGTTCGCCTAGCTCCATGGCCAAAGCAAACGGTGCAGGGCGTTTTCGCTAGCTCTCTTTGTTTTTGTTTCTGTTCCTAGCTGCCACAGCATCGCTTGGTTTTAATGCTTTTAAAAGAGTTCAATTAATATATTCTGAGTAGTTCAAATACAAGAGTCGAGAAAAGTACAGAGTTTTGACAGAGCTGGAAGAGAGTTTTGACAAAGTGGGAAGAGAGTCGTTCAGTACTAGAGCACTCGACCAAAAAAATCAATGTTTTATTAGGATGGTAGGGGAAGAGAGTAGTCCGAGATAGCAAGTTCATTGCACAAAAAATGCTGGGAAGTTCATATGAAGTAGGAACAACTAGATAAAAAGGTTTACCCAAAAAATACCTTGGCAAATTCACATGGCAGACACCTTGGGGTAAGTACAGATTTTTTTTTCCTTTGTCCACAAATCAGCGATGGTACTAATACATAAATTTTTGTGTATGTGATGAATTTCTATAATAAGTTCAATATACAAATTTTTAGCAGTTCATTTTGTATAAATGAAGTATTTTAAAGTACATAACTTTTTAGGTTTCGTTGTGAACTTGTGATGTTACTGCACATGAACTTGTTGTTCTTTTTACATGAACTTGTGCATGCTAATTGGTGGCTGTTGTCTGGAGTTTCTGAAACACAATCATTAACTTCTCTTGAAGGGTAAAAGGGAGCTTATATTAATCAGGAGCAGCGGATTAACAAATTGTGTTCACACAGGGCATAATGGGGGATGGCATGCTCGCCGATAAAAAGAAGTCACCATGAATCCTGGAGTGCGTGGCTAGCTTGTGGGCTACCCGATTGCTCTTCCTGCTAATTTTCCTGATAGAGCAGGACGCGAAGTCTCTGATGGATCTCTTGGCTTCATCATACACCATGCACCACCTAGACGTGTTGACATCAGGTGAGTTAACTGCCGAGACAATAGCGGCTCAATCAGACTTAATGATAATGTGTCCAGAGAACACTTGTTTCATAAGTTCAATCCCAGCAAGCATGGTGGGGCCTCAGCTTCCTCCGCATCAGTGCAGGGAGGGGTGCTGACCCGGCGCGGCGGGGAAGTGTGGAGGCGCAAGTTGCTCCGCAACTGAGGAAGGCGCACCCCGGTGCTCGCCATGGCTGAAGACGGCCTCCAACCACCGGGCCGAAAGCAGCCAGCCTTTGTTCGCATGGGCGTCTGCTTCCTGCTTCACCTAGGTATGCGCCACCACCCGCCGCGCTCGATGCTCCCTACTCCCATAGCCGTCCTCAGTTCAACCTCATGGCGTCGAGATGGTCGAGTTAGTCGCGAGCAGCAGTCCGCCGCCGCGTGCCGCCCCCTAGCATCACGCCGCCGACACCTTCCTCCACTGCCTCGGCCACCTGCTCAATTGAAGAAAGCAGACACTTTCAATCAAAGTGTCCCGTTTTCCTTTGCTCCTGCAGTCCACCGTACCTAGAAACTAGATTTTTATCTGCAAAATCAGTTCACCGTACCTAGAACAATCAGTTCGGTCCATCTCCTGATTCTGAAAATATAAATTGTGTTTACTGCCAAAATTGATGCTCTGTAGTTCACCATGTATATATGTCATCAGTTCAAAAAAGACGTACAGAAAAAGTTCAATTGTATGTGGTAAAACCCAGTTTGGTTTTATACTATATGTCAGATTATTACAAAATACAATAAAAGATTTTGCTCATGTGGCTGTAAGCTCTAACCATATGGCAACAAAGAGAGAACAAGTATGAAGTATTGTTGTTTCCGTATTGTTAAGTTCAGTATGTATTCCGTTTTCAGTACGTAAACAAACACACAAGATATTTATAAGAGCAAAAATTACAAATGGAAATCTACAAGTTCAACTACATATGATCTCCAGCAGTTCTTCAGTGCGCGATTCCATGCTACTTATATGAGAATAATTGATGGTCTATAGGTGCTTGTTGAAATGCTTATGAGAACCAATTTTTGTTGTTTGGTATTTGGTATAATAGGGCAAAGAAAGGATACCCTATGTTTCCTCTTGGTGAATAGATTTATTTGAAGTTCCATTTTTCCAGCAAGTGTATGGTCCGATTTTCTTGAAAATGTTATAAAAGCCACAAGTGCTGCTGCAGCAGTGCCGCAACACCTCCGGTTTCTCTTTGGTATATTTTCCATATGATCTGCAGCAGTTCTTCAGTGCGTGATTTGACAAAAAGACCATCAGTTCAATTACTAAATTACTAAATATATTTTTTTGTTCAGTTCTCAATTACTAAATTTAGTTTAGTACAATTCTTGTTATAGTTCCAGATCAGTTCAATAGTTATAGTTTCAGTTTATTTTATTTCAGTTCAATTACAAGCTGATGTTCAGTTCCTGATGTAGTATTATTGAGACCATCCTATAATATCTCCTCTCAATTTTTTGTTAGCAGATGTGATGCGTAGAAACATCACCTACACACCCCCTCCATTCATGCACAGTACAGGCTTCTCCGGCCGCCGCGCTGCCTGGATCCAACGAGGCTACGTCACACCGGCCCCGGATCTGCCCACTTCCAATGAGGCTGCGTCACTCGCCGGCGCACCTCTGCCTCGTCGTGGGCAATGGATGCTCCTCCGTAGGTCAACCTCCTGGTAGAGGGTAGTTCGATGCTCCCTGTCGTGCTACGTTCAGCGCTCCCTCGAGCTCCACAAGAACTTCTTTCTGTGTTGTGGTAGTATCGAACTCGTGTAATAGCTGATTCTGTACTGCTGTTGGTTGCATTGGTGATGCTTTTACAAAGTGTGGAGACAAAGATAGTGTCCTCTTTTGCTTGTACATCACAGTTAGATGTTTGTGCAAGAAAGGAAAAATGGTTTGAATTGAAAACATTGATCAGTACGAGTTAAAAACAGTGATCAGTTCGATAGTGCTCTCTCCTGCCTATTTTGGTTGATGTCCATGAATGGAGAAAATATTGTATGGGAGTGTTTAATTATTACTAACATATAAGTTCAAAAAATAAAACGCAGTTGGTTCGTCTATGAAGTTTGAGAAAGTTCGTCTATGGACCTGAGGAATATATGCCCAAAGGAAAAACACAACACATTTATTCGGGTAAAAAGTTTATTTTAGTTCAGCTACACAAACCATGCAGGTTCGGTGATGATGATACCACAAGTTCGAACCAAGAAAACAATAATGAATTAAATCCAAAAACTTTCAATTTATATAAGTTCAAGTGCTCATCCACACACAGTAATTCAAGATGGTAAAAGTTTAAAATGGTAAAAGTTCAAGTGGCAAAACAAGAGAAGTCCAGAACATCGTTGAAAAAAAATTCGACTTAAAAAAAAAGAAACACACAAAACAATTTCTTTTTGAAAGAAATATCATTCAGTTTAACGATATAAACCATGCAAGTTCGGGACTATAATACCGTAAACCGTTGAAAAGTTACAATGAAAATCATACCGAAAAAATAGAGCAAAGTCTAGTTTGTGAAAAAACGCTCAGTACAAACCCATGCGGACATCAGTTCAAGAACCATTCAAAATTACTCTACAAAAGGTAGCTCAGTACAAACACACACATATATCAGTACGAGTACTCTATTTTTAGGACGAGAAAACAACACGATGGGTCTCACCGTATTCAAAATTACTCTTAAACAATTATGAATTTGAGAAAACGTTCAACATGACTAAGTTGCGCATTTTTGATAGCTTTCCAACGGTATATTATTTGTCCCATTTCGACAAACTTTTAAAAAAAATCGCGTTCGAATCCAACTTTCACCGTGTTCGAATTTGAATTTAAACCGTAAGGAATTAGAAAAAACTTTCTATACGCAAAAGTTGCGCATTTTCCATAGCTTTTCAACGTTGTATCATTTGCATCAATCCGACAAATCGTTTGCAAAAAATCACAAAAATACGTTTCGCCCAGAATTTCACCGTTTTCCAAATTAGTTTTAAATCATACAAAATTTGAAAAAACATTCTATATATGGAAGATGCGAATTTTCACAAGATTTCCAACACCATCTCATTTGCTCAATTCCGACAAACCGTTTGAAAATTAACTCCAAAATACGATTCACGTTTTTGGTTTTTACAAAAATGATTTTTTGAAAACTGCTCTTAAACCATAATTTTTTTGCAAAAACAAATTATATGATTGTAATGTAGATGTCAAGAGCTTTCCAACGATATATTACACACCCCGTTTCGACAAAAAAAGTTGAACTAAAGGAGACGATTTTCAACGGAAATGAAAGCATCAGTTCAACCGCTCGAATGCATCAGTTCAACAATGGTAACAGAATAATATTCTATTCTGTTACGCGAAACAGAATAGCCCAGATGTATATATATATATATATATATATATATATATATATATATATATATATATATATTATTCTCTGAGGAGATCACATCCCTCAAACTGCAAATATTGAATCTGTAGGATGAAGTTAAAAGCAGCAGCTTGCTTAGAGGTGGTGTTGGAGTTCCCACATCCCAGGTTTGAGGAAGTGGAAGTCTGCCCAGCCTCCATGCTACCTCCTCCTCCTCCCGCCCCGCCCCCCCCCCCCCCCCCCCCCCCAATATCAGCAGAAGTGGATTTGTTCACAGTGTTCTTGTCTTTATGCAGATCATCTTCTAGCAGGTCATCATTTTCAAAGTCTTCTTCAGGAGGTTCCACAGTAACTTTGATTCTGAACAAATTGTCTCCAACCCGAAACAGTCTATCAGCAGGGATCTTAGTGTAATCCTTGCATCTAATCTTGATCCTAACTGTCTCAGCTAGATTTTTGAAGTTGTGTTGCCAGTCAACATCAACCAGAGAGCCAAAAACTGA
Organism: Elymus sibiricus; assembly: GCA_039707655.1. Lineage (NCBI taxonomy): Eukaryota > Viridiplantae > Streptophyta > Magnoliopsida > Poales > Poaceae > Elymus > Elymus sibiricus. The sequence continues at coordinate 13,214,165 of CM077673.1, read as the reverse complement.
AGCAAATTGTTCCAAGATGGCCCATTGGGTCCACTTGGGGTCCATCCCTTCTAAGAGCAGCCATACATGTTGCAGATCTGCTTCAGGGTCAAGTTTTCCTTTCCAGACCTCCACATTCACAGTGACTCCTTCATTGGCAGGCAGGCCAAACATAGGGTATCTAGCAACTTGGGCCAGAGGAATGTGTTGGGGGAAATTTGACCAGAAAGGACCAGTCATCAAGCTTCCTAATCTGCCATGGCCACATAGTCTTGTAAATGGCAGAAAAATTGGAGGCAAGCTCTTCTTTAGTGATCTGTCCAGTCTCAACAAACACAAGCCCCACATTCTTAGTACCTCCAACATGCTGCAAGTTGACATCTGGGATATTAATCTGGAAGTAGCCCAGTCCAGAAGCAGCACTCCCTATGAAAACAGCTGGGGTCCTAGGCTTTTTCTTATCAGGGCAGTCATCAACTTTATGAGTGACCATTTTGCATATGAAACAGCAAGGTGGGGAATTGCAGCCTGCTTTGTGATGCCCAGGCTCTCCATAGCTGTAGCAGATCACATCAGCATATGAGTCTGCTGTTGCCTGTGGAGAGGAAACAACCTCCTTGCCCTTCTGAGTAGCAGCCTTTGGCTTAACAGGGTTTTTCTGCTTCCTGGTTCCCTGACCTTTGCTCCTCTCACCATTGTTATCAGCCTGCATCTGCAAATGATCCCCATCTTGAAAATTTCCACCTTGAGCACTTGCTGGAGCCTCAAGGGAGAAACCTTGAGCCCCAGAATTCTGAACCACACCTGAAGAACCCATAGCGGGACCAACACCCCACAGGTTTGGGTTGATCCACTGATTTTGAGGTGGAGGCTGAGGAAAATAGGGACCTGGGAAAGCCCAGGGAGGAGGGGCACCTGGGTATCCAAAATTCATGGGCATCTGGTTATGTTTCTGCATGAATTGGGGATCAGGGGCCAATCCTCTCCAATCTTGTTGATTCCCCCTTCCAGCTGCACCCCCAGGACGCCCTCCTCGGTGGAAATTGCCCCGACGTCCACCTCGGCCTCTCCCCTGGTTATCAGCCATGGCTCTAATAGCTTTCAGATCACTCAGGTCTCCACTCCACGAACTGGCTAGATCAGATAGCTTAACGCAAATAGTTGTGTCAAACTCCTCTTCTTTTCTTGCTTGAGAACAATCAGAGGCAGAGAAGTTCCTGGCCGCAGCTAGATCTCGCCGCACCCAAAACAAGCTCCCGGACTGGAGAACCCTAGAATCGCAGGCAGCCCAGAGTTGTCCATATATCTCCGCACCAATCTCCTCACAGTCAGACAGCTGGCTCCTCCTTACGCCGCCACACAAGGCATTTGTCTTATCACCACTAGAAGGTAGGCCCAGCACAGCGAGTGCCGCGCTCTGAATTTTATAACTGTCATCTTCAGTGTTCAACTCGCAATGCAGAGTAGCACTCACCTCGGCAGGTTTGCTTGCATGAAAGCCGCCCATCTCTCCTTCCGGGCTGGGTTGGAGGATGAGGCTTCTTCGAGCGCCCAATTGATGATGTCGGTCCCGGGGGGATGAGAGCGCGTTCCTCTTCGGATGTTCTCACCGCAATCTTCACAGCTAACTTCCCTCTCGCCTTCGCCTCTTGCTGCGGGCGCCTCATACGCCATCGCCTCGCTCTGTCTTGCTCTGCAATCACCTCCTCTACTGTCAGTGGAGGGCTGGCACGGTCTGCACTCATGCTCCTCTAAGCTTGAGGGGAGAGGACAAGCAGCTGGCACGGACATGAACAAGTGATGCGGTAAGCTCACAGTGTCACGCCCGAAGGCAGGTGTAGAGCAGCTCGATCCCTTGTTGCTAGGCATCACGGGAGGGGTGTGCTGTCCTGCAAGCTCACAGTGCACCAGGACCTCCCCGCCAGGCTCCACGATGAAGGATCCTTTCTCAGTGTCAGTCACCTAATGGAGAACCTCTACAGCAACAGCACCAATAGCTCTTCGACCTGCCCGTGATCCACCAAATTTCCTGATCATGCATTGGGGCGGGGCAGCGCATTCCGCCGCATGGCGAAGAGGGGATCCTAGAAGAACAACCTCATCCAGCATCAGCTTGGCGGCGGTCTTTGATTTGGCACGGCCCCGAAGACACACCTCCAGCATTGTCTCTGCAGAGGGTCTGCAGAATTGGCCTCTGTCACTGCCCATTTGAGAATCAGATCTGGCCGCACACGCCATGGGTAAAACATCTGTGCCTTCTCTTCGACCGTTGCATCATAGACGATCATCTCTGCCAACGATTCTAGTGCCTCCGCAACTTCCTGGTTCCGGCGCACTAGCTCTCTCTCCAATGCCTCCGATTGTCCCGCTCTCCTCCTCAATCTCTCCCTTGCTTCCTCCAAAGCTTGCCTTGATCCCATCCATCGATAGGATGCGTCGCTGATCCGCCTGCATCTGGCAACCCAGCACTCGCGCAGAATCGCCTCGATCTCCTCCCGAGTCAGCGGCGCATCCTCCTGGTCCGCTGCCGGTGACCGCCCCCTCATCGGGACCCCGTGTCCTGCTCCTCTCGAGCGAGACTGCGAGCCCGAGATGGGACGACGACGCGGGGGAGCCATGGCATAAGGTGTGGCTACTGATTAGGTGGGAGGTGACGGGGAGATTTACGGCAGAGGCGGCGGATCTAGCGGATTCAGCGGCGGCGGTGAGTGAGGGGAGCGGTGGGGGTGGGAGCGGGAGCATGGGAGCGGTGGAGGGCATCAATAGTGGATCTGGATCGTGGCGTTCACATACATACAAATCAAACAAAACCCCTCCTGAAATCTATAAACATAAGCATACAGTGGAAGCGATGGAATTCACTCATACATATGCTAGTAGTAGCCCTCAAAGTAGAATCACATTTTCTTTTTGTGAAAAATAAATAGTAGAACCACATTTGTGTTGGATGACAAACTACCGTAACAAAACAATTTCAGGTAGTCAATGAATTCGGTTTCAGCTCGGCTGAAGCTACACTACATAATGTTAGGGAAAAAATCAAATTCGGATTGAATCGGGGTGTTGAATGGCATAACATGGTCCGATTTGAAGGGGGATTGAAAGTAAGTGGGCGAACCCTATGGCGAAGATGCGCGTGCTGGGGGCGGAGCTTCCCTTGACCTCGAACCAGCTGGGAACCGGAGGCTTGCTGGATGGATGGTTCTGGGCGAGGGCGCGCGTGGTGGGATGCGAGGGAGGAACATCCTTGGTGGGCGGAGGGGAGCGATGGATGTTGAACGGCAGCGACTTTGGGCGGCCAGAGCCCCCAACAGAACATACCAGAAGAAAAAAAAAGGACACACGAGAAAAATAAATTATGATACGGTAGATACGCACAACCAAAAATTCAATATTGGCATCTCCAATCGAACCGTTCAAATCTTTCTCTAATCTAATAATAAATGGAGGTGCGTTTCTTCTTTTGCAAAAAAAGCTCTTTTCTTTTTGCTTAATCAACTCGCAGTCCAGCTATTTCCACCAAAAAAAAAAAACGTTTTGCTGTCCGTGATCCTCGGCTCGCACGGGTCGTTCGCCTGGGCCTTAGGCTGGCTACACACACACGCCCACAGCTGACACTTTGGCCCAATTTAACTGGCCCATTGATTCTAAAAAAATTTACCAGCCCACTTTATCACAAGAGGTGAGGCAAAAGTAAAATAGTGCGCCGTAAAATTGAAAAATAATGCGATCCGTAACCGGATCGAACTTAAAATCTCTCAGGCAATCACAAGAAATGAAAGGATGGATAAAAGGAAAAGATGGGAGAGCAACTAATTGTAGAGTACTCGTTCGCGGCAAGGCCCAACGAACAATTTTCTGGGCTCACAGCGCGCCACGTGTCGCATCCACAGCGTTCCCTCGGGATTTCGTTTTTTTAATTTTTGTGTACGTATTTTTGGTGTTTAAAATTGTTTTTTTCGGTGGTTTTTTCGGCTTTCCCGGTTTTCGCACGCTTTTTCTGTACGTTTTGGTGAAAAAAAAATCAAAATTTTTTTTTTTTTTAAAAAAAGAGGCACGACCTTGCCTCCGCGGGAGGCACGAATCTGCTTCCGCGAGAGGCATGCCGCGTGCCTCTAAAAAGAGGCACGATCGTGCCTCTAAAAAAGAAGCACGAGTCGTGCCTCTAAAAAAAGGCACGACCGTGCCTTCACGGGAGGCACGAATTAGCTTATGTGGGAGGCACGACCTTACTTCTGCGGGAGGCACGCCGCGTGCCTCCGCGAGAGGCACTGTCGTGCCTCTGTGAAAAGGCACTATCGTGCCTCCTTGAAAGGCACTATCTTGCAGTGATTCTGTTGCAATAATAATTTTTCAAATTTAAATTGACTAAAATACTAGACCAAACGGTTAGTGTTTATGCCGAAACGAGCATACCGGGAGGCAATCTTGGACATGACCGATGATAGCCCAGGATGGAATCTTGCAAAACTCGTGTTGGATTTATGATGAAATGACTACTTGTGTACCTAGAAGTGATTTTTAGAAAAAATAAATAGCAAACTATCAAGCACATGTAGTTCAAATTAACCCCGTTCCAGCTGAATCGATGGAAATTTGTCTTTTTGAGGAGAGGCGTATAAAAATGATTGGACATATAAATATTTAGTCAATTGTTAATAAAGTATGGTCTAGTATTTTACAAAAATGGAGTGATTCAAATTTACACCAAATAGTTGGTAGCTTCTTCACAAAAAACCCCTACTTTCGACACTCAGAAAATGAAAAATGGATTTTACGTGCAACGGAAATGAAAACTTTCTTCGGCAAACTTGTTGGCCATTCTAATATGCACACTTTTGCAAAAGATGAGATCATTTGGGGAAACTATCCTTTGAAACTAGCAATAACATCGGTCATTTGGTTTGAAAGCCATGAATCTTCATGCTCGATAGCTCATTTTGAAAAGACTTTTTTAAGATATTTGCCTTATTCCAAGTTTGTTATTTTATATGGTTACTAGGACATAAATTATGATTTAACACGGAGGTATTACATTTTTTTGATTTTTTTGAATTGTTTATGCCGATTTCAAAATGCGGTCGAAACGGGGGGCATGACCGGTGATAGCCCAGGGTGGAATCTTGCAAAACTCTTGTTGGATCTATGATGAAATAACTACTTTTGTACCTAGAAATGATTTTTAGAAAACATAAAGAACAAACTATCAAGCACATGTAGTTCAAATTTGACCCCGTTCCAACTGAATCGATGGAAATTTGTCTTTTTGAGGAAAGGTGTATAAAAATGATTGGACATGTAAATGTTTAGTCAATTGTTAATAAAATATGGTCTAGTATTTTACAAAAATGGAGTGGTTCAAATTTACACAAAATAGTTGGTAGCTTGTTCACAAAAAAACCCTACTTTCGACACTCGGAAAATGAAAAACAGATTTTCGTGCAACGGAAATGAAAACTTTCTTCGGCAAACTTGTTGGCCATTCCAATATGCACACTTTTGCAAACTATGAGATCAATTGGGAAAACTATCCTTTGAAACTAGCAATAACATCGGTCATTTCGCTTGAAAGCCATGAATCTTCATACTCGATAGCTCGTTTTGAGAAGACTTTTTTTAAGATATTTGTCTTATTCCAAGTTTGTTATTTTATATGGTTACTAGGACATAAATGATTATGCAACGCGGAGGTTTTTTTTTTGATTTTTTTGAATTGTTTATATCAATTTCAAAATGCGGTCAAAACGGGGGGCATGGTTGGTGATAGCTAGAGGTGGAATCCTGTAAAACTCTTGGTGGATCTATGATGAAATGACTACTTTTGTACCTTGAAATGATTTTTAGAAAAAATAAAAAGCAAACTATCAAGCACATGTAGTTCTAATTTGAGCCCGTTCCTACTAAATCAGTGGAAATTTCTCTTTTTGAGGAGAGGTGTATAAAAATCATTTGACATGCAAACATTTGGTCAATTGTTCATAAAATATGATCTATTAATTTTGAAAAATGGTATGGTTCAAATTCATATCAAATTTTTGATAGGTCCTTCGCAAAAAACCCCTACATTCGACACTCGGAAAATGAAAAATGGATTTTTCGTGCAACGGAAATGAAAACTTTCTTCGGCAAATTTGGTGGCCATTCCAATATGCACACTTTTGCAAAATATGTGATCATTTGGGAAAACTATCCTTTGAAACTAGCAATAACATCGGTCATTTGGCTTGAAAGCCATGAATCTTCATACTCGATAGCTCATTTTGTGAAGACTTTTTTAAGATATTTTCCTTATTCAAAGTTTGTTATTTTATATGGTTACTAGAACATAAATGATGATCAACGCGAAGGTTTTACATTTTTTGATTATTTTTTGAATTATTTATATCGATTCAAAATGCAATCAAAATGGGGGGCATGGTTGGTGATAGCTAGGGGTGGAATCCTGCAAAACTCTTGGTGGATCTATGATGAAATGACTACTTGTGTACCTAAAAATGATTTTTAGAAAAAATAAAAAACAAATATCAAGCATATGTAGTTCAAATTTGACCCCGCTCCTACTGAATCGGTGGAAATTTCTCTTTTTGAGGAGAGCTGTATAAAAATCATTTGACATGCAAACATTTGGTCACTTGTTCATAAAATATGATCTAGTAATTTTGAAAAATGGTATGGTTCAAATTCATATCAAATTTTTGATAGGTCCTTCACAAAATAGCCCTACTTATGGCACTCGAAAAATAAAAAATGATTTTTTTGTGCAAAAAAATGAAAAATTCCTTTGGCAAACTTTTTGGCCACTGCAATATGTACACATTTGCAAAATAGAATTTGCAAAAGTTTTGTACAAAAAAATCTGTTTCCTTTGTCTAAGTGTCAATTTTTTTTTTCATTTCAAAAAATTGGAATGTATTAAGAAAATTGTGGTATTTCAAGTTTACAATTTTTTGTGACAACTATTACATATATAATGCCTCTGTGTAAAAGGATTTGATTTTTTGATTTTTTTTTCATTTTCTTTGTTTATTTTTAAAGTGCCTAAAGAAGCACACAATTGACAGCCTTCTCATCGGAGGAAAATTTGTGCCTTGGATCGATGACATGGCGCAGATCCATCCATCCACATCTATCTCTCCCCCCACATCCATCCATCCACATGGCGCAAGTTTTCTGACACGGATGACATATTGTATGCAAGTCCCTAGGCCTCATTAGCCGGCTCTTGGCAGACCCATGTGGATAATGTATATCATATGCTAGACACTAGTTGACCTCGAGATCGCTTAGTGCATGTTAGTTGCTTCTTTTCTTGTGCCAACAATTATTGATCGAAAAACTGTGCTGTAAACATGGTAACATGGGGTGTGACATGGTGTTTGGTGAATTTCTCCTTTAACTGATGCAAGAGTGCCCGGCCTCACAATGATTTCACCCTTTGATCTGTCCTGTTTGGTCACTCTACCTCAGTTTACTGATTTTATTTATCTATCAGACTAGTCCATGGTCATTTGATTGGAAGCACCCACATCTTTCAATCCGCTAGCAAAATTTGATCGCGTGAGTCAATTTGCTTATAGGATGTTGAATTAATTGTGATGAATTTATTTGCTAACAACTTTTCCCCCAAATCACTACTGAAAAAGCTCGTACACCGAGTACTTTGATATATTGAAAGGAACATCTTTTCTTGAAACCTTATACGAATAAAGAAAAAGAACCATTTGCAACTAAAGTTAGCAGAAAAAGTACGGGTGCATGCCTTGGCTTTGTGTGGGGCCACTTGCTCAGAGGTACATCAAGGGCTATATATACCCCAGACCGTCGGGAGCCATAACAGCCATGGATCATCTCCTCTTTTTCTCATTCAAATCAGTCATGCATTCAAAATCCGTTTTCCTTCTGATCGTGGTGGCAGTTAGCACCACAGCCATGGTGCACGGCCACCCTGCCGCTAGCACTCCGGCGGCACGGTTCTGGGAGCAGGCCCTCTCCGGCACGCCGATGCCGGAGGTGCTAGCTGATTTTGTTCAGAAAGGTAATCTTTGCTTACATGTTTAATTATATGTTTGGTATATAAATACCTAAAAGGTTTTCCTTATATATAATTACTAGCAAAAATACACGTATGTTGTGACAGAATTTACATCCTGGGACGTCTGTTCTAATATTAGGCTGCTCGGCTGTGTCTGTGCTGGCTTAACTTATCTGCAGCTGCAGTAGCCAGGTAGCAGCAGCTACAGTACACATTCAGTTCAATAAGCCACAGCCCAATAAGCCTATTCAGTTCAAGCGATCGAGCAAGCCATGATGTTCTGAGATGAGATTTCGTACTGTGATTGAACATATAACCATCTAATTTTTTTTCCTAAAAACACTCCAAAAATTCAGTTTTAGCACAAGCTAAAAAAACCCAACAGGTCCGATCAACAAACTTCCTCCTTATATTTCTGCGCTTTTGCACTCCTCGTTCATCCATGGGTCGCTTGCGGCGGTGCGGGGATAGAGGTTCAGGTACCTCTTTGTCCGCCATGGACGACAGAGCACCGTGCATGACTTCCTGCTGCGCGCTCGATCTAGCAGCGCGACTGGGAGAAGAGGCTGTGCTGTACGTGGGCTACTTCAGACATCATCAGAGTTACAATATGACTTGCTCCTTGCTGCAAAGCTGCCGTTCTTAATTTTTTAAAGCTCGTGGTGCAAATTTAGGTTTTCATACAACTAATCTTGGAAATATTGGAGGATGGGTGGTGTTCTGCATGCTCCCAATTTTTTTTTTTTTTGGCAAGCTTCAGAAGCAGTTTTCTAGCACTCATTTTTCAAGTTCAGTTGGAAATGATCTAAATCGTGTGAGCATCGATCGTGAGTAACGGGACAATAAATAAGTTAGAACTGTAATCTCTAATTTATCATGTACTTCTTCCTCTATTCCAAACTGTAAGCAAGAATCTTAGAGAGTCAAAGAATTTTAAGTTTGACAAAAATTATAAAGAAATCTACAAATATTTGTGACATCAAATAGGTATATTATGAAAATATAATTAATGAAGAATCTAATAATACTTAGTTGACATCATGAATGTTATTATCTTGTCATATAAATTTGGTCAAACTTGAGAAGCTTTGACTCTTCAAGATTCTTGGAATGACTTACAATTACTACTCTTAGTAAACTGAGTAGAACTCTTATACTTTATAAACAAATTAGAACTGTAAAATTCAATTCATCATGTACTACTACTCTTAGTAAAATCGGCTAGAACTTGTATACTATGGAGAGTGAAGGGACACATAGGAAGAGAGTCTAATGGACCAAAATTCAGAGGAATAAATTTTCGCCCTTTAATATTAGGGAACGTATCTGGTGCAAACCAACCTCTCCGTGCAACCGTGCAAACTTCTAATCGGAGCTACAGGATGTTGATCCAAGGGGGCGCATGGGGGAATGGGAGGGGCGGGCGGTTAAGTGTAAAATTACCTAATCCCCACGCCCCCTTGGATCAACATCCTATGGCCCAGATTAGAAGTTTGCACGGTTGCACGGAGAGGTTAGTTTTGTTGCTTTAATATTATGTATGTATGTATATATAGAGTATGCATGGATATAAACATTGACTTTGTGTCCTCGTGCAGGAATAGATCAGTCACCACTTGTGGGGCACTACTCTGTACCGCCGGGGAGTATCAGCATGTGCACACTCTTCAACACTATCTGCGACGCACAAACGGTTGCAGAGACCGGCATCTTCTTCCACGAGGCGCAGCTACGTCCAGGCAGCGCCATGACGCTCTCCTTCCCGGCGGAGGCGGAGACACCCATCCTCCCGCACGACGTCGCCGGCAAGGTCCCCTTCGAGAACCTAAGCAACGTCCTATCCACGTTCCACATCTTGCCGGGCTCCACCGAGGCGGCCCAAGTGGAGGACACCCTGCGCAAGTGCCGAGAGCCGCCGCTCGCCGGCGAGGCGAAGGCCTGCACCACGTCTCTGGAGAGCACCGTGCAGGCCGCCATGGAGATGCTCGGCGGCAACACCACCATCCAGCAGGGTGGCGGCAGCGGTGGTGGTGGTGACGTGTGGGCGGCCACGTCGGCGCTCCCCCGTGGCGGCCTTCTGCCACGCCGGGAGTACGTTGTCGAGGCGGTCACCAAGCTAGAGGGCACCGGCTACGTGGCCTGCCACAAGGTGCCGTTCCCGTACGCCGTCTACCATTGTCACATCGCGTATACGGGGTATGGAGGCTACAAGGTCACCCTCCGCAGCCGCCATGATGACGGCCCGGCGGTTTCCTTGCTGGCGTTCTGCCATTTCGACACCTCCTGCTGGAACCCGATGCACCCGGCGTTCAAGATACTGAAGACCCACCCTGGTGCCAGTACGTCGGTGTGCCACTTCATGTCGTATGGCAATCTCGCCTTCGTCAAGAAGGCAGGCACAGCATAACTTGCTACTGTGGTCTTCGTTACTACGCTATAGTGTTGTGCTCTTTGTTCATGCACCGTAAATGTGTAAACGTGGACATGCATGCATCCGTTCTACTAGCTAGGACGGCGTCTTCGGTCTTCTATGTGATATAAGAATGGTGCCATGGTTCTACAGCTTTGGCCAAAGAAAATAAAGGTGTAGCAATGGTGTGTAAGTGTGTGTGTGGTTCATGTGACCAATTATATGGCCTAGGTTTGTTTGGAGTTTGTATAAGTACATGTCGCTAGTGTTGGTGAGTGGAGGCCCCGATCCTACATGTTGCTAGCTAGTGCTGCTACATGTCATTGTCACTTCTGTCCGAAACTTGTGGTTGGTGTTGTGTGGCATAGTATAGCTAGTGCCAAGCATATTGTATTATTGTGCTTATGTGTATGAACATGTTCAAGTATGTAAACTATATATACTCCGTACTATATTAGGCCTCCGAGCAAACTGTTACTCTTTGTTCATCACCATAAATATCCATATATAAAACATTGTTTATTCTTGGAATGGTATATGATGGTCCAGTTTTATACATGTTAATTATTCCAAGATCATGTGAATTGGTATCATTGATTAGTTGGTAAATAATTATAATAAAACAAACCACAGCATTGATCATCATTTATCAACATCGTCATTGATCATATATGGCATCGGCCACGACCCCGGCCACCAGGCATCGGCATGGCACCGGCAAGCGTGTGTAGGCCACTGTTGCCACATGGTCCCGACTGCCAGAAGGGGGACACTGGCCCTGGCCACACCCCGCGGGTTAGTTGGTGAAGGCCAGGCGGCACGGCCGCTGGCTGGAGGAAGCGGAGGCCCCGGGCTTGTCAGCCATCTCAGGCAGCAGGCCGGCTAGCTGGCCTGTGGCCACCGCCGCCCTACGAGCTAGGAGGCCACGGGCCAACCGCCAGGTCGTGGGCCAGTCAGATTCGGCCGCCGGCCGCCATTGAGTGCCTTCTGGGAGGGCAAGGCCCGAAGGGCGCCGACGAGGTCGCCCTAGGGGAGCGGATGACTAATTTGTAAACTATGGCTTTACATTTTAGTTTCCATGCATGTCATCATCGTATTTGACTTTTCTCAGACAAACACCCCGGTCCTAAGGTATGCAACTTGAACGTACGTGAGAAATAGCATAATTTTGTTGAAGGGTGTTTTATGAAACTATCAATACATAATTGTCTAAGAAAAACCGGTCCGACATGGTGTTAGATGAGCCAAAAATAGTCATTTTATGTTCTTCGACTTTGATTTTTAGAATTTAGAATTTTTAAGTAACCTCGAATGTTAACTTTGTCTATACCAAAGTTTAAATGCTCAACACATGATCTACAAACAATTTTAATAGAAAAGTGTTTGATTTAAAGTAGTTTAGAGTCCCATATGCTCATTTTAAGCTATTAGATTTTTAAATTCAAAATACAGAATTTTCAATTCCAAACAATCTTGGATGATGACACGCCTAAACCAAAATTGTAGTGCTTGAAGAGACCTAAATTTTCTAGTTGAAACTTTTTTTTATTTGAAATTGTTTACATAGGGATCAAAATACTCAATACAAAATTTCAAATAATTAATAATATAAAAAGGTATCACTGTGTATTCCTAATCGCTAATGAGGGCATGTTTGGAACACATGAATCACACAGGAATTTTACAGAACTTAGTTGAAGTTCACATGATAAACGCAGGAACAGGAATTAAACAGCGCTGAGTATGTAGTCTACATGTAGTGAGAGGAGCGTGCGAAGCAACCACGTATTTCACATGAAAAATCACACGACCTGTGACTTGCGATGGATGGCCACGATGCCTAGTTAGGGGAGCTGAGGTGGGGTTTTTCATGACGTCTGTCTTTATTAATCGATTTACAGAGACAGTCTAATAATACTAGAAATATATACCCTGCGCGTTGCCGCCAGATTTTCTTAAAAATAAATCTGTTATATACATAGCATTACAATAGATGTTTTGTATAATGCGTATAGCATGTTTTTTTATTATATCAGATCTGATAAAAAATCGACAAGCAAACAGAAGAAAAACCAATAAAATATTTGATTATGTTATAGAGAAATGGGTGATGAAACAAATAGCGTATATATACTTGTATATTAATAGATTAAAGATTTAAAATATTTCACATGATAGAGATGACATGGATATTTTTTATAATTAACAAGGGATGGTATGGACTTAGTGGAGAATGATGTGGACACCATGCATGAAGAGAGAGAACATTTAGTGATGTTACTTAGTGGAGAATAATGTGGACATCTTGTATGAAGAGAGAAATCATCTAGTAGGGTTTATGCTAGGGGTGTGACCGGGGGGTCACCGGCGGCGTGGTGGAAGGTGACGGCTTGGGCAGCCGCGCTGTCGCGCGGGCGGCGTGGGGGGTGGGTCGGCTAGGGTTAGGGAGGGAGAGAGAGAGGAGGCTTGAGAGCTTCACAGCTAGGGTTTAGATTCATTGACAGTGACGTTATTGATAGAAGAAAAGACAAGGAAAAACTGCAAGTTGTTCATTGACAGTGAACTAATCCGCATAACGTCGCTGTGGGGAGCAGGTTCACCGTGCTCCGTCTATCAAAACCCAGATACTGAAGCTTGATATGCATATCCTTAGTAATCTTATATACGAGCGCAAGTCCACTACCACAATCCCAAATTGGCTTGAGTGCCAAAAACCGTCAAGAAAAGGCGTTAAACCACTGAGAAAACAATCCTTGGCCATAAATTGCCATGCAAACTTACTCAAAAATAGAAGGTAAGGCAAATTAGTTTCCTTGGCGGTTTTGGCACTCAAGGATGTTTTTCTTGAGGCTAGCCGCCAAGAAAACCATGACCAGACTTAATTTGCTAAAGGGCTAAGGAAATGTTGCAGCCGCCAAGGAAAGAAGTTTTCTCGAGGGCCAGAATAGTCATTTGGACAATACATTCCAAACCTTCCCTTATATAAACATATAGTACGATACATACTCCCAAAGGCCTAATAATTATTCAACAGTTTGCGTAAGTCTACTGAAGGTAGAGTGCACGACACTGCACTGAAGAGGTTGCCAAAAGTCAGAACACAACACACTATAGAGGACGCAATGATCATTGGTGTTGAGATATTTTTATAGTTGGTGTTGCGTACTCGCGGTGTGCCTACGTGGTGATGTACGTGTCCATAGATGCACGTCATACTTGTGATAGCCTGTAAAGAAAGAATATATCCCGTTTCCTCTGCACATTTCCCACCAAGCTAATGTTGCATCGTCCTTTTCTCCAACAAATTTATTATTGTTTCGCCCTTTTCTTAGTTACTATAGCTGAGAACATCACAATAATAACAAACATTGCACCCTATCATATGCCCACCAGAAGCCCGTGCTCTGCGAGGAAGGCGGCGACGGGGTTTTCTTTGACCAGTTGGAAACCGAAAAAGCTCCTAAAGTGATTGTTCCTTCGATGGTCGGCCCTAGTGCTTTGGCAAGCTGATCCGTCTCTCCCCTAGTCGGATCTACATGGAAAGGCCGATTTTTTTTTTTTTTTTTTGCGAATTGGAAAGGCCGAATCTGGTGAGCTGATGCCTGGATCCGACATCATATCCGGCGGTGGTGCGGCACGAGCCGATGAGCAGCGTGGACATCCGTACGACGAAGGCGCGGAGGGCCAAGCAGTAGCGAGTGGTGGCAAAATAGTTATCAAAAGAAAAGGGAGACGGCCATGCGGCGTCACGGTGGACAGAGCATTGTGGGGCTGCTACGACGCAGTGAAGGTGGTAGATCCGGTGCCACATGAGGAGGCTGCATCGTCCCGCATCTACGCTCGGCACATCGGCATGGAGGTTGTCGTGTGCAGGTGGCCGCGGTGCCACATAATCAATAAAGTGGCCGCATGCATCTCCCAGATGCAGAGGCCGGGGTCATCCTCCTTTTCTAAAAAAAAAAAAAGGTGGCCGCGGACACTAAGGCATGAAGGCCTTGATGTGGCGTGCCATAGTCGGTGGTGTTGGTCCTTTGCAGCTAGATGCACGTTTTCTTCAGGTTCTCCGAGTGCTGCCTTTGCCATGTCGTCGGATGTGCTCTTCGGCCGACGCACCCGTGGTTCAAGCGCTCGCTCAGCGTCGACTCGCAGCTCGGTGGGCTGCTCAACGGCCCGCAGGAGCGCGCGCTAGCGTTCCAGGCGCCGGCCATGAACGCCTTCGACATCATCTCCATGTCGTCCAGGCTCGATCTGTCCGGCTTGTTCGACCAACGGAACAGAGAGAGGAGGTTCATGACGACGGCATCGCCGGAGCGTACACTGGAGGAGCTCGGCCGCGCCGGCGGGAAGCTCGGGTATGTTGTGCTAGGTAAGAAAGGAGTGGACTGCCTGCCGCTGGGGAGCCTGCCATGGCTGGCGGCGATGACGGTTGAGATGTCAGAGATGGCGCCACCGCTGATGCTCGTCGAGCTGCGGCTTGTGGTGGTCGACAGAGACGGCGATGGGGAGGGACAACGGTTCGGTTGGGAAGAGCTGAAACATGAGCTAGGAGATGTAGTTAGGGCATGGCATTGCTGCCAAGATTTCTGACATGACTAGTGCGCTGCTTGTAAATCATATGGAATTCTTTTTGGCTTTTTTTTTGTGCGATTTGGAGGTCTATATGTACAACTACAATATATTGGTGTGCTTAGTTAATTTTGCCTAGAATTATAGTGCTGCAGAAATGTTGATTGTGTGTCTGCTTATTATACATTACTCGCTCTTTTCCCTTTTAGAAGATGCAAGTTTCACATGATATTGTCCGCTAAATTACACTTCAACCATTTATTTATTTTATTTTATATTATTTCTACTTATAAATTTACGATAATTAGATAATACTTGTTATATTATTGGTCAAAGATTTTAAAGTTTTAATCTTGTTATTTGTGTGCGGCTTATGAAAAAGAACAGAGAGAGTGCCAAATTATTATGTAACCAATTGATAAATACTTGGAAAATAGGGTACAACTAAAAAAGATTCAAACTAGAAGTAGAAATCTCATAGCAAAGAAGTTTACTGTTGACATCACCTAGAAGTTATCATAATAATCAACACATCTAGTCTTACAATTTGGTATACCCTAATCACCAGCTAATACTAGCCATATTTATAAAAGAAAATCACCCATCTCTACCATTATAAAGTTATTACTTAAAACAACTCATAAATTTGCATCTACATTGCCCTTTTAATATCATGAAGGATAGCACAAAGTAGACCCTTTATATTTGCTTTTAAATTACCATATTTACCATTATGAAAGATAATAGAAAGTAACCCTTTGAGTTATATCTAAATAAACCAAAATATCCCTCAATCAACATACAAATATCAATACAATCTATTACGCAAAATAACATTGGACATAAAATATGCTATACATGTTTCTAAATTATACACTTTACAAGTCCCTATTTTAAATATAAAAGTAGAGTAAATTAAAATATGACAAGCACGAGAGATTCAATTCAACTTGAGGATAAAATTTATAGCTACTAATGGACTAAAATTTGAAAATAAAAATCAATATTGATGACACCATAAGACTAGGGTTGAAAACAGGATGGGTCAATCCCATCCTGATTTGCCCCTTTTCCATATCTTACCCTCCCCGTTTTTGTATTTTTGGATCCAAAAGCGAAAGGGGCTGCGGCGCGGGTTCGGGGTCTGCGGGAATCGGATGGAAACAGAGTCTTCATCCAACTGCATTTATGGGATCTCATATTTAGACGACATGGACCTATATGTCACCCATTTTTGTTTTAGCTCCATAACACCAAACACGTGGCGATTATACAATGCCCAACAGAAAACCCACCTCAGAAAGCCCACCAGATTCCACATGAGACCGAAAAGCCCTACTCCCACTTCATCCTAGCCACCAGCTGCCCAAAAACTATGGTTCGTAACCGTCTCGACCATCGCCATCCCTTCCATGTCCACCACCCTTCCCGTTCCTCAAGTCATCGCCTGTCCCCTGTCCTCTCCCTCCACATTCCTCAAACCATTGAATGGTCATTTGTTGCCCACCAGCAACACATTTAGGTAGTGGTGGACGAAAGCAAAGACTTATAGGGTTGACTTCCATGTGTTCTTCTTCCGCCTCCACCTTTTCTCCCTCTATTTTCTTCTTGATTACTTGCACTGCACCCTCATATTGTCCACATGTATGCAGGAGGTAAAGAGCCTTGAGCCCCCTCCGATGTATTAGGATCTGTCCCTACGGCTAGGACTACACAATGGACATGGCTATGACACCAATGCACAACGATGTTCCTACACGCCTCCTTTCATACCCTTTTCAAATTTTCTTTTCCTAGGGGCGGTTATTTATTTTCTCGCTCAATTGCTTTTCAAAAGGCGGTTAAACACAAAGGCACATATTATTAGGCAATCCCCCAATGGACCAGCCTCAAGCTGATTGACAAGGATTCTCATCTACATGGAGGAGAGAGAGGAAGTGGTCATTGTCAGCATCCGTTTTTTTAGGCAACCACACGAAGCTTTATATTGAAACGTCACCCACACTTACAGGGATAAAATGCAGGTTTCCGGTGCAATGTTGTTGTAACATCCCCGCCTGAATGGGTCAAGTTGGGCCGAATTGAACAGGTGTTGGGCCGCGGTAATGTAGCTGCGTGGGGGTACTGTAGGCCCGAATTGGACTGGGCCTGATGCCGGGCTATTGTAGCTCGGATACTGTGAACACGGGTACTGTAGCTGCGGAGTATTGTTCATCCGAAACTTAGTACCATGAAGATCGGAGATTCGCCAAACTGACTTAAAAACCAGAGCCAGGGACACGTAGTAACCTTCGATTAACCATTTTGCGCGAAGCAAGGACGAAAGCGCAAGTGGGGTCCACCCCTTGGCAGAGTGGGCCTAGGCCGTGCGCCGGGCCTGGGTGTTACAGTTGTCAGTGTTGTTTTGGTTGTAGCTACCTAGCTAATGTTCCAAGAAGATGCGAAGCCTACTGATTTGCCGTTTTGGAATGGCTTGATTAAGGTCAAGTCTTACTTTTTTATTTGTGGTTCCTTTAAGGTTGATGATGCCCAATCGACGAGTTTCTGGGAAGATACCTGGTTGGGTGGCACTTCATTAGCTCTTCAATACCCGACCCTCTACAATATTCCGTTTAGGAAGGAAGCCTCGGTGGCTTTTGTTTTGGGGGGCTAGACCATTGAATATTCAATTTCGCAGAGCTTTACTTGGCGACAAATGGACTAAGTGGATCCAGTTAGTTAGTAGGTTGGTGTCGATCAATCAAACTCAAATGCCAGATATGTTCCGGTGGAGGTTAACTAGTACTGGTGTCTTCACCGTGAAGTCTATTGCAGATCTTATGAATTTTGGGCCTATTTTTCAAACAAACATATCTGAAAAACCAAAGTCCTTTCTAAAATCAAAGTTTTCATGTGGTTTTTGCAGAGGGAGTTAGTTCTTACCAAAGATAATCTTGCAAAATGCAATTGACCGGGTTAAATGTTGTTTTTCTGATCAGGGGAAAACAATTTATCATTTATTCCTTTCATGCCCGTTCGCTAAATTGATTTGAGTGTGAGCCTTAGGAGTACTCCAGTGTGACGTGTGACGGGAGATGAGTGGGAGAGCAGATATGCACTCCATCCGGATCGGAGGCGGTTGTGCAATTATATCGAAAGATATCAGGAAAAGGAAAATTCTAAATTAATTACTGCTCTGCAGTAGAGGGGAAAAAGTCCAGATTGTCCTTATAATCGATGGATGAATTTTCCTGGTACTCCTATCCCTCCCATGGAGTACCAGGGTACCGTAAAAGTCCTCTAGCATTATTGTGTGTTTGGTTTAGGAACCAGATGGTGAATGAACCATCTGTTCCTAAGTCGAAGCCTAACACGTCATCTCTTATTAACATGGAGATGAGTACAAAGTGAGGGATATGGCAATCCTACCAAAAGTCATGGATCTAATGATGGTCGAATGAATTCTAGGATGAGATGGGCCCTCAACTCAAACATACTGTAAATTTGGCAGATGTTTTTTGTCATCATCTGCTTACCGTTTTTGTTTTGAAATTAGTAATTCTATTGAACTCAGTAAACATTGAGAATAGCACCAAAATGATGTTCTCTTCGTTCTGCAATCTTTCCATACATAGGTACTTTCCTGAAGGTATCGACATCTACTTCGAGAATGTTGGTGGACCAATGCAAGATGTTGTACTCCCTTAACATGCGGATGCATGGTCGCATTGCAGTATGTGGGATGGTCTCCCAGCACGACATGATTGATCCTGCTGGGATCCACAACCTCTTCTGCCTGGTGCCGAAACAGATCAGTATGAAGGGCTTCATCCAGAGTGACTACATCAACTTATTCCCACAGTTCCTCGATTACATGACCAAGCATTACAAGGATGGCAAGATTGCATATGTGGAAGACATGAGCATTGGGCTAGAGAATGCGTCAGTTGCCTTTGTTGGTCTATTCAGCGGTAAAAACGTGGGGAAACAAATCGTGTGCGTGTCAAAAGAGTGAAGTACATGTACATTCTGATGAATCTTATGAATATCTCATGATTCAAATAAATAATAAAATTGTGAAACCTTTCGTTCTGATAGGCACTAATCTGATCTTGTCCATGCTTTGCACAATATCAAGTGTTGTTTAATCTATGATTAACAAGTCATGGTTTGATCCTAAGTTAATACAAGTGCCAATTAGGACAAGGAGAACCATTGTCTTTACTCTTGACAAAGTCTTAGCACTCTAGCTGTCTGTCTCGTATGTGTTAGTTTTTCTAGCCTCATAAATCGCTGATGTGATACATCAGTGCAGAAAGTTTCTACCCCTATTTTCAAGTGGTGTTCAGTTTATTAGAATGCTTACTTGGTTAGACTGGGATGGTGAGCTGGTCAGTCTTTCTTCTGTGTGGTTGCTACTCTCCCATTCGGTAGACCTGAGGAACTAATTAGCAGAAGTAAAGTCTGTGCTCCAGTGGAGGGACTCTCACTTTCAGAGCTGTACCCGTTCAACTGTTGCAGGTCGTGGCTTCTGTATTGACTTGATCAACAAGTGAGTTTTCTGAAGCACCTCAATCTTTTCTATGAGTATTGCATGAAATCAAGAGTGTCCAAATTTGTAGTGGTGTTGAGTTTAGTAGACGTATTGTAAGTGTCCAAATTTTCTCCACCAGGTTAGTTCGCACTCTAGATTTGATTTTCTTTATCCAGCAAATACTCTTTTTAAAGATGCATCATACCATGTCATGCTAACATTTACACTTTCAAAAATTGATAGAAAAATATGACCATATGTGTCATGTAACAAAACAAATTGGTGCAACTTGAATAGTAAATAGTATATACTTTCTAAACTGTACCAGTTTGCGCTTTATGCACAGGAGACACATAGCCGTATTTCTGCATCATAATTTAGGTAGTGTTATAGCAATGGTATCCATCCATGTTTTATGAAAATCTATAATATTTTGGAGTAAAAAAATGCAATTGCACTCAGTGAGATCGTGAGATCAGAGTTCTCGCTGGAGGGCTGAAAATCCTACTCTGCTAGGCGATGATGCGTACTCCCTCCAAATTCTCTGGTGGTAATTCTACCGAGATCAGAAACTCTCGACGACGCTGGATCAGTCTTTCTGCCATGTGCCTTCTTGCCATACTCATGACACGAGGGCAGCACACCGCCTATTGAATCAGGTTAAAGCGGTCATGATTCGGATTGAAACTGACCGTGCTTTACAAACTTTTGTACAGTAGAAGATATGCTCGGGTTATCTTATATCATCATCGGTCCACCCGGGAGTAGCATCACATCAGTCCCAGTGTTTTTGCCCAATGTAGTGAAAAAGTAATTTATATGTACCTAGGCATGGTTTTATCCAAAATTATTCCAAATGCCTACTAGTTAGGTGTAGGAGAAGCTCTGCCTTTACTCTTGACAAAGTTTTACCTGCCTGTCACATATATCCTCATAAATAGATGATTTGATGGCATCAGTTCCACAAGTTATACACTACATAGTATTTTTCTATTGGTGGTGACTGGTGACAATTCTATTCTTCCAGGCGATGATGTAAACTCCCTCCACACATTCCTCGGTGACAACTCTACCGAGACCGGAGACCCTTGATAATGCTGGGCCAGTCTTTTTGCCGTGTGCCTTCTTACTGTACTCTTAAAGTGAGGGCAGCACAACACCTATCAGAGCCGTCGGCGACAGTAACAAGAGTAGACAGAACCCAATACCCTCCTACCCCCATGTCCAGGCTCGAGGACGCCGCACCGTCGGGCCGAAGGACACGCTCATCCTAGATCTAAGAGCGGCATGGGTCTTCAAGGACACCACCACTAGTCAGCCGCACACGACCACCTCATCGCGACAGACACACCTTGGCAGCTGCCTAGCCCTTGCCCATAGTATTCCAAGTAGAGAGGGGGCAACCTGCAGGGAAGAAGAACAATGAGAAGAAGGAGCAGGCTGTCGAAGGAAACGACGAACATCACGAGTGAGGCCTGCCATCGCTGAGGAAGCACAGGTACTCAGCGCACTGCTGCGATATTGGGAAAAGGGTCCCCCTTCCACCTAGGCACGAGGCTGATGTCCCACCGACAAGCAAGCGGACACGGGCGGCCGAGTACCAAAACATAGGAGAGCCGAGGACGGGACCTCACCGGAACAAGCCGCCTCCCAAACGAACACTGCCAACAGGCCCAACAACCCAAAGCACCACATGCCTACGCCCCCCGTTCCCCCGGCGATGCCCCCAGGGAGGACACGACGCCGAGGGCCGACACCACCTAATCAAAAAGGATACTAGGCTTTCAGCTGGAAACAGAGGGCAGGGGGTGGGGAGAACTGACCTTGATGGTGCCTCCAGGAAGAGGCATGGCGCCAGCAAGCGTCGCCACCGGCTAGGTCGACCAAGAGATTTCTCCCGGTCATGGTCTCGTACCACCAAACCCGGACGGCAGCAGATTCTTTGACTGGAGGTCCCCGATGGCTGCATCCAGCAGGGAAGTAGGCTGAAAGTGGTGGGAGGAAGCCTAGCTTCAGATCCGGCACGGGGGGAACGACATGGCACCCCACAGGCCACGTTCCTCTTCCGCCATCACCTCGCCGCCCACACGGCCGTGGACGCCGAACAACATCCGTGGTTGCCCCTGGCGAACTGGTGGCGCCGCCTCAGCACCCGAGGTCGCCGCCTCGGCTTACCCAAGGCCCTTCGCCCGAGCAACGAAGCGACCAAGACCTCGCCGTCACCATCACCGACTACCACGCAGGCTGGCCCGACGGGCTGGCCCGGAGGAAGAGGCGAAGGGGGGAGGGGGGGAGGGGAGGCGGCGCGGCGGAAAACCTAATCGCCCTCGAGTCACCCGCGGGGGCGACGCGAGGGCCGAACCGGGCAACTTGTTATCAGGGACTATTCCTGCTTTGCTACAGAAGTGTTCACCTATGAACTTTGTTGGCAACCAGGGGCTTTGCGGTACACCATTGGGTAGGTGCCACACGATCAACAGTCATTACAGAATTGGAGCAGCTATCGGATTCGTCGGTGCCTTCTACTTCCCGCACTCCTTCATCTGCTCCGGGAGGCTCCGTTCCTGCGTCGTTCGCATAGGATTAGTTTGTTCTGAAACTGTGTCTGTCAAAACTTCCGGAGGCCAAATGAGCACTTCCAACAGCAATCTCAATATGTTCCCTGCAGTAACGATTATCTCAATTCACCTGATATGTATATATAGATGGCCACTTGCAAGTGCCAGTGCTTTGGTGTGCTTGTAATGCATATTTCATTTCTGGAAAGATGCAAAGGTATCACTGGCCATGATATTTTTTTCTTTGCCCTTGTTGAACGCATACATACCGATCATCTTTCTACTAGAACCTTACAGCTGCACGAGGAATCTGAACCATGGACATTTTTGTTGGGATGTGAAGTTGTATGTATGTAGTCATTTTTGTTAACGAAATTCGCAGGAGTATACGGCTAGTGGGCTAGCAAGTACTAGTAGGTAACAATTTAAGTTTTAGTAACTGTAGCATGTCAGTAACAGCTCTACCTTTTAATTCATGTCCATCCCTAGTCCCCACCAAACACTGAAGGTTTGGACCCGGTTAAAATGCACCACGTGCATTTCTTCTTTAAAAGCGCAAGAAGAAATATGTATATCTTTCGCTGATTTCACATGGAATTCGTTTGTTCCAAGGCAGATCGACCGTAATCCGAGTTGGAAAATAGTCCTGAATTACTTACTTCAACTTTAACATAACCTGAATTCATACATGAAATGTGCTCTAAATTCTGAATTAACATAACCTGAATTTAGTACTACGACATGCGCCGTGAAAAGCTAAATTCTAAACTGCTGGGCTCTTTTTCTTTTTCGAACCAGGAGCATGTATTCTTCCAAACAGAAAAAAACTTACATCTCCAAAGATGGTACGACCCAAAATGGCACAAACCCGCATGCATAAGCTAAGGTCGCCACAAGCGCCGGCGACCTATGCACAGCAGAACACTAGCAATCCTAGCTACGAACAAAGCTGAGGACAACAAACAAGCAGGGTAGCATGAACCATACATGCATACAAAGGACAGGAGCTTGCAACGTCTGAGCGTAACGAACACGACAACTGAAGGTACTGCCGGGCCTCCTTGTGGGGTTATGCTGGTTGCTGGACATACAAGCTGATCACGCCCGTGGCACGTACACGGCGTCCATGAACTCGTGGTCGGCGGCGAGCCTCTCCAGAGCTTCAGGCGCCAAGCACACCACCAGCTACATGCTCCCTTTCCACTCCAGCCCCTCGAACACCGTCACCTTCCCGTTCGTCTTGTCCCCGGAGCCGCTCCGCACGCCCACCGGCTTTCCCCACCCGAAGTTAACACGTCGAACCGCGGCGAGCTCGTGGTCACCAACGCCCCGCCACCGGAAAACGACGGTTCCTGTGGGAGTGGGATAGGAACGTGGGCTCCCGGACCCAGCGGTCCAGCCACTCCAGCACGGCCGCCTCGCCGAACGACACCACGGCGCGGTTCAGCTGCCACACCGTCCAGCCCAGCCCCTTGTCCAGGACCTCGCCGACGGTGCAGTGGGCTACGCGCATCTCCAAGGCATACACGGATACACCCCCGGCACCGGATGATCACGGCGCAGAACGTCTCTAGCGGTTCCATATGTTCGTTGCTAATGTTGGTGGCTTGGTGGACACTGCTTTCTTGGTGGCTTGGCTAGCTCACCGTTTCCATCATGTATGCCCAATGCATCACCCTTCGCCAATCATGCATGATGTGGGCTCATATTTTGTTTATTTACTTTTCTCAGATTATCCCTATTATATATTAGCTGTTGATCTTCTGGATGATTTGTTTCTTGCAGAAAAATGCAAGTCACGATTTGGTTGATTTTTTTTATTAAAAAAAGGACATGCAGTCCTCATGAGTTATATTCCTCCTATATTATACTACAACAGGCCAATATGGCAGCACATAGTGATGTTCAAGCACCAAAAATACTGTTACTATTGTTGGCTCCAACAAGTACCAGCGAGATGGCCCCTGATAAATCGAATGCATGTCGCATTGCCTGTCCTTGCAGCATTGCATGTCCTGTGCTCATGGCCTTGTCCCTTGCTGCATTCTTCTCTTTCCCTCACCTATAGGTCCATAGTACTAACACCACCTCTGCTTCATCAGTTCATCACAAAGCTAAACGCTGCAGCTAGCTGCACACTACCTGATTCAAAATTCTCTAAACTTTCAGAGCAAGAGCCTCACCTTGATGGCAGCAAAAGAAGACGATGAGTGCAGGCATGATGTAAATAGTTTCATGTGGGAGATAGTATATGGAACAAATATGTTCTTATGCATTGGGTTCTGACTCTGCTCTCCGTGGATGTACTAGTGGCAGTGGGCTACTAAGCTCAACTTTTAACTGTCCGTTACATCTCTCTATTAGCTACCTTATTATTGTATGATGTCTCTGAATTCTTAAGTGTTGTATCTCTTTTTCTATCTATTGATGATGTGGAATGGATAAGAGTGGAACGTGTTATCAATCATTGTACATGCTCTTAAGGCGTTGTAACGTGCTGAAATTTGAGCTACCTGTCATGCAATAACCAACAAACATTGCCCAACAGTTGCCTGCCTGACATATTCAAACCTCTCAAACAATATATTTTTTGGTGGGATCACAACATGGATCTGAAACATGGCATGCATGAAACATCAGTGGCCAGAGACTGGAGCAGGTTGGTGCTCTAACAAGGCTTAACCACGATGAGTGTTGCATGCAATTTCTTGAGAGGTCTTGTTTCACACCCTCTTCGGTTGATTCCGGCTGCCGCCTTCACTGGTAGCCAAGGGCTCCATCGTGCTACAACTATAAACGTACAGCTACGGAGTATTTGATACAAAGATAAAGATAGAATTAGTTCAAACTCACAATGTGTTACCTTGTACTCCAACCAACTCTTACGGTATACTTCATATAAACCCCACGAGGATCAGATCGGTATAGCACAACACTTATTAGGGTTTCTATATTTTCCACATGGTATTAGAGTGGTTAGACTAACGTTGTCATTCTTAGATTCATCTACCACTTCCACGGCGCACTTCCCCGGGAGATTAATCCTCTCTCCCCGGGGCGCAATACCCGGTCAATTGAAGATCAGATCAGTTTCGCGGGCTAGATCAATTTCGATTTCAAAATTTCTAATTAGGCCGATTTTAGTTTAGCTAAAAAATGCACGTAGATTAGACCCATAGCCAGTGTGAAAATCCAGCAAAAAGCAGATTGGCATCCGTGGTGCAACAACTTCGACACCGGCGGGCAACTTTACCTAGCACAATCGAGACGACACACAGCAGCGAACAACTCATATCATGAATAGCCCCATTTGCACCCGAAGTAGATCTATCGAGGTTCTTTTCTTCACAAGTGTGCTCTGTTCTACTTACTCTATCCCCAAGTCAATCCCCTCGACTGCTTCCCCCAAAAAAACACAAGTCCTTGCCTGCTTTGACTGATTCTGATCAGTACAAGCTTGAAGCTACTACTTCTTCTCAGGCCGACGCAAACTAATCAGCGTCAACATATGGATACAGGGTCCTTTGGAAATCCCAAAAAGCACACTTATGTAGTCTCCTTCCTAGAGCAGCAAACCTTTAGGAGAATACAAACAATGTACAACCAAGTTCGAATGGTAAGTTACACAGTTGTACATCCCACTTGTAGTACGGTCCCACCTGCAGGGGGTGTATGATACTCCCTCCATTCCAATGAATAAGGCACGCACATATTTCAAAATTGAGTTTTGACCACAAATTAAACCAACCAAACGTGGGTTATATGTGATAAAAATTATACCGTTGAACTCGTATTCGAAAGAAGTTTTCAATGGTATAATTTTTAAGTCATAAAAATATATATTATTGATTTAATTAATGGTCAAAGTTGAATTTTGAAATGCTTGCACGCTTTATTCATTGGAATGGAGGGAGTAAATACTCCGATGCCCTATGTTTCACTCGGTGTGGTTCTTGCACGGCCCCAGGTGGCCGCAATTGTACCACATGGTATCGGCGAGCCTAGGGAAAACGAACCGGAAAAAGATCCAGTCCCGAAACAGCCTGACCACCCAGCCGACCATACCATGGACGTTGGTCCCTCCCTGCTGGACCCAGCCCGACACGTAGGCCACAGCGACCAGCCACGCGGCCCGGACACGCCGCTTCGCCATGTACGCGGCCAGGCCCTCGGAGGGTGTGGCGGCCCGCGAGAATGCACGCGCGAGCACCACCGCATCCTCAAGTGCGGAGCACCCACCTTGCGCCATCTCAGGTGTCATGGGGTGGAACGCGTCGCCTGCCACTGTTACCGGCCCACGGGCTGCCTTGCTCGTGAGCACGGCCCATGGGTTCCTGTACAGCAGTGGGGCCCATGAGAGGTTGTCCAGGTCAGTGTTACGGACCACGTCCAGGTACTCGGCGGGCAGGTGTGCGCCCAGGTTTTCAGTCACCTCCCGCAAGATTTTCACAGGGTCCGCACCGGCTTCCCATTCTGCAACACTAGTGTTGTTCGCGTCAAACAGTATTTCCATGGTGCTTGGTGGTGCTATGGTGGAGCATGAACAAATGCACTCTATCATTCTAATATTATTGAGCGAAAAGTGTAACAATCATTTTGTGCAACTTGCCTTGAGGGATGGTGTTGTTGACGAGGTACCAATAGATGCCGGTTTTGCTGATGGGCAGCAAACCGGCTCGGATACCGTCCGACAGGTACTGCCGGATCTCTTGCTTCAAGCCGTGCCCGCCAGGGTACACGGAGAGGCCGCGAACGGTGGACCGGCCCGAGCACAGTGGATCAGACAGGCCCAGCCACCGCGCCACCATGGAGTGCACGCCGTCGCAACCGATCAGAAGCTGACGATGTACAAGTTGCTTCATCAATCATGCTTCCGTTCGTTCTTGTGCACCGCGTACATAACATATGTGCATCAAGTACTACGTACTACTTACCTTTGCTCGGATCACCGCGCCGTCTTCCGATTTTAGGACGGTGGCCTCCGACGAGCCGCCGGCTGTGGGTACGGTGTCGATGGAGACGAGCTTGGATGAGAAGCGGACGGTGCCCGGGGGCAGCTCCTCCGCTAGCGCCTCCAGCAGCGCCTTTCGGCCCACCGCTCTCCTTCTCACTTCATCACTTTTCTGCCGCCCCATTTTCAGTTCATATCGACAGATCGATAATCAGACCAACGACCATGACTGTACCCAGGAATATACTAATCAGTAGGGATCAATATAGTGATACTGACCTGACTTTGTTCCCGGCAAAGCGAAACACCTGCGTCGTTCCGGTCTCAAGATTGGTCACCCGGGATCTGCACGCAGCGGCAGAATCCAGCAGGCAGCAGCAGACCAGTCGAGAAAGCTAACCGATCGAGCTACACACATGCATGCTTCGGTACTATTAGATACTACATCTGTACCGAAATACTTGTAGCTGAGGAAAACTAGTACAAGTTCCCCCGACTACAAATATTTCGGTACAGAGGGAGTACACACGACACGTACGTACGTTTCGATGACGTCGTAGCGGGAGGTGAGCTTGTGCGCGACGCCGAGTGCGCGGAGCGCGAACCAGCCGTTGGGGAAGACGGTCATGGCCGTCCCCGTGGCACGCAGTTCGGGGTGCCGCTCCAGCACCACGATGCCGCTGCCCCCGGGCGCCACCCCAGCCCGCTGGAGCGCCACCGCCGTTGCAAGCCCCGCGATGCCACCACCCACGATCACCACCTCCGCGTCCAGGCTGCCATCGGCCATCGCTCTTGCAGTTCTTTGGCTAGCTCTTTGCCTCGCGGAGGACGCAGGCCAGGCCAGTTATGCACTTATGCTCTTATTGGTAGGTAGGCACACTAGCTAGTGTGCATACTGATACTGATGATCTTGGGTCAATCCATCACAGCTCAATCCATCACAAGGGTCGAACAATGTTCCGATAGTTCCACCTCAAGT
Source organism: Elymus sibiricus (assembly GCA_039707655.1). Lineage (NCBI taxonomy): Eukaryota > Viridiplantae > Streptophyta > Magnoliopsida > Poales > Poaceae > Elymus > Elymus sibiricus. The sequence goes on along the minus strand of CM077673.1, from coordinate 13,186,177 downwards.
TGGTGGAGTTGGGGAAGCAAACGGAATGATGCCTTCTGATGTTGATGTTATCACTCCGATCTTCAAAATCGCGTGAACTTCATGTTATGTTGTGTTTCAAACTGTTCCTTGTATGTGCTTGAAAACTATTGCATCTTGAGACTTGTAAACTTGTGGTAGTCGAGTGTCTTAACTACTATTTCACCTTTTATGCACTATTGCTTTTATGTGGGATGTTTTTCAAAATCATTGCTTTTTTTGTTCAATGATCCCTATATGTGACATGTTCTATGTGTGATGAACTATATGCTGCTGCTGTATATGTTTCACTGCAGGAAAGAAATAAAAACAAAAAAAAGGGCTGCTGGGCACACCATTACCGAGAGGGACGCTCGGTAAATATTGTGAAACTGGACCAGGATACAACCTTTATCGAGAGGCCTCTCGAAAAAGGTTTGCCGTGAACATCTCTCGGCAAAGTAAGGGCACGGCTTTCAGGAGAAGTGACGTGGCACTCTCCTATTGGCTTAGTTTGCCGAGAATTGCTCTCGGCAAAGATGGCGTTTGCCGATAGTATCTCACGGCAAAGATGGCCCTCGGCTTGCTATGGTGGACCCACATGTCAGGATTTGACACGTGGCGCTCACCCATTGGCTTCCTTTGCCGAGAGTGACTTACGGCAAAGATGGCCCTCGGCCTGTTGTTGTGGACCCACATGTCAGGATTTGACACGTGTCACCCTCCTATTGGCTCTGGTTGCCAAGAGTGGCTCTCGGCAAAGTTGGCCCTCGGCTTGCTATGGTGGACCCACATGTCAGGGTTTGACACGTGGCGCTCACCCATTGGCTTCCTTTGCCGTGAGTGACTTACGGCAAAGATGGCCCTCTGCCAGTTGTTGTGGACCCACATGTCAGGATTTGACACGGGTCGCCCTCCTATTGGCTCTGGTTGCCGAGAGTGGCTCTCGACAAAGTTGGCCCACGTGGCAACCGCCGTCCCCGTCTGTTGTCTGTTAGCTACTTTATTTTGCCGTGCTGTACTGTTTGGCTCTCGGCAAAGTCTTTGCCAAGTGCCCGTGTTTCAGCTCTCGGCAAATTCCTGTTTGCCGGAGAGGTGTAAGCCGGGTGGCTTTTGCCGAGTGCAACACTCGGTAAAGGCTTTGCCGGCGGTTTTTGGCCCTTTGCCGAGTGTCCGTGGCACTCGACGTATATCCAGATTCCAGTAGTGTTGGTAGGTAGGCACACTAGCTAGTGTGCATACTGATACTGATGATCTTGGCGCACCGCAGCAAGTATACAAATGGGAGAAAAACAGAAAATCTTTCTAATCTTCAAGCACATTGCACCCATCTTGATCTTGTGATCGTCGACGACATCGGCAACATGCAACTCCAACTTCATCTTCTCCTCTTCAACTCTTTGTAATTTTTCTTTCAAGTAATTGTTTTCTTTTTCAACCAAATTTAACTTCTCGACACGAATTTCTATGTCGGTTGGAATTTCCGGTTCACATACCTCCTAGATTAAAAAATCTATGTCACGTTGGTCGGCATAATTGTCATAAACATTAAATAAAACAAATAGTTATAAAAGATAATATATACCACATCCGAATCATAGACCGGACGAGGGCCGACGTGGACGGATACCATAACCATGGCACTATATAATAACAAACAATAATAAAAGTAAGAAAATTACACAAGTATCTATCTAAATGATACAAGTAAGATTTTTTTCTTTTAGAAAGAAGATAAAAAGAAGAGGCTAACCACGGTGGTGCCGGCGCCGAGATGGGCGCGGGCGATCGACGGCGGTGGGGACGGGGACGGGACAGGACGGACCGCCAAACCTAGTAAAATCTTGAGGAAAATGGAGCTTGGACAAGGAGCTTCGAGAGGAGAAAGCTTAAGTGTGGTTCGGGCATTTCATCGAACACCTCATGTGCAAAGGAGGTGAGCTAGAGCACCACAAAGCTCTCCCACGGCCGGCCAAAAAAAAGTGAGCAGTGCATTGCTTTGCTCACGGGCAGGGGGTATATATAGGCCGAGCATTGGTCCCGGTTTGTGGCTGGAACCGGGACCAGGAGCCAGGCCCATTGGTCCCGGTTCGTGTCTGGAACCGGGACCAAAGGGGTCAGACGAACCGGGACCAATGGCCCACGAGGCCCGGCCGGCGCCCTGGCCTCACGAACCGGGACAATGCCCCATGGGTCCCGGTTCGTGAGTGAACCGGGATTAATGGGCTTCTCAGGGCTGGACCAAAGCCCTGTTATGTACTAGTGGATATTCACCTTTCTGAGGTTGTCACATCTGCAATAATCTCTCAGCAGTTGGCAATTGAGAATACTGTGTGACTAATCAATACTATTAATAAGATATCAAATACGTGGCATACGCGAGCTGGGAGAGAGATGAAGTAAAACACCTACGTTGGGTGAGAATACTGCCCATGGCCATGGATGTCTACACGAGTGGGCATCCCGGTAGTATATATATAATTTCACTGATCTGCCATTCCTAGCCCATGGAGAGATTATCATCCCCTTCAAAGCGCCTCTTCCTCCTCCAGTTCCTCCTGCTCTCTCAGCTTCTGGAAGCACGGATACTAGGCGTGTACCAAGTGCATACGCACACATACATGATTCATGGACATCTTCTCTGACTTTTGGCCACTACTTGAGGTGATGCATACGACTACCAGCACCTTGTTGCCTCGGATGGTGATGATGATGGTGCAATGTTGTCTTCACCACACCTGAACCTCAACTTGAATCTGAACCTTTACCTGGCAAATGATGATGATGCACTGGATAGGCCTTCCAAGTATATGCCGCCAGCGCCGAAGGCAGGCCCGTCGCCGCACCACCACCGGCGCGACGAAGATGGCGCGCAGGAGCAGCAGCACAGGTCTCTGACTGCGTCGTCACATGCTCCACCGCGTGATCACAGTCACGGACAACCTGAAGCTGCCAGACAATGACCGAGCCGTCGGGGGAAAATGATGCATATGTATCTCGTGCGTTTCTCCAAACGACATGATGACATATAAAAGTTATAGCTCCAACCATGCATACATGATAGTAGCATTAGTGTAGCACCACCCCAGCGTATGGCTTCGTGACGCTTCCATGAATCTCATAGAAACTGAACCGTTTTGTGTGAAATTTCCGCATTCTACTGTATTCCTTTTGAGGAAAGTGCCATGTGTCCATTCATTTCTCAGTCAGGTTACAGTTACACTTACCTCTGTCTGTTGCCCCAGTGCACTCCTTCGCGGAAGTCCCTTTCTACACCCGGGCTCAAATGAGCTCGTGATGAACAGTAACTCAGAAACCATTTTAAAAATGTTCAAAAATATCTGATTTTTTTAAATGGAAAAGTTTGACAAATGTTCTAAGAGCTTGCAAAATTTCATCATGAAATCACATTTGTGGTCGTCGTGGAAAAAAAAATCAGTGCTCCAAAATGTTTTCGAAAGTAGCATTTTCAGATTATCGATTTTTTTTCCACGACTTTCAAAAATGTGATTTAATGATGAAACTTTGCAAGCTCTTAGAACATTTGACAAAGTTTGCCATAAATTTTTTTGAACATTTTTAAAACATTTTTTCGATTTTACTGTTTACCCGAGCTCATTTGAGCTCGGGTGGAAAATCTTCACATCCCCTTTCGGCGCTTTAATTTCACCAATCTTGTTGCCCCAGCTGTTGCAGCTACCGGACAAATATGTCGGGGAGCATCGGTGGATTGGTACCACAACCCAATTAATGGTACTACTACCAACCATGTCCTAGCTAGCTCGTTTTTCTCCACATCACATTGAATAACGGTATGGCGTGTGAGGGCGTGTGTTTTGTTAAAATTATGTATAACACGGAAAGTACCCTTTTGAGCTGGAGCTCATATGAACCCACATGAACAGTAAAAAATGAAAACCGAAGTGCTTGCAAATTTCATCATGAGATCGCATTCGTAGAATGCGTGGCAAAAAAATTTTTTATTGTTCCAAAATACTTTCAAAAGTAGCATTTTCAGAGCATTGTTTTTGTTTTTTTTGTCACGCCTTCCTCGAATGCGATCTCATGATGAAAATTTGCAATCACTTAGAACATTTGTCAAAGTTCACCACAAAAAAATTCAGAATTTTTTGAATTTATTTTTTGGTTTTACTGTTTATGGGGTACATTTGAGCTCGAGCTCAAATACTCCACGTCCGTATAACACTTGTTATTTTCGTAGTCCTACTACTGTCTACACTGTTTGTGGTTTTATGTTGCATGGATGTATACCGTGATATATGCATGATGGATATGATATGACATGATTTCTATTGCTATGGAGTATTAATTATTAACTGCTATATATAATGAAACTTTTGGGTTGGGCTTGGCAGACGTACCAGTGACGTGCAGCCAGAAGCGCACGTCACTGGTGTATATAGTTACCCATGACGGAAAGTTAGAGAAGCACGTCGCTGGTGTGCAAGTTACCAGCGACATGCGTGGCGCACATCACTGGTAACCACTTTTTGTAGTAGTGGTCGTGCGGGTTTTATATTAGCACCATCATGAACCTTTTTGTATTTTCTTTTTTTGGGGGGGGGGGGGGGGGGGTCGTTTTTGCAAAAGCTCTAGCACATGTGTGCTTCTGGTGTCTTTGCTTGTGTGTGTGCGTGGCTTGCCCTGTACTCTTTTGATCTAACATGAGACATATACATCCTTCGCAAAAAAAAAATCCAAAACCCTAGCCTAACTAGTAAGCAAGCATATTTCTACGGTTACACAATATGAAAGACAGAAAAAGGCGAGCACATGAATTGCAACAAGAAACAGGAGGATCTCCAATCAGGTAGGATATGTGCAATAATCCTATACCTACGGACGGTTTTCTTATGGACTAATCTACAGGTTGATGTGTCATCTTCTCCATTAATTTCTCCCCTCCAATTTCACTGTGGCCCCCCTTGACTTTCCCCTAAGTTTCCACCAAATCCCGTAAGCCTTTTCCGTAAGATTTTTTCCGTAGGCGTAGCATCTCTCATTTCTGTGAGATCAATTTTTTTCAAAATACAAAACAAGTTAAAAACTCTCAAAAAAAAAATGACAACACACATCCATGTTATATATAAAACCCCATACATCCTTAGCTCCAAATTCGACCTACACTATTAGAAAAAAAAGACAAAACTTTTTCCTTAAATAGTGTCATATACTATTTTTTTCAAAACTGACATTACTTACAGTCGAATTTGCCTTTTTTTGTTTCTCTAACCGTAGATCAGTACTCCCTCCTTCCCAAAATGTAAGGCGCGTTTGACTTTGCACGGTCTTTGATGCATGGCTTTGAACATTAATATGTACCAAAATACATGGATTGATCATGTATCAATAGTATCATCGTATTTGTTTTGCAAAACAATTCTATTACATATTAATTTTGTAGGCATACAATAAGCAAAAAATTATAGTCAAAGTTGTGCGATGAAGACCAAAAAAGTAAATGCGTACCTTATATTTTGAGAAGGAGGGAGTAATGCACAACAGGAAATTACCTCCAGATATATTCATCTTTCTGATCCAGACATGGAGGTTGTCACATCTGCAATAATCTAGGAACAGTTGGAATGTGACTAATCAATCATAATAAAATATATAACATCATATCCATCACGCATAGTATCATCATCATCGAAACCAAATATATAACATCATCATCATCATCATGAAACCCAAATATATAACATCATCATCCAAACGAAGTCATACATAGCATCATAGCACGACAAGTTTACATCATCATCATCATAGCACGACAAGTTTACATCATCATCCAAATGTATAACAAGCCACCACACCATCGTCGGCCTTCGAGCACCACCAAAACGCGAAGTCCACCGACAAGAGCATCATCACTACAAGATAAAGGACAACCGTTTAGCATGGCAATTGGTCTAGTTCTAAGTTTGCGGCTTGGCAAATGTTCTAACTATAATTTGATGCATCTTACGAGTAGGGGAACTAACCGGAAGGGGCGAGGCACGAGTCGTGGGAGAAGCAGCAGCACCACCACCGAGCCAAATTGGGCTGACGGGGCTCCTTGAAGCAGGAGTAGCACCATCAGGAGTAGAAGAACCACCACCAATGTTTGATCCGTGGGATACCTACAAGTTTTAGAAATAGATAGTAAGGAGAAATATCTATGTGTTGAATCAACGATAGGTAGTGCTTGAATAGTTTGGCAATGTACTAACCGGAGTCCCTGTGCCATGTGCCAAAAATTCTTCGAAAGAAGGCAGTTTTGGGTACGGTCCAGGATGTGGTGGTGATGGTCCCATTGGTGGAGGCAGAGTGCCAGTTTGAACAGCCGCGTAGACATTCTACACATTAGTTGACAAGCAAAGATGGAGGTCAAAAGAAATGAAAGTACAAATTTTATCTTGGCTCTAAGTGGGCAAAACTAACCCCCATTTGTGTGGTGCGGTACTCCTCGTACACTCGCACCCTCTCATCGTATTGCTCGCACTCTTGACGAAAAATCTCGATAGACTTAATGTAGGCCTACAATATGACATGATGGATTTCATCAGCATAGCCATGCACAAAAGAAAGTGAGAAAGAGGATGGAAAGGAGAAAAATACTTACTTCCTGCTGGCTGGATCCGCTAGGCCATGCTCGGTCTGGGTTAGCTGTACTCGCGCTCGTGCTGGAAGATCGGAGCTGTGAGTAAGTGATGGTAGGCTGGATCACGCTATTCATATGCGGGTAGCGGCCATGTGGCTTGCCGTGTCCAGACACGACCACCACCGTCTCATCGTTCTCCGACTCTAGAGGATTGGCATCCTCCCCATTCCGCGGACGAAACTCATCCTTATAGGCCATCAGATGTTCCTCGGTTTTACCGTAGTACTTGCCCCTCGCCATCCTTGGGCTTCTTCTGCACACGGCCAAGCTCAAACGCCTTCATATCTGAGATCGGCTGCTTCATCACGGACTCCTGCCACGCCAAACAGATGTTACGCATACATAGAAACATGACGGGAAATGAAAGAAGGATGTTTCATATATATACCATGTTCTTCTTGTGGCGATAGTGGCTCCAGTTTCCTTGAGCGTGTGTTCTGTCAGTCCCCGATTTCTCGTGTTGATGCTGCTCATGGCCGCAAACTGTGCATCAGATCCGAGCCACCTATCCACCAACGCCGCCCATCCATCACTCTTTCCGGAGCACCAAGAAGGAATCACCTAAATAATGACAACATAGCATTTCAGGTGCAAACGATTAAATTTACCACAAATGTAGGAATGAAAAGACTGTGCTACTTACGTCCAAATACTGCTCGCTCCCTGGTGATAGGGGGTGCTCCTTCCTCGCTCTGTCCTTGGCCATCTTCTTGTGGAGAACAGTGTGGTAGTAGTGCATGATGGCCACCCAGCGCGCCTCGTACAGGATCTGACGGATCATCTAAATCGCAGCCGCCACCAAGACCTTGTCGGCTCTGGCCTTCTCCTCCTCCGGAACTCCATAAAATTTATACAGTCATGCAACCAGAATGGAACAAGTCATGAGTTAAGTGACTGGATGATGAACTATGAACAAAACTCGGCCCAATATTGACTTGTGTACTTCTGAAGAGAACTTACCCAAAAATGAGTGATCACGGCCTTAGCATGAGTCCCATAGTCCGCAAGCCTGGCAGCTTCGTAGTAGTGCCAGCGCGTTGCCAAAACCCGCTCCTCGCATGGCGGGTCGTCATTTGGGTGCGGGTGGAACAGGCCCGGCCAAAAGTCCTTCAACAGAATAGTGATCACGCCGTTTGGAATTCAGCCCTTTGTAGTAACCTGCCAATTGCTGCACAAGAATCAAAATATTTGTATGTGTAGAATCAAAATGATAGTATATGTTCGAAATATGATAGAGAGACACATTTACTCTATCCCCTTGGGACTAATTAGGTTCTTCTCCTCCTCAGTAGCAGGAATGGGAGGGAGGTGTGCCACTCCACACAGCCACCCCTCCTCGCCATCCCCCTCCTCGCCACCCCCCTCCTCGACCTCCCCATCCTCGCCCTCCTTTTCCTCGTCCTCCCTCTACTCGCCCTCCCTCTCCTCGTCCTCATCGTTAGCCGTGGTGCCACTGGCAGAGGGTACCTCACCAGAGGAGGACGTCGGAGGCTGGTCCCCTATGTCGGCCACGGAGCACAGTTTCTAGCCACGCCCTCCGTCTCTAGGGTGTCTTCCCCTGCCCCCTTCTCCTCTAGGGGGTCTTCCTCCGCGCCCTCCTCCTCTAGGGGCTCTTCCCCCGTCCCCTCGGCCTCCTTGTGAGGTGTCATCGTCAAGTAGTCGGGGGGGGGGGGTGACAGTCCGGTGTCTTCCACTTCGAGTCATTTTAGAGATGAGTTTGCCTAGCAAACTATTGGAATCAGCCTTGCCCATGGTTCAATCACCTGCATTGAGAAAGAGTAAATAATTAGTAAGGATAATAAATCTTTATGCAAAGTAAGAAAGCATATTAATAAAAAAATGCTAGAAATAAATAAGCATACTAGAAATAAATAAACATACAAAAAAGACATAAAACGTACGTCCGCTAGAACCCATACGAATCATCACTATTGTAATCGATTCCTCGACCGGTTTCATCATCACTATGATGCATATCATCATCGTCGTTGTCTGAGGGAGGTGGAGGCTCTTCATCGTCGTCATCGTCGAGTAGTAACATCTCAAGCATATCTATGTCATTTACATTCACAACTGCCTCACCATCATTCCGTGCATTATCATCGTTTGGGTCCACATCAACATCACCCAAACGTATGTTGTCGTCATCGTCATCGTTTGTGGCCACATCATCATGTTGCTCTTGATAGAACACTCCCTCGTATGTCATGGGGTTTATGTTGTAGTAATCGTCATCGTTCGGGACGGGTAGCTTACCATGTGTTGATACGTTGAACACAACTCCCCAACCCTTTAGGTACTCTTTCTGGCATGGGTAGGGCAGATAATAAACTTGCATGGCCTGGTTAGCCACAATAAAGAGATCGGCTCCGGCATAGACGGTTGATGGTTGAACTTTCACTAAACCAATGGAAGGCGTATGTCTCAATCCCTCATCTGGGTTGAACCACTGGCATTTGAACACAACGAGACTGAGTTTTTCGCGCCCAAGGCGGAATGAAAGCTCGTATATTTTTCCTACCCTTCCGTAGTACTGAACTTCATTTTCTCCTTCGGTAAACACTCCAGTATTTATTGTTTTTGGATCAGGCCGACTGTTTTGGTGCCCCTTTGTATGGAAGTGATACCCATTCACATCATACTTTTCACATGTCATGACACGATTGCCAAAACCCATGGAAATCCGTCTCAATTCGTCATCCATAGATGTATTTGGATCTTTTCCCTACAAGTTTAATTGAATTTGTTGGGTGCATTAGTTCCATGCAATAGAAACTATAAATGTTATACTAGGTAATAGGGGGAAGCTAAGGGGGGTGACCGATGGACTTTTCCTCTTGGTTGTGTTGGGTCTGGTCATAGAGACATGGAAAAATACATTTGGGCCTAAGATTCAAAAATATTCTCTACGGGTTACCCGTGGTGGCAGTTTCCCCCATCTAATTATCGAACCTTCGTCAGTGGCAGCGCATGTGTAAAAACATTATTTCTGAAATCTTTGAAACTCACTAGTAGAAAACAAACCTTTCGTCCGGAGCTCTAGTTCCGGCCGGGTTTGGGCCCGGGACTAATGTGAGCATTAGTCCTGGTTCCAACGGCTAGGAGCGGACGGGGGCACGGCCAGGGTTAGTCCCGGTTCAAATGGGATCTATAGTCCCGGTTGGTGATACCAACCAGGATTAAAGGGGTTGCGGCAGGCTGGGGCCCCTGCGAGCCCCTTTAGTCCCGGTTGGTATCACCCACCGGGACTAAAGATAGACCTTTACTCCCGGTTGGTATATCCAACCGGGACTAAAGTCTTCCCTATATAAAGCTTCTTCGTCCAGCCCGAGTCCAAGCTTAATTTCTCTTCTCTCTGTTTGCTTCCCCAAGCTCGAGTTCATCCTCCATTTTTGCCAATATTTGTCAAGATTGGCGGCACCCCATCTATCCAAGGGTTCTAAAAGGTTAGCAACTTCATTCTTTCATCTCTCATTGCTAGTTTAGCTAGTTGCATGCTCTATAAGTATAGTGATTTGTGGGTTTTAGTTTGGGAGTAATTATGTGGGAGTTTATTTGATTTATATGCAATTTGAGCTCAAATTAACTTCTTAGTTTGCATATGTGTAGGTGTGGTTTACTTAGTGCCTTCCCATCCCCGTCCTCACCACCGTCGATCGCCCACGCCGTCCCGTCGCCGGCACCACCTTGGTGAGCCTCTTGTTCTTATCCTTTTTGTAAAAAAAATATCTTATTTGTATGATTTTGATAGTTACTTGTATAATTTTCTTACTTGTATGATTGTTTGTTATATATAGTGCCATGGTTTTGATATCCGTCCCCGTCGGCCCTCGTCCGGTTTATGATTCGGATGTGGTATATTATCTTTTATAACTATTTGTTTCCTTTCGTGTTTATGATAATTATGCCCATCAAGTTGACATAGTTATTTTTATCTAGGAGGTATGTGGACCGGAAATTGCAACCGACCCTCTTGTCGAGAAGTTAAATTTAGTAGAAAAAGAAAACGATTATTTGAAAGAAAAATTGTAAAGAATTGAAGAAGAGAAGATGAAATTGGAGTTGTATGTTGCCGATGCCGTTGATGATCACAAGATCAAGATGGATGCAATGCACTTGAAGATTAGAAAGATTAGAAAATATGCCATTAATAAAAAGGCTTGGTATCATTATGTTGTTGGATCAATTATTAGCTTAGTTACAATTTTGATCGCATTTGTTGTTGCATTTAAATGCTTTAGATAGTTGTATGTTGTTTTATGAGAAGTATGTATGAACTTTATGTATATATTTTTGTAGTAATAACATTTGGTCACTACTCTACTTTGGTTTTAATGTGATGAACTTGTATTAATTTGGTCACTTCGATGTTGTGTAATGAAGATGAGCCGGCAATGGATGTATGATGACCGACGCTCTCCCGAGTTCATTAATGGCCTGCATAATTTTATGCGTGTGGCTGAGGCAAACAAGCGAAATGGTTTTTTGTGTTGTCCATGTGGTGTCTATAAGAATGATAAGGATTACTCTACCTCAAAAATCCTTCACAGCCACCTGCTACACTCCGGTTTCATGTCCGGCTATAACTGTTGGACCAAGCACAGAGAAAGAGGGGTTATGATGGAAAACAATGAAGAAGATGAGGATGATGACAACTATCCTAGGTTCCCTGAATACGATGGTACTACAATGGGGGAAGCTGAAGAAGAGACATCAGATGAGCCCGCTGATGATCTTGGTCGGGCCATTGTTTATGCACATAGAAACTGCGAAAGTGAAAAGTAGAGGTTGAAGTTGGAGCGCATGTTACAGGATCACAAAAAATTATTGAACCGAATTGCGAAGATGACAAGAAAAAGCTGGGTACCACACTGGAATTACTGCAATGGAAGGCAGAGAATGGTGTATCTAACAAGGGATTTGAAAAGTTGCTGATAATGATAAAGAAGATGCTTCCAAAGGATAACGAATTGCCCGCCAGTACGTACGAAGCAAATAAGGTTGTCTGCCCTCTAGGATTAGAGGTGCAGAAGATACATGCATGCCCTAATGACTGCGTCCTCTACCGCGGTGAGGAGTATGAGAATTTGAATGCATGCCTGGTATGCGGTGCATTGCGCTATAAGATCAGCCGCGATGACCCTGGTGATGTTGAGGGCGAGCGCCCCAGGAAGATTGTTCCTGCCAAGGTGATGTGGTATGCTCCTATAATACCACGGTTGAAACGTTTGTTCCAAAACAAAGAGCATGCCAAGTTGTTGCGATGGCACAAAGAAGAGCGTAAGAAAGACGCGATGTTGAGAGTACCCGCTGATGGGTTGCAGTGGAGAAAAATCGAGAGAGAGCTCCCGGACTTTGCAGATGACGCAAGGAACTTATGGTTTGGTTTAAGTACAGATGGCATGAATCCTTTTGGGGAGCAGAGCTACAGTCATAGCACCTGGCCTGTGACTCTATGTATTTACAACCTTCCTCCTTGGTTGTGCATGAAGCGGAAGTTCATTATGATGCCAGTGCTCATCCAAGGCCCTAAGCAACCCGGCAACGACATTGATTTGTACCTAAGGGCATTAGTTGAAGAACTTTTACAGTTGTGGGATAAAAAAAGTATACGTGTGTGGGATGAGCATAAACAGGAGGAATTTGACCTACGAGTATTGCTGTTTGTAACCATCAATGATTGGCCTGCTCTTAGTAACCTTTCAGGCCAGACAAACACGGGATACAATGCATGCACGCACTGTTTAGATGAGACTGAAAGTATATATTTGGATAAATGAAAGAAGAATGTGTACCTAGGCCATCGTCGATTTCTTCCGATCAGAGCTCTAACAACACAGGCCAATCCCATCCGTCGGCCCACGTGGTGGCGAGGCGCTTACATCTCGACGGCCAACATAATGTGCAGACATGAGTAGGTCCCCCACTCATCGTCATGTCTTACCAAAAAGGAGATAGTGCTCCTCGAGGTGGTAATTAACCTACCGTCCCCTCGATTTTCACACAAAATGCATGGGAAAACAACGGAATTAACGCTACAGAGCTAGGGCGTGCCGCCACCGCTTCGGAAATAACCCTTGCATAAAAGGGGTGCTTCCGTGGGGAGAAAAATGTTTACACTATCTTAGCATCCTCTTCCCTCGTCGTCCACCTTGAGCTCTCTCGCACCCCTCTTCTCCTTGACCCCTACCCTCGCTTCCACAAATGGCAGGCAGTCGCCAGCAGAAGAGATCCGAGACCGCGGGCTCTGCCCCCACCTCATCCTCGCACACAGCCGGCACCGTCAAGGGGGAGTGGAAGCACTGCACGATGTCCCAAGACCAGCTGGACCCGATATCTGGCGCCGGTTACCTACCGCCGCCAGAGGTCGCCTATGCATGCCCAGGGCTGATCGCAATCGGTCAAGACCTCTCCCAAGAATCTTCTCCCAATCCCCGGGAGAACGAGCGGGTATGCTTTGTTCCCTTTCTTATCAGGGGCTTGGGTTTTCCAATTCACCCTTTTCTAAGGGGACTGTTGCATTTCTGTGGCCTCCAACTACACCGTCTTTCCCCTAGTTCCATCCTTCACATGTGTGTTTTGTCACATTATGTGAATCTTTCCTCGGATGCTTGCCGCACTTTGGTTTGTGGCGCAAGTACTTCTGTGTTCAACCGCGCATGAGGGGTGACATACTGCTAGATTGCAGTGGTGCCATTATATGCAGGGTGGCCGGATTCGGCTACCTTGACGTTTCCCCCGAAGAGATGAATGAGAACTGGCAGGAGGAGTGGTTCTATCTCCCTGACGTGCCGCTCGAGGATCCTCCTCGTTCCAGCATAAACACCCCTTTAACGATGGCTCCACCCAAAAAGTGGTACACATGGCGTCCGAAGAGCCAATTACAAGGGGACTCTCCAACGGCAGTCGGGTTGGCGGAACAAGTGGCACGGCTACACTAACACGGCCTTACCTTGGCCAGTGTCAGGGCGGTGGCGCTCGCCCGAGGAATCCAGCCGCTTCATCAACGGGCCCATCCGATGTGGGAGTACAACGGTACTGATGATTCTACTCGAGCCATCTGAAGAGGGTTCTATAAAGGCCGACCCCTCAAGGATATGCTCGCATTGATGTTCAAGGGCGAGGCCTTGGATTTCTCTGAAGAGCCTCGAATCGATGGTTTCTTCACCTGCAAACCCATCCGAGCAGTAAGCCCTTATAGTTTTACTGTTTTTCGTTTACAGGCCCTTAACTACCTGATGTGTGATAGTTGTTTACTTCCATTCAACAGGAATGGAGGTTATGGTCCACCACGCTCCACTTTCCGGCTCCTCTACTGGATGCGATAAACCCAGAGTCGTTGGAGCTCGGCCGGGCCGAGGACTGCATCATCACGACCGCTCGTCATGGCAGCATCACCTATCAGGTGAGTGTGGATGGCGAGGACGTTGCCGTGACTGACAACCATCAAGAAGGGTCTTCACCCCAAAATGACTCCGCGGGAGCCGGTGGTCGAGGTCTGCAGAGGCGGGCTCCTAGTATGAGCGGTCCTCGGATGGGGGATAATGCCAACACCTTATCCGAGGACGAACGTCGGGGAAAACGTCCGAGGTCTTCGCGCCGTACTACAGGAATCAGGAAATTTGCCGTCTTTGGAGCTCTTTGCCGTCAGCTTTTCGTCGGTGCTGATGGCAAAGACATACTTTGCCATCAGCTGCTGCGGCAGAATGACTGACGGCAAAAATGTACTTTGACGTCTGTGTTTTTTTTTACATACGGCAAAGTGAGCTCTTTGCCGTCTTTGAAAAAATAATAGACGGCAAAGACATACTTTGCCATCTGTGTTTTATTAACAGACGGCAAAGTGAGCTCTTTGTCGTCTGCAAAAAAAAAGACAAACGACAAATTATTTCTTTGCCGTCTGCGAAAAAATAACAGAAGGCAAGAAGAAACACACGACACGGATCGATCCCACGGATTGATGACTTTGCAGTGCCCTCCACATCTCTCTCTCACCCCACGCACCCCATCCACGCACCTAAACCTCTGGTCCACCCCTGCCCACGATGCACACACACCCACCCCTACCCACGAAGCACAAACATGCCCCCACCCACACATGCCCACGACGGGGATGGCAAGCAGGAAGGCAGTGGCGGCCGGCGCGAGCGAGGGCGGCGGCTGGTGCAGGCGAGGGTGGTGGTTGGCGCGGCTGAGGACGGTGGCTGTCGCGGCGAGCAGGGGACCCGTGCCTCTGTCCTCTCCCCCCTCCGACGAGCCGCCTCTCCTTGCTCATGCATGGAGCTCCACATAGGGCAGAAGGAAGAAGGCGGGCAGATCTGACGATTTCCCAGCTGGTGCCGACGGATCCGGGACCTGCGGCGCCCCGGGGACTGCCCCGGCCGACGAGCCACAAGGAGGACGGTTCCGTCATTCTACGACTTTGGCTCGATGAGGTGCTTCAGGTTCTTGGTCAGGCAGATGCTCGTTTCCGTCTCCAGTGTGCGCTTCGGCCACTCTGGAGCCGGGCGATGGGCGATGGCTTGTTCAGAACAGAAGATCCCAGGGCTCGATTTTTTTCTTGTTTGTGGGGATGTTGTGTGCTAGTACTGTGTTTGGATGCGTGTCCTCTCTGGTTTCTTCGTGTGAGTTCCTGCGTGTTGTACCTGTACTACTTGCCATGAAATGAAGCGGCATAGTAACTTGTCAAAAAAAGTGGTCGATGATTTTCCTCGGTATAGTTCCAGCGAGAGCTGAATTTGCATCTGTTTTAGATATCATTGTTTTGTCACCAAGATACTCCAGCGGCGGCTAGCAGTTTTTTTTAAGTAACAAAAAAGTCTTTGCCATCTGTAATGCAAACTGGCTGACGGCAAAGACCGCGTTCGGCTGACAGCAAAGATGGTTTCTTTGTCGTTTGTTATGTTTTGGCTGACGGCAAAGACTGAGATTGGCTGACGGCAAAGTTTTTGCCATCAGTGCGAGGAATTACAAACGGCAAAGTAGCTATTTACCGACATACTCTTGGCCATCACACTTTGCCGTCAGCAAACTGACGGCAAAATCATTGCCGTCTGTTTTCAGGCCTTTGCCGTCTGTGAGAAACAAACGGCAAATTAACTGATTCCTGTACATGCATGTGGAGTCACCTCAAGTCGATGTGCGCTCCGGAGTGGCCCCCAATATGGTAACCGGAGACCAAGGTGACCCAGAGGAGCGAGTGCCGCGAGACCACCCTGCACCTACTCAGTGAGTACCTTACATGTTTTCAGCCTGAAGTGAAACTTTTTTGTCATCACATCATGATTTGGTTCTTGACCAAATTATAGGTCCCATGCTTGCTCTCTCGTAAGAGTGGTTGGGTAAGCCCCAAGTGTAAGGGTGAAGTAACCTAGCAATAAGTATTTCCCTCGATTTGAGAACTAAGGTTTATCGAACCAATATGAGTTCTTCCAGCAAACGAAGTCATGGGTACCTGTACACAAAGAACAAAACAAACTTATGCCCAACGTTTCAAGAAGGTTGTCAAGCTTCTTGTCATGCTAGTTACAAGCATAAATTGCATGGTATTATAGGAATTGATAGATAGATAAAATAAAATAAATGGTATAGAAAAGAAAAGTATTTTTGTTGATGTTTTCAGTAATGGAAAATAGACCCCCGGGGCCATAGGTTCACTAGTGGCATCTCTCCAAGCAGACAAGGGTGGTGTGGTGAACAAATTACAGTTGGGCAGCGATTAAAATGTTGTATTTATATTTATGACTATGATCATTCATGGTATAATCTTGTATAGGCATTACATCCGTGAGATATAGACCATTATACAACTGCATCTACAACTAATACTCCACCCCAAGACCGCTATCCAGCATGCATCTCGTAGTATTAAGTTCATGATAAATAGAGCATTGCAATAAGCATGATAACATAATGTAGACAGTAAAGCTATCATCTAAATGTGATAAAGAAACCATCGTTTTATCCTTAGTTGCAACAATACAATACGTGTCCGTTCCCTTTCTGTCCCTGGGATGAAGCACCGCAAGATTGAGCCCATTACTATGCACCACTTCCTCTAAAGAACTACCTATCGATCTTGGCCAGAGACGACAAATAGATCGGAAAGCATACATAGGTACTTAATTATACAGTAGAGAAACTTCAAAAGATTCAATATAATCCAATGAACAATCTGATCATAAAGGGACAATTCATCATATCCCAACAAACACAACCACCGATTACATCATATGGATCCCGATCATGGGAGGATGGGAGGCAGCTCACGGGAACTTTGTATTGAATCACAAGGGAGAGGGGATGCCATCTAGCTACTGTTACAGATCCAAAGGTCCTAAGAAAACTACTCACATAAGACCATGGAGGTAGCAAGGTTGATCAAGATGGCTTCGGTGATAGATTCCCCCTCCGACATGGTGCCGGAATATGCCTCCAGATTGGATCTCCCCGGAACAGGAACTTGCGGCGGCGGAAAAAATTGCAAAAAAATGGTACCGAGGGTTTCCCGGTTTTTTGAATTTATAGGGAAAATAATGGGCATAAGGCGGTTCCAAGTGGGCCACGTGGTATAGCCACACGGGTGGCCCCCTGGCCGCGTGGGGCCCATTGCTGGTGTCGGTGCTAAAACCGGCGGATCTCCGGTAGGAGGTCCCGAGCTGTGGATCTAGGAACAATGGTAACAGGGGGACAAGGGAGACAATGTTTTACCTAGGTTCGGGCCCTCTCGAAGAGGTAATACCCTACGTCATGCTTTGATTGTATTGATTCGATGGAGTACAAAGTACATGATGATCCACCTCGAGATCGGATGATTGTGTTCTAAACCCTAAGGCTGGTAATCGTGCCTCTAAAGACTAAACCCCGAGCTTATATAAGAACCGGGGCCCCTAGGTTACACATATGGTTGGTTATGGACTAGGAATACACAAGCTGACTACTAGGACACTCCCTAACGTACACGCCAAGTCTTCGGTGGTTTCCATCTTGATCACGCCGAGGATTGCAGCTTCGGTAATCCTTCCTTCATTGGTCGGTGGGTCATTAGCCCGTCCCATGGACGACAGGCCATATAGGGTAACACCCCTTAGTCCAGGACACCGTCAGTAGCCCCTGAACTGGTCTTCAAAGCCAAGGACAACCACTTCCTCTTCGAAAAGGCTTTTCTTCGGTTAATGTGTTCGGCTTGGCAGGCGAGTTCCTTCTTCGTCAGCATATGTTTCAAATCCGAAGTCCTTCATTCTTTGAAAGTTACTGGGCCTCTTTTTATAGTCGAACCCATGAGATATATTTAAAATGTCAACCTCGGCAAAGAAAACACAGGCTCTTTTTCTCAAAGAGTCCGTCCTGTGTCCGAGGTCAAAAGTTAACTTAGTCTCAAAGACTTGCCACGCAGGCACGACCACTGAGGGGGTTAGAACCCTGACAGCTTTATCGAACCATCTTTGCCTATCGTGGGCAGTTATCACAAATTGTATTGAGGCCCGAGGCAGCTCTCCATTGGCATGTCTTATTAATACAGAGATTGTGCACAGTTTTTAAGGGATATCATCAACAAGTTGATTAATTGATGTGCGCATAATGGCACGAAAGATTTGGAATAGGCGATTTACCCGGCGTGACGTGAGGACTCTTGGTCTTTTACTGACCTATAAAGGCTAAGGGATGTAAATCTTTTTCTTCCACGCTTCCATCCCCTGCTCCATAGCCCAAAGCTCAAAAAAGCTCTAGCGCCTTCAGATCCATCTTCAATCTCCCAATCCGCTCGCCTTTTTCACCCACCTCCAAAGCAGAGTATAATGAGTATCCAGGAGGTAGGACTGTCCTAGGAGATACTCAAACAATACATATAAGAGAAAGGGTTAGTCCATAACAGTATCAATAATAATATTCATAATAGCATCAATAGTAATAAGAATCATCAAGTATAAGTGAATCAAATCAATTATTCAGTTAGTTATTTCGTCCGAAGATCGACACTAAGACCGACACTTGACCCTTCCAATATGAAGTCCGTAACCGTGGACACGGCTATTTGAATAGGTCTTACACTCTCCGGAGGTTGCACTCTTTACCCACATGTAAAGGATTTCTTTTCCCAACAACGGAGTGTCAACGAGAGATTTCCACTTACGGCCTTTGGGTTGCAACACGCCTGACCTACACAAATCAGCTTTAAGTCTTCGAGCCAGGAATCACCCAAAGCATCGGTCAAACAAAACCTTATGTCGGGGAGGCTCCAACCTCAAGTAGCATCAGCAGAGGACCACATTTATAACACACGCAACTAGGGGTGCCCCCCTCCTCGACTCCGACCGGGACACCCACATTAGGGACATGTGGTAGTACGAAGCAAGTTTGGGAGATGATGGTAACAAGTCTCGATCTACGGTCCACTCTAGAAGATTTAAGTTCCTTGCAAAGGTTATCACGATAGTTGTTCTCTTTAAATCCAGCACCAACATGTGGTCACAATCCCAGCATGCTCCGAAATGCATAACAATCAAGGCATGATCACGCTCCAATGTGATCACCCTTCTACCGGTCACGCTACAACGTGACTTCTTATTCCTGTTCCTGCAATTAAACCTGACAAGCACTATACCGTATGTAGTACAACATGTCATCACCAGATCGCATACTTTACTAAGGTCATAATAGGAGCTATACAAACATGCACACATGTCATGATCAACACTATGTATGTCACTTATTATGTAATTATTCAATTATCACCATAAACATGTAAAACTTCTAGCAAGCAACCAACCAAGTAATCACCATATCAAGTGTTTATAGATGCTTGCCTTGGGTATATAAAAGGGTTGGGTACATTTTTCCTCCATTTTCCTATTTTCAAAAATATGCAAAAACCACACAAACTCACAACAGTACATAAAAGTATTTGATAAAATTTTAAAATAAATAATAAAATAAACTATATGAAAAATGAGGAATTTCTGAAAAAGAATCAATTTATTTGGACCTATAGTTTAAAAGTTATAAAAGTTTTACTACTAGGGACCTATGTGTGAACAGAATAATTACATTTGGGTCCTCACCAACTTTTCCCGTGAAAAGATGAAGGATGTTGCGTTGACGGGCCACGCTGGGCCGAATTCGCCGGGGATGCACCCGCAGCTGGACTGTGATGGGCCGTAGTACTACAGGGCCGGCCCACTGCTGCTGAAGGCCGAGGAGGTGCCCCAACAAAGTATGCTTCCCCACATAGAAAGCGTAAAACCATGAAGTGTGCCACCGGCGGATGAAGTATTAGGCTGACGACAAGGCACCATGGTCAGATTTGACATAGTCAAACTGAGCTCGTCTCTTTCCCGGTCAAACCGAGAAGATACGCCACCGACGATGGCCGACGTACAGCAGCACCTCTCCAAAACCGAGCACGGGGGCAGGCCCAGGAAGACCTAGCACACCCTGGGGACTAGCACGGTCTCCAGCGAGCACCTATGCGTCGGCAGCATTGACTCTGGTGGTTTCCTGATGATGAGGTTCATCGGCTTCCTCCTACAGATCTATAGAGAAGAAATTGGGGCTAGGGTGCGGCATGAGGTGGCTCTTGGAGGGCAGGGAGTAATGAATTGGAGCGTAGCGCTCTAACGGTGATGAATTTAATCAAAGAATGACTGTGGGCTCCTCTACCGGAGGCGGAGAGGCGAAGCTACAGGGCTTGATTCAGTTTCTCGTTTGGGGTCCAGAGGAAGTGGGGTGGCTACTCGAGAGCAAAGAGGGCTCTGGATGGAGCTTTTATAGGAAACGAAAGTTGGTTCCATGAGAGACTTATCCGGCTGGAGATGCCACCGTGGAGAGAGGCCATTAATGGTGGGTAAAGGAGGTGGTTGGTGCCACGCAAGGAGGCTTCTGGAGTAGGCCACCGTCCACGGACATCGCTGGTGGCTCGCGGGGTGATAGGTGTGCGGGGGCTGACACGGCCGCGATGGCGGCTGTGATGTTGATGATAGCAATGGCTTGTCGGCACTAGGTGCCAGTCTAGGGTGTTGGGCCAATGCGCAGGATGCTCGTGAACCTTACCAAGGTGGCTCTCGACTAGTAGAGGTAGCAGGGGCTCGCCGCCAAAGTGATGCTGAAGGTGCAATACGCGCGCTCTGCTTAGGGTGACCAGGCAAATACGAGTGGTGACCATGCCACTATGGTTCTGGTGTTTTACTGATCCAAACAAGTTGAGACTTGGCAGGGTTTGGCTTTCGAGGATGCTAGAGGTAATGGTAGCAGTGGTTTGACCAAGGAGCTACATGTTAATGAAACCTCAAAAGGTTGCAGATTTCTGCCATGCTCAAAAGGTGCTTGGCAAAATGCTAAGGTCTTCTAGGAATTTTTTTGTGACTATGGAATTTGGTAGGATGGAGTTTCTTTGAATGATAAAGGGGATGTTAGGAATGGTTTGGTGAAAATAATAAGTTGGCAATGGAGGTTTGCTGAATTTCACATCTGGATCAAAGCTTGGGTGGAATTTTTGGAGATCTTGCACTGCTCAAATGGAGTTGAGTTTCTGGACTTAAGAGTTACTATAGAAGGAGAATGAGATGGCAAAATTTATGATTTTCCTAAGCTAGATAAAATAGGGGTGCAGTTATGGGCTCAAAATGGACCAGAATGGAAAAATGGAAGTAGTGCTCAAAATTTCCAAAACGCAATGATGGTTTGCTGCACAAAAGTGATCTATAGGCATAATATGATCTACCAAAATTTTATGGGGTGTTTATAAAGCTTGTTTGTAATATTTTAAAGTCAACAGAAGCTATAGACAATTTGAAAATATTAATAAAAGTATTTCTTTTTGGGCTATTTTTTTGTGAAAATACCTCGTATTGAAATTTAAGAAGTAATAAAATTATTTGGGCAAGATTATTAGGACCAACAATATTTCCCAAAAATTTCTATAAGGAGAGAGGGAGTTTGGAAAGAAGAAAACCAGAAGAAGGCTTTAAAATTGTTAAAACATCCAATTTAATTGTCAATATTATTTATAGAAAATTTTATTTTTAAAAACTTTGTATTCAAAATTTGGGGTGTTACAATGCCTACCCCCCTTAAAGAAATTTCGTCCTCGAGATTTGATAAGGGTGGAAAAACTAATTGCACTCCACAGCAACAAACACTCATACACACAAGACAACACATCCATGGCATACAAAAGACACATGATGTACCTAGCAAGCACTACTCACTACAACCAATACACTCATGATGGCCCAAAGGTGAGATCCACCGGGTTTCGTGGAAGGGTTCCTAGGTCTGGGACACACTCCTCTCCCTCGGGAAGAAGTGGAGAAAGAAGACGAAGAACATGTCCTTCTTGGGTTGGCAAGGGTGGTCCTCCAATGGCGATCCGGGGATTTAGAATGGCGAGAAAATGGAGATAATCCATGAGTTGCTGGGTCAGATACTCTTGGTCCATCACATACTGGACAAGATTCGGCAATGTTGGATCTCTCTATACGTTCACAACGAAACGTTGCTTCTGCTCCAAACGCTGCACGGCTCGGGAAGTAATAGTACTTCCTTCCGCCAGCACTGGGCACCGAGAATCACAGGCGAGTAACTGCCTCATCGGCAGCAAACTCTATGGCCATGCCTGGGGTTGGCATGAATCTTCCGATGAAAACAATATACGGTGGGTCCTGGTTCAAATCTTCTGGTGGAATTTGCACAACTGCCTAGTATTTTGAGGAGTAAGAGAAGATCCTCAACTTGTATACCTCATACTGGGGTTGGTGTGTGGAACCAAGGGTATTGCGGGCAAAATCCCACAAAACCTTAAGGAAACTACCGGGGTTTGCCTCTGGATTCTCTGGTAGGCTCTTGGGTGAGACATTGGGTGGCTAGATTATGGTAGCTGTGAACAAGGTCGATGCATGCTGATGTTGGGTATCGGAATTGCCTCTTATATAGTGACTTGGGTGTAGCTGGCTTGGGTTGGAAACAGGGTGCGGCGCAAGTACAACTTGGGCATAGGTCCTCTCATAGGGTTGTCTGAGGTTAAGCTAATGCATCAGACCTCAATCAAAAGAGAATTGATGCCTAACTATACTGGTCGGTTAGGTTTGGGTGGTAATGGCAGCTATGGCTTAGAGGTCTCAAAACCTACCACGCAAATGAGCATCACATACAAAACAAAATCATGCAACACCAAGCAAGGCACAAGCAAGACACTAGCACACAAGCATCCCAACAATTTCACTACTGGCATACCACTACAACTCTCAAGGCATAGGAATACAGGGTTACAGGGTAACAGGGCCACCAAGGGCTCGGCAACTACTCCAGTGGGCTCAGTCCACCTCGTTGACATCTAGCCGGGTGTGCCCAGTAGATGTCGGGATGTCTCCATGCGCTTCAGCTTCAAAGCTTGCTAGGGTAGGAACGGGAGCCACGGGGGTTCGGTAATGATAGTGCCTGTCACGTGATGTTGTAGATGCAGTCCAATTGGAATAGGTATCCAACATGTGGCGAAGTTCCTCTAGATGAAGGAACCCCTTACCTGGTTGGACAACAGGGTTATTCCTAGAAGGCTTGACGGATCTTCCAAGTAGTACTATTGTGGTGTCGGTGGCGGCTACTGCTTCACTTCTTACGGGGGTCAGAAGAGTAAGCATCCTGCGTGCTACAATCAGATCATTGTTGACCTAATCAAAGAGTGCCTCTTGCACTTTCAGGTAGTACACCAGATGCACTAGAGCAGGATCTGACTCCTGGTCTTCGTTGGTGACTTAGGTTAGGCTACCGTAGCCAGCACAGCTATGGTAGTAAATGAAAGGGTGGATGTTAACGCTTGGCGACAGATGCCGGAGTTGAATTACGTCCTCGTAGGCTGCAATCTGGATGGCTTGGGGTTCCTCGGATGTCGTTTTTCCAGCGAACTATTAGAGGCGTTCTGCTATAGTACCCCGTCCATAGACGTGCACTGTAGCCCAGAAGTGATTGATGACTTCACTCACTTGCCCCCGGTACACCACATACTCCGAGGGCTCTTCTACACCAAGGGCACAACGAGTGACATTAGCGAGGATGGCTACAAAGTCTCCAAGCTCGGCTGTAGTGGTCTCATTGCAAACATGGCACCAAGCATCTTGGTGGTTGCGGTGTCTAAAAAAGGATGAAGGTTGTGTTGTGTTGGGTTGAGGCAAAGCTTCCTTTATAGGTCAACTGGGTCTTTCATTACACGCTTGCGGATGGAACAACTCAGGTGTCTGCCACAGGCACATGGTCTAAAGGCTAGGTTAATAGGCTGGGCACCGACTATCAAAAGATGTCGGCGAACTACTGGTCAAGCTATCGGATAGGATATGCTTGACTAGGAACAGACCAACCTGTACGGTAGGGGATCCTATGGATAATGACCATGCTAAGCTAGGGTTAGCCAACAGTCAGTCTGGCTCTGATACCAAGGATGTCGGGCTGCATCCCGGAAGTAAAATTCTAGAATACCTCTCGTGTCATCACCAGCCCCAAGATCATTTAAAACTGGTGGACATGTCATTCATATAGACCCCCAAGCAATTAGAAGGTTTAATTACAAGACCATAAAGGTCTGAAGGTTTACAACCGGGTGTTCTAGCATCAGATGACGGAAGCAACTCGCAAATCTTTAACTAAGATGATGCTCCAATCCCATAGGGAAGGCTGACTGGGTTAACTCCTAGCTTACGTGGCCGCTATCTCAGGCTCCTAGGCTGGCATCTCATCTCCAGGATCATGTCAATCAACAAGATAGGTGAGTACTTTGAATATACTTGCAAGCCATCGTGGACAAAAGATATACTGAAAGCAGGCAGAGTGCATGGCATACATTTTTAAGTAGATTAGCGGTATTATGACATGGCATAAAGTCAACCAATGCATGCTGTTAATTTAACTAGGGCCTATGGTTAATGGCAGGTTACCTACTCATCTTTAGTAAGTTACTTGAAATTTCATCTTCGTGATAGTTACTACTCCATTTCTTGATCATAGTCTATAACTGTTCCCTATAACAACACAATCACAACCAAATCTGAGGTGATCTCAGACTTGTGACGAAAATCCAACTTCATCTCAATCCTGGATTATGACAAGCAATTCAAGCAAGATCAACTACTTCCTTCGAACGTCCCTATCATCAATCCAATAACAAAACATAAGATCAATCGTTCCAATTACATAAATAAAAAGATATCAGTATGCGATCATATAATATTATTATATATTCATAGAAAATAAAGGTTAGCCCAACACTATCAATAAGGTATAAGTAATCATATTGTGAAACAAAAATGAAGTCGGGTTTCAGGAGGTAGAACCGCCCCGCAGATCCCAAGAGATAAATATAAAAGAATGCCACAGTTCGGTAACTTCGCGACGCCTCACAAAGGGCTTTATTTCAAATAAAATCATGGCAAGAGTGGGTTTGAGGAGGTAGGACTGTCCCGAG
This sequence comes from Elymus sibiricus, assembly GCA_039707655.1. Classification (NCBI taxonomy): domain Eukaryota; kingdom Viridiplantae; phylum Streptophyta; class Magnoliopsida; order Poales; family Poaceae; genus Elymus; species Elymus sibiricus. The sequence continues at coordinate 13,161,068 of CM077673.1, read as the reverse complement.
AATCCCAAAAGATAATAACAAACAAGGCAGTCGGTTGTCTTTGCGACGCCTCGAAAGGTCTTGAAAAGAAATGCCAATCAGGTGTCTATGAGAAGCCTCAAAAGGTATTGAAAAGAAATGCCAAACGGGTGTTTGTGCGATGCCTCGAAAGGTCTTGAAAAGAAGTGCCAATCGGGTGTGTGTGCGACGCCTCAAAAGGTCTTGAAAATAAATGCTACAGTTGGGTGTCTTTGCGATGCCTCATAAAGGGCTTTAATTTCACAAGAAAAGAAAAGCAAACAAGTATCAAGCAGAGTATAATGAGTATCCAGGAGGTAGGACCGTCCCAGGAGATACTAAAACAATACAAATAAGAGAAAGGATTAGTCCATAACAACATCAATAATAATATTCATAGTAGTATAAATAGTAATAATAATCATCAAGTATAAGTGACTCAGATCAATTCTTTATTTAGTTATTTCCTCCGAAGACCGACACGAAGACCAACACTTGACACTTCAAAATGAAAGTCGTTAACCACAAACATGGCTATTCGAATAGGTTTTACACTCTGCAGAGGTTGCACTATTTACCCACATGTAAAGGATTTCCTTTGCCAACACCGGAGTGCCAACGAAAAATTTCCAATTACGGCATTCGGGTTGGAACACGCTAGCCCTACACACACTAGCTTTAAGTCTTCGAGCCAGAAATCACCCAAAGTATCAGTCAAATAAAACCTTAAGTCAGGGAGGCTCCAACCTCGAGTAGCATGAGCAGATGACCATATTTATAATGCACGCAACTAGGGGTGGCCCCCTCTTCGGCTCCAACCGGGACACTCATGCCCCCTAGACCAAGTGACAGGATTTACCGCGGGCCAATGGGACCATTCTCTTGGCCCCTCTGTATGGTGTGTGCAGGGAAGGGGTTAACAACTTACTAAACCATACCCTACCCATATTATGGACTTGTGGTAGCATGAAACAAGTTTGGGAGATGATGGTTAGAAGACCCGATCTACTGTCGACTCTGGAGGATTGATGTGCACTGCAAAGGTTAGCACGATAGTTGTTATATTTAAATTCAGCACCAACATGTGGTCACAATCCCAGCATGCTCTGATATGCATAATGATCAAGGCATGATCATGTTCCAACGTGATCACCCTTCTGCCGGTCACGCTGCAACGTGACTTCTTATTCTTGTTCCTGCAACTTAAACCTGGCAAGGACCATACCGTATGTAGTACAAACCTGTCATCACCACATAGCATACTTTATTGAGGTCATAATAGAAGCTATACAAACATGCATACATGTCATGATCAACACTATGTATGTCACTTATTATGTAATTTTTCAATTATCACCATAAGCATATAAAACTCCTAGCAAGCAACCAACCAAGCAATCACCATATCAAAGTGTTCATAGATGCTTGCCTTGGGTATATAGAAGATTTGGTACATTCCATAAGATTTGGAAAAATCATTTTCCCTCCATTTACTATTTTCAAAAATATGCAAGAACCACATAAACTCACAACAGTACATAAATGTATTTGATAAATTTTTAAAATAAATACTAAAATAAACAGGAGGAAAATTAATGAATTTCAGAAAAAGAATACATTTATTTGGACTTATAGTTTAAAAGTTATAAAGGTTTTACTCCCAGGGGCCTATCTATGAATAGAATAATTATGTTTGGGTCCTCACCAGCTTTTCTCGTGAAAAGATTAAGGATACTACGTTGACGGCACGCGTTGGGCTGAATTCGCCGGGGATGTGCCCGCAGCTGGACTGCGCTGGGCTGTAGTACTACAGGGCAGGCCCATGGCTGCTGAAGGTGAAGGAGTCTCCCCGACGAAGTATGCTTCCCCGCATGGAAAGCGTAAAGCCATGAAGTGTCTGACCGACGGAAGAAGTATTAGGCTGATGACAGGGCCCCATGGTCAGATTTGACATAGTCAAACTAAGCTCATCTCTTCCTCGGCCAAACCAAGAAGATACGCCGGCGACGATGGCCGGTGTACGGCATCACATCTCCGGAAACTGAGCACGGGGGCAGGCCTAGGAAGATCTAGCGCACCCTGGGGACTAGTCCTTGGTCTTCGGCGAGAACTTATGCATCAGCAACATTGACTCCGACGGTTCCTGATGATGAGCTATAGAGAAGAAATTGGGGCTAGGGTTCGGCCTGAAGTGGCTCTTGGAGGGCGGAGAGGAGATGCTGCAGGGCTCAATTTAGTGTCTCGTTTGGGGTAAGAGGAAGTGGGCAGGCTACCCGAGAGCAAAGAGGGCTCTGGATGGAGCTATTATAGGAAATGAAGGTTGGTTTCACGAGAGACTTATCCGGCCGGAGTTGCCACGGCGGACGGAGGCCATTAATGGCGGGTAAAGGAGGTGGTTGGGGGACGGTGCCACATACCACGGACAGTGCTGTTAGCTTGCGAGGTGACATGTGTGTGGTGGCCGGCACGACCGCGACGATGACGTTGATGTTGATGATAGCGATGGTTTGTCGGCGCTAGAGGCTAGTCTTGGGTGTCGAGCCGACGTGTAGGAGGCTCGTGAAGCTTACCAATGTGGCTCTCGACTGGTAGAGGTAGCAGGGGCTCATCCCCAATGTGATGCCGAAGGTAAAATATGCACGCTCTGCGTGGGGTGACCACGCAAATACCAGTGGTGACCATGCCACTGTGGTTCTAGTGTTTTACTGATCAAAACAAGCTAAGACTTGGAAGGGTTAGGCTTTGGTGGATTCTGGAGGCAATGGTAGCAGTGGTTTGACCACGGAGCTACATGCCAATGAAAACTCAAAAGGTTGCAGATTTCTAAGGTGTTCTAAGGATTTTTGTTGACTATGGATTCTGGCAGGATGGAGCTTCTTTGAATGATAAAGGGGATGGTAGGAATGGTTTGGTAAAAATAATAAGTTGGCAATGGAGCTTTTGGTGAATTTCAGATCTGGATCAATGCTTGGGTGGAATTTTTGGAGATCTTGCACTGCTCAAATGGAGCTGAGTTTCTGGACTTAGGAGTTACTACAGAAGAAGAATGAGATGGCAAAAATTGAGATTCTTCTGAGCTAGAGAAAATAAGGTTGCAGTTATGGGCTCAAAATGGACCAGAATGGAAAAATGGAAGTAGTACTCACAATTTTTAAAAGGCAAGGATGGCTTGCTGCACAAAAGTAATCTATAGGCATAATATGATCTTCCAAAATTTTATGGGATTTTTCTAAAGTTTATTTGAAATATTTTCAAGTGAACAGAGGCTATAAAGAGTTTGAAAATATTAATAAAAGCATTTCTCTTCGGTCTATTTTATTATGAAAATATCTCATATTGAAATTTCAGAAGTAATAATAGTATTTGGGCTAGATTATTAGCACCAACAATATTTCCCAAAAATTTCTATAAGAAGAGAGGGAATTTGGAAAGAAGAAAACCAAAAGAAGGCTTTAAAATTGTTAAAAGATCCTATTTAATTATCAATATTATTTCTAGCAAAATTTATTTTGTAAAAACTTTGTATTCAAAATTTGGGGTGTTACAATTACTCCTAGGGGAAGTGTTTGGCGAAGCCTAAGCCCTTTGCGCATTCCTGACCCATGATACGTGAGCGGTTACTTACAATGTCCTTCAACCTAGACCCCTTGCACCCATTTCTACTTCAACGACGACAAGTATTGACGTGTATGACCATACAACACCTCTCCACTACTTTACTCATGTTCTTTTACCGACACATTTATTAATTACCCACACATCATCTCAAAACTCTTGCAAGGAATCCAGTTATCAAGTTCATACAAGTTTTTATCTATACCAACACTAAATACCTATCATTCTTAGGACCAACATATAATTCAGGCAAACAACCAATTACTATTCAACTCTCTAAAAGGATATAAGTGAAGCAAGCGAGTCCTAATCTTTTCTACAAAATCATGTTTCTCCGCCGTACTCTAACATGTATAAGTGAAGTACAAGAGCGATTTTATAATTACCTCAACTCAAAAGATATAAGTGAATTGCATAGAGCATTCCAAACATTTATGATTCATGTGTGTATCTCCCAAAGCGTATGACCAGAACATGATGATTGTAATGACCAGCAAGCAAAATAAAAATAAAAAGCAAACAATGATCCAAGGATAGAACATATTATGTGAACGAATAAAAACATAGGTCCAACCGAGACAAACCGATAGTTGTTGATGAAGAAAGAGGGGATGCAATGGGGCATCCCCTAGCTTAGACAGTTGAGTCTCCTTGAACATTTCCTTGGGGTGCCTTGGGCATCCCCAAGCTACTTTTGTCTCTCCTTATTCCTCTCATATCGATGTCTCCCCTCGATCTTCAAAACTCGATCCGCACAAAACTTCACAAAACATATTACAGAGGTTAGTACACATAAATATAAATCACCTACCATGTACTGCCAAGATAAAATGCATAATTATTTTCAAATATTAGCTACAGTATACTTTCATTTCCACAAGTTGTACCCCCCAATATAATCCATGAGTACTTTAGGATAAGTAGATAACAAAACTATAAGAGCAATCTATCAAAACTAGAACAGTCTGTAGTAATCTAATTAATAGGCATACTTCTCTAACTCAAAAAATTCTGTAAATTTATGACGTAACAGAGAACTTGTAGTATAGTACTGTGTAAAAATTGTAGAAGAAAATCACGTTCTAGTACAGAAAAACAATTTAGATAGTGAAGGCAAAAGTTTTGGTTTCTGCACAAAACATAAAAAACTTGCAATTGCAACATCACAAAGGATATACTTGGCACTTTGTTTAAAACAAAGATACCAAACATGATTACTACAGTAGAATTAGTCATGTAGATATACAAAAAAATTGGGTTATCTCCCGCAAGCTGTTTCTTTATATCCATTAAGATAGGCTTGAGATTTTAATGATGCTCACATAAAAAACAGGAATTGAAGCACAAAAGACAGCATCAAATAGCATGTAACAAGCACATTTAAGTATAACCGACTTCCTATGCATAGGTACCCTATAATTAAACAGATTATGAGGGCAAGCAATTCCTAGGATATGTAAGAAAGAAGAATGGAACATTAATAATTTTAACATAAAGAGAGGTAATTTAGTAACATGTAGGATCACAATCAAACTTAATAATATAACTATCACCTAGGATTTTGTCTTCATGATCCACATGCATAATTATTTTATCATCTTCCAAGATAGTGAGATTAACATTATCTATAGTCATGACCTCTCCAAACCCACTTTTGACAAAATTATCATGAGATTGAACAATCTCCAAAGTAGTGGGATCATTACGACCTAAAGTCATGACCTCTCCAAACCCACTTTAAATAGTATTACAAACATTATTATCAATAATAGATTCATCATAAGACTCAAATAAATTCTCAAGATCATAAGAAGTATCATAATTATCTCCCCAATCATGTTCATCATAACAATTAGTAGGCATAAGAAAATCTTCCTCAATAGTGCCTACAGACATAGTGTCACCATAATAAGCAATACTTTCATCAAGTGTGTCATCTTCATCAATTGAATCATAAAGATTATCATGTTTATTCCAGTCATACTTTTATTTCAATGAGTATATCCCAATAGCCTTTTCTTTTAAACCCTCTTCATTATCAGCCATTGGTTCAAAGTATGTAACATATTTTAAAAGTTTAGAAATTCAGGATCAATATCCATTATTTATCCTTTCTATTTTTGTGAGTCAATGATAAGGATAGCAAACTGAATTTCAATATTTTCGGTATTTGTTTTGAATTTTTTAACAAGCAAACAATAAATAAAAAGTAACTAGGCAAGATAGATAACAAGAAAGTAATGTGGTAGTGTGTAGCACCTGTTTGTTTGAGAAGAAATCCCTAGCAACGGCACCAGAAATCTTGCTTGCTCTCTCGTAAGCGTGGTTGGGTAACCCCCAAGTATAAGGGTGAAGTAACCTAGCAATAAGTATTTCCCTCGATTTGAGAAACAAGTTTTATCGAACCAATAGGAGTTTTTCCAGCAAAAAAATTCATGGGTATCTGCACACAAAGCTCAAAACAAACTTGCCCCCAACGTTTCATGAAGGTTATCACGCATTTTGTCCTGTGTAACACCCCCGTGTATTAAGCTACTGTTGCTCCCTAATTTAGTGGCCATGTCATCATAATTATGTTGCTACTTGCCACTTGGATCCCAATCAACTCCAAATTCAAATTTAAAATGCAAGTCAGAAATTATTTCTTAAAATGGTCAAACTAAATTTTTGACATGATTCCATAAATTTCCCAAGTAATTGTCATCATGAAACCAAACCCATTTGGATTTTTAAATTGACTCCAGCAGCTTTTAAACAGGGCCAACAACATCTGTTTTGCCATTTAGAAATAAACAAATATTATAGCATTTCCAATTAATGTGAAACTTTGTGGATAGCTCCAGAATATTGTGCTTGATTTATGTGACAAGTATCACAAGTAACAAAATTCATTTGTTAGAGAAATAAAATGCAAAACAGTGCTGAAAAAATAAAACTAAAAAACTAAAAATTACTCTGCATCTGTGCCTAAGTGGCCACGGTATGGCCTGGCCTAGCCCGCCAGGCCTTTTCTTCTACCTCTCGCCGGGAGAGGCAGAGGCCATGGCGTGGCCGCCATCCCACGACTTCGCAGCTGGAGTTTCAACCCCGAGGCACTACAACCGATGGGAAGGGATAAGGAGGCCACCGCGGCACCCCCGGACATCCCTATAAACACATCACCCTCCCTCGCGCTCTCTCTCTCTCTTCCGCACGCGGCCGAGCGCATCGTCCGCTGCACTGCCGTGGAATACGCGGCCACCGGCTTCCCCTCGCCACCCCTCCATGTCCAGGAGCTCCAGAACCCTTCGCTACATCGTCTACGCACAACAAATCGAGCCGGGCCGCACCGTACGCTCGCCTTTGAGCCGTCTTCCATGCCACGGCTGCCGCCTCCCGTCATCAAGTTCGTTGCGTTCTGGCCACCCCGCGCTCCCTGACCTCGTCCACAAGATCAGGGATCAGATCCTCCTCTGATCCCCCTACTTTGCCCTCTCGACCCGCGCCGTATGTCGCCGCCCCACGCCATGGCCGCGTCCGCCCGCGCCCCTGCACCTCATAGCGCGCCCGTGGCCGCCTACACCCACGCGCACTCGCGGCAGCCAACGCTGAGGCTCCCCGCGCCCGCTACCCCCTCGTACAGCCTCCTGGCCGCGGCCATTGTGCGCCCTTGCTTACGGGTGCGTGCCGAGCGTGTGGTCGGCCGGCTGTGCCACTGCCGAGTGGGGCCAACCCAAATTAGTTAGAGTTAAATTTAGATTAGTTAGGGGTTAATTAGCCACTGACATGTGGGTCCCATTTTAATTTAAACCAAATTACAATTATGTGTCAATGACAACTAGGACCCACAACTGGCTGGGTGTACACTGTGTACACTTAGTAATTTTCCATTTAAATTTCGAATTAAATAAATTGAAGAAAATCCAGAAAATCGGTAAAACTTTGGAAATTCATAGAAAATAAACCGTAACTCGGATGAATATAATTTATATATGAAAGATGATCAGAAAAATATAATGAATCCAAATATGTCATCCACATGCATGACAAACATCTCTTAACACAATGGACATTGAACTTTTGTCATCAGATCAATATACCGAATTATATTTGGAGCCGGGAATAGATTCTTAAATATTTTCCCACTTCAATTAAATTGCTTAGTAATGCATTAGAGCATATCATAAACACATATTTCCATTACATACATTGTGTGATGCATTTGTTTACTCTGTTATTGATTGTTTCCCCCACGTTTACTTCTTTTCGGTAAACCCCGAGACCACTGTTGATCCTGAGTGCGAGTACTTTACCGAGGATGTGTTTTCGTCTGCAGAGCAACCAGGCAACACAAACACCCTTGATCATTCCTATATCACCTATTCTTTTTCTCTACTTCATGCATTAGGTATTATTACCGTTGTTGTTTGGTAGATCCTATTCTGATGCATAGCCTGATTTGGTCGCCTTCCATAATTGCTTTACCTGCTATCCTAGCACGACTAGTTAGTGATGCTTACGTTCCATCAGATGGCCCTACACCCTTGTCCGTTTGCCATGCTATAGTATCGGGCCGTGATCCCCTTGGGCGATGATCACGGATATGCTTTATACTATTACACTACACATGATATGTTAAAGTTGGGTCGGCTCGGAGAGCACTAGTGAGTGATGATATGTTGAAGTCGGATCATCTCGGAGAGCACCCGTGAGTGATGATATGTTGAAGTCGGGTCCGCTCGGAGAGCACCCGCGAGTGATTCACTATGGCGGCTGGCTGTTTAGTGGTACCATCCAGGATGTGGTGGTAGCACGAGATCTGTCCCGTCAGCCGACATGAAACGTTCACTGTGTTGGAGTGACAGGGCAGGTAGAGACCATCCAGGATAGCGGTCGGCCTGGGCCCTGGGCATTGTCCATGAGTTTATAAAGTAAACGAGTTCTGGGTATTCATTCCGAGATTGCCACTGGCATATACGCACTAACCGCCGTGTGGGATAATGGTTATGGGACCCTCGGCATCGTTAGTTCCTCCCAAAAGCCCTATCAGATGTCCTGTTTAGAGAGGCAGCGGGGAGACCAGAAAATATCCTCCGGATAAGGTGAGGCTAGCCCTGCTCGCAACGACCTGGAGCAGTTAGGGTGACCGGCCGGACAGCCCTTTCGTGCGTAGGATGTTGACCGGCGGGGACCTCTCTGGAGAGCTGAGGTAGGACTTCAGCATGTCGATCATCCGTGGCCCGGCATGACTCACGGAAAAGTGTGTCTGGCCAGAGGTAATCGAGCATGTCGGGCTATGTGGTGCACCCTTGCAGGGAAGACAAAACTATTCGAATAGCCGTGTCCATGGTAACAGGACGCTTGGATATATATGAATATCCCGATCTTATCCAACTTGAACCACATACTTAATAAAACTCACCCACCTTATAATTATATACAACTTGAACCAGTTACCAGTTAAAATGTGCCAGCTCAATAAATATGGAATGCCCGCGGATCTTTTCTCGCTGGGAGCCGAGGAAGGATCTCAGGGTACTGTATTGTTGTGGTAATTACAAGTTGGTGTCGTATGTGCTCATACTCCTTCTTTGCTGCAAGATGCTCTCCTCTCGTCTATTGGTGCAAGATGGTGGCCCTTGTGTTACATAGAGCTTCCCCCTCTAGTTCTGGCATTTCTGCAGTATAGTCCACTGATATATCCCATTCCTTTGATACTGATGCATATTTAGCATAGATCTGATGTAAGTCTTGCGAGTACATTGGATGAGTACTCACTGTTGCTTTGCTACTCTTTTCATCCAACTCGGTTGCTAATATCAGATAGTAGCAACCTAGATGCAGGTTCCATCACTGATGATTACTATGTGGAGTTCAACGTCGCCGAGTAGTTTGGAGGTCCCAGGCAAGAGGCCTGCGCCTTTTTGATCTAGTGTCGTTGATTTGTTTCTGCCTTCTTAAGGCACCTTTGTAATTGTTTGTAGTCAGACCTAACGCATGATGTAATATTGGGTCTTACGACCCTAGCTTGAATATATATTGTTTTGTGTTTAAATTTGTGTCATAGAGTTGTGTTGTGGTACTACCGTGAGTCACCGTTCATAATCGTGCATGCTGCGTGTATGATTAGTGCACGGTTTCGATCGGGGGCGTCACATCATGCTAGTTACAACGATAAATTGCATGGTATGTTAGAAATTGGTAGATAGATAAAATAAAATAAATAGTACAACAAAATAAAGTATTTTTGTTGATGTTTTCAGTAATGGAAAATAGACCCCCGGGGCCATAGTTTTACTAGTGGCATCTATCCAAGAAGATAAGTGTGGTGTGGTGAACAAATTACAGTTGTGCAACGATTAATCGCAGTATTTATATTAATGACTTTGATCATTCATGGTATAATCTTGTATAGGCATTACGTCCGTGATATGTAGACCATTGTCCAACTGCATCTACACCTAATTCTCCACCCCAAGATAGCTATCCAACATGCATCTCAAAGTATTAAATTCATGATAGACAGAGCATTGCAATAAGGATGATGGCATGATGTAGACAGTAATCTAAGTGTGATAAAGAAACCATAGTTTTATCCTAAGTGGAAAAAATACAATACATGTCCGTTCCGTTTCTATCACTGTGCTGAAGCACCGCAAGATTGAACCCACTACCATGCACCACTTCCTCTGAAGAACTACCTATCAATCTTAGCCAGAGACGACAAATACATCGGAAAGCATACATCGCTACTTAATTATACAGTAGAGAAACTTCAAAAGATTTAATATAATTCAATGAACAATCTGATCATAAAGTGACAATTCATCATATCACAATCATGCGAGGCAGCTCACAGGAACTATATATTGAATCACAAGGGAGAGAGGATGCCACCTAGCTACTGCTATGGGGAAAAATATCTGGTGCACCGGAGCTTGTGGTGCTACCGGTGCACCGATCTCACATTGCGCTTTTCAAATGTTTAAAAAATTCTAATTTTTTTAGCACATTCACACAACATTAATGTAGGTTGTCACAAAATTTCAAGTTAAAACTCGAAACATAAATTGAAAAATAAAAATGACAAATTCAACACTGAATAGTACATAACATAACTTGAGCTTTAGATTTGGCCCATTATGACACTGATTTCAAATTTATCATTTTTGTATCTTAAAAAACATTTCAAATTTTGATACGAAATTTTTGTGACGTCGTACATTGATGTTCTGTTAATGTGCTAGATTTTTTTTCAGATTTTTTAAGATGTTCTATGGCATCCGGTGCACCGGTAGCACCACAAGTGTGGGTGCACCAGATACATTCCCACTACTATGGACCCTCAGGTCATAAGGAAACTACTCACAGATGACCATGGTGGCAACAAGGTTGATGAAGATGGCTCCGGTGATGGATTCCCCCTCCGGCAGGGTGCCGGAATAGGCCTCCAGACTAACTCTCACCGGAACAGGAACTTGCGGCGGTGGAAAAAATGATGAAAATATGTTACCAAGGGTTTCTTGATTTTTAGGATTCTTAGGCGAAAGATAGGGCGTAAGGCAGTGCCAAGGGGGCCCTCATGGCCTAGCCATGCGGGTGGCCACCTGGCCACGTGGAGCCCATGGGTGACCCCCCGGCAGCTCCCGGCACTTTTCGGACTCCTCGTGTCTTGGAAAAAACATATTAAATCCCAGGGATTTTTTACCTCCATATATATGGATTTTCGGAAAAGTCAAAAACATCCAGAAAACAACAATTGGCTCTAGGTACTAAATTAATAGGTTAGTCCAAAAAATAATAATAATTGTGATAAATGTATTCAAATGTGACATTATAATAGCATTAAACAATAAAAAATTATAGATACGTTTGAGACGTATCAGTCCCCATGGGCATTCGAGGCGGATGCAGATGGTTCCCCGACGGTGGGGACGACAACCGAACCCACCTTTCCCGAGGGGTGAACAGGGCATGGCCCAGGAGGAGTCCTCGGAGTCTTCTCATCCCATCAAAGGGATGCTCTCCGGGCCACCGATGCACGTCTTGATGCAGTGCGTCTTGGAATCAAGGATGCAGCGGACGCCTTTGCCAGTGATATGGAGGTATAAAGCTTTTCCATCTGAATTATATTCGCTATTGCACATTGTAGCCCTCAAGGTGTATGCCGGCCCATAGCCGGGGTACACTTGAAGGAAAACATATAAATGCTTTGTACCGCGGCATTCTTTACCAAGGTACAGTTCGACGGGGAAGACATCGGGCTGCGGGTTGGTTCTTTTATAGAGGCTTATAAACCGCGGAGTGCAGTAGCCCCCGAGACTCAGGTCGAGCACTTGCGGTCGACCTGAGGATCAAAATTCCCTTTGTGTTTGTTATATATAAGAGAATGAACTCTGATCCCAGTAGCCCCCGAGACTTAGGTCGGACACGAGTGGCCGATTTAAGGATCGTTTCTCATTATATCATTGGTTGCCTTTTTAGAAAGCAAGGCTAGAAGTGCATCACCTATCTGAGGAGCTGGGACGGGTGAAAGATCATCTCGGGTGATCCGAACAGGAAGTCCAATGCCTGCAATAGGCTACGGGCAGTGTTTTCGGTATGTCTTGTTGAGGCTCCTGCCACTTCAAATATCGCATACTTTGCTATTTTTGCGCAACTCACTTGCAAGGTACATCTTGCGGGACAACGCGTTGCTGCTCTGGAGGAGGATCTAAACAACGCATGAGCTGAAGCGTCACGTTTCCAGACGGAAACGCAAAAGACTGCCAACCTGCTATAAAACTATAAGTAATCTAGAGGCAATAATAATTAGTTATTATCTATCTCCTAGTTTGTAATTAATGTCTATGTTCTGTGCTATAACTGCAATGGTCCTTGAGCCTGTATATCCATAAAGGATCTGAGGAAAACCCATGTGCACGTGTGGAATAATAAATGGTAAAATGTATTGCTAGCCATGGCTCTAAGACTTGCTCAAGTGTTGCATGATGGTTACGTTTTCCAGATCATGGGCATGTCTATGTCGGCAACTTTGAGGACACAATGTTAGAAGAACACTTGTGTTGAATTGACCCGATTGATGTTATGTATGAGATACATTCGTCACAAGTTAAAGGTTAATAAAATAGTGAAAGTTAGCGTTTGCATAATTTCTTAGACCATGAGAGTATCAGGTTCCTTCATACTTGCTTCGTGAACTTTGGGGTTTGTTAAACGTCATGTGTAAAAGGGTGGCTATTACGGCAGCTTACGGGTTCGCGAAAAAGTATGACAAGGGACTTAATAGCTTGAGATTGGGATTTGCTCCTCCATCGAGGGAGAGATATTCTTAGGGCCCTCTCGGTGATACGGTATCCATCATCGTCTGGCCAGACACAGTGTGATTTGATCACAGGGATGCCGGAACGCGGGAATGTGAAAAGTGAACAAAAAGCGGTAACGAGGTAACTGACATAGAGAACAAGTTGTTGATTCATGGGGATGCCATTAAATGTCATCTCAGGTATTTGTAACATATCGCGAAGCAACAGGAACAACATTCGATAAATATAGGTTCGTTCAAATATTTATTCGTGTGGGTATAGGGGTCAATATGGATGTCCACGGTTCCATTATTAATCATTGATCTGAAAGTGTTCCAGTCATGTCTATACTTCTCCGAACCTACAGGGTCACACACTTAAGGGTCGTCTATCTGCTGAGTACTAGATAGGGAGTACAAGAGAAAGTCACTGGAAAAGGTTTAGAAACGACAAAAAAGTTTCAGAGAGAAAACCGAAAGTGTTTCGGAGTTACCGGGAATGTTTTGGAGATAAAAATCATTCTACTGGAAATGCTTCAGAATGCACCCAAAATTATTTTAGAGGGTACCGAAAATGTTCTGGGACCTTCCAGAATTTTTCTGAAGAGAAGGCGTGGAAAAGCATCTTGTCCCAGTGTGAGGGGACAAGATCCCATGATTCGTGGGATGCTGAAATGGGTGGCGCCCCCTTTAGGGGGCAGCCCCATTTTGGTGGGAATGGTTGGGGGGTCCCATGGTTGTGGGCAAGCTCCCCAAATAAAGGAGACATGTTGGAGGGGTGGTGGGGCCCCTTGGGTGCGCCCCAAATTCTACCATGGTGGTGGGGGCCCCCCCTTGTGGGCATCCTACCACAAATGGTGGGGTGATGTTGGGAAGGGGGCCCCCTCTTTTGGTCTGCCATCTCCTTGCCCCTTCACCCCGCCTTCTCCTATAAATAGAGTAGGAGAGGAGCTTTCCAACACAACCCAAAAATCTGAAGTTTCTCTCAACACATGCCATGCATAATCTGGCTTTCTTTCTCTTCCTCCATGAAAAAGTTTCGTAGCCGAATGGCTGTCTAGTCTCCGGTAGGAAATAGTTCTGGATGGTGAAGCCCTGCTGGATAGCTGACACCGTATGTGTGCAACCCGATAGAGTGATTGTAGTTTCGATCTTCTGTCCGAGGGACTGTTCGAGTGCCTGCCCGAAGGGCTGTCCGAGGGACCGCCTGGAGGGCTATCCGAGGGAAAACATCCTCGCGGTTTGTAGGTTGTAAAATCCCAGCTGCGGGGATCTGCACTGACGATCTTCACCAACTCTTCGTCTGCTGCACTATGAGTTGGTAATGATCAGATCCAACCTTGTATGCATCTTGTTAGTGGTCCTGGGCGTGTTCGTAGTTCCGATTTTTTTGTTTTCTGCTGCATTCCCCAACAAATATAGCACTGGAATACTCCAGTAACACCGCGTTTATAGAATTCTCCTTCGTGGACAGCATATGCGGTGGCTCGTCGGACTTTCCGGCATGCCTCTGTCTGATCCTCGGGAAGTTCATTTCTTTGCAACAAAGCCACAATAGGCTCTGTCCATGGGGCGATGACCACCATGATTTCATGTTCCGAGGAGCTTACTTCTAGCTCCGAGCCCCTGGTTATGCCATTGTTTGGCTCTATAGCCGCTGGGACGGCCAGCTCGAGTACGTGCACCTTGGCTCGTTTGCCTGGCTCGGGCTCACACTACCACTTGACATATGGTTTGAACAGCGCTCAAGGAAGGTGATTTTGGGCATCGGCTCCCGCCGTGCGCCCAGCCTAGCCAGCGTATCCGCAGCCTAATTGCTGTCATGTTGGATGTGGTGGAACTCCAACCCCTCGATTCGGATGGAGATATACATGACTGCGTCCCAGTAAGCCGTCATCTTTGGATCCTTGGCATCGAAATCACCGTTGATCTGGGAGACGGCGAGGTTGGAGTCACCTCGGACCTCCAGACGTCGGATCCCCATGGATACTGCTATCTGAAGACCGTGCAATAGTGCTTCGTATTCTGTAGCATTGTTTGAATCGGTATACATGATCTGGAGTATGTATTTCATGACATCGCCAGTGGGGGAGATGAACACTAGTGGCGTCCCGATTGTTGATGATGTCGTTCAACGGGACTTCTGAGGCCATCGTGATTGAGCTCTCTTGGAAGTAGTGCTAGAGTATTCGAGAAGCCATGAAGACTGTGTAAGCTATCTTTTGGTAGTGTGGGTACCTTGTTTTACATGGGGTTAGGACCTCAGAAATGTAATATACCGGCCTATGAATTTTTCGTTTATGGCCTTCCATATTGTGCTCCACGACCAGGACCGCGCTGACCACCTGGCTCGTGGCCCAAATGTAGAGTAACATCGCCTCGCTAGGATGTGGAGCGGCTAGGATAGGGTTAGTAGCCAATAGCATTTTCATATCTTCAAAGGCTGCGTTGGCCTCGGGCATCCATTTGAAGCCCCCAGTTTGCTTTAGCTGCCGGTACAAAGGCAGCGCCTTTTTGCCGAGGCAGGAGATAAATCGGCTTAGGGAGGCTACACAGCCGATCAGACGCTGGAGGTCCCAAAGTTTTTCGGGTTCCTTTTGCCTTGTGATCACCTTGATCTTGTAGGGGTTCACTTCGATGCCTCAATGCGAGACGATAAATCCGAGATATATGGCATGGGCATCGAAGTCAGATCGACAGAGTACCAGCACAGAGATGTTGATGCAGATCGGAATTCACGGGACGATGGCGTCGGCGTGATGTGGTGATGGGATGACGAAGTCCAAATTCGCAGGGTAGGCCGAATTGGAATGTGATGTCCGCTGAACTGTGGACAGGAAAACGGCCAGACCATCACGTAGGTAGTCATGCTAGCGGCAGCAGCACGGATTGCACTAGGACGTTGGCAACAATGCAAATTTGATTGCAAACCGGCATCACAGGACATCTGTGCACAGAAGACAGTGCAAACTGACAGAACATCTGCTGGCACTAATAATCTGTATAGTACAAAATTAACAGGAGAAATAACACCTGATTTGTTCGGGCGGTGGATGTTGCAACTGAATATAGCAGTACTAGCCATCTGTGTGACTAGGTGCAAGTCATCGCGGCGAGGCGGAGCTCCCGGGCCGGCCGAGGTGATGGAGCACGTCGGTGCGGTTGATGTCGGTTTGACGAAGCGATGGCAGCGCAAATTAAAGTAAGGGTTTTAAATGCCCCCAAGTCCGGCTTGACTTGGTTAAATTACTTAGAACGATCAAAACGAACAAAGAGAAAACATCTTTATTCAACACATATATAATGCCTGACCGAACTAAACAAAAATTAAAATTTGAATTTTTTTAAGCATGAAAGCGACTTAGCTGTTTTATGCTCCCGGTGTTGGTGACGCCGTCCAGACTTGTGGCGGGACGATGTCCCAGCCCCCAAGCCGGTAATGCTATGGCGGAGCGATGAGGTCGGCTCAACAAAGTTATGACATGTCTTAGTCGACGTGGCGAGGCAAAGCCCCCAGTCCAACTAACGTGACGAAGCAGGTTGGTGGGGTGACGCTGAAGCCCCCGGAGCAGGTCGAGGTGACGATGCCGAAGCCCTCAAGCCAGCCAAGGTGAGGGAGCGGGTCGGCAAGGTGACGCCAGAGCCCCCATGTCAGCCGACGTGATAGAGCAGGTCGGCATGGTGGACGTCGGCGTGATGAAGCGACGATGCAGCGATGTCGACTCAGGTTGGATTTATGATACGGTGCACGTCAGTTGGATGAAGTGACGACTCTGCGATGCCGACGCGCCCGATGTTCTTGTCAAAACCGGTGGATCTCGGGTAGGGGGTCCCAAGCTATGGATCTTGGATCAACGGGGAACAGGAAACACATGGACAGTATTTACCCAGGTTCGGGCCCTCTCGAAGAGGTAAAACCCTACGTCTTGCTTGATTATGTTGATGTGTGTATGAAGATTACAGAGTCGATCTACCACGGGATCGGATGAACTAAACCCTAGATGAGTAAGCTTATCCTCTACGAACTAAACCATGCGGTTTATATAGACACTAGGGGTACCTAAGGTTATACATGATCGGTGTCCATCAGGGGTTACACATGCCGATTCTTCCATCTTGACTTGGACGACACACCAAAGCTCCAGAGGATTCCTTCTCGAACACGGGGTCGTCTCATAGCTCAGCCCTCCTACAATAGTCAAAGAGCAGCCCACCTGTCCAGCCCATGAGAGATAGGCCAGAGGTCCGAGGACCCCTTAGTCCCGGACACCCTCAGTAACCCCCGAACTAGCCTCCAACGTCGGGGTCCATCATATCTGGCAGGTTCACATGTCCAAAGTCTCCGGCTTGTGGGGCGAGTTCTTCTCCCCTTTTATGTTTGCCTAGTATGAGCTCGGTCACCAATGACGCCTTTCTTTCCGAATAGTATGTACTACTTAGCCTCGAAGGCCAACCGCTTGAGTGTGAATAGTTCCTTCGCCTGACAACTCTTTAGCGAAAGGTCGTGTCCGGTCACGAGCACTGACCAGTTACAAAAACTCAATCCGCGGTTCGTGGCAGTTCCTCCATTGGCATGTTCCATCAATATGGAGATCGTGCCCTTTTTTTAAGGGATACGGGCTATCCCACGCGCGCATAATGTCACGATTATATTTGGAAGTGGCGAGGTCTACGGCGCCGTAAAGGGGCTCTTGGAATTACGGGAGCTTATAAAAGGGAAACAGCCACCAAGGCCTCCACAATCTTCTCAGACCCATCGCTATCGCCTTCCCAATCTCTTGAGCTTCATGCTTCCAAATCCATTCCTCCCTCAGTTCTCCCCCAGCCACACCCTAAGTTCGGCCATGGCCGGTTCGGGCTCCAAGGGCAAGTGGGAGGCCTCCTACGTCACCGACGATGACATCCAGGAGCTGACGCGCGCCGGTTATCTTCCGGTCGACGTCGTCCACCGCGCTCCAGAGAAGGGCCAGGTCATCCCCACGCCGAGGCAAGGCGAGAGGGTGGTGTTCATCCCTCATTTCATTTGGGGACTGAGCTTCCCGCTCCACCCCTTTGTTAGGGGCTTGATGTTCTTCTATGGGTTAGATTTTCACGATCTCCCCCCGAACTCCTTCATGCATATTTCGGCCTTTATCATTGTCTGCGAGGCATTTCTGCGGGTCCAGCCGCACTTCGGCCTGTGGCTCAAGGTCTTTAATGTGAAACCGAAGATAGTCGATGGCCAGCATGCGGACTGTGGGGGGCGATGATTAGCAAGCTCCCCCGGGTTGAGTGGCCAGAAGGTACCTTCATAGATACCTTCAAAATCTGGCAGAAAGAGTGGTTCTATATCACCGAACCACGCGGCACGGGCTGGGCGGTGCCCTCCAAATTCAGATCCGGACACCCCACCAGGCTGACGTCATGGATCAAGAAGGGCCTTGACTGGGGATCGGCAGCGGAGGTGAAGTTGCTGCAAAAGTGCATCTCCCAGATGATAAAGGCCGATGCCGAACTGACCAACGTGGTCCAGATTATGCTTAGCCACCACCTCCTTCCTTGCCAACATCGGGCCGCCCCAATGTGGTCCTACAAGCCCGACGACCCTGCCACCGTGCTCCACTTTTACCGCACTACCCACGAGAAGCCGTGGAAGGTGTTGTTCAAGTCTCAACAGGACTGGCCAGCCCAGGAGGAAGATATCGGCCTTGCAGCCGCAAACCCTCCCAAGGAGGTATAATAAAGTTTTACTTTTTTGCTCAGGTTCTACCTTGTAACAAGGATCTTAACACTTTCTTCCTCGCCTTGACAGAGCTGGCTGGACAAGGCTGTGCGGATTGATAGTCCGACCCCGCTGCCCAAAGGCCCCAGGATGACCTTGTTGACGGCGATGCTGGTCAAGGCGCCGTATACGGCGCCGGAAAAGAAGAAGAAGAAGGGTGAGAAGAAGGAGCCCCGGGAGGGCCTCCGCCCAAGAGGACCCCCGGACACTAAGTCCGGGGAGACCCATGATTCTTCCGCTCATGAGGAAGAGCAGGGAGAGGGCAGGGAGGAGAGCGACTCTTCCCGAACTAGGAAGAGGGCGGTGTCCGATGACGCCGAGGACGATCTGCCTCCTCCTGTCCCGAAGAGGCAATGCAGGGTCAAGGTGACCCTGGCCAATGACAGCCCAGACTCCTCCGAGGAGTCTGAGGTTTCCGAAAAGGTTCCCCAAAGGAACCCCAGGGTCAAGCCCCCGGTCCAAAGGTATGAATCCGAAGACTCTCTAGTACATCCATATTGAGGTTTGTTACTAACCAGATGAATGCCTTCCATATTGTATCCAACCACGTGACTTCCCCACCAATCAAGTCTCAGAGGGGGATTCTCCGCCAGCCGAGCTGACGGAGAGTGGGACTGCGTCACACACGACACTTCCTCAGGCCGTCGAGGAGACCGAGGAGGTGCTATCCCAGAAGACCCCTCCTGGGCCGAACACGGGGGGCAGGGGCAATGATATTATGAGCGAGGTTAACACATCGGTTACCGAAGACCAGGAGGAGGGATCTGATACGTCCATTTTGCATCATGATTTTTTACAGTTATTTATAATGTTTTTATGCATAATAATGATTTATAGAGCCATTCTAATGTCTTTTATCCCATAATTTGCAAGGTTTGCACAAAGAGGGAGAATACCGATAGCTGGAATTCCGGTCCTGAAAAAGCAAACCAGAGATACCTATTCTGCACATCTCCAAATAAGCTGAAACTTCACGGAGAATTATTTTGGAATATATAAAAAATACTGGAGCAAAAAACTACCGGAGGGGGGCCACCTGGTGAGCACAATACACCAGGGCGCGCCAGGCCCCCCAGGCGCGCCCTGGTGGGTTGTGCCTAGCACGGCCCACCTCCGGAGTCCATCTTCTGGTATATAAGGTATTTTGACCTAGAACAAAAATCAGGAGAGGACTTTCGGGATGATACGCCGCCGTCTCGTGGCGGAACTTGGGCAGGAGCACTTTTGCCCTCCGGCGGAGCGATTCCGCCGGAGGAACTTCCCTCCCGGAGAGGGAAATCGAAGCCATCGTCATCACCAACAACCCTCTCATCTTTGGGAGGCCATTCTTCATCAACATCTTCAACAGTACCATATCCTCTCAAAGCCTAGTTCATCTCTTGTGTTCAATCTTTGTACCGGAACCTCAGATTGGTACCGATGGGTGACTAGTAGTGTTGATTACCTTGCGTAGTTGATTACTATATAGTTAATTTGGTGGAAAATTATATGTTCAGATCCATGCTGCTATTTAATACCCCTCTGATCTTGAGCATGAACGATATTTGTGAGTAGTTAAGTTTGTTCTTGAGGTCACGGGAGAAGTCGTGTTGCAAGTAATCATGTGAATTTGATATGTGTTTGATACTTTGATGATATGTATGTTGTGATTCCCTTAGTGGTGTCATGTGAACGTCGACTACATGACACTTCACTATTCTTGGGCCTAACGTAATGCATTGTGGAGTAGTTATTAGATGATGGGTTGCTAGAGTGACAAAAGCTTAAACCCTAGTTTATGCGCTATTTCGTAAGGGGCTGATTTGGATCGACATGTTTAATGCTATGGTTAGATGTTATCGTAATACTTTTCTCGTAGTTGCGGATGCTTGCGAGGGGGTTAATCATAAGTGGGAGGTTTGTTCAAGTAAGAACAGCACCCAAGCACCGTTCCACCCACATATCAAATTATGAAAGTAGCGAACACAGATCAAACCAATATGATGAAAGTGACTAGATGAAATTCCCGTGTACCCTCAAGAACGCTTTGCTTATTACAAGAGATCGTTTTGGCCTGTCCTTTGCCACAAAAGGATTGGGCTACCTTGCTGCACTTTATTTACCGTTACCGTTACTTGCTCGTTACAAATTATATTGCTATCAAACTACCTATTACCTACTATTTCAGTGCTTGCAGAAATTACCTTGCTGAAAACCACTTGTCATTTCCTTCTGCTCCTCGTTGGGTTCGACACTCTTACTTATCGAAAGGACTACGATTGACCCCCTATACTTGTGGGTCATCAAGACTCTTTTCTGGCGCCGTTGCCGGGGAGTGAAGCGCTCTTGGTAAGTGGAAATCGGTAAGGAAAAATTTATACTACGTGCTGAAATTTGCTGTCACTTGCTACTATGGAAACCAACCCTTTGAGGAGTTTGTTTGGGGTATCTTTACCTTGACCGGAACCACAATTAGTTGCTCCTCAACCTACTGGACATACTGAAAATATTGGTTATGAAATTCCTTCGGGTATGATAGAACAACTGGTAGCTAATCCTTATGCAGGAGATGGAACTGAACATCCCGATATGCATCTAATACGCGTGGATGAAATTTGTGGATTATTTAAGCTTGCAGGTTTATCCGAAGATAAAGTTAAGAAGAAGATTTTCCCTTTATCTTTGGAGGGAAAAGCATTGACCTGGTATAGGCTATGTGATGATACTGGATCATGGAACTGGAATCGATTGCAATTGGAATTCCACCAAAAGTTTTATCCTATGCATCTAGTTCATCGTGATCGGAATTTCATATATAATTTTTGGCCTCGTGAAGGAGAAAGTATCGCTCAAGCTTGGGGGAGGGTTAAGTCAATGATATATTCAGAATTTTTATGCTCGGCTTTCTCATAATGATCAAACCAGGCTCGATACTTCTTGTGCTGGTTATTTTATGAAGAAGACTATTGAATTCAAGTGGGATCTCTTGGAAATAATTAAACGCAACCCTGAAGTTTGGAAACTCGACGAAGGTAATGAGTCAGGTATTAAGCTTGAGTGTGATTGTGTTAAATCTATTATGAATACCGATGCTTTTCATAAGTTTAGCACTAAATATGGACTTGACTCTGAGATAGTAGCCTCTTTTTGTGAATCATTTGCTACTCACGTTGATCTCCCTAAGGAGAAGTGGTTTAAATATCATCCCCCTATTAAAGAAGAAATTAAAGAACCGGTAAAAGCTAAAGATGAAACTATCATTTACAATGTTGCTCCAGTTGTGCCTACTACTTATATTGGAAAAAAACCTTTCCCTGTTAGGATAAAGGAACATGCTAAATTATCGACTGTGGTTCGCAAAAGTAACATCAAAGCACTTAAGCCCTCTGAAAAATTAAAGTAGAACCTAGTGTTGCTATGGTTAAAGATCTCTTGGGAGAAAATATTGATGGGCATGTTATTTACTTCTGTGATGAAGCTGCTAGAATTGCCAAACCCGATGAAAAGGATAAACATAGACCCGTAGTTGGCATGCCTGTTGTCTCAGTTAAAATTGGAGATCATTGTTATCATGGTTTATGTGATATGGGTGCTAGTGTGAGTGCTTTTACTTTTACCTTATACCAAGAAATTATGAATGACATAGCACCTGCTGAAATAGAAGACATTGATGTTACTATTAAACTTGCTAATAGAGACGCCATCACACCACTTGGGATTGTTAGAGATGTTGAATTCTTGTGTGGGAAAATAAAATACCCTACTGATTTTCAAGTTGTTGGTTCCCCACAAGATGACTTTGGTCCCATTATCTTTGGTAGACCTTTCTTGAACACTGTTAGTGCTAAGATAGATTGCAAGAGAGAAACCGTCAGTGTTAATTTTGGTGATGTGTCTCATGAATTTAATTTTTCCAAGTTTAGTAGACAACCTCATAATAAAGAATTATTTAGTAACGATGAAATAATTGGTCTTGCCTCTATTGCTGTTCCTCCTACTGATCCACTAGAACAATATTTGCTAGACCATGAAAATGTATGCATTTGCATGAAAGAAATGAAATAGATAAGATTTTCTTTGAACAACGACCACTCCTAAAACACAATTTGCCTATTGAAACTCTAGGAGGTCCTCCTCCACCAAAAGGTGATCCTGTGTTTGAATTAAAACAATTGCCAGACACTTTGAAGTATGCTTATCTTGATGAGAAAAAGATATATCCTGTTATTATTAGTGCTAACCTTTCAGAACATGAAGAAGAAAGACTATTAAAAATTCTGAGGAAGCACCGGGCTGCTATTGGATATACTCTTGATGATCTTAAGGGCATTAGTCCCACTCTATGTCAGCACAAAATTAATATGGAACCTGACGCTAAACCCGTTGTTGATCACCAACGACGATTGAATCCTAAAATGAAAGAAGTGGTAAGAACTGAAATATTAAAGCTTCTGGAAGCAGGTATAATCTATCCCATAGCTGACAGTAGATGGGTAAGCCACGTTCATTGTGTCCCTAAGAAAGGAGGTATCACTGTTGTTCCTAATGATAAAAATGAACTTATCCCACAGAGAATTGTCACTGGCTATAGAATGGTAATTGATTTTAGAAAATTAAATAAAGCTACTAGAAAAGGTCATTACCCTCTGCCTTTCATTTATCAAATGCTAGAAAGATTATCTAAGCACACACACTTTTGTTTTCTGGATGGATATTCTGGTTTCTCTCAAATACCTGTGTCATAACCTGATCAAGAGAAAACTACCTTTACTTGTCCTTTTGGAACCTATGCTTATAGACGTATGCCTTTTGGTTTATGGAATGCACCTGCTACCTTCCAAAGATGTATGACTGCTATATTCTCTGATTTTTGTGAAAAGAT
The DNA here is from genome assembly GCA_039707655.1 of Elymus sibiricus. NCBI lineage: Eukaryota > Viridiplantae > Streptophyta > Magnoliopsida > Poales > Poaceae > Elymus > Elymus sibiricus. The sequence goes on along the minus strand of CM077673.1, from coordinate 13,137,551 downwards.
TGTTGAGGTTTTCATGGCTGATTTTTCCGTCTACGGAACTTCTTTTGATGATTGCTTAAGCAACCTTAATCGAGTCTTGCAGAGATGTGAACAAACTAATCTTGTCTTGAATTGGGAGACGTGTCACTTTATGGTTAATGAAGGTATTGTCTTGGGGAATAAAATTTCCGAACAAGGTATTGAGGTGGACCAAGCTAAAGTTGATGCAATTGAGAAAATGCCATGTCCTAAAGATATTAAAGGTATTCGCAGTTTCCTTGGCCATGCTGGTTTCTATAGGAGGTTTATTAAAGATTTCTCTAAAATTTCTAGGCCTCTCACTGATATTTTATAAAAGGATATCCCATTTGTTTTTGATGATGATTGTGTAGAAGCCTTTGAAACACTTAAGAAAGCCTTAACCACTGCACCTATTGTTCAACCGCCTGATTGGAACTTACCTTTTGAAATTATGTGTGATGCTAGTGATTATGATGTTGGTGCTGTTCTAGGACAAAGAGTTGATAAGAAATTGAATGTTATCCATTATGCTAGCAAAACTCTAGATAGTGCCCAAAGAAACTATGCTACCACTGAAAAGGAATTTTTAGGAGTTGTGTTTGCTTGTGGTAAATTCAGATCTTACATTGTTGATTCTAAAGTTATTGTTCACACCGATCATGCTGCTACAAAATATCTTATGGAAAAGAAAGATGCTAAACCTAGACTTATTAGGTGGGTTCTCTTGCTTCAAGAATTTGATTTACACATCACTGATAGGATAGGAGCTGAGAACCCCATAGCTGATAACTTGTCTAGGTTAGAAAATATTCTTGATGACCCACTACCTATTGATGATAGTTTTCTTGATGAACAGTTAGCTATAATAAATGTTTCTCAAAACACTCCATGGTATGCTGAATATGCTAATTACATTGTTGCTAAATATATACTACCTAGTTTCTCATACCAACAAAAGAAAAAATTCTTCTATGATTTAAGACATTACTTTTGGGATGACCCACATCTTTATAAAGAAGGGGTAGACGGTATTATTAGACGTTGTGTACCTGAGCATGAACAGGAACAAATCCTAGGGAAATGCCATTCCGAGGCTTATGGAGGACATCATGCGGGAGATAGAACTGCTCATAAGGTATTGCAATCTGGTTTTTATTGGCCTACTCTCTTCAAGGATGCCCGTAAGTTTGTCTTGTCTTGTGATGAATGTCAAAGAATTGGTAATATCGGTAAGCGTCAAGAAATGCCTATGAATTATTCGCTTGTTGTTGAACCATTTGATGTTTGGGGATTTGATTATATGGGACCTTTTCCTTCCTCTAATGGGTATACTCATATTTTGGTTGCTGTTGATTATGTTACTAAGTGGGTAGAAGCTATTCCAACTAGTAGTGCTGATCATAACACCTCCACTAAAATGCTTAAAGAAGTTATCTTCCCGAGGTTTGGAGTACCTACATATTTAATGACTGATGGTGGTTCAAACTTTATTCATGGTGCTTTCCGTAAAATGCTTGCTAAATATGTTGTTAACCATAGAATTGCATCACCCTATCATCCTCAATCTAGTGGTCAAGTTGAACTTAGCAATAGAGAAATAAAACTAATATTACAAAAAACTGTCAATAGGTCCCGAAAGAATTGATCTAAGAAACTAGATGATGCACTTTGGGCCTATAGAACAGCTTATAAAAATCCTATGGGTATGTCTTCATACAGAATGGTATATGGGAAAGCTTGTCATTTGCCTCTAGAGTTAGAACACAAAGCCTTTTGGGCAATTAAAGAACTCAACTATGATTTCAAACTTGCCGGTGAAAAGAGGTTATTTGATATTAGCTCACTAGATGAATGGAGAACCCAAGCTTATGAAAATGCCAAACTATTCAAAGAAAAAGTTAAAAGATGGCATGACAAAAGAATCCAAAAGCGAGAATTCAAAGTTGGGGAAAATGTTCTTTTGTACAATTCTCGTTTCAGATTTTTTGCAGGAAAACTTCTCTCCAAATGGGAAGAACCATATGTTATAGAAGAGGTTTATCGCTCAGGAGCTATCAAGATTAATAATGCCGAAGGTACTAACCCGAAGGTGGTCAATGGACAAAGAGTTAAACATTATATCTCAGGTAGGCCTATTAATGTTGAAAGCAATGTTATCCAAACCATGACACCGGAGGAACACATAAGAGAAACCTTCCGGACCACTCCAGAATCGTGAAAAAGAAGAGGTACGTGATACGGTAAGTAAAGGGACTCCGAAAAATCCGCAAAAATATTTGCTGTCAGTTTTGGAAAATTAGAAAAATTAGGAAAATAAGAAATAAATAGGAAAGCAACCGAGGTGAGCACGATACACCAGGGCGCGCCTGCCCTGCCTGGCGCGCCCTCGTGGGTTGTGCCCACCTCGGGAATCTTCCCGACTCCGTTTTTCTTCCATATGCTTGTTTTCCAAGAATAAAAATTCTTTATATATATTCCCGACTGTTTTGACAACCGCATCACGAAAAAACCCTCTCTTCTTGTTTCGTGCTGTTTTCTTGATAGATCTGAGAATATGTCGTCTCAAGATTCAGAGGGGGAGAGCTATGTTGCTGATTATATTGCAAACCCTAAGGTCTATGGAGAGGTGGATCATTATGGATGGACCATGGATGAGGAGGAAGACGCCATCATGAAGGAAACAAAGGATTGTAGCTCTGAGGAAGAGGATGACCCACTACCACAGCTTGGAGACATGCATGTGGAATTCAAGAAGTCAAGCCTCCCTAAAGGATACAAACCTAAGGTTCAATTTATCCCATCTCGTTTTCTGCAGGAGAGCAAGGCGGCATTATGCAAAAAGATATTAAAGCTCGAGTTAGAGAACGATGATCTAAGGGAGGAAAATTTTATGCTTAAGTATAAGCTGAAGAAGAAGGCTTCTTCACCATCACCACCTTCATCATCTTCACCACCAAAGGAGACTTGAGTACACGGGTATGGGCACTCCCCTTGGCTTGAGCCAAGCTTGGGGGAGATGCCCCGGTATCGTATCACCATCACTTTTATTTCCTTTGCCTATTTTATTTCGATCTTTAGCTATTTCGTGAGTTAGTTGAATAAAAGTTTAGTATGATCTATTTTCGAGTGCTAGTTTCGTGATCTATCTATCTATGTAATCAAGTGAAAGTTATATAATAAAGCTAGTTTGAGTTTTCGCTTCTTTACTTTCTTGTTGCAATCAAAATAAAAGAGAGAATAAATGAAAAAGATCATATGTTAATCTTATGGTGAGTAATGACATTACATAAAGAAAAGTATAAGTAGTAAAATTTATTGGAAATTGACAAACATAGCATTGGTCAATGATGCAATTCATGAAAACAATTAATTAGGGAAGAGAAGATTCACATGCAGATACACCATCTTGGACATCTTTTATGATTGTGAGCCCCCATTTATTATTATATGCCAAAATTGTTGACGTTGGACACGGAAAACAACGTAATGATTTATGCTTGTTCATATTCACATAGAAGTTATATTGTCATAGATCCTTCAACATGTGGAGCTTGCTTAACATCTTTGCTAGCCAAAAATTCCGCACTAAGTAGAGATACTACTTGTGCATCCAAAATCCCAAACCCAAACTCATGTTTTGAGAGTCCACCATACCTACCTATGGATTGAATAAGATCCTTCAAGTAAGTTGTCATCGGTGTACTAAGGCAATAAAACATTGCTTCTAAATGTGTTTGATCAATTAGCATAAGAGAAAATTGAGCGTTGTACGAACTTATGATGGCAAAGTAATAAAAGCGACGGACTACATAATAAAGCTTGCTATCATAGGGGGCAATATAACGTGACGTTCTTTTGCATTAAGGGATTTGGCATACAAACCAAAAAGCGCATGACAACCTCTGCTTCCCTCTGCGAAGGGCCTATCTTTTACTTTTATGTATTTACTTTTATGCAAGAGTCAAAGTTTTCTTCCCTATTCCTTTTTACTTTTTCTTTTTCCAAGCATCATGTGGTGAGGAAAGATCTAGGCACATATACCCAGTTGAATATGAGTGAGCATGAGTTATTATTGTTGACATCACCCTTGAGGTGAATACGTTGGGAGGCGAAACTATAAGCCCCTATCTTCTTATGTGTCTGGTTGAAACGTTTTGCCCATGGGTATGTTGTGAGTGTTAGCAATCATAGAAGACTAAACGATGGTTGAGTATGTGGACTTGCCAAATGTCTCCGACACGAGACCCTTCCTGAAAATATGATGAATTGTAGTTGCAAAGTTGACTGAGAACATAGTTTGTTGGTTCCCAATAAGGTTTATGCTTTATACTGCTAGGTTGTGATTAATTGTTACTTTCTCATAAGAAGTTATATGATGTTGTTATAAAATAAAGTTATATGAAAGAATCTTATGATAAAGTTTGTTGCTATTATGATAATAAGCATGATGCTACTATGTCTGTATTTTGTTTTTATCGACACCTCTCTCTCAAACCATGTGGACATGTTTTTCGATATCGGTTTTCGCTTGAGGACAAGTGAGGTCTAAGCTTGGGGGAGTTGATACGTCCATTTTGCATCATGATTTCTTACTGTTATTTATAATGTTTTTATGCATAATAATGCTTTATGGAGCCATTCTAATTATTTTGGAATATATAAAAAATACTGGAGCAAATAACTACCGGAGGGGGGCCACCTGGTGAGCACAATACACTAGGGCGCGCCAGCCCCCCCAGGCGTGCCCTGGTGGGTTGTGCCCAGCACGGCCCACCTCCGGAGTCCATCTTCTGGTATATAAGGTGTTTTGACCTAGAAAAAATCAGGAGAGGACTTTCAGAACGATACGGCACCGTCTCGAGACAGAACTTGGGCAGGAGCACTTTTGCCCTCCGGCGGAGCGATTCCGCCGGAGGAACTTCCCTCCCGGAGGGGGAAATCGAAGCCATCGTCATCACCAACAACCCTCTCATCTTTGGGAGGCCATTCTTCATCAACATCTTCAACAACACCATCTCCTCTCAAAGCCTAGTTCATCTCTTGTGTTCAATCTTTGTACCGGAACCTCAGATTGGTACCTATGGGTGACTAGTAGTGTTGATTACCTTGCGTAGTTGATTACTATATGGTTTATTTGGTGGAATATTATATGTTCAGATCCATTATGATATTTAATACCCCTCTGATCTTGAGCATGAACATTATTTTTGAGTAGTTACCTTTGTTCTTGAGGTCACGGGAGAAGTCATGTTGCAAGTAATCATGTGAATTTGATATGTGTTTGATACTTTGATGATATGTATGTTGTGATTCCCTTAGTGGTGTCATGTGAACGTCGACTACATGACACTTCATCATTCTTGGGCCTAAGGGAATGCATTGTGGAGTAGTTATTAGATGATGGGTTGCTTGAGTGACAGAAGCTTAAACAACCCTACTTTATGCGCTACTTCGTAAGGGGCTGATTTGGATCCACATGTTTAATGCTATGGTTAGATGTCATCTTAATACTTTTCTCATAGTTGCGGATGCTTGCGAGGGGGTTAATCATAAGTGGGAGGTTTGTTCAAGTAAGAACAGCACCCAAGCACCATTCCACCCACATATCAAATTATCAAAGTAGCAAAGACAAATCAAACCAACATGATGAAAGTGACTAGATGAAATTCCCGTGTACCCTCAAGAACGCTTTGCTTATTACAAGAGATCGTTTTGGCCTCTCCTTTGCCACAAAAGGATTGGGCTACCTTGCTGCACTTTATTTATCATTGCTGTAACTTGCTCGTTACCAATTATCTTGCTATCAAACTACCTGTTACCTACTATTTCAGTGCTTGGAGAAATTACCTTGCTGAAAACCACTTGTCATTTCCTTCTGCTCCTTGTTGGGTTTGACACTCTTACTTATCGAAAGGACTATGATGGACCCCCTATACTTGTGGGTCATCAGGATCGCTCCTGGAAAAGAAATAGGGGGAGCCCGGTCAATCCGAGCGACCTCCGAAGACGGTCCCGGAGCACTCCATGCCCCCGGAGTCATCCACTCCTGTAAGTGCATATAGTGCCCCATAGTGATTTTGGTGTATTGGAGACTTATATGTTAAGGGACTAATGTGTTTGTGAGTGTACACAGGTTGATTAAGTCCCTGAGGAGTTTGAGATATCCGATGAATGTCGACACCTAAAAATGTATGTCTTCAACTGAAGACTTTGAAAATGAAGAATTTGGTGTGACCTCGAAGATATTGATGCGAGGACTATGAAGCGTGAAAACTTTTGTTTTCGTAGTTTCATTTCCTTTATTTGAGTCATAGGAAACACCATACTATTAAAGCGGGTCGAGGTAATACTAAGGAAAAATTTCCAAGTCATGCTCATCTCAAAGCCTACACCTACCCAATCCTTCGAGTGAAGGCTCTCGAAATCTCTTGCAGTTCAGTGAAGTTCTTCAGTGACAGAGATGAAGTTCTTCTGGTCTCTGAGGAAATTGGTCTGACTGAGGAGTTAGGATTTCACCAGTGCGAATTGCCTACAGTGAGGAACATGATATCCCTGAGGACGTTCATAGTTCGAATTCCGACCATTGCTGTGCTTAGCGCCAGCTGTCCCAAAATATCTTATCCACATAACGGTCATATCATTGGGGGCATTTATGTCTTATCATCTCGGGTTGCACCCTGGCTATAAATAGCCACCCCCCACAACCACTAGCTGGTTGGCTGCTCCGAGATAGAACTTGACAAGTGTCATTTGAGAGCAACTCATCCTCTGAGGACTTTGAGAGAAAATCATCAGCGAGGAAAAACCCCAAAACCCAAACACCTAAAAACCCAAAGTGATTGAGCATCACTGAAGAGATTGTTCCTGTGTGGAACCGACGCTTGTTACCTTTGAAGACTGTGTATCTTCCAGACGGTTAGGCGTCATGGTCTAGAGCATCCAAGAGGAATTGTGGATCGCCGGGTGACAGAGTTTGTGAAGGTTTGGAAGTCTACCTTGAAGACTTACCACGAGTGTTGGGCGAGGTCTGTGTGACCTTAGCTCAAGGAGAATACGGTAAGGACTTTGTGTCCTGAGACAGTGTGTCCTTTAGTTTAAATACCAAGACTCTCCGAACCAGATGTACGACTGTCACAGCAGTTGGAACTGGGTTATCAAATCATTGCCTTCACCGAGCTACTGGTTCAATTTCTTCAACCCTTTCATTTCCTTGAGTACTTGTTGATGAAATTGATCGTTACTGTTTGAAGACTTTGACTGAAGACTTTCTCAATTTCCTCAACCCAAATTCTTTAGTCACTTTGTCTTCCGCCTGCTTATCCTGTTTACATGCTACTTGTGCTCTGTGTATGATTCATTTCATCATGATGACTATGCATCTGCTTTGTTATGCATGCACTTGAGTACTTATTCCGCTGCATGTATTTCGTCACTTAGCAAATTCCTCAAGTAGAAATTCCTCAGTGATGAATTTGTAAAAATTGCCTATTCACCCCCCTCTAGTAGATATAACGCACTTTCAATTGGTATCAGAGCAAGGTACTCCCTTGTTCTGTGTGATTTTGGTTTAACCACCTGGAGTTTTAGTTATGTTGACTGCAGGTATGATCAAGGTTACTGATGGGTGTGCTACCTTCGAAGGGACGGACTACCCCTACTGGAAGAACAAGATGCGTATGCATCTTTAGGCTACTAACAATGATCTCTGGTATGTTGTGGAAAATGTTGTTCCCTCCGCTTCTCCTAGTATCAACGCTATTGATGTGAAGAACTTCAAGCAACTCGACTCTCAAGCGAAGACTATCATATGTGGCCACCTGAGCAAAGGACAGTATGGTAGAGTGATTACTTTGGCGACTGCAAAGCTTATCTGGGATAAGCTGTCCAAAGTCAACGAAGGAATCTGAACTCAAAGTGACTCTCGTGTTGATGTTCTTCGCAATCTCTTCAATTGCTTCAAAAGTCTCGACAATGAAAATGTTTAGCAAACCTTCGATCGCCTCACAAATATCTCAAATGAGCTTTAGGCTCTTGGTGCCACTGATATCACCGACCATGAGGTGGTGAAGAAACTGCTGAGATCTCTTGATTCCTCATTTGATACACTGGTTTTGATGATTCAAGAGCGTGGAGACTATAAGTCACTTGATCCTGTTGACATTCTTGAGAGATTCAACACTCATGAATTCCAACAAGCTGAAAAGAGAGACCTCTATGGACCAAGCTATGGAAGAACTCGTGCACTGAAGGCAAAAGCAATTTCCTCATCTGAAGGCGAAGACTCTGACAGTAGCCTAGGCGATCCTGAAGAACTGAGTCAAGAGCTAGCAATGCTTGTGAGGAAATTCCAGAAGTTCTCAAGAAGAGGTCGTTTTGGAAAATCTTCAAGAGGTGATGACAAAAGATCAGATTCTTCATCCAGTGACTACAAGAAAAGAACCTGCCACAAATGCAAGAAGTCTGGCCACTACATTACTGATTGTCCTCTCTGGAAAAAGGTATCAAAGAAGAAGAAATACAAAGATGATAGTTCAGTTGAGTCGAAGAAAAATAAGAAATCTTCAAAGTCCTCATCTTCAAAGTCCTCATCTGACAAGAAGAGCAGTTCCAGAAAGGCTTGAGCACTTATTGGCAAGGAAATGGATTCTGAAGTTGAATCTGAGGAATATGAGGAAGAGGAGGAATCTGAGGAGGAGTCAGACTCTGGTGTGGCGAGCCTAGCTCTTGCTACTGCTTTCGTTAGCAAGTCCATCCTCAACACTGAGGAAAATGATGATGATGCTGAAGTCAGCAATGACGACTATGCTCCCACCTATTGCTTCATGGCAAAAGGTGCCAAGGTACTCAAACATCATTCCCCCTCTGATTCAAGCGAAGGTGAATCTGATGAAAACATGAAACCTAGCTATTCCAAACTTCCTAATATTACCACTAAACAACAAAATTCTTTGGAAAAGATTCAGAAACTGCTAGACAAAAGCGATGACCTATTGAATGAGGAAATGGATCGAACTCAGACTCTGACTGATGATCTTCAAACTCTTCAGTCAAAGTATGATAACCTTCAAAGTCATCATGAAACTCTCTTAGTCGATCATGAGAAGATTTCCTATGAATTTCTTTAAAGAAAGCAAGATCTTGAGAAACTAAGGTTGTCTCATGATGATCTTCAAAGGGAAATGATTCTTTGCTTGCTCAACACATCAGTTCCGCTCAGGAAGAATTTATTCCACCTTGCATGAAATGCATCGAACGTGAAACTGCTAATTATTCACCTGAAAGTTCAAATGCTTCTATTCCTGCAAATTCTTGAACTGTTTCCGTGGTCACAAATTCCACATCTGAGGATACCACAAGTGCTACTGACAAAAATGCAGGGTTCAAGAAATTGTATGTGACAGGCATGTACAAAAGTCTCAAAAAGCAGATTCTGAACAGGAACCCCAGGAAAGAGGGTATTGCCTTTGACAGGAAACTCAATGCTGATGGATCCTACTGGAAACCTGAGCAGTATCCCAAAACCTCATGTGTTGCTGCAAAAGGACCTCCTATAGATCCATCCACTTTATCTGGTTTTACTTGTGAATCATCATGTTCCTATGATGAGTCATTTGACTCAAACTATAAGCTTTTCAAAAATCAAAATGGTGAAGTATTTGCCAGATATGTTGGTGCAGGAATGGTCCCCCTATGAAGAATATCTGGGTTCCCAAAAGGTGCCTTGAAAATCTTCACATGAATGTCGTCATGACACCACCTATGAAGAACAGGAACCCCGGATCAAATTCTTCATATGGACCAATGTCTTCACATGGACCAAAGTCCTCAAATGGTCAAAAGATAACTCATTCTCGTGCTAATGCTTTTGTTTCGTAGGGAAAATCTAAGGATTATGAATATATGCATTATTCTTCAAACCGTTATGTTCATAAGTCCTCAAAGAATTTCTCTGCTTATTCATATGAGTACTCTAACCCCCCTCCTGTGAAACAAAGTGCACTAGCTTCAATGACACCTTTCTCATATGGTGCTCGCAGAATGATGAACTCTTTGCCACCCTTCCAGATGTGGATGGTGAAGAAAATGAACTAATCTCTTTTGTACAGTCAGGTCTCCAGACGAACTTGAACGTCTGATGAATTTGCTGGAGACCTGAGGAAATGCTTGAAAGGACGCAAGCTAATCATGAAGAAATGAATCATTCATTTCTCTCGTCCTCATGTTACTTTTACTACTGTACTACTTGATGAAATTCTGGCTGACGAATTCGATATCATATTCTTCACTCTGAAGTATATGAGTTCTTAAGTTACACTAATTCGTCTACAGGATGAACCACCTAAAGCTACTGAGTGGGTCCTCGACAGTGGTTGCACGAATCACATGACTGGTGACAAGAACCTATTGATGGATATACCACTTACTCCATCTCATCTGAAGCATATCACCTACGCTGACAAAGGAAAAAGCAAGGTATTGGGTCTAGGTAGGGTTGCAATCTCGAAGGATCGACACATGGATAGAGTGATGCTTGTCGAATCCCTCGAATTCAACCTCATGTCAGTCTCAATGCTTTGTGATCTTGATATGGTTGTCATCTTTGGAAAATATCGTTGCGTAGTCGTCATGGAATCTGACAGATCCAAAGTCTTCGAAGGCTTTAGGAGAGGTGACTTGTATATTGTTGATTTCTCTACAGGTCCACAACCGGCCACGTGTCTACTTGCAAAAGCTTCAGAAGGCTGGCTATGGCATCGATGACTTGGGTATGCTGGCATGAGGAACCTGAACACTCTCGCAAAGAAGAAGCACGTCATTGGCATTGAGGGTGTCAAATTCCTTAAGGATCATTTGTGTGGGGCTTGTGAGTCTGGAAAGATGACCAGGTCCAAGCACCCAACCAAGACGATCATGACTACCACTCATCCGTTTGAATTTCTTCACATGGATTTATTTGGTCCCACTCATTATGCCACACAAACCAATGCTGCATGTCAATATGGCTTTGTCATTGTTGATGACTTCTCTTGTTACACTTGGGTGCATATTATCTTGTACAAATCTGAAGTGCAGGAAGTCTTCAGACGATTTTCTTCAAGGGCCTCGACGAATTTTGGCGTCAAGATCAAGCACATCAGGAGTGATAATTGCACTGAGTTCAAGAATACTGGTCTTGATGATTATCTTGGTGAACTTGATATTACTCATGAGCTATCTGCCACATATACTCCTCAGCAAAATGGCGTCGTGGAGCGCAGGAACAGGACTCTTGTTGAGATGGCTCACACCATGCTAGATGAATACAAGACCCCTCATCGCTTCTGGCCTGAGGCAATCAATACTGCCTGCCACATCATCAACATGGTATATCTTCACAAATTCCTCAAGAAGACTTCGTATGAACTCCTCACTGACAAGAAACCCAATGTGAGTTATTTCAAAGTCTTTGGTGCTAAATGTTGGATTAGAGATCCACATCACGGTTCTAAATTTGCACCGAAAGCACATGAGGGTTTTATGCTTGGTTACGGAAAGGACTCACACACCTACAGAGTCTTCAACACCTACCACAACAAGGTTGTTGAGACTATAGATGTGCGGTTCGATGAAACTAACGGCTCGCAAAGAGAGAAACTGTCTCCTGTGTCAGATGAAATGCCTCCTAAGAAATCCATTAGGTTCAAGGCCACTCAAGATATTATACCCACTAAAGAACCTGTTGAAGAAGTAGTACCGAACAATGAAGACATTCATGCTGGTGCACCTGAAGAAAATGGCGTTGAGGAAAATGATCAGCCTCAACAAAGTCATCAACCTGCACACCCAAGAGTAGCAAATGAAGTGCAGATTGACAAAATCCTTGACGACATTAATGCATCAGGTCCTCTCACTCGCTCAAAAGCTTCACATTTGTCTAACTTTTGTGGGCACTTTGCTTTCGTGTCTATCACAAATCCCACCAAAATTGATGAAGCATTTATGGAGCATGGGTCGATTCAAGCTATGCAAGCGGAATTGCATCAATTCAAGCTCAACAATGTGTGGGAACTCGTCAAGCGACCAGATCCTCGCAAGCACAACATCATTGGTACCAAGTGGATCTACCGCAACAAACAAGACGAACTGGGTCAAGTGGTGAGGAATAAGGCTCGACTTGTAGCACAGGGCTACACACAGGTTAAGGGAATTGACTTTGATGAAACTTTTGCACCTGGTGCTAGACTTGAAGCTATTCGCATATTACTTGCTTATGCTAACCATCACAATACCATCATATATCAAATGGATGTGAAAAGTGCATTCCTCAATGGTAAGCTTGAGGAAGAAGTATATGTTGCTCAACCCCCAGGTTTTGAAGATCCTAAGCATCCTGGCAAAGTCTTCAGACTCAACAAGGCCCTCTATGTCCTCAAGCAAGCCCCTCAGACGTGGTATGATACTCTGAAGGAATTCCTCATGAAGAAAGGCTTCAAACCCGGTTCACTTGACCCAACTCTTTTCACAAAAACTTATGATGATGAATTATTTGTGTGCCAAATAGATGTGAACGATATTATCTTTGGATGTACTGACAAACGTTACAGTGACAAATTTGCCTACATGACGAGTGAAGAATATCAAATGTCTATGATGGGAGAGCTGAAATTCTTCTTAGGCCTTCAAATTCATCAATAACACAATGGCATCTTCATCTCTCAAGAGAAATACCTCAAGGATGTCCTGAAGAAATTCGGCATGCAAGACTGCAAAGGCGTCAAAATCTCTATGCCCACAAATGGCCAACTCTGCACTGACGAAAATGGTAAAGATTTCGATCAGAAGGTATACCGCTCCATAATTGGCTCTTTATTGTATTTATGTGCATCTAGGCCAGATATTATGCTTAGTGTTTGCATGTGTGCCCGATTTCAAGCAACACCGAAGGAATCACACCATAAGGCTGTGAAGCATATTCTTCGATATCTAGCTCACACTCCAACACTAGGATTATGGTACCCCAAGGGCTCGGATTTTCATCTCATGGGATATTCTGACTCGGACTATGCTGGTGATCGAGTGGACCGTAAGTCAACATCAGACACATACCATTTCCTTGGACGATCCCTAGTCTGTTGGTCCTCGAATAAGCAGAACTGCGTGTCACTATCTACCGCTGAAGCTGAGTACATTGCTGCTGGTTCCTGCTGTGCTCAATTGCTGTGGATGAAGCAAACCCTCAAGGACTATAGGATCACTGTGAAGAATGTCCCTCTCTACTGCGGCAATGAGAGTGCCATCAAGATTGCCTACAACACATTTCAACACTCGAAGACAAAGCACATTTAGATTCGCCATCATTTTCTTCGTGATCACGTGCTCAAGGGCGACATCTTCATCGACCACGTGAAGACTGAAGAACAACTGGCTGATATCTTCACAAAGCCCTTGGATGAGAAGAGATTTTGCAAGTTGCGGTGTGAGCTAAATATCTTAGAATCTTCAAATGTTCTTTGAAAGGACACACATCCTAACACTTATGCAAAATTGATGACTTAGATGTGCAACACACGAAGTAACGTTTTTCTTAAATCAATGAAGACTAACACTCTAAGTGTGAAGAAATTAATGATGAATTTGATTCTCAGAACCCTACGAAAATTGTACGTGGTGTCTGAAATCATCATAATTCTTACATGGTGGGTCACGCCACCAACCATAGTTAAAATTCTTCAAATTTGAGTTTTTCATCATTTTGCAAATTCTTCAAATTTTCAAATTCTTCAAGTTTGCAAATTCCTCAAATCTTCAAATTCTTCAAACTCTTCAACTGGTGTTCTTCATTGACTACTTATATATATATATATATTTGAGTTTTTCAATGTCCTCAATAGCATTCACTTATTGCTAATTCTTCAAGTTGAGTTTCTTCTAAGTGAATGTGATCGGACCCGCTCCCCCTCTATGCTAAACTCAACCCAGTATGTTCACAAATTCTTCATATGCGTTCTGTTTTGACACCCGTTCAAAGTCTTCACTATGCCCTTGTCAGCTGAAGAATTTGCGGATGAAACTTTAAAATTTCAATGTCAAATTTTTGGCGGTTGCCGCTCAACTTATCCCACTTCTCACGAAAGGATAGCCCACGATCCCCCACTATCTCCACTTCTCAGTACGTCGGTGACACATGTCGCTAGAATAGCAAGGGTCAGGGGTATACTCGTCATAAATCTTTGGACTGTTCGGTTTTCACCCCCCTCTATATATACCCCTCCCCCTTTTCACTGTCCTCCTTTCACCGCTCGCTGCCACTACAGTCGCTCCCAAGCTCAGACCTAGCACCGCCGCTATTACTTCATCGCCGCCGGAGAGGAAAAGCTTCACTACCTTGAACTCCCCATCGTCGTACTCGCGCTGACCGCGGAAATCTTCACTCCGCCGCCGCCATAGCCGTCTTCCGCCGCCGAGTTAGGGCACGTTAGATCTACACTGACGAACTTCACTGTTCAATCTGGGACCAAAAGCTTCAGTGATGAATATGACTGGTACTATGTTGATTGGCAAGGCTCAAAGGTCAGATTCTTCAATACGGCAAATGCCGCACTGAAGGACTACAACACAAGGATTGCAACTCGATCGCAACCACAAATTCCTCAGGCTGAAGAATCTGCTCAGCCTGCTAAAGAATCTGCTCAGCCTGCTGAAGAATTTGCTAGGGCAACTTCCAATGTTGCGCCTAAAGAACAACCAAGGCCAGCTGAAGAATCAGCTGTGCCTGAAGAAACTGTCAGGACAACTGCATCAGTCGTGCCTGAAGAAACTGAACCACCTTCATCCTCTGCTACACCTGCAAAGTCTTCAAAGCTGAAGAAAGTCACACTTCCTTCTACATCAGAAGTGAAGAAAACAAAGACTACAGAGAAGGAAGCTGCCAAGAAAAGGGAGGCAACTGCATCTACAGATTCCTCAACTGCCAAGAAATTGAGGACTTTGACAAGCTCCTCAGTTGAACCAATAGATACTATTCCAATCACTATTGTCCTGTCATATGAAATAGTCCCATTTGGTGAAGAATATGTCATACCAAATGAGGATGATGAAGAAAATGCATCTGCTGCTTCGTCTGAGAAGATGGATGAAGAAATTGATTATGAAGAAAATGCTTCAAAACCTCAGGTACCATCGATCGAGCCTCAGTTTACTACTGAAGAGGCTGGTGTTGAAGAAATTGATGAAGATGTGGACATTGGCAGTACAACGCCACCTATCAATGATGATTATTGGGAAGCTTCACATCCCAATTCGCAAATGACCACCCCTCTCACCAAAATTCCTCAGTCGCCTGCACAAACTGAAGAAATTCTAACAGGGTCTGCTGGTCGTTCCACTCCCCTCACATCAATTGCTGAGGAAATTCCAGCTGCATCAGCTGAAGAAATCAACACTCAGACAGCTACTGAAGAATCTGCTATGCAAATTCCTCAGTCTGAAGAAATTCAAACCCAGACTGCTTCTCAAGAACCTGTCGTTCAAATTCCTCAGTCTGATGCTGATGCTGTGCCAAAGGAGACTGAGAGGCCATCTACTCCAAATCTTCAGCCCAAGCCCAGAAATCCTTATTCCAGCACTAGGAACCCAAAATTCAACAGGGACAATTCTTTTGCTGAGCATCAATTCTTCACCGGAGCAAATCCATATGACTCGCCAAGAATTAGGTGCCAAAAGTTCTCGACTTCTTCTCTGAAAAATTTCTATGCCTCAGTTCTAATTTAGAAGAACAAATTCTTCCAGCGCAAACAAATTCCTCATCTAGACATGGAATCCATCCCATGCTTCTCCCTAGTTCTTACTGTTCTTCATGAAGCTGGGCTCCTACCTTTCTGCGCTGACATATGTAATTGAAATGAAGAGCTAATCCTTCAGTTCTATGCAACTCTGCACATTTCTGGAAATGCCTCCGACATCAACTCATGGGTACTGGACTGGATGACTGAAAATACTCAGTACAAAGCTCTAGCCTCTGAATTGCTTCATGTTATTCCAGTTAGTCCTCCATCAGATGATGCAAGGCTCATATATGATGAACCTGAACTTCCAAATCACCTTATGCAAGTGCTGATGAAGCCTTTGCGCCCATGCCAAGCTCTAAGAACAACATTTCTTGTGAAGGATTTGCTGTATGTGCCAAGAACCATATTCCGCATTTTGACCAAAACACCTAGTCCCATCAAAGGCCACAACTCTAAAGAAGAAGAAGTTGTTGGCATCATGAAGAATCTGCTATTCAACATTATTCATGGGATTCCCATCAACTATCATGATTTCTTCATGAGGACTTTGGCCAATATTGCTATGTCGCCATTTGAATTGAAGCCTTATGATCCCTAGATCATGAAATTCATCAGAACAAGGTCTTCAATTCCTTATCAGGCTGACTTTCAAAATCATTTTAGTTTTCTGCCTCTGGTTGAAGTCATCAAGAACACATTCACCTCTGTGGATGGCAAATGCAAGACTGTTATTGATGAAGGCACTCGTCCTCTCGATGGTCAATTTCGTCGTGCTGCTTCATTTTCAACAAATGATGACACTGTCTCTCAAGAGTCCGCAGCGAAGGCCACTGCACAAAATCCTCAAGCTTCTGCCCCTCGTGTGATGATTGATCGCGAGCTTCTTCTAAGTCTTCATCAGAAGGTCATTCAAAATCACAAGTGGGTAAAGCATCAATTCTACTCAATTCTTCAAAACATGATGGTAATGCAGAACTCTGTGAGGAAAAACCATTACTATCTGCATGAAATCTTCGACCGCACTTGGGCCATACTTGCACATCACAAGACACCTGAAGAACTTCAGGAGAAGGAATTCAATCAGAACTTTCACTGGTCACATCCTCCTCAGAAGAAATTCAAGAAGGTGCAAGTTCCTCCACTTGTCACAAGTTCATATTCTTCATCACGCAAGACTGATGAAGCTAAGGACCTTGACGACACAGCTGCTGGCCCTGCTCCACCAACCGACCCTGACAACGCTGACGCTCCTCCACCACCATCAAGATGAAATTCTTCAGGGGCGTTACTCCTCAATTTTCGTCCCTTTTGGTCACTGATGACAAAGGGGGAGAAATTTGAGTTAGTCTTCAAGCGGGTCTATATATATGGACTGTTTTGGTTTAAGTTGCAACTCTCGCTCTTCTGAAGTGTTTATTCGTTGAGTTACAAACTTAAGTCTGATGGTGGTCTGACTCTTTTGAACTGCTTTCTGCATGCTTATTTCCTCAAGTACCTTAATGCACGCATGCCAAATTTCGTCAGACACCATTTTCCATCATGCATTTCAAATTCTTCATGTGATATATAAAATGCGTGTATGGATTACAAGATATAGGCGGATATCTCGAAGATTCTATCCTGCCATGTGCATTTATAGTCCAAAGCAAATTCCTCAAATATCCACATCTTCAGGGGGAGTTCTTCTATATCTTGCAGTCAAATTCCTCAAACTCAGTACTTACACCTCATATATTTATCCCCGTTGAAAACTTAACCTATTTGTCATCAATCACCAAAAAGCGGGAAATTGCAAGTGCATCTAGTGCCCCTTTGTGATTTTGGTGTATTGAAGACTTATAGGTTAAGGGACTAATGAGTTTGTGAGTGTATACATGTTGAATAAGTCCCCGGGGAGTTTGAGATATCCGATGAATGTCGAGCCCTAAAAATGTATGTCTTCAACTAAAGACTATGATGCTTCCCTGAAGACTTTGAAAATGAAGAATTTGGTGTGACCTTCAAGATATTGATGCGTGGACTATGAAGCGTGAAGACTTTTGTTTTCGTAGTTTCATTTCCTTTATTTGATTCATAGGAAACGCCGTACAGTTAAAGGCGGTCGAGGTAATACTAAGGAAAAATTTCCAAGTGATGCTCATCTCAAAGCCTACACCTACCCAATCCTTCGAGTGAAGCCTTTGGAAATCTCTTGCAGTTCAGTCAAGTTCTTCAGTGACAGAGATAAAGTTCTTCTGGTCTCTGAGGAAATTGGTCTGACTGAGGAGTTAGGATTTCGCTAGTGCGAATTGCCTACAGTGAGGAACATGATAGCCCTGAGGACATTCATAGTTCGAATTCCGACCGTTGCTGTGCTTAGCGCCATGTCGTCATTTTCTCACAACAGATGCCAGGGGGTGGCTAATTGAGGTGAGAGCAAGGCTGCCGTGGAAGATCCGGGACGGGATAGGGTAGCAGTACGCGGTGGTTTACCCAGGTTCGGGGCCCTCGCGTGGAGGTAACACCCCTAATCCTGCATGTCTGATGATTTATGCGGTGTATCTGGTGGCAATACAGAGTTGCTCCTAGAGTCGTATTTGAGGGGGAGAGGGAGTTGTGAGAGTTCAGCCTTCATGCCTCATGCGTGTGAGAGTGAGGGAATGGGAGAGAGCCTGAGGAGGCCAGGCCATGGGCTGGATCCCTGGGTCACCTTATAAAGGGGTGCCCAGGGGACAAGGGGTGGCCCACATGGCCTAACTACACTATTGGAGGTAACGGATGAGAGGACGCATGATGCAGGCTACAGTGCACCGCTATTGCTCAACAGTGTTAGACGCATGACGCGGGCTACAGTGTCGTCATGTGATCTCCGACGAGACGTTGTGGTTGACTTCTCGTAGCTGGCTAGCTAGAGGAGCCGGACGGGGAGCTAGCCGGGAAGCCGGACGAGGAGCCAGCTGGAGCAGCCGGACCGGGGAGCCGGCCAACCGGGGAGCCGGCCAAACTGGGGAGCCGGCCAACATTGGAGCCGGCCAACCATGGAGCCGGCCATCCAGGAGCCAGCCGGACCGGGGAGCCAGCCGGACTGGGCAGCCAGCCGGAGCAGGGAGCCAGCCGGACCAGGGAGACAGCTGGCCTGGGAAGCCAGTCAGAGCAGGGAGCCAGCTGGAGTAGCCGGACCGGGGGTTGTGGAGCCGGCCAACCCTGGAGCCGGCCAACCTTGGAGCCGGCCAACCTTGGAGCCGGCCAACAGGGAGCCAACCGGCCTTGGGAGCCAGCCGGACCGGGGAGCCAGCCGGAGTAGCCGGACCGGGGCTCGTGGAGCCGGCCAACCCTGGAGCCGGCCAACCTTGGAGCCGGCCAACCTTGGAGCCGGCCAACTGGGAGCCAACCAGAGCGGGGAGCCAGCCGGACCGAGGAGCCAGCGGGAGCAGCCGGACCGTGGGGCGTGGGCCGCCCCGATATTTTAAAATGTTGAGTCCTCTCCTTGAGCCTACCCGGGGGTTATCCCCCCGACAGTTGCCTCCGAGCCTCCGGGTGACTTGGAGAGTCGGGCGGAGGGTTTTCGCTGTTGTCATAGCAGAGTTCGTTGGTGACGGTCGGCTCCGGGCCGCGGTCGGCGTGGCTTGCTTCCAGTGGGGGCGCGCCAGCGCACCCAATGGGTGTAGTCTCCGAGCAACTCGAAGAGTTAGGCGGAGGGTCTTCATTCATGCTAAAGCAGATGGTGGCAACGAGGATGTCGGGCGCGTACGTGGAGTCCGCCGACTGATGGGCACGGGGCCCTGCCGGGCACAGACGCGGGGTCCGCCGGCTGGTGGGCTCGGGGCCCTGCAGGGCGCGGACGCGGGGTCCGCTGGTTGGTGGGCGCGGGGCACTGTCGGGCGTGGACGCGGGGTCCATCGGCTAGCTACTTCCAGCGGGGGCGCGCCAGCGCACACGCTGGGTGTAGCCTTCGATCCTCCGGGCGACTCGAAGAGTCGGGCGGAGGGTTTTGCTATTGCTGAAGCAAACAGTGGCGTCGAGGATGTCGGGCACGGATGCGGGGTCCGCCGGCTGGTGGGCGCGGGGCCCTACCAGGCATGGACGTGGGGTCCGC
This sequence comes from Elymus sibiricus, assembly GCA_039707655.1. Lineage (NCBI taxonomy): Eukaryota > Viridiplantae > Streptophyta > Magnoliopsida > Poales > Poaceae > Elymus > Elymus sibiricus. The sequence goes on along the minus strand of CM077673.1, from coordinate 13,117,709 downwards.
CGGTTGGTGGGAGCGAGGCCTGCCGGGCGCGGACGCTGAGTTCGCCGGTTGGCTGTTTCCAGCGGGGGCGCGCCAGCGCACCCGCTGGGTGTAGCCTCCGAGCCTCCGGGCGACTCGAAGAATCGGGCGGAGGGTCCTTGCTGTTGCTGAAGCAGACGGTGGCGTCAAGGATGTCGGGCGCAGACGTGGGGTCCGCCGATTGATGGGCGCGGGGCCCTACCGGGCGCGGATGCGGGGTCCGCCGGCTGGTTGGCTTGGGGCCCTACCAGGCATGGACGCGGGGACCACCGACTGGTGGGAGCGGGGCCCTGCCGGGCACGGACGCAGAGTTCTCCGGTTGGCTGTTTCTAGCGGGGGCGCGCTTGTGCACCCGCTGGGTGTAGCCTCCGAGCCTCCGGGCGACTCGAAGAGTCGGGCGGAGGGTTTTGCTGTTGCTGAAGCAAACGGTGGCGTCGAGGATGTCGGGCGCGGACTCGGGGTCCGCCGACTGATGGGGGCGGGGCTCTGCCGGGCGCGGATGCGGGGTCCGCCGGCTGGTGGGCGCGGGGCCCTACCAGGCATGGATGCAGGGTCCACCGGCTGGTGGGAGCGGGGCCCTGCCGGGCGCGGACGCGGAGTTCGCCGGTTGGCTGTTTCCAGCGGGGGCGCGCCAGCGCACCCGCGGGTGTAGCCTCTGAGCCTCTGGGCGACTCGAAAAGTCAGGCGGAGGGTCTTCGCTGTTGCTGAAGCAGACGGTGGCATCGAGGATGTCGGGCGCGGACGTGGGGTCCGCCGATTGATGGGCGCGGGGCCCTGCCGGGCGTGGATGTGGGGTCCGCCGGCTGGTGGGCTCGGGGCCCTACTAGGCATGGACGAGGGGTCCACCGACTGGTGGGAGCGGGGCCCTGCCGGGCGCGGACGCGGAGTTCGCCGGTTGGCTGTTTCCAGCGGGGGCGCGCTTGCGCACCCGCACTAGTAGAATGTCGACCAGTAGTCCCGGTCGGGAAGGGCCTTTAGTACCGGTTCCCCAGCCGGTACTAAAGGTTCGGGACTAAAGGTCCAGACCTTTAGTACCGGTTGGACCACGGACCGGTACTAAAGGCCCACCACGTGGCTGCCTGCGTGGGCTGGTGGTGGAGGACCTTTAGTACCGGTTGGTGATACCAACCGGTACTAAGTGTTCTGTTTTTTTTTGTTTTCGCTTTTAGTTAGGTTTTAGTTTTCCTCTCTATTTATTGTGTTTTCCATTCATTTCAAATTTATTTTACGGTGCTACATACTGTATACATTAATTACTCAAGTTGATGCATATATATATATGTAATATAATATACAATATCTCATACACAGTATATATACAAATGGAATTACACATCCATATATATTCTGGACTTATAACTTAAGGCCCAAAACCCGGCCGGGACTAGCTAGCTAGTGCTCCGGATGAAATCTCAGTTTTCTACTACTGATTTGCTGGCATTATTGAGGCGGCGGTAAGTAATAGTGCTCTCCGTTTACATCAAAGACCTGTTGAAGAAGAAATGCCGCAAATTCCTCTTCAAGTGCTACAAAGCGTTGCTCGGGTGAGAGCTTCGACATCATCTGCCAAACCTGGAGTTGTCTTTCACGTGCTCCTCTGCGACGTATACGGCCTTCGGTCTAGAGGCGAATGTTCTCGCAGAGGAAGTATGCACATAAATTTGTCCCCTGCTCTTGCTTCGCGCACTTTGCAAAAAGAATAGAATTCAATAAGATAATTAATAATCAAGCATGATAATGGTATTGAAACTAGAATTAAAGAGATGAGCGGACCTAGTAGTACTACTTAATTACCTGCATCTTTTTCCACTTTAGCTTCGGTTTCCATTGACGACCGTGATGGTTTTTTTCTATCATCTTATTCCACACACTACGCGGCAAAGAAAAAGAACGAAAGAGTTATTATAATTACTTTTGATATCAGGAAATAATGAAAGAAAGCGAGGTCGATAAAGATTGAAATTACCGTTCTATCATAAAATACAAGTCCACGTATGATTGTTCTCGTGTATCTAGTGAGTCGTACACTTGAACAAGTCCATCCGCGAGGATAATATTTAGGAGGATATAGTGGTCTCTGCGCAGAAGTTTATATAATAAAGCAGGCATGCATATAACTCATCAACTACACTTGACAGCGAGCTAGTAAGCAAAAATAGAATTTGTATTATACAAGAGAGTAAACACTCACCCCATGTTGTAAGGAAATATCATAGTAGATTTGGTATTCATTAGTGCCTCTAGAAAATTTTCCAAGAGATCTTCTGTGTCCTTGGCATAATGTTTTACCACGTGACCATTAACGGTATTTGGGTCGATGAACCCAATGTCATCGATTCCCTCTTGTTTCAATTCCCACATCTTCAATCTGCATAATAGCGTAGAAAAGAACATATATAGTGAGGATAAGCCAATGAACGATATCTTAGCTAGAGAGTTAAATTATTAAAGATATAAATCACTTACAGACAATAGCAACTGATGAGAGTTTTGTCGATAGAGTCCATGTGGTATAACTGGAAAAGTTCTGAGAATTCAAGACATATGTCACATGCATTGACGTAATGCTCTTTCCTTACTTTGACCATGACCGCCGTCTCCCCTCGCTCTACTTCACGCAGGTACCAATCATGCAACCGTCGCATCGCAGTTGGTAGTTCCTTGTACTCCTCGGGTGTGACAAGTGGTTTTCCTTTGGCATATTGCATTGCGTACTCAGTTGCACCATACCGGCGGAATTCCTCGGTGCCAAGGATTTGGCCAAGAGTGAGACCTGCAGCCTCTACTTCTTCGAGGTCGATTGGGTTGCCTTGCACGTCGACTGGTTGGATCGATTGCTTCCTTGGATTGGTACTCACCTTGAGCGGAGAGATCGATTGCTTGGATTGTTCTCCGAGCTGGGGAACTGTTTTCCCGGTAGTAGTACCACCTGTCGTTGATGCCGTACTTCCTGACTTCTTCCTTGGGCTGGGCCGACTTCTCTGCTCACTTGCCTTCTGAATCTGTCGCTCATAGTGTGTCGGCATACGCTCGACATATGCCGGGGGTCGATCAATAAAGTGTTCCATAAAGTGCTATTGGACTTCCTTGGGTATTACCTCCTTTGGCGTCACGGTCTTCTTTGCAAAAAAGGCTTTCAATTGGCTATCGCATTCAATTTCGTTTTCCTCTGGTGTCATGTCGTAAGGCACCTTCCTTTTGGCCGGAGGCTCGGGTTTCTTCTTTGCTTTCCTCCGAAGAGGACTGCTGGTGGCCTTCCTCTTTTGGGAGCCCTGCTGGCGGGACCGCTGCCGGGGTGGAGTCGGCTCACGCGGCGGAGATCGATATCGATGATATGGACTCGCGTCGTGCTCCGTCCCGAGGTTGGGAGGACTGCTGGCGAGGTGGGGAGGACTGCTGGCGAGGTGGGACGCCTCTCGAGGTGGGGAGGACTGCTGGGGAGGTGGGGAGGACTGCTGGCGAGGTGGGGAGGACTGCTAGCGAGGTGGGGAGGACTGCTGGCGCTGCGATGCCTCTGGCTGGGATCCCTCGCGCTGGACATCGATACTCGGAGGAGCCGGTGGCCTTAGCGCCATTTGTGGAAAGACGATGCAGTCCTTACTCCATAGAATGAGACCACGGCCGGCTTCTGCCAGTGTGGACTCCCCCTCACCTCCAGGGTTGTCAAGCAATAGTTCATCATATCCTGGCTCTATTGCGTCCACCGCGACATGAGCATACCCAGCTGGAACCGGATTGCAATGCCAGAGAACACCAGGTGTATTTGGTAAAGCATAGCCCGTCGCGACCCGCACGGGTATGTTCTTCATTTTCTGGATTAGCTCACAAGATGTCTTCTCGGTGATATCATCCACGGGGGTGTGACCCAGCGGTGCCCCCGTGGAACCCACGCTGCTTTTCGGCAGTGTAGATGGGACGGGTTCCCCTGCCTCCTGCTGCGGAGTTTCCCTTTGCTGGGTCAGTATCTGTATCTGCCTCTGCTGCTGCTCGTACTTCTGTTCCAACTTTGAAAGTCGGTCTGCTTCCACCTTCTTTTTTCTCGAACGGCTTTTATAACTGTCCTTCCATCCCGCAAACCCCTCGTACCACGGAACAACGCCCACGCCTCGTGTTCGTCCTCCGTGTTCGGCATTCCCGAGGGCGAGTGTAAGCTCGTCGTTCTCTCTATCGGGGTGAAACCGTCCTTCTTGGGCAGCTTTTATTGCTTCAATCAACTCATCTGATGCATGCTTCAGACTGGCCAGTGCAATAATCTTCCCTGTTGCTGGGTCCAACTTTCTCCCATGCGCAAAAAACCAATTCCTGCACCTCTTGGGCCACTTAAAGTTACTGGAGTGATCCCTTCAGCAAGCATCTTATTCTCTAATGCATCCCACTTAGGAATGGCTGAGTTGTATCCACCTGTCCCTAGTTTATGGTGATATTTTGGCACCGCCTCGTACCTTTCTACTAGATTGGCTCGATCCGGAGGGCTGATAATTAAAAGAAAAAAATTTGTTAATATATATATATATATATATATAAATCAATTAATACACATGTAATGATCACCAGAGGCTAATATGTGTATATACCTCGCCGGACATTGTTAGTTGTTCCGGATTTTGGAACATAAGTGGTTCTTCCTCGGCCTCACATCCATCACCGTAATCGTTCAGATATTGTGAGCCGTCATCATCATGTGATTCACCCTGAAGGTCCGCTGGGTTTTCGGAGCAGCGTATCATGTCGAAGATGTCCTCTTCATGAGCTCTACCGGTATTGTCCATAGCTTAATAACTAATCCATAATAATATAGATAAAACAAATTAGTATTCAAATTAGCATGCATTCAAGAAGCAAAATAACTGATAGTTAATTAATAATGCATCATCGAATACATATATAGTAGTTCTTAGAAAAGATCTCATCTCATAATCTCGGATAATTGTTAATACATTGGCTAATCCATCGATCTAGCTCATACATCATAATAATACATATATAGTAGCTAATATATCGATCTAGCTAGAACCCTAGCGCCCGGCGGATATCGGGGCGGGCGGTGGACACCCGAAGAGAAGGAACCATCACAGGAACATAGCTCCCGTGAGATCCCTGAAGAATCTGCCAGGTATTGTCGGACCTGGCCTCCAAAGCTGCCAGGTAGCGACGGACGTTCTCGTTCTCCTTGCTGACATGGTACTGTACCACCTCCGCGGGGGACTCAAGCCTCCGAATCGTCCGTGGCCCATGCGGCCGCCACCACAGAACCTCCGGGTCGACGACGGGCTGGCTCCTCACCAAGCTGCGCCGCCCAGAAGGCAGCACCTCCCAGTACCAGCCCGGCGGAGCCCAGTCCCTGACAGGGCCCCTCGGCTCAAGCAAGTGACCTCCTCCGGCGACTCGACGACGAGGATGCGGGATCGGCATCGTCGACGTCGAGAAGAAACACTTAGCAAAATTAACACTTAGCATCTAACAAATTAAATAACACTTAACAAAATAAATAACACTTAGCATCTAACAAAATTAACACATACCCTAATAACCTAAGAACCTAACTAACTAACTAACTAAACTAACCTAACTAACTAAACTAACCTAACTAACTAAACTAACTAACTAACCAACTAAATAGGGGTGCTGTGTCGTGGTCGGGGTCGGGGTGTCGGGGGTGTCGTGTCGGGGTGTCGGGGGTGTCGTGTCGGGTAGGGGTGCTGTGTCGTGGTCGGGGGTGCCGTGTCAGGGTGTCGGGGTGTCGGGGGTGTCGTGTCGGGGTCGGGGTGCTGTGTCGTGGTCGGGGGTGCCTTGTCGGGGTGTCGGGGTGTCGTGTCGGGGTCGGGGTGTCGGGGGTGTCGTGTCGGGGTCGGTGTGCTGTGTCGTGGTCGGGGGTGCCGTGTCGGGGTGTCGTGTCGGGGTCGGGGTGTCGTGTCGGGGTCGGGGTGTCGGGGGTGCCGTGTCGGGGTGTCCCCTCGACCCCCGACCCCCGACAATCTAAATAAACCTAAACAAAATCTAGCGGGGGGGCCTCCTCCTCCTCTCCTTCTTGTTCTTCTTCTTCTTCTTCTTCTCCTCCTCCTCCTCTCCTCTTTTTTCTTCTTCTTCTTCTTCTTCTTCTTCTTTTTTTCTTCTCCTCCTCTTCTTCTTCTCCTCCTCTCCTCTTTTCTTCTTCTTCTTCTTCTTCTTTTTTCTTCTCCTCCTCCTCTTCTTCATTTTCTTATTCTTCTTCTTCTTCTTCTTCTTATTTTTTCTTCTTTTCCTTTTTTCTTTTTCCTTTTTTTCCTTCAAGAACACATCGGTTTTCTCGACCCACTCTATTGTCACTTGATTCCGACGGATAAAACCATTCATCATATATACAAACATCATCATATATATATTCATCATATATACAAACATCATCAAATTCATCTAAAAACATCATCAAATTTAACTACAGAACATAAACATCATCATATATTCATCATATATACAAACATCATCAAATTCATCAAATTCATATATACAAACATCATCAAATTCATCTAAGGGGCCTCACCGACGGGTCCCCGACGTAGCAGGACGGGGCAGCGGGGCGACGGACTGCTGGGCGGCGCGGGACCGTGGCGGGGGCCGACGGCAGGTCGGGGACGGGCCAGGACGGGGCGGCGGAGGGCGTGGTGGGGCAGGGCCGGAGCGGGGGCGGCGGTCGGCGGGTCGGGGAGGGGCTGGGGAGGAACGAGGCGGCGGAGGGCGTCGCGGGGCGGGACCAGAGCGGTGGGGCGGGATTGGGGAGCGGCGGGGCTGGCCGGGGCGGGGGCGGCGAGGGGCGGGGGCGGCGGTGGTGGTGCGACGGCGGCGAGGGCGACGGCGAGGGCGCGGGGGCTAATTTCGGCAGCCTGGCGGCGCAAACTGAGCTCTCCCGGTGCGTGGCTCGGCCCGGGACTAAGGGCGTTCCTATTTATACCACGCACCCCTTTAGTACCGGTGCGAGCCACGCACCGGTACTAAAGGTCCTCCCCAAAAAATGCGCGGGGCGGTGGACCTTTAGTACCGGTGCGTGGCTAGCACCAGTACTAAAGGTTTTTTAATTCAATATTCATTATTATTTTCAGGAAAACCCCTAAACTTTAAAAAATCATAGAAAAAAATCTATGACTCCAATGGAAATAAATAATATATGAAAAAATATCAGAAAAATATGAAGAATCTGTTTATGGCATTTCCATGCTTGTTTGAACAACTTCAACTGCTGTATAAGACAATTTGATTAAATGGCATTTGAAATGTCATATCTCGAGTTTGAAAAGCAGTATAAATGAACTCTGAAAAGGTTGTAACTTGGCATGACATCATAATTTCACCCACATAGCAACTTCTAAAGAGTTGAGAGGGTTACGGCAAAAACTGGATGCACTTCGTGTACAAATTGGACAATCTCTTTCGAAGTTTGAGGGTTTCGGACGAAAACTCATCTATTACAAAGGGATTTCATTTTTAATAACTTATTTTAACTCCATACTTTTTGTGTGTTCAATATGCACCATTCAAAGGCACATCATCAATTTTCAACCCTTTCTGACTTCATTTGATATTTTTCATGCATTTAATGATTTATTTTGAGCTAAATGATCCTGAATTTGAAAAGCAGTACAAATGAACTCTGAAAAGGCTGTAACTTGGCATGACATCATAATTTCACCCACATAGCAACTTCTAAAGAGTTGAGAGGGTTACGGCAAAAACTGGATGCACTTCGTGTACAAATTGGACAATCTCTTTCGAAGTATGAGGGTTTCGGACGAAAACTCATCTATTACAAAGGGATTTCATTTTTAATAACTTATTTGAACTCCATACTTTTTGTGTGTGCAATATGCACCATTCAAAGGCACATCATCAATTTTCAACCCTTTCTGACTTCATTTGATATTTTTCATGCATTTAATGATTTATTTTGAGCTAAATGACCCTGAATTTGAAAAGCACTACAAATGGACTCTGAAAACGCTGTAACTTGGCATGACATCATAATTTCACCCACATAGCAACTTCTAAAGAGTTGAGAGGGTTACGGCAAAAACTGGATGCACTTCGTGTACAAATTGGACAATCTCTTTCGAAGTATGAGGGTTTCGGACGAAAACTCATGTGTTACAAAGGGATTTCATTTTTTTGAACTTATTTGAACTCCAGACTTTTTGTGTGTTCAAAATGCACCATTGAAAGCCACATCATCAATTTTCAACCCTTTATGAATTCATTTGGTATTTTTCATGCACTTACTGATTTTTTTGAGCTAAATGACCCTGAAATTGAAAAGCACTACAAATAGACTCTGAAAAGGTTGAAAGTTGGCATGGTATCATCATTTCACCCACATAACATGTTATAAAAAGTTGAGAGGGTTACGGCAAAAACTGGATGCACTTCGTGTACAAAACGGACAATTGAGCATCATCCATTCCCCTGCACACAGCCCGACGGTGGCTCGTGAGTGCCCGCATATGAAATGCACCGTCGGACCGTATGCAGGGAATCCGAATGATTTGTATTCGGTCGATGAACTAAAGGATTTCTAGATAGATCAACAAAACACACGGTTTCCCCTGCATACAGCCCGACGGTGGCTCGTGAGTGGCCGCATATGAAATGCACCGTCGGACCGTATGCAGGGAATCCGAATGATTTGTATTCGGTCGATGAACTAAAGGATTTCTAGATAGATCAACAAAACACACGGTTTCCCCTCCATACAGCCCGACGGTGGCTCGTGACTGCCCGCATATGAAATGCACCGTCGGACCGTATGCAGGGAATCCGAATGATTTGTATTCGGTCGATGAACTAAAGGATTTCTAGATAGATCAACAAAACACACGGTTTCCCCTGCATACAGCCCGACGGTGGCTCGTGAGTGCCCGCATATGAAATGCACCGTCGGACCGTATGCAGGGAATCCGAATGATTTGAATCCGAATGAGTACACACACTAAGTGTCGAACATGTCCGAGATGTGGGTTATATATAGGGTCGTGTGCCTCTTTAGTCCCGGTTGCTACCACGAACCGGGACTAGTTATAGTGCTGATCCAACAGCTCACAAGCACTTGAAAGAAACACACGATCCGTGTGCTTCTTCCTGATTGGTATGACCTCGGTCCTGGGAGTGGCTAAAATTTAGTCCCACCTCGCCAAGCGAGAGGGACTCGCAACGGTTTATAAGCCCTGAGTGCAGAGACGATGAAGCGAGAGGCGCAATGCTCACCTGCACGTTGCTTAGCTTCAGGCCTTGAGGAAATGGTGTAGACTGCACGGAGCTATCCGCAGTTTCTCAAGGCCTGAAGCTAAGCAACGTGTAGGTGAGCATTGCGCCTCTCCATTTTTAATAACTTATTTTAACTCCGGACATCATAATTTGGCATGACATCATAATTTCACATAATTTCACCCACCCACATCCCTGAATTGGTTACTGTTACACTTCGTGTACAAACTGGTTACTGTTACAAACTGTTACACTTCGTGTACAAACTGGTGGATGCACTTCGTGTACAAACTGTTACGTACAAAGATACCATGCTAGAAAATGCATGCATGTCCTTCACATAGAAAGTGATGACGGTGAAGCCGGTCACATCCCAGAGTGGGATCTCACGATGTAAGACTTTTTCTGCGTGTTTGTCCCTTGCTTATGATTGCGCCGTAACCATGGAGAATCTTCATTATTTAACAGGATGCTTGGGTCAGTCTTCACTCTGAAGGGAGGGATTTCATAAAACTTTTCATAATCTTCTGACATGTCTGTCTTGTCCTCCACTCCCACAATGTTTCTTTTCCCTGAAAGAACTATGTGGCGCTTTGGCTCATCGTATGATGTATTCGCTTGCTTATCTTTTTTTGTCCTCGGTTTGCTAGACATGTCCTTCACATAGAAAACCTGAGCCACATCATTGGCTAGTACGAATGAGTCGTCTGTGTATCCAAGATTGTTGAGATCCACTGTTGTCATTCCGTACTGTGGGTCTGCTAGCTGTACCCCACCTCCAGTATATTTGACCCATTTGCACCGAAACAAAGGGACCTTAAGATTAGGTCCATAGTCAAGTTCCCATATCTCCTCTATGTAACCATAATTTGTGTCTTGAAAGTTGGTTACATCATAGCGGACACAACTGTTTTGGTTGGTGCTCTTTTTATCTTGGGCGATCGTGTAAAATGTATTCCCATTTATCTCGTACCCTTTGAAAGTCGTTACAGTCGAACTTGGTGTCTTGGCCAACCTGTACAGTTCATCTGGAACATCGTTGTCATTGATGAGCTTTGTTTGCAACCAACCGGCAAAAGTCTCCATGTGTTTACGTTCAATCCAGGGGTCACACTGCTCCGGGTTCTTGGACCGTACAATATCCTTGTGTTCCTCCATATATGGAGTCACCAAGGTGGAATTTTGTAGAACCGTGTAGTGTGCTTGAGTGAAAGAATGCCCGTCCATATTTATTGCTTCTTTCTTTCCTAATGTGCCTTTTCCACCCAGTCTCCCCTCATGCCGCGATTCAGGAAGACCAATAGGCTTAATGTCAGGAACAAAGTCAACACAAAACTCAATAACCTCCTCTGTTCCATATCCCTTGGCGATGCTTCCTTCTGGCCTAGCACGGTTATGAACATATTTCTTTAAGACTCCCATGAACCTCTCAAAGGGGAACATATTGTCTAGAAATACAGGACCCAGAATGTTAATCTCTTCGACTAAGTGAACTAGAACGTGCGTCATAATATTGAAGAAGGATGGAGGGAACACCAACTCGAAACTGACAAGACATTGGACCAGGTCATTCTGTAACCTTGGTAGGATTTCTGGATCGATTACCTTCTGAGAAATTGCATTGAGGAATGCGCATAGCTTCACAATGGCTAATCGAACATTTTCCGGTAGAAGCCCCCTAAGTGCAACCGGAAGTAATTGCGTCATAATCACGTGGCAGTCATGAGAGTTTAGATTTTGAAATTTTTTCTCTGCCATATTTATTATTCCCTTTATATTCGACGAGAAGCCAGACGGGACCTTGATACTGAGCAGGCATTCAAAAAAGATTCCCTTCTCTTCTTTCGTAAGAGCGTAGCTGGCAGAACCTTGATACTGCTTTGGAGGCATGCCGTCTTTTTCGTTAATTCTTTGCTTGTCCTCCCGTCCCTCCGGTGTATCTTTTGTCTTTCCATACACGCCCAAGAAGCCTAGCAGGTTCACACAAAGATTCTTCGTCACGTGCATCACGTCGATTGCATTGCGGACCTCTAGGGCTTTCCAATATTCAAGTTCCCAAAATATAGATTTCTTCTTCCACATGGGTGTGTGTCCATTGGCGTCATTCGGAACAGATTGTCCGCCAGGACCCTTTCCAAAGATTACCTGTAAATCCTTGACCATATCAAATATATATTCACCAGTACGGAGGCCAGGCTTCTTCCGGTTATCTGGCTCACCTTTGAAATGGTTGCCTGCCTTTCTTAAGATATGCTTGATCGGTAGAAATCGACGATGTCCCAGGTACACATTCTTCGTACATTTATCCAAATATATACTTTCAGTATCATCTAAACAGTGCGTGCATGCATTGTATCCCTTGTTTGTATGTCCTGAAAGGTTACTAAGAGCAGGCCAATCATTGATGGTTACAAACAGCAACGCTCGTAGGTCAATTTCCTTCTGTGTGTGCGCATCCCACACACGTACACCTGGGTTTTTCCACAACTGTAGAAGTTCATCAACTAGTGGCCTTAGGTATACATCAATGTCGTTGCCGGGTTGCTTAGGGCCTTGGATGAGCACTGGCATCATAATGAACTTCCGCTTCATGCAAAACCAAGGAGGAAGGTTGTAGATACATAGAGTCATGGGCCAGGTGCTGTGACTGGAGCTCTGCTCCCCAAAAGGATTCATGCCATCTGTACTAAGACCAAACCATAAGTTCGTTGCGTCAGCTGCAAAGTCCTCGAACTCCCTCTCAATTTTTCTCCACTGCGACCCATCAGCGGGTGCTCTCAACATCCCGTCTTTCTTACGTTCTTCTTTGTGCCATCGCAACAACTTGGCATGCTCTTTGTTTTGGAACAAACGTTTCAATCGTGGTATTATAGGAGCATACCACATCACCTTGGCAGGAACCCTCTTCCTGTGGCGTTCGCCCTCCACATCACCAGGGTCATCGCGGGGGATCTTATAGCGCAGTGCACCGCATACCGGGCATGCATCCAAATTCTCGTACTCCTCACCGCAATAGAGGATGCAGTCATTAGGGCATGCATGTATCTTCTGCACCTCTAATCCTAGAGGGCAGACAACCTTGTTTGCTTCGTACGTACTTTCAGGCAATTCGTTATCCTTTGGAAGCATCTTCTTTATCATTATCAGCAATTCTTGAAATCCCTTGTCAGTTACACCATTCTTCGCCTTCCATTGCAGCAATTCCAGCGTGGTACCCAGCTTTTTCTGGTCATCTTCACAATTTGGATACAATAATTTCTTGTGATCCTCTAACATGCGTTTCAACTTCAACCTCTCCTTGTCACTTTCGCAGTTTCTCTTTGCATCAGCAATGACCCGACCCAAATCATCAGCGGGCTCATCTGATGCCTCTTCTTCAGCTTCCCCCATTGATGCCTCTTCTTCACCTTCCCCCATTGTTGTATCGGTGAAAGGATAGTTGTCATCATCCTCTTCTTCTTCATTGTCTTCCATTATAACCCCTCTTTCTCCGTGCTTGGTCCAACAACTATAGCCGGACATGAAACCGGACTTCAGCAGGTGGTAGTGAAGGGTTTTTGAGGTAGAGTAATTCCTATCATTCTTACAATCACGACATGGACAACACATGAAACCATTCTGCTTGTTTGCCTCAGCCACACGAATAAAATCATGCAGGCCATTAAGAAACCCTGGACTTAGTCGGTCATCGTACATCCATTGCCGGCTCATGTTCAATAAAACATCGAAGTGACCAAATTAATACAACTTCATCATCACATTACAACCAAAAGTAGAGCTAGCAGTGCCAAATGTTATTACTGCAAATAATAGATACTTATAGTTCATACATACATCTCATAAAACAACATGCAACTATCTAAAACATGTAAATGCAACAACAAATGCGATCATAATCGCAACTAAAGTAACAATTGAGCCAACGGCATAATGATACCAAGCCTATTTATCAATGGCATATTTTCTAATCTTTCTAAGCTTCAAGCGCATTCCAGCCATCTTGTTCTTGTGATCATCGACGATATCGGCAACATGCAACTCCAATCCCATCTTCTCATCTTCAGTTCTTTTCAATTTTTCTTTTAAATGATCAATTTCTTTTTCAGCTTGTGTTAATTTCTCGAGCAGAATTGCATAGTCGGTTGGAATTTCTGGTTCAACTACTTCCTATAGATTAAAACATCTACGTCAATTTGGTGGCATAATTAATTGTCATAGACATTAGATGATGTGTGAAATAGTTAAGATAACGACATACCACATCTGAATCATAGACTGAACGAGGGCCGACGTGGGCTGATACCATAACCATGACACAATAGAATAACTAACAATAATACAAGTAAGTAAATCGTACACGCAGCTATCTAAATCATACAAGTAATTTTTTTTAACAAAAAGGTTTTAAGAAGAACAAGAGGCTCACCAAGGTGGCCGGTGCCGCGACGAGACGGTGCGGACGATCGACGGTGGTTAGGACGGGCATGGGAAGGCACCAAATAAACCACACCTACACATATGCAACCTAACAAGTTAATTTGAGCTCAAATTGCATATAAATCAAATAAACTCCCACATAATGACCACTCCTCCAAATCCTAGCTAAAACCCACAAATCACATATCTTTGAGCATACCACAAGCTAATCTAGCAATGAGAGATGAAGGAGCAAAGTTGCTAACCTTTATGAACACTTGGATAGACGGGGTGCCTTTAATCTTGACAAATCCTTGGCAAAATGGAGGATGAGCTTCGAGCAAGAAGAAGAACAGGGGAGAAAACAGAGAAATGAGAGCCCCTTCGATCTCGGCTGCGGAAGCGTATATGTAGGAAGTCTTTAGTACCGGCTGGTGACACCAACCGGTACTAAAGGTTGCACTTTAGTACCGGTTGGTGTCACCGGCCGGTACTAAAGGTGCAAGCGGGGCCCAAGTCTGACCAACAGCCTGCCACGCCCCCTTTAGTTATGGCTCGTGACACGAACCGGTACTAAAGATCGCTCACGAGCTGGTACTAAAGGTCGCCCTGCTCCTAGCCGTTGGAGCCGGCACGAACCGGGACTAATACCATCTTTAGTACCGGCTCGTGACCAGACCGGGACTAATGCTCGGGACGAAAGGTCCGTTTTCTACTAGTGCCGCTGGGTGTAGCCTCTGAGCCTCCGGGCGACTCGAAGAGTCGGGCGAAGGGTTTTGCTGTTGCTGAACCAGACGGTGGCGTCGAGGATGTCGGGCGCGGACTCGGGGTCCGCCGACTGATGGGCGCGGGGCCCTGCCGGGCGCGGATGCGGGGTCCGCCGGCTGGTGGGCGCGGGGCCCTACTAGGCATGGACGCGGGGTCCACCAGCTGGTTGGAGCGGGACCATGCCGGGCGCGGACGCGGAGTTCGCCGGTTGGCTGTTTCCAGCGGGGGCGCGCCAGCGCACCCGCTGGCTGTAGCCTCCGAGCCACCGGGCGACTCGAAGAGTCAGGCGGAGGGTCTTTGCTGTTGCTGAAGCAGACGGTGGCGTCGAGGATGTCGGGCGCGGACGCGGAGTCCTCCGACTGATAGGCGCGGGGCCCTGTCGGGCGCGGACGTGGGGTCCGACGGCTGGTAGGCGCGGGGCCCTACCAGGCATGGACGAGGGGTCCACCGGCTGGTGGGAGTCGGGCCTTGTCGGGCGCGGACATGGAGTTCGCCAATTGGCTGTTTCCAGCGGGGGCGCGCCAGCGCACCCACTGGGTGTAGCCTCCGAGCCTCCTTGCGACTCGAAGAGTCGGGCGGAGGGTTTTGCTGTTGCTGAAGCAGACAATGGCGTCGAGTATGTCGGGCGCGGACGCGGGGTCCATCGGCTAGCTGCTTCCAACGGGGGCCCGCCAGCGCACACGCTGGGTGTAGCCTCCGATCCTCCGGGCGACTCGAAGAGTCGGGCGGAGGGTTTTGCTATTGCTGAAGCAAACGGTGGCGTCGAGGATGTCGGGCATGAATGCGGGGTCCGCCGGCTGGTAGGCGTGGGGCCCTACCAGGCATGGACGTGGGGTCCGCCGGCTGGTGGGAGCGAGGCCTGCCGGGCGCGGACGCTGAGTTCGCAGGTTGGCTGTTTCCAGCGGGGGCGCGCCAACGCACCCGCTGGGTGTAGCCTCCGGGCGACTCGAAGAATCGGGCGGAGCGTCCTTGCTGTTGCTGAAGGAGACGGTGGCATCGAGGATGTCGGGCGCGGACGTGGGGTCCGCCGATTGATGGGCGCGGGGCCCTACCGGGCACGGATGCGGGGTCCGCCGGCTGGTGGGCTCGGGGCCCTACCATGCATGGATGCGGGGACCACCGACTGGTGGGAGCGGGGCCCTGCCGGGCGCGGACGCTGAGTTCGCCGGTTGGCTGTTTCTAGCGAGGGCGCACTTGTGCACCTGCTGGGTGTAGCCTCCGAGCCTCCAGGCGAATCGAAGAGTCGGGCGGAGGGTTTTGCTGTTGCTGAAGCAAACGGTGGCGTCGAGGATGTCGGGCGCGGACTCGGGGTCCGCCGATTGATGGGCGCGGGGCTCTGCCGGGCGCGGATGCGGGGTCCGCCGGCTGGTGGGCGTGGGGCCCTACCAGGCATGGACGCAGGGTCCACCGGCTGGTGGGAGCGGGGCCCTGCCGGGCGCGGACGCGGAGTTCGCCGGTTGGCTTTTTCCAGCGAGGGCGCGCCAGCGCACCCGCTGGGTGTAGCGTCTGAGCCTCTGGGCGACTCGAAGAGTCAGGCGGAAGGTCTTCGCTATTGCTGAAGCAGACGGTGGCGTCGAGGATGTCGGGCGCGGACGTGGGGTCTGCCGATTGATGGGCGCGGGGCCCTGCCGGGCGCGGATGCGGGGTCCGCCGGCTGGTGGGCTCGGGCCCCTAGCAGGCATGGACGCGGGGTCCACCGACTGGTGGGAGCGGGGCCCTGCCGGGCGCGGACGCGGAGTTCGCCGGTTGGCTGTTTCCAGCGGGGGCTTGCTTGCGCACCCGCTGGGTGTAGCCTCTGAGCCTCCAGGCGACTCGAAGAGTCGGGCGGAGGGTTTTGCTGTTGCTGAACCAGATGGTGGCGTCGAGGATGTCGGGCGCGGACTCGGGGTCCGCCGACTGATGGGCGCGGGGCCCTGCCGGCCGCGGATGCGGGGTCCGCCAGCTGGTGGGCGCGGGGCCCTACCAGGCATGGACGCGGGGTCCACCGGCTGGTTGGAGCGGAGCCATGCCGGGCGCGGACGCAGAGTTCCCCGGTTGGCTGTTTCCAGCGGGGGCGCGCCAGGGCACCTGCTGGGTGTAGCCTCCGAGCCACCGCGCGACTCGAAGAGTCAGGCGGAGGGTCTTTGCTGTTGCTGAAGCAGACGGTGGCGTCGAGGATGTCGGGCGCGGACCCGGAGTCCTCCGACTGATAGGCGCGGGGCCCTGCCGGGCGCGGACGTGGGATCCGCCGGCTAGTAGGCACGGGGCCCTACCAGGCATGGACGCGGGGTCCACCGCCTGGTGGGAGTCGGGCCCTGCCGGGCGCGGACGCGGAGTTCGCCAGTTGGCTGTTTCCAACGGGGGCGCGCCAGCGCACCCGCTGGTTGTAGCCTCCGAGCCTCCTTGCGACTCGAAGAGTCGGGCGGAGGGTTTTGCTGTTGCTGAAGCAGACGGTGGCGTCGAGTATGTCGGGAGCGGACGCGGGGTCCGCCAACTGATGGGCGCGGGGCCCTGCCGGGCGCGGATGCTGGGTCCGCCGGCTGGTGGGCGCGGGACCCTACCAGGCATGGACGCGGGGTCCACTGGCTGGTGGGAGAGGGGCCCTGCCGGCCGCGGACGCGGAGTTCGCCGGTTGGCTGTTTCCAGCGGGAGCGCGCCAGCGCACCCGCTGGGTGTAGCCTCCGAGCCTCCGGGTGACTCGAAGAGTCGGGCGGAGGGTTTTGCTGTTGCTGAAGCAGACGGTGGCGTCGAGGATATCGGGCGCGGACGCGGGGACCACCGACTGATGGGCACGGGGCCCTGCCGGGCGCGGATGCGGGGTCCGCCGGTTGGTGCGCGCGGGGCCCTACCAGGCATGGACGCGGGGTCCACCGGCGGTGGGAGCGGGGCCCTGCCGGGCGCGGACACGGAGTTCGCCGGTTGGCTGTTTCCAGCGGGGGCACGCCATCGCACCCGCTGGGTGTAGCCTCCGAGCCTCCGGGCGACTCGAAGAGTCACGCGGAGGGTCTTTGTTGTTGCTGATGCAGACGGTGGCATCGAGGATGTCGGTCGCGGACGCGGAATCCGCCGACTGATGGGCGCGGGGCCATGCCGGGCGGGGACTTGGGGTCCACCGGCTGGTGGGCGCGGAGCCCTATCGGGGACGGACGCGGAGTCCACTGATAGATTGGCGGGGAGCCCTGCCGGACGCGGACGCGGAGTCCGCAGGCTGATGCGCGCGAGGCGCTACCGGGCACGGACTCGGAGTCCGTCGGTTGGCTGTTTCCAGCGGGAGTGCACCAGTGCACCCTGCTGGGAATAGCCTCCGGGTCTCCGGGTGAAGGGGTTCCCCATGGAAATGGTCGTGCAAAAGACATAGTTAGCTGGCACAGATATATCAAATGTTCGGTTCTCGCAGTACGAGTTTTATGCAGAGGGTGCCGACTCGGTTTCGTCCGAGCCCCCTTCAGTCTTTTTCATGTTCTCTCTGCTCTTTGGCTTTTGCTCTTGTCGGCCGGACAGCCGGAAGCCGGTCTGTAGCTGAGGTGAAGAATGGGCCGCGGAATGGAGGGTATAGTACTCGGACTCTGGGAGCAGACACGACCGAGCAGATACTCACAAATGAAACAGCCGGGTTGCCCAAGCCGTTTTCTCCCCGGACGTTTTTCGCCTGTGGTGACCTCCAGCTTTTGCTCTCGCTAGCCGGACAGCCGCGGTGCGGTCTGTAGCTGAGACAAAGAGTGGGCCTTCTGTCCCATGGACTCTACTAAGCCGTCTATGGGTATGAACGTATCGAGCCAAACGGCTAGCCCCGGGCCGAGACTAGTTGGCGCCGGGGTGAACAGTAAAGTAGCTGAAACAAATGCGGGGATGGCCCCGAGGGTCGTTCGGGGTATCCGTTTTTTGTGCGCGGCACGAAGATATGCGGGTGAAAAGCTCACATTGCTTTTTGCTGCCGGCGAGACGGTTGTTGTCGATGACAGCCGGCACGGTTTTTTGCCAGTAGCGTGCGCCGGTGCACCCGCTGGGTGTAGCCGCCGAGCCTGTGGTGGTCGGCGGTTGTGCCAGCCAGCCGGATCTTACCGGTCGGACATCGAAGCGGATGGGCAGCTGGAGCCGGCTTGGTGTCGAAGTAGGCGGGCAGACCAGCCGGCCAGGCGACAACACGTGTCAGACGACCGAGTGGAGATGCGGGTGCAATTAGCCTTTTTTTTGGGGCGTGGGCAGCCGGCCTCACATTTTCTTTCTAGCCGGCTCCTGCCGGACCGGGGAGCCAGCCAGACCGGGGAGCCAGCCGGAGCGGGGAGCCAGCCGGACCGAGGAGCCAGCCAGACCGGGGAGCCAGCCACAGCAGCCGGGCCGGGGGGCTTGGAGCTGGCCAACCCTGGAGCCGACCAACCTTGGAGCCGGCCAACTGGGAGCCAGCCAGAGTGGGGAGCCAGCCGTAGCAGCTGGACCGGGGGTCGTGGAGCCGGCCAACCCTGTAGCCGGCCAACCTTGGAGCCGGCCAACCCTGGAGCCGCCCAACCCTGGAGCCGGCCAACCTTGGAGCCGGCCAACTGGGAGCCAGCCGGACTGGGGAGCCAGCCGGAGTGGGGAGCCAGCCGGACCTCAACCTTGGAGCCAGCCAACTGGGAGCCAGCCGGCCTGGGGAGTCAGCCAGAGCCGACGCGCGCGGGCGCACGGGTGCGAAGCGCGTTGTGGACGCGCGGGCGAGTGCTGGCGCTGGCGAGGAGGCCGCGGCGGGACAGGCACACCCGGGGCGACGCAGTCGGAGCAGAGGCGAGGTGATGCGGGCGAGGACGAAGCAGCGGCCGCTCCGTAGCGCATGGACGCAGGCGGAGCAGCAGCCGCAACCCGCGGACGCGGGCGACGGGGTGCCGCGGGCGCACGGCCTGGAGCGGCCGCGAGGACGCGCGGACGATCGCGCCGGAGCAAGACGCGGCACGGGGGCGCACGGGAGACTGGGGCACATGGTCCCGGCGGCGAACGCAGGCGGGGGGACGCCGGCGAAGCCGCTGTGGTGGTGACGAAGAGGGTCCCGCCCGGACTGCGATTCCAGCAGCAGCGAGCCCCACGGTGGGCGCCAACTATCGTCGTTTTCTCACAATAGATGCCAGGGGGTGGCTAATTGAGGTGAGAGCAAAGCTGCCGTGGAAGATCCGAGACGGGATAGGGTAGCAGCACGCGGTGGTTTACCCAGGTTCGGGGCCCCCGCGTGGAGGTAACACCCCTAATCCTACATGTCTAATGATTTATGCGGTGTATCTGGTGGCAATACAGAGTTGCTCCTGGAGCTGTATTTGAGGAGGGAGAGGGAGCTGTGAGAGCTCTTCCTTCATGCCTCATGCATGTGAGATTGAGGGAATGGGAGAGAGCCTGAGGAGGCCAGGCCATGGGCTGGCTCCCTGGGTCACCTTACAAAGGGGTGCCCAGGGGACAAGGGGTGGCCCACATGGGCTAACTACACTATTGGAGGTGATGGATGAGGGGACGCATGATGCATGCTACAGTGCACCGCTATTGCTCAACAGTGTTGGACGCATGACGCGGGCTACAGTGTCTTCATGTCGTGTCCGACGGGACGTTGTGGCTGACTTCTCGTAGCTGGCCAGCTGTAGGAGCCGGACGTGGAGCCAGCCGGGAAGCCGGACGAGGAGCCAGCTGGAGCAGCCGGACCGGGGAGCCGGCCAAACTGGGGAGCCGGCCAACATTGGAGCCGGCCAACCATGGAGCCGGCCAACCAGGAGCCAGCCGGACCGGGGAGCCAGCCGGATCGGGGAGCCAGCCGGCCTGGGGAGCCAGCCGGAGTGGGGAGCCAGCCGGAGTAGCCGGACCGGGGGTTGTGGAGCCGGCCAACCCTAGAGCCAGCCAACCTTGGAGCCGGCCAACCTTGGAGCCGGCCAACTGGGAGCCAGCCGACCTGGGGAGCCTCTCGGACCGGGGAGCCAGCCGGAGTAGCCGGACCGGGGCTCGTGGAGCCGGCCAACCTTGGAGCCGGACAACTGGGAGCCAGCCGGACTGGGGAGCCAGCCGGAGCGGGGAGCCAGCAAAACCGAGTTGCCAGCCGGAGCAGCCGGACCGGGGGGCGTGGGCC
Source organism: Elymus sibiricus (assembly GCA_039707655.1). Taxonomy (NCBI): domain Eukaryota; kingdom Viridiplantae; phylum Streptophyta; class Magnoliopsida; order Poales; family Poaceae; genus Elymus; species Elymus sibiricus. The sequence goes on along the minus strand of CM077673.1, from coordinate 13,097,224 downwards.
GCCCCGATGTTTTAAAATGTTGAGTCGTCTCCTTGAGCCTACCCAGGGGTTATCTCCCCGACACGCCAGCTGTCCCAAAATATATTATCCACATAACGGTCATATCATTGGGGGCATTTATGTCTTATCATTATGGGTTGCACCCTGGCTATAAATAGCCACCCCCCACAACCACTAGCTGGTTGGCTGCTCCGAGAGAGAACTTGACAAGTGTCATTTGAGAGCAACCCATCCTCGGAGGACTTTGAGAGAAAATCATCAGCAAGGAAAAACCCCAAAACCAAAACACCTAAAAACCCAAAGTGATTGAGCATCACTGAAGAGATTGTTCCTGTGTGGAACCGACGCTTGTTACCTTTGAAGACTGTGTATCTTCCAAACTGTTTGGCGTCATGGTCTAGAGCATCCAAGAGGAACTATGGATCGCCGGGTGATCGAGTTTGTGAAGGTTTGGAAGTCTACCTTGAAGACTTACCACGAGTGTTGGACGAGGTCTGTGTGACCTTAGCTCAAGGAGAATACGGTAAGGACTTTGTGTCCTGGGACTATGTGTCCTTTGGTTTAAGTACCAAGCCGCTCCCAACCAGACGTACGACTGTCACAGCAGTTGGAACTGGGTTATCAAATCATTGTCTTCACCGAGCTACTGGTTCTATTTCTTCAACCCTTTCATTTCCTCGTGTACTTGTTGATGAAATTGAACATTACTATTTGAAGACTTTGATGTAAGACTTTCTCAATTTCCGCAACCCAAATTCTTCAGTCACTTTGTCTTCCGCCTGCTTATCCTGTTTACACGCTACTTGTGCTCTGTGTATGTTTCATTTCATCATGATGAATATGCTTCTGCTTTGTTATGCATGCACTTGAGTACTTATTCCGCTTCCTGTATTTCGTCACTTAGCAAATTCCTCAAGTAGAAATTCCTCAGTGACGAATTTGTAAAAATCACCTATTCACCCCCCCCTCTAGTCGATATAACACACTTTCAACTCTGCCCTCTACCAAAGGGGGAACCGGGGTGCCACCACCGGTGCCGCCCGTAACAGAGCAGGCCGAAACGGGATGGCCTTCTGTTATGGAGGAGACTTTGACTAGATCCTCCATCGCCGAAGAACACCGTGCGCTCATGGGTGCGGTTTTACAAAGCATTCGGTCTGTTGATAGCGGACTGAAGGAGGCTTTCAGCGGCCTCTTGGCGGGCTCCAAGTAAGTGATACCCTTTTACAAAGAAAATTTAATTTATAAGGTTATGCAATCCTCATATATAGTAGCCCCCGAGCCCTGGGTGAGGTTGAAAAACTCAAATGGCGGTCCAATAGTTCAAAAACACTAATAATAGTAAAAGTGAATCATAGCCCCCGAGACTCTGGCAGCTTTGGAGAAAACCTGGCAGAGGGTCTAAAAACCGATAGCTCGGGAGTCTGACACACATATGCTATTTTGCAGGCCTCGTGTTCAGCTTCGGCCACCAATGCCGTGGAGTTGGCTGAGTTGAATCGGAAGCTCAAGAGCTCTGATGAGGAGCTCGACCGTCTCAACAAGCAGTTTGACGAAGCGCAAGGTAAGTCCGGACTGTACTGTTTTAGCCATTGTTTTCCTCATCAATTGAGATATTTGAGCTTTATCCCTAAGTGCGGGTTGCCCATTATAACTGCAGCTATCACCGCGGAGGTCGAGAACCTCAAGGCCGAGCTAAAAAAGGCGAAGCAAGAGGCTGCAGAGCAGAAGGCGGCGGCTGAACGAGCGTCTGCCGAACTGTCGTCGGTGAAGACCATCAGCGACAAGCACGAGGCCAGGGTGGCCGAGGTGCAGCAGGAGCTCAAGGATGCCTTCACTAAATGTGAGGCCCTTGAGTAAAAGAGTAAGGATCAAGCCTCCAAACTGTCCTCGTTGACATTGGCGATCCGGGAGGAGCGGGTGGAGAGGCGGTTCCATCAAGAAGAGCTCTGCCAATTCAAGCTAATCGCGGATTGTAAGACGTACTTACTGCAATGTGTCTTAGGTGGCAATAGGTTCGCGTTGCTCACTTGAGTGTGGTGTTCCTCAGGCGCTTTTGCGCATCTTCTGAGGAGTGCAGCGGATGCAGCAAAGCACTTTGTGTGCCGGGATAGAGATGTCGAGTAGAGGCTGTTTTGGGCGCAAATTTCAAGCCCCCGAGCAACCTCCCCTCCTTTCTAATCAGATGAAACAGTAGATGGAGTTGCATCGGATGGCGGAGCCGGCCATGAAGGACCTCTGCGTCAGGCTATGGCCTTCAGAGCCGCTACCGAGCAGCTACTTCGGCCTGGTGCAGAAGCTGTGTGACGCCGCGCCCCGGATTGACGTCCTGAAGCGCTCCATATGCATCGAGGGAGCTCGGATTGCCTTTGCAAAGACCATGGTGCATTGACCTGGGAAGGAGCATAGGTGCCGCGAGCAGTACATCCCCATCGTAATGGATGGTGCACGGGCGATAGAGGCTCAGTGCCCGAAAGATGTAATATATGAATGAGCGTACTATCATGTATCAAATGACAGTTAACTGATGTGGCTAGAGACTGCCTCGGTATTTTTCCAAAGAGGAAGGGATGATGCAGCATAGCTACGGTAAGTATTTCCCTCAGTTATGAAACCAAGGTTATCGAACCAGTAGGAGAACCAAGAAACACTATGTAAACGGTACCTGCACACAAAGAACAAATACTTGCAACCCGACGTGTAAGAGAGGTTGTCAATCTCTCCACGGTAAAAGATAGATTGATTTGTATGAGATTGGATAAATAGATCGCACAAGAACACAAAATAAAAGATGTAAAAAAAATTGCACCATGGTATTTCTGGGTTTTTGGAATAATAGATCTGAAAGCAAATGCGAAAAAAGATAGATCGGAAAGCAATATATTATAAGGATAGACCCGGGGGCCGTAGGTTTCACTAGTGGATTCTCTCATGAGTATAGCACACGGTGGGTAAACAAATTACTGTTGGGCAATTGATAGAAGATCAAATAATCATGACGATATCCAAGGCAATGGTCATTATATAGGCATCACGTCCATGATTAGTAGACCGAAATGATTCTGCATCTACTACTATTACTCCACACATCGACCGCTATCCAGCATGCATCTAGTGTATTAAGTTCATGGAGATACGGAGTAATGCAATAAGAACGATGACCTGATGTAGACAAGATCTATTCATGTAGGAATAGACCCCATATTGTTATCCTTAATAGCAACGATACATGCGTGCCTCGCTGCCCCTTCTGTCACTGGGAGAGGACACCGCATGATCGAACCCATCACAAAGCACCTCTTCCCATGGCAAGAAAAATTGATCTAGTTGCCCTAACTAAACCAAAGATTCTAAGAAGAAATACGAGGTTATACATAATCATGCATATAAGAGATCAAAGAAGACTCAAATAATATTCATGGATAGAAACTGATCATGAACTCAAACTTCATCGGATCCCAACAAACACACCGCAAAAAGTCATTACATCAAATAGATCTCCAAGAGACCATTGTATTGAGAATCAAAAGAGAGAGAGGAAGCCATCTAGCTACTGCCTAAGGACCCGTTGGTCTATGGTGGACTACTCACGCACCATCGGAGAGGCGCCCACGAAGACGATGCACCCCTCCGTGATGGTGTTAGATTGGATCTCGCGGTTCTGGAACTTGCGGCGGCTGGAATTGTTTTTCGTCGACTCCCCGAGGATTTCTAGAATATTTGGGTATTTATAGAGCTGAGAGGTGGTGGAGAGGGGTCCCGAGGAGGGCACAACCCACCAGACCGCGCCAGGGCCCTCTGCCGCGCCCTGGTGTCTCGTGGCCTTCTCGGGCCTCCTCTCAGGTACTTCCTTGGCTCCCAAGTTGTCTTCTGGCACAAAAAAAATCTCCAAAAAGTTTCATGGCAATTGGGCTTCGTTTGGTACTGATATTCTACGAAGTAAAAAACAATCAAAAAACAGCAACTGGCACTTGGCACTATGTCAATAGGTTAGTCCCAAAAAATGATATAAAGTTGCTATAAAATGATTGTAGAACATTCAAGAATGATAATATAACAGCATGGAACAATCAAAAATTATAGATACGTTGGAGACGTATCAGCATCCCCAAGTTTAATTCCTGCTCGTCCTCGAGTAGGTAAATGATAAAAACAGAATTTTCGATGTGGAATGTTGCCTAACATGTTCATCACATATTCTTTTCTTTTGTAGCATGGAAATTTGGACTTTTAGATGGTTCAAAGCAATATTCTAGTTTTGACATGAAGACTTCAATAATCAAGCATACCAACAAGCAACCATGTCTTTCAAAATATCAACACTAAAGAAAGTTATCCCTGGCCCATCATGCTCAATCATTGATCCATTCATGAAACACACTCAAATATTAGCTACACCCAATGCACAAGTTCGATCATAGTGCCCCCTGGTTGGTGCTTTATAAGAGAAGATGTAGACTCAAATAAAAATAAAAATTGCATAAAGTAAATAGATAGGCCCTTCGCAGAGGGAAGTAGGGATTTGTAGAGGTGCCAGAGCTCAAGATTTAAATTGAGAGAGAAAAATATTTTGGGTGTCATGCCTTTCCTGTCAACGAAAACGACCGAGAATTTTCAATACCTTTCCATGCTAGATATATCATAAGCGGTTCCCAAACAGAAAATAAAGTTTATTCCTTTTTCCACCATTCTTTCACAATCCATGGCTCGCCGTATCCACGGGTGCCTTCCATACCAACACTTTCCAAGAAATTTATTATTTCACAACATAAAGTAAATTTCTTTTTCATTTCGGGACTGGGCATCCCTATTACCGTTGTACTCTCGTGTGAAGACAAGTGAATAAACACTCATCTTGGGAATAACACATCTAGCATGGAAAAATATCGGTCACCCCCTTCCGCTTCATGAGCGGTACGAGCACACAAAAAGGAAATTCATTTTGAAAATTAGAGATGGCACATACAAATTTGCTTGGAACGGCATGGAAATACCGCATATACGTAGGCATGGTGAACTCGTATTGCAAAACTGGGTCTAGGGAATTTGGATGCACGAGTAGTATTTCTACTTAGTACAATTGAAGGCTAGGAAATAGATTGAGATGCAACCAACCAAGAAACGAAAATTCTCATAAACGGGCATTAAGCATAACTAACACCGAATAATGCACCATAAGTAGGATGTAATTTCATTGCATAACTATTGACTTTTGTGCTTGCATAGGGAATCACAAACCTTAACACCAATATTCTTACTAAAGCATAATTACTCATCAACATGACTCACATATCACTATCATCATGTCTCAAAACTTATTACAAGGAATCAAGTTTCATTTGTCCAATGATCTTCATGAAAGTTTTGATTATATCCCTCTTGAATATCTGTCACTTTGGGACTAGTTTCATATATTGCCATTGCTTTTGACAAGCTCAAATAAATTTAAGTGAAGAACATGAGCATAAAAATTTCATCTCTCAAAATAATATAAGTGAAGCATGCGAGACTTTCTTCAAAATTTGCTAAATCTTAAATTAATCTAAGTGAAGCATGAGGGTATTTCTTCAAAAATTTAAAGCACGCCGTGCTCAAAAAGATATAAGTGAAGCACTAGAGCAATTCCATAGCTCAAAAGATTTAAGTAAAGCATATAGAGCAATTCTAACAAATCATAGCATAATTTTGGCTCTCTCAAATAGGTGTGTCCAGAAAGGATACTTGTGACAAAATAGAAAACAAATAAATCTAAGAATAATATGGTACAAGACGCTCCAAGCAAAACTCATGATATGTGACGAATAAAAATATAGCTCCAAGTAAAATACCGATAGACGTTAGAAGAAAGAGGGGATGCCACTCGGGGCATCCCCAAGCTTAGTTGGTTGTTTCTCCTTGGATATTATCTTGGGGTGCCGTAGCATCCCCAAGCTTAGGCTCTTTTCACTTCTTATTCCTTCATCCATCGCGATCTCACCCAAAACTTGAAAACTTCAATCACACAAAACTTAACAAAACCTTCGTGAGATCCGTTAGTATAATAAAGCAAATCACCAATCTAATTACTGTTGCAAACCCATTCATATTTTATTATTGCATTATACCTACTGTATTATAACTATACCATGGCTTATACCCTCCAATACAAGCCATAGATTCATCAAAATAAGCAGACAATGCAACGAAAACAAAATCTGTCAAAAACAGAACAGTCTGTAGTAATCTATACTCTATCCATACTTCTGTCACTCTAAAAATGCTGAAAAATTAGGACAGCGTAGGAAATTTGTATATCAATCTTGTGTAACAAAATCAGAATTTTTCGTTACTTTTGTGATTTTTAAGAATTCTTTTACTGGATGCAAAAGTTTATGTTTTTCAACAAGATCAAATCAACTATCACCCAACATAATCCTAATGGCTTTACTTGGCATAAACACTAATTAAAACATAAAAACACAATCATAACAGTAGAATAATTGTGTAAACACTCCAGAACAGAAAGAAAAAGGTAAAAATAAATTTTATTCATTGGGTTGCCTCCCAACAAGATCTTTCTTTATAGCCATTAAGATAGGCTTGAGATTTCAATGATGCCCTCATGAAAGATAATAATAGCAACACAAAGAGAGCATCATGAAGCATATGTAAAACACACTTAAGTCTAACATACTTCCTATTCATAGGCATTTTATAAGCAAACAAATTATAAAGGCAAGCAAAAAACTAGCATATGGAAGGAAGAAGAAAGAGACAATAGCAATCTCAACATGAAGAGAGGTAATTTAGTATCATGAAAATTTCTACAACCATAATTTCCTCTCTCATAATAATTACATGTAGGATCATAATCAAATTCAACAATATATCTATCATAAACAATACTCTCTTTATGATCAACATGCATAAAGTTTTTATCATCTTCCAAAATAGTGGGATTATCGTCAACTAAAGTTATGACCTCTCCAAACCACTTTTGTCAAAAACTTCATAAGATTGAACACTCTCCAAATATGTGGGATTCTTTTTACCTAAAGTTGACACTCTTCCAAACCCACTTTCGATACTATTGCAAACATTATTATCAATAACATATTCAACATGAGGCTTAAATAAATTTTCAAGATCATAAGAAGCATTATCACCCCAATCATGATCATTGCAATAAGAAGTTGACATGACAAAATTATCATTCCCAAGCTTGTAGTTTTGCATATCATTAACATAATTGACATTAATAGAATTTATAGTAACATCATTGCAATCATGCTTTTCAATCAAGGAGCTATCATGAATCACCTTATAAATTTCTTCTTTCAACACTTCAACAAAATTTCCAGATTCATGATTTTCAAACAAAACTTCATAGAGATAATCAAGTCCACTCAACTCACTAGCAATTGGTTCATCATAATTTGGTCTTTTGAAAAGATTAGCAAGTGGATGAGGATCCATATCAATAGGATTTTAGCAAGCGAAGATGCAAGCAAATAGAAGGCACATGGCAACACAAGCAAAGATAGCAAACAAGCAAAGAGGTAAATAGAAAAGAGGGTGAATAAAACGGCAATTTTTTTTGTGAAGTGGGGGAGATGAAAACGAGAGGCAAATGGAAAATAATGTAAATTGCAAGGAGATGAGATTTGAGATAAGGAACCTGATAGATGTCGATGATGTCTCCCCGGCAACGGCGCCAGAAATTCCTTTGACGTGGCTTGAGACTGCGTCGGTATTTCCCCAAAGAGGAAGGGATGATGCAGCACAGCTATGATAAGTATTTCCCTCAGTTATGAAACCAAGGTTATCGAACCAGTAGGAGAACCGAGCAACACTATGTAAACGGTACCTGCACACAAAGAACAAATACTTGCAACCCGACGCGCAAGAGAGGTTGTCAATCTCCCACGGTAAAAGATAGATTGATTTGTATGAGATTGGATAAATATATCGCTCAAGAACACAAAATAAAAGATGTAAACAAAAAGTGCAGCAAGGTATTTTTGGGTTTTTGGAATAATAGATCTGAAAGCAAATGCGAAAAAAGATAGATCGGAAAGCAATATATTATAAGGATAGACCCGGGGGCCGTAGGTTTCACTAGTGGATTCTCTCATGAGTATAGCACACGGTGGGGAAACAAATTACTGTTGGGCAATTGATAGAAAATCAAATAATCATGACGATATCCAAGGCAATGATCATTATATAGGCATCACGTCCAAGATTAGTAGACCGAAACGATTCTGCATCTACTACTATTACTCCACACATCGACAGCTATCCAGCATGCATCTAGTGTATTAAGTTCATGGAGAAACGGAGTAATGCAATAAGAATGATGACATGATGTAGACAAGATCTATTCATGTAGGAATAGACCCCATCTTGTTATCCTTAATAGCAACGATACATGCGTGCCTCGCTGTCCCTTCTGTCACTGGGAGAGGACACCGCAAGATCGAACCCATCACAAAGCACCTCTTGCCATGGCAAGAAAAATCGATCTAGTTGGCCTAACTAAACCAAAGATTCGAAGAAGAAATACGAGGCTATAAATAATCATGCATATAAGAGATCAAAGAAGACTCAAATAATATTCATGGATAGAAACTGATCATGAACTCAAACTTCATCGGATCCCGACAAACACACCGCAAAAAGTCATTACATCAAATAGATCTCCAAGAGACCATTGTAATGAGAATCAAAAGAGAGAGAGGAAGCCATCTAGCAACTGCCTACGGACCCGTAGGTCTATGGTGGACTACTCACGCATCATCGGAGAGGCACCCATGACGACGATGCACCCCTCCGTGATGGTGTTAGATTGGATCTCGCGGTTCTGGAACTTGCGGTGGCTGGAATTGTTTTTCGTCGACTCCCCGAGGATTTCTGCAATATTTGGGTATTTATAGAGCTGAGAGGCGGTGGAGAGGGGTCCCGAGGAGGGCACAACCCACCAGGCCGCGCCAGGGCCCTCTAGCGCGCCCTGGTGTCTCGTGGCCTCCTCGGGCCTCCTCTCAGATACTTCCTTGGCTCCCAAGTTGTCTTCTGGCCCAAAAAAAATCTCCAAAAAGTTTCGTGGCAACTGGGCTTCGTTTGGTACTGATATTCTGCGAAGTAAAAAACAAGCAAAAAACAGCAACTGGCACTTGGCACTATGTCAACAGGTTAGTCCCAAAAAATGATATAAAGTTGCTATAAATGATTGTAAAAAATTCAAGAATGATAATATAACTGCATGGAACAACCAAAAATTATAGATACATTGGAAACGTATCATTAACTCTTGTGCTTTATAATGCAGTTATTTTGCATGGTGTGTGGCCGTTTTAACTGAAAGTTGCCAGTAGTCGGCTTTAGCCCCCTTGTAGATGCTACCAGGGGTGTTTCGACCGCAACACTGTGACCCTTAGCTGACATGTCGGTGCCCGGAGGCGGTAGTGTGTAAGGGAAACGAGGCAATCGGACTATGTGGCTTTAGTGCTTTCACTTAGACGTAGGAGCTTGACTACGGGGGCTGGTGACTAGCCCCCTGTGTTTTGTGATGTACGGGTAAGCCGAGGTTGAAACCATTATCACTTGGTTTGTGCGAATACAAACTCTTCGTTTAACACGATATAACCTCCATCGATTTTTAGTTTAACACTTGTCATCAGATCGCCAACTAGTTCTCGCTTATTATGCCAGTCAGTTTTCGGCTCTCTCCACTGAGGTACTTAACCAGGCGAGCTGGAAATACAATCACAGTGGTTCTCCCTTTACCCTCTTAGCCGAACATGCGGAACGTAAGAGGGTAAACACAGGAGCTAGGAAACCCAACTATTGACCCAAGACATAATTCGGAACCGATACATATAATGCAATATCCGAGACGCCGAACACATAAGATAAAATAGTGCCGGAATGGTGTTTGGGCGCGAGTTTTATAGTCTAGCTCCCGGTCTATTAGCTGGCCACATCTAAGGAAAATATGTAGCAAATTATCTTGTTTCGGCGTCGAAGAACGGAAAAAAAAAGTTATGCAAAAATAAGTGACTGCAATGGGACCGTGAAAAATGGTCTTTATTTCCGATGGACTAGTACAATCCGAACTGCCGAAGCAACTGTTATAGATACTTTGTTTAAAAAATTACTTTTACAGAGGAAAGGTTTATACATGACCTTTATGAGTAGTTTGACGTCCCTACTGTGCCCTGTTGCACGTCTACGCCTTTGCTCTCGAGGGGGTTGTGCTCATTTAAAGGAGATAGTGATCGGCAATCGGACCTTTAAGAGAGGGTCTTGAGAAGTCGTCGTAATATGCTAGCTTGATACTGGGTAGGTCCTAGATGGTAACTGCTATTACCCAAAGACGCGTTTGACCCACTACAGGAATCACTGAATTTGCCATCTGTCCACTCTTTGCTGTCTGCTAGCGGACGACAAAGATGGTCTTTGCCGTCAGCTTTTGGGTAGCTGACGGCAAAGAGTGGACAGATGGCACAGATACTACTTGCCATCTGCCCGCTGTTTGCCGTCTGCTAGCACAGGGCAAAGAGCGTAAAAGCAGACAGCAAAGAACCTGGATGGTTCAGGTCAAACGGACGGCCTGGATGCCGCCCGTATATTCTTTGCTATCAGATGCTATGCTCTTTGCCGTCTGCTAGAAGACAGCAAAGATACTATATACTAACGGCCGTCCCCGACCCCCCACCCCCCCTCTCTCTCTCTTTACCCCCGAGCCCCCGCCGTCAGCTGCCCCACTGCCCCCCCGCAGCCCCGCCGCCCCGCCCCCCCGCCCGGCCGCCCCCGCCGCTCGGGCGCCCCCGCCGCCCCCCTCCTCCGGTGAGTATGCATTTTTTTCTATTATTTATTTAAATAGTACTGTTAATTAGGTTATAGCCAGCTATTGTTAATTAGGTTAGTTAGGTTTGAAAAAAAAGGAAAAAGGAAAAGAAGAAGAAGAAGAAAAGAAGAAGGAAAAGAAGAAAAGAAGAAAAGAAGAAGGAAAAGAAGAAGAAAAGAAGAAGCAAACAAAAGGAAAAAGGAAAAAGGAAAAGAAGAAAAGAAGAAGAAGAAGAAGAAGAAGAAGAAGAAGAAGAAGAAGAAAAAAAAGAGGAGAAGAGGAGAAGAAGAAGAGGAAAAAGGAAAAGAAGAAAAGAAGAAGAAGGAGAGGAAGAGGAAGAGGAAAAGGAAAAGAAGGAGGAGAAGAAGAAGAAGAAGAAGAAGAACACGAGAAGAAACGAAGAAAAAGAAGAAGAAGAAGAAGAAGAAGAAGAAGAAGAAGAAGAAAAAGAGGAGAAGAAGAAGGGAAAAAGGAAAAGAAGGAAGAAGAAGAAGAAGAAGAGGAGGAGAAGAAAATAAGAAGAAGAGGAGGAAGGAGAAGAAGAAGAAGAAGAAGGAGAAACTCCTCTCCTCTCCTCTCTCGGTCACCGGCTCCGGCAGCCCGCTCGGTGCGAAGGAGAAACTCCCATTCAACATCATGGATTCGATGCGGCTTTTGTTGCTCTATTCGTGAAAGTCATCTTTGTTGCAGGCCTCGAGGAGGTGGAGGGACTAGTCATGGCCATCGACAGCACGAAAACCTTTTGGTGGAGAAACATCTTGAAGATGAGATATAGGGGGCCTATTCATTAATAACATCTAGGTTTTTGGAGGTCCCTCACTTTCAGTGACACGTGGCAATTCACTTAAATAGAAGTCATTCTTCTCTTTGACCACCTCTACTTACTGTGCAACCAGAGATTGACTACTATGGACTAGTGCAATCACTACTGTTGTACTTATGTTGGTCGTGGCGTTGTGCCGGTGCTTTTCATGTGCAGGGGATCTTCTCTTCACCTCCACGAGCACCGTCAGTCCCGTTGTCGTTAGACTATCGCCCCTACATGGTCTAGTGGTGAGAACTATTGTCATCTCCTCCCCGACCCTCCCCTATTTGCTCTGTTCCGATTGTCATGCCGATGTCACTTCAATTTATTTTCATGTCAAGTCTCGTAACCTAGGCGTCTCCCATTCGAAAGGGTGGCATCTATAAATATGCATTTCTTTGCATATTTATAACCGACATCCTTTCGAATTGTCCACATTATCCATGGACAGCCCGGGTACGTGTAGATGGGGTCTCGTTTCCCGTGCTCTACTTCGGTCTGAGGCAAAATTTCGTCAGCGCCACCCCGTTGTTCTCCGGGTACACATTCTCTTGGCTTGTTGCCGAGACATGTATCAGGAGAATAGCGGGGAGGTGTTGCCGAAATTTTGCGTCGGATCCGGAGCAGAGCATGGGAAACGAACCCGATCTACACGTACTCGGGTGGGATTAGGACCCATCTTTACCTATTATAGATAGATTCAATCCATGAATGCCCGTTTCCCTTTTGTATGGTAAAACATAAAACTATGGCGTAAATAATATAACAAAACTAATTAGTTCTGTATCTAGTCACAACTACATTCTACATAACTTGATGAATATGAATTTGGTGCACCTACTGTCAGTGCAACTACCAGCATGAGTGATCGTGCGTGGATGTACACCGGTCACACTAGTCAGGAAGACATGACCAATGAACAGTTAACAAAAACCAAGGGGTTTGTGAAAGCTGCATTTGCAAATGGCCAGTGAAAAACCTGGTGCCCCTGTTGTGGGTGCGACAACTTTAAACAGATGACAGAGTATGAAATGGGTAAACACCTGCAGAAGAGGGGTTTCATGGTGAGTCTTCCCAACGTACCAGGCCGAGGTGGTTCGTCATCCCACCGACGAGCATGGTACCGGGATCGAAGACATGGTGCAATTCTTTGATGATGCTCGGGATTCGGACGATGAGATGGAGGAATCTGCAAAGGCCTTCTATGAATTGTTGGAGTCTTCAAAACGTCCTCTCCACGAGCACACCGAGCTTAGTCAGCTGGATGCCATCGCGCAAGTAATGGCTCTGAAGGCTCAATTTAACTTGTGCAGAGAATGCTACAACACGATGATGACACTATTTGGACGCTTTCCACTCAAAGGTCATGTCATGCCTGCAAACCTGTACCAGTCGGACAAAATACTCCGTGTACTTAAGATGCCCTATGAGAAGATAGATGCCTGTGAGAAAGGATGTGCCTTATTTAGGCTTGAGTATGCGGGCTTGAACTATTGTCCCATTTGCAAGTCTTCCAGGTATGTTGTGGTAGACAACGGTATGGGTGAGAAGAGGCAGACCAAAATTCCCGTTAATGTTCTTCGGTATATGCCAATCATACCAAGACTTTAACGTCTTTTCATGGTCGAAGAGACGGCCAGACAATGACATGGCACAAATTGGGCAAAAGAACCGAACTAGATGTAGATGTGAATAAGATGTTGGTACACACATCGGATGCTTTTGCGTTGAAGCACTTCAATGCATTACATCCGGATAAAGCGGCAGATCCAAGGCATCCTCGAGTCTGCATCGGCACGGATGGGTTCAATCCGTTTGGTATGACGGCAACCCAATATAGTTCTTGGCCTGTATTTGTCATTCCACTCAATCTCCCCCTGGACAGATTATGCAAAGAAAGAAAATATTCCTGACGTTGATAATTCCAGGGCCCAACTATCCGGGGAAGAATATGAATGTGTACATGCAGCCGCTTAAGGATGAATTGCAAGAAGCTTGGGATAATGGGTTCAAGACATACGACGTCGCTAGAAAAGAAAACTTCAAAATGCATGTCTGGTACATGTACTCGATGCATGACTTGCTGGCGTATGCGCTATACGCTTGTTGGGGTGTGCATGGAAGGTTCCCGTGCCCCACATGAAAGGCAGCTCTTCAGTTTCAACGGCTGCAGGCGGGTCGGAAGTTTTCTTGCTTTGACTTGCATAGACAGGTCCTGGATCCTGGCCATCAGTTCAGAAAAGACAAGAAGAACTTCATCAAAGGTACAGTTGTCAAAAACTCGGCACCACCTGCGTTGACAGGCCAACAGATCCTGGATCAGTTAAACGCTCTCGAGCCTGATCCAGAGTGTCCAGGGTATTTCAAGGGGTATAATTCGGAACACGCCTGGACTCACAAGACATGCTTGTGGGATCTGCCTTACTTCAAAGACCTCCTTCTTCCACACAACATCGACATGATGCACACTGAAAAGAATATCGGAGAGGCCATTTTTGGTACATTGTTCGGTATAGAGGGGAAGTCAAAGGATAATCCAAAGGCTAGAGTCGATCAACAGACTCTATGTCATAGACCGTTACAAAACATGCGACAATCAAAAGGAAAGCAGAACTGGTCAAAGCCAAATGCCTGGTTCAATCTTGGAAGGGGAGCTATGAGGGAAATTATCTTGTGGGTTAAAATGCACTTGATGTTCCCCGATGGGTATGCAGCGAATCTAAAGAGGGGAGCGATTCTTGAAAAATTGAAAATATTTGGTGTCAAGAGTCATGATTGGCACATATGGCTTGAGCGGGTAATGCCGGTGATGTTGCGTGGCTTTATTCCTGAGGATGAATGGCTAGTACTGGCAGAGCTGAGCTATTTCTTCTGTGTTCTTTGTGCGAAAGAACTATCGCCTGGCGTGGTAGATGACATGGAGGAGTTGGCGCCGGAGTTGCTCTGGAAGTTATAGAAGATCTTTCCACCGGGCTTCTTTAATCCAATGCAGCATTTGATTTTACCTCTCTCGACCGAGGCAAGATTGGGGGGGCCCGTGCAAAATCGTTGGTGCTTTGCAACTGAGAGGATGCTGAAGATGGTTCGAGCAAAATGTAAAAATAAACGTAGAATTGAAGCATCGATGGTCGAGGCATTAATTACTGAGGAGGTGGCAATCTTCGTGACAGCACACTACGAAGCCAAAAATCGTCATTTGCATAATCCAAAGCCTCGGTACAATGCTGGCGACCCTAAACAAGGTGGATCCAACCTCAGCCTATTCAAAGGGAAGCTTGCAGCTGCCGGTGCTTCGAAACCAATAGTGTTGGATTTCGTTGTATATCTTCAACAACCTAACCGAAGTGCGGCCGTACATCGAGTAAGTTCTCGATACATTGTTTCGCAACTTCTAATTTCTTTGAACTGCTCTTATTCCCGGATATTTGATATAGTGGATACGTCGCCAAATTCTCAGATGGAGCGGTGATCCAAAAGGATTCCGTCGAAGAGTATGAGCTTCTGGCAAAGCATGGAGGCGGCTATCCCGGTTTCATCTCTTGGTTCAAACAAACAGTAATTACCATTAATGGACCATTTCATTTCTTTGTCTAATTTGCGGCTAATGCAACAATCCTTTCGTATTGAACTTGTAGGCTAATTCAGAGTCTATGGACGCCGAATGGTTTTGACTATAAGGTCCGTTCATTTGAGAAATACGACATCAACGGGTATCGCTTTTGTACCTTTGGCAAAGAGCTATCTATGGCCGACCGAAAATCTACAAATTGTGGTGTCTCTGCTATCGGCGAAGGACGTACCGAGTATTATGGAAGAGTTTAAGCAATTTATGAACTTCAATTCTATCATGAAAACCCACCGAACGTCGTAGTCTTCAAATGTTATTGGTTCCAGCCGAAGAAGACTAGAAGGACTCATGAACATATAGGGCTAGTGGAAATCAAACAAAGCACCCATTTAGATGTTCCCGATGTCTATATTACGACTCAACAGGAGACCCAAGTTTTCTATCTACCGTGGGCCTGCCAAACTGATAAGAATCTGAATGGTTGGGATGTCGTTTATGAAGTGCCACCACATGCTAGACCACCTCCCCCCAATGAAGAGGATTATGATCCTCACATTAACCCAGACACATATGAAGGAGAATTCTTCCAAGAAACATGTCTTTCCAAAAAACGTTTCAAGAACCGCTCTACTTCACCCCAGAACATGGAAGTAGACAACGACAGTGAATCCGACTTCACCCCTGAGCCGGAACAAGAAGAGCCAGAACTAGAAGAGGTTACTCCTGCGGATGACCTGTCAATGCTTGACCGATTACAAAAAGGCCTTCCACATGTTGATGCCGCTGAACCCGATGAGCACGTCATTCATGACGACACGCGTGATAGTGATGATGATGATGCATTTATTGACGATCCAGACTATTACTAGTTTGTATGCATCCCAACTTAAATTATGTACATATTATTATTCATGTAAGGTATTCAAATTTTTTATGTTGTACTAATTTCTTTTACTCTTTGTCATGGCAGGTGTTGAAAGATGGTGGGCGCGGGTCCAGAGCGCTCGTCGGCGGCCCGCGGTAGGCCTACTTCCATTCCACACCTATCTCTCCGGAGAGCGTTGATAGACAGTATGGGGACACCCGCGGGCGCTTCTTCTTCGGCGTCGTTGCCCACCGGGAGAGGAGTTCGGGGAGGGAAGAAGCAGATATGTACAGGACGTGGCCGCGGGAGAGGTAGGCCGACTGCTACGTCTTCCTCGCCGCCACCCCCAGCTCATTCACCAGAGCATAGGACTGCTAGGGTGGACCCGTCTGAGGTGGAGGCTACGGGGACTCCGGACCATGAGCCTCGGGTCCCAGGGGCTACGGCCCTCGAGACTCCGGTCCCAGAGGCTTCGGCCCACGAGACTCTGGTCCTAGGGGCTACGTCCCAAGAGACTCCGGTCCCAGAGGCTTCGGGCCACGAGACTCCGGATCCAGGGGCTACGTCCCAAGAGACGTCCGGATGGGGTACCTGGCCGGATCCGCCGAAGGGGCCGGGTGGCCATGCTGGTGGTGGCGGGGATGTGTCTACTGATAGTGAGGGTGAGGTGGTTGAGGGGGTCACCGTGTACCAGCGTGGTGGTACACGGCTCCCGCCCTTGCCGACGACCCGCGAGTAGAGGCTGGTGATTAGGCCTGATGGGGAGAAGTAAGTGCATTTAGTCTTTTTGTACCTTTTGCCTTCACGTTTCTTCAAATATCTAATGCGTTGGACTTGTCAT
The DNA here is from genome assembly GCA_039707655.1 of Elymus sibiricus. Taxonomy (NCBI): domain Eukaryota; kingdom Viridiplantae; phylum Streptophyta; class Magnoliopsida; order Poales; family Poaceae; genus Elymus; species Elymus sibiricus. The sequence goes on along the minus strand of CM077673.1, from coordinate 13,080,317 downwards.
ACTGTAGGGGTTGGCATCACGCCCGTGGAGTCCGCAAGCCGAACACCGTCCTTGGTGTGCTTTGCCTGCAAAATTTCCTGGGGTTTGTCACGTTGCCCGGTGAGGGTCAGCTTCCACAACTAGGATTGCGCTGGGAGCACTACAAGGCTGCCCAGGCCCCGCCGGATTCGATGATCGACTGTGTCTTGTGCCACACGAGGGCCGAGATGGTGATCAAAAGCTTTTGGGTAATTTCTCCTTTACACAATCCAAATTTACAATAGCTAGTTATTGTACTAATCAGTGTTGTCTCGTTTGATTGCAGACCTTCTATAGGTGTTAGGAGGGATACGAGGAGGAGGCGGCAAAGGTTATCGATACTGAGTGCAAGCGCCTATTACAGAACTTACAGCATGAGGCTCGGCTGCAGGCTGTTCGAGACTACTACGCCACGCGTGGTATTAAGAAGGGCAAGCCGTCGTGCCGCGAAAAGTTTCTGAAGAAGCATCAGTATATGAAGGTAATTACCTATTCTTAAGGCCTTGTACTTAGTTTCCTTGATTTGATTCGTAGGCATAGCGCTCAAATTTCTCTTTACTAACTTAGGTGCCCCCGAGATGGTGTGCGGATAAGATGGATTGTTGGGAGGCGTTGGTGGATGAGTGGTGCACAGGCCAATGGCGAGCCATCCACGACAATGTGAAGGACCGGCGTGCCCAAATGGTTGGTGTGCCACATCCTCAAGGCAGCACCAACTTATTTTAGTTCGGGCGGAACTGGGTATGTGGTTTGCTTAATGATTCATGCAATTCATTCTTCATGCTAGCTTGAGCCCTTTACTAATACTTTGTTCCTCTCTTTTAGGCGCAACACAATAACACGGAGGTGTCAGAGGTGTACGACCTCTATGCCATGGTCCATACTGCCTAGTACAAGAAGGCCAAGGCATTCTCTGAGTCTGACCTCGATCATCCAGAAAAGTTCACCAACATCTCCTCCCACCACAAGCTCGTGAGGTACAACGAGGAGGGGAAGGCGAGGAAAGGGGAGGACTTTAACCCGAGCCGGCATCCTTTCGATCCAGAGCTGGTGATGGTAGCTGGTGGCGGGAGGCCCCATGGCTCGATAGCCATTTGAGATGGACTGGTACGTTCTCCTCTCACTCTCCTGGAGATCAAGGTGCGCCAAACGAGCTCCTGTCCTGAGATAAGGACTCGTCCATGGCCAGTCGATCTCGCCATCGAGGTTAGTTACACAGACTCAGATATCTTTCCTCCATTACATTGTGTGTGTGTCCATCGATGATTACAATGCGAACGAGGAGTGGTGTTGCAGGCTGCTATTCAGAGAGAGAGAGAGAGCGACAACCCAGGTGCTTCTGGAGGAGAGGGACCGGGTGGCGGCGGAGAAGGAACTGGCCGCGGAGAAGAAGACGGCTCGGTTGTTGGAGGAGGAGAGGGCATGGAATGAGGCGGCTCACCAGGCCATGTACGAGCTCCTCGTGGTAATTTTCTTCTTCATATTAGCCAAATTATGCATGTAATGTTTGTTTCATTACTAACTAATATGACTGACTTGTCAAAACCAAATGTGCAGTCTGTGAGCGAGAAGACCGTTCATACCCCTCTGCCGATGCCAGTCATTACTGCGGCGGGAACGGTGAGTTTCATTTGAATGGTCATTAGTTACTAGTCTTAACATTTGAGTGTCATCATGCTAACGAGACATTGCAAATGATCTTTGGTGCAGAATAACTCTCGAGGCGCATCGCACACCCCTTCTCCAGGTGAAAGTGGCCCGAGGAACCCTGGTGCTTCTTATTCGTGATGACGACGATGGTATGTTTTTCTTATTCTTCTTATTCTTCTTTCTTCTTCTTCTTCTTCTTCTTCTTCTTCTTTCTTTCTTCTTCTTCTTCTTCTTCTTTCTTTCTACTCCTTCTTATTCTTCTTGTTCTTCTTTCTTTCTTCTTCTTCTTCTTTCTCCAAAATGACATAATTAGCTTATTTAGTTCATTTATGACATAATTAGCTTAGTTAGGTCAAAAATGGCATAATAACCTTGGTTAGCTCATAAATGTCATATACTTAGCTTATTTTCCTCTAAAATGACAAAATAAGCATAGTTAGCTCTAAAATGGCATAATTACCTAAGTTAGCTCTAAAATCACAGAAACAAGGAATAAGAAGAAGAAAAACAAGGAAGAGGAGAAAAAGAAAGAATAGAAGAAGAAAGAGAAGAAAAATAAAGAATTAAAGAAGAAGAATGAGAAGGAAAAGGGTAAAAAGATGGAAGAAAGAAGAAGATGAAAATATATTCTTATTCTTCCTTTTTCTGTTCTTTCTTTTTCTCCATCTTCTACTCCTTCTTATTCTTCTTCTTCTTTCTTCTTCTTCTTTCTTTCTCCAAAATAACATAATTAGCTTATTTAGTTCATTTATGACATAATTAGCTTAGTTAGGTAAAAAATGGCATAATAACCTTGGTTAGCTCATAAATGTCATATACTTAGCTTATTTTCCTCCAAAATGACATAATAAGCTTAGTTAGCTCTAAAATGGCATAATTGCCTAAGTTAGATATAAAATGACACAAACAAGGAATAAGAAGAAGAAAAACAAGGAAGAGGAGAAAAAGAAAGAATAGAAGAAGAAAGAGAAGAAAAAGAAAGAATAAAAGAAGAAGAATGAGAAGCAAAAGGATAAAAAGTTAGAAGAAGAGAAGAAAGATGAGCTTCTTCTTTCTTTCTTCTTATTATGTGCCTTCTCTTTCTTCTTCTTCTTCTTCTAGTCTTATTCTTCTTCTTCTTCTTCTTCTTCTTCTTCTCCGTCTGCTTCTTCTTCTTCTTCTTCTTCTTCTTTTTGTACTACTTCTTCTTCTACTACTCCTCTAACTTTCTTATTCCCATTTTGTAGATTTGATTCACTTCATGGAAGCTGGCATTGATGGAGTGCTTTAGTTTTTGTTTTGATTTGTGTTGATGACCAATGTGGAACTATATGTATGTATATATGGATGAACAGTGTTGAACTTTGTATGTATTGTTCTTTTAATATGTATTGGTTCTTTAAATATGTATTCGTTCTTTTGATCTGTCCTAGCTCACTGCTTCAACTCTATATATCATTTATATATCATATATGTGCTTTGGAAATGAAGGGAAATAACAGAAAACAAACAAAAAGGGGGTAATATAGGCACTTTGCCATCTGCCTGTGGACGGCAAAGCCTGTAGGCTAACGGCAAAGGTGACACGTGGCAGCAACCTGTGCAACCTGGGAGCACCAGGTCTGACCCATTTGGTCATTTTGTCGTCCGCCAGCAGACGGCAAAGATGTTCCTGGCAGACGGTAAAGGCTGGGCAGGAGTGACGTGTAGCCACAGGACTGCTGACGTCACAGGGCAGACTGCAAAGGCAGGAGTTCTTTGCCATCAGCAGGTGGACGGAAAAGTCTGTCGTTAGCCACCTAACGGGGCTAACCGCCATTCTTCGCCGTCTATGACCTTTGCCGTCAGCTTGGCTAGGAAGACTGACGGCAAACACCTTTGCCATCCGCTATGTCTTTGCAGACGGCAAAGGAGCTGATTACCATAACTTTCAGTGCCGAACGTGGGGCCGTCAGCCAGCAGACAGCAAAGGAGCTCATTACCGTGACTCTTAGTGCCGAAAGTGGGGCCGTCAGCCAGCAGACGGCAAAGATGGTTGCCGTCCGTGACCAGGTCTTTTGCCGTCTGCTATGGCAGATGGCAAAGAAGCTGATTCCTATAGTGACCGTAGTTCGGTCAAGCCGAACACTTGGTCCTTGATAGTAGGTCCCCACATCTACCCATGGTATCTTGAGTGCGAAATTGTGCCTCCTAGGTACATACCTTACGGCTAACGGGGCCATGCTGTGGGGGCGTATCCCTATTTATGTTGGGCGTGGGAGGACTCTGGGAGTTCAGATAGGGCTCGGGCTCGTTTGCTCACCTGTCGTGCTTTGACGGTGGACTGGGACTTCGGCACCTCGTTGCTGACCTGGGCTTCAACTGCCAGGGCCACTGTGTGCTCCTCGGTTCAGAGTGAACGCTCCGTGTTGCCATTGACAGTGATGACCCCCTTGGGTCCGGGCATCTTAAGCTTTAGATATGCGTAATGGGGCACGGCATTGAAGCGAGCGAACGCTGTTCGGCTGAGAAGTGCGTGATAGCCACTGCGGAAAGGGACAATGTCGAAGATCAAGTCTTCGCTGCGAAAGTTGTCGGGCGAGCCGAACACTACTTCCAAAGTTACGGTGCCCGAGCAGCGGGCTTCGACGCCTGGGATTACTCCTTTAAAGGTGGTGTTGCTGGGTTTAATCCTTGACGGGTCGATAACCATATTTTCTAACTGTATCTGAGTAAATCAGATTGAGGCTACAACCTCCATCCATAAGGACTCTAGTGAGGTGGTACCCATCGACAATGGGGTCTAATACTAGTGCTGCCGATCCTCCATTACGGATACTGGTCGGATGGTCCCTACGGTCAAAGGTGATCGGGCATGCCGACCATGGGTTGAATTTCGGGGCTACCGGCTCTACGGCGTAGACGTCCCGAAGCGCACGCTTCCTCTCCTTCTTTGGTATGTGCATGACGTAGATCATGTTCACAGCTTTTACCTCCGGAGGGAATTGCTTCTGGCCTCCATTATTCTCCCCACGAGGCTTGTCATCGTCCTCGCTGCAGGGGCTCTTGCCCTCCTCCTCGGCTGTGAGTTTGCCGGCCTGTTTGATTACCCAATAGTTACGGTTGGTGTGGGTGGCGGGCTTGTCTGGGGTGCCATGGATCTGGCAGGGCCTATCCATGATTTTGTCTAACGCGGTGGGTCTATCCCGAGTCCCTTTAGAGGGCTTTTTCCGCGGTCCTAATTTTGACTTGCGGAATCCGGCATTTACTGCCGTATCCTCGGCATCGCCATTGTTGTGTAAACGTTTGTTCTTGTTGCATCGTGGTTTTCCGTTTCCATCCCGAACTTCAGAGGTGCTGGGGTCTTCGGGATTGTGGTTTCGACGAGCTAGCCAACTGTCCTCGCCCGCGCAAAAGTGGGTCATAAGTGAGGTAAGGGCCGACATTGTTCTCGGCTTGTCTTGGCCGAGCTGACGAGCTAGCCATTCGTCCCGGATGTTCTGTCTGAAAGAGGCTATTGCCTCAGCGTCCGGACAGTCGACGATCTGGTTCTTCTTAGTAAAGAACCGATTCCAAAATTGCCGGGCTGACTCGTCGAACCGTTGAACAACGTGGCTCATGTCATTGGAGTCTGGGGCCCGGACAAATGTGCCTTGAAAGTTAGCTCAGAAGGCATCCTCGAGCTCTTCCCAGCTCCCAATGGAGTTTTTGGGGAGGCTATTTAACCAATGTCGTGCTGGTCCTTTAAGCTTTAATGGCAAGTATTTTATGGCGTGGAGATCATCTCCTCGAGCCATATGAATCTGGAGAAGGAAATCTTCAATCCACATGGCCAGGTCTGTTGTCCCGTTGTATTGTTCAATGTTTACGGGTTTAAACCCTTCGGGGAATTGATGTTGCATCACCTCATATGTAAAGCACATTGGGTAAGCGGCGCCCCTGACCCGGGCTACGTCGTGCCAAAGATCGGCTATCGTCTGGACCGGTGTTGTTCCAGAACCCTATCGTTGCGGTCGAGCCAAGCCTGGTATCCGTCTCGTCTATCGGGAGTGCGGCCTCTAGATCCGTAGATGGACCTTGTTCGACCTGCTCTAGCGTCCAGGTCATGTCGTAGGTCATATGGGTCCCTAGGCTGTATTAGCTCCTTTCCTCTCCTACGGGGGAGTGCAGGTGGATCTTTGGCCTTTCCAGCCATCCTGTCCCGTCCTCGAGGGGGCAGTCCGGCTGGTTGTCCTGAGTGCGTCTGGGGGGTGCGGGATCGGGAGCTTCGTCTTCGAATTGCGGCAGCAGACGTCGGTGCGGGTAACTTTTGTTTTGATCCAGCCATTTACTGCCGTACCCTTCTTCGGCTTCAAGGACTCTCATGCATCTATCGTTGAGGGTATCTTGTTCGGCTTCTAGCTGCTTTTGCTTCGTCTTGAAGTTTCGGGCGGTGGCTATAAGTTGCCGCTTGAACCGTTCTTGATCCAGTGGGTCTTCTGGGACGATGAAATCTTCGGCTCCGAGGCTAACCTCCTCCTCAGAGGGGTGAAGGTAGTTGCTGTCCTCAGAGTCATTGAGGTCCTCGGGGTCATACTGATCCTCGTGCCCTTCCGAGCCATCGAGTGGTTGTTCGGGGGCAGCGGGGTCACCGAGGTCCTCCATATTGTCCGGGGTATCGTTTTCTCTGGTGCCCGTGTTGCTTTCCCTGCCCTTGCGCCCCGTGGATCATTTGCGCTGTCATCGGCGCTTTGGCGGATCTTCACCGGGCTCGTCGCCATTCTTTCTGTGGGTTCCGTCGCCTTTCTTCCCAGTGGTGTCGTCACCCTTATCGTCGGGGGTGTCCACCATATAGACATCATAGGTGGAGGTGGCTGTCCACCGTCCAGTTGTGGTAGGGGCAGCTGCATCGACCTCTTCATCCATGTCTTCGGCCTCATCAGAGGCGTAGTCCAGCATATCGGTTAAATCTTCGATAGTTGCTACCAAGTGGGCGGTGGGTGGGGCGTAAAATTCCCCGTGGCCCGTCTCAAGACCAATTCGAGCATAGGTCGAGGACGGGTCACCCGTAATGTTCATGGTCTGGATCCGGGCCAGCGTCTTGTTCCATAGAGAGAGGTTGGCCGGATTAGTCTTCCGGAGACTTTCGGAGTTAACCTCCAGCGTGTCCGCACAGGGAGCGTGTTCGGCCAGGGCTGACCCCTGGTCTTCGGATGCCATAACCAGATCCGAGCTCGAAGTCGAATCCAAGGCAGGGATCGACCCAGGGACAGGGTCGAGCAGGAGGCCCGAAGTTGATGCTTCAGGATTCCCAGGCTCGCCGGGTAAGGCCGAGAGCCCAGTAAGGATCAGATCGCCCCGGGAGTCAGCGAAGAACTCTAGGTTCCCGAACCTGATCTCCTGATTGGGGGAGAAACTTCTGATCTAGCCAAGACGGCCGGTCGGATCAGCGTGCAGCACTCTGCTGCCTAACGCGAAGAGCTGGCCGGGGACGAAAACATCCCCAGTGTGGATGTCATCGCTGATGACTAAGCGAGCCATCGATCCTTTGGCGATCTCACAGCGGAACTCTCAATGAAAGCACCAATGTCGGTGTCAAAACCGGCGGATCTCGGATAGGGGGTCCCGAGCTATGGATCTTGGATCAATGGGGAACAGGAAACACAGGGACAATATTTACCCAGGTTCGGGCCTTCTCGAAGAGGTAAAACCCTACCTCCTGCTTGATTATATTGATGTGTGTATGAAGATTACAGAGTCGATCTACCACGAGATTAGATGAACTAAACCCTAGATGAGTAAGCTTGTCCTCTCTGAACTAAACCCTCCGGTTTATATAGACACCAGGGGTACCTAAGGTTTTCATCAGGGGATACACATGTGGATTCTTCCATCTTGACTTGGAGGACACACCAAAGCTCCGAAGGATTCCTTCTCAAACACGGGGTCATTTCATACCTCGGCCCTCCTGTAATAGTCGAAGAGCGGCCCACCTATCCGGCCCACGAGAGATAGGCCGGAGGCCCGAGGACCCCTTAGTCCCGGACTCCCTCACCCGACTCATGCAATCCTTGTGGCGACGATTTGGCCTTGGCGATGCCGAACTCCTGGTCGGCTAACCAAGGTGGTGGTGTTATGTGGTTGACGTCCGCCCGACGAAGCGACGGCGTGGCGATGTTGGCGCAGATCAGCATCTATGGAGCAACGAGGTCGGACCGGTGTGACACCGGCGTGACGGTGAAGAGTACCAAGGAAAAGGCTCAAAATTTATAGGCACGCGTTTGAGAACAAAACACAATACTCTACAAAAAAAATCCCAATCAAAGGACTTCTGACAGCCCGTTCATGAAAAAAGATGAACTCGGGTCGGATTAGTTTTCGCGCAGAAAACAGATTCGGAAATTGATGCACTTAGCGGGCTCTCCCTTGAGTTTTAACCGTAGGCTCGACCTCAAATTTTGAGGGGTTGTCGGCATGAAAATTCCACACGATCTGAATAGTTGGATCTTCCAAAGGACATCGGAGTTGGCCGCTGGATTCTTTCTCCCGAACACGCACGGATTTCCATCCAGATCTGATAGGGTCTCTTTATATTGGTGACTGCCGGAGATTCCACCATTAGATCGCGATGAAATATTACAGGGTCGTTGTAGACTCGATTCTGCACAATCCCACCGAAGAGATCGTCGAAACGATGGTCGAGAAGGCGGGGACAGCAAAAACAAATATGTTGTCCAAAAAATTCTGCATGATCGCGCGAGGGCAAAGTTGACGTTGAGCCCCCGAGCTCCATGGACAAAAATTTCCATGATCTCGGTTGAGATCGAAGTTGATGTTGATGAAGACGCCTGTCTGATCCTAATGAGACGACATAGGGCATTGTCCTCGACCTTGCCAAGGTAACCAGTCGAGTCAGCAACGAAGATGGCGGTGCTGAAGACGAGGATTTGTTCCGGCACATAGATCACGCCGGAACCGATCTGAACTCCCATTGAATCGCGGCAATCACTCAACAGGACCTGTATAGGCCACCACTGATGAAGCTAAATCTAGCAGATCTCGGGTAGGGGGTCTCGAACTAAGGGTCTTTAGACGATGGTAACATGGGCACGGGTTTTTACCCTGGTTCGGGCTATACTCAGAGATAAAACCCTACGTCCTGCTTGTGTTTTATTGCTTTTGGGTGGAGTACAAAGTACAGATGATCTACCTCGAGATCGTTGTCTTCTAGATTGTCCTCTATCGAATAGCCCAGCCTCGGCTTATATAAGAATACCGGAGGCCTAGGATTACAGGAGTCCTAGTCAGCTACATCGGTGGAGGAGAGTCCTCCGTGGATAAGGAATTCTTGTCTCAAAAGGCAGGGCTTCTTATTTTTTCCTTGTAGATCACCATGGGCCACCCAAAGTGGCCAAGGACGGAACCGACAAGGGGGTCCTCAGCCCAGCCCACCAGGCCGGGAGTCGACATGGTGTGAGCCCCCCTAGCCGAGACACAGTCACATAGTTTCCCCTAAAAAGTGCCAAATTTGTACATGACACTTGCAATGGTGTATCTACAGGGTAGAAGAATATTTGAAGTCCAAAAGTTTGGACCAGAAAACTAAAACTTTAAAAAAATACCACCAACATAGGCCTGCCACGAGCGCCATTGTTATGGATTATAGTGGCGGCCCGTAGTAGATGCATGCCACTAATATGGCCCGGCCATGGTGGATGCACGCCACTAATATGGCCCGGCCCTGGTAGATGCACGCTACTAATATGGCCTGGCCCAAAAGGATGGAGAGCGGGACCCCCTCCGAACCCATCATTATCCCCTCCCACTGTGGATCCATTCTTATCCACACACAACACCGCCACCTTCCCCATTTTCATCTCTCCTCTCAGCTCATGCGCCGCCGCCATCCATGGATGTAGCATCAAGGGTCGCCGGATTCAAACCATCCTGGCCATGCTGTCGTTGAAGGAGCTCGTGGCCGGTGTGGCCCGAGGCACCGAGATGCACCACGCCGGTGTCTGCATGGATGCCTCGTCGGCTCCGGCCCCAAATTCTTCTCCGGCTGGCTCCCTGACGCCATCGCCGGCTCCGTCCCCACCGGGGGACATTGACATGGTGGGTGAGGTGTCAATGCAATAGCATCTCGCTGAGGCACAGATCGAGATGCAGCTCGACGGCGCAGACGTCATGGCTCTCTACCACGCGGATCTGGAGTTTGGGGAGCTGTAAATTGCCATCGACGGCTCCTTCGTGTCTGACCGTGAGGACAAGGAGGTTAGGGCCGTGCACATGGCGAAGTAGCGCCTGATGGAGGAGACACAGCGGGGTCTCGACGCGTTCTTTGTGTCAGTTCCTTCTGACAACGAGGAGGAGAGGCTACGCCCGCTGACGAACTGGCCCCCAGCCTCCCACGACGCGGAGGCCTCCGGCTCCGGCTCTGGCAACGAGGACGTTGTCGTCATCTCCGACGACGACGAGTAGGCGGTCCAGCAGCGGCAAGGAAGTACGCGGGCGGCGTTTTAGTTTAATTATGTTATATTTTGTGATTTGAACAGTGGTGTCCAAATCTTGGATGTGTAATGGAAGCGAACTAGTTAAGTTTTAATGTTAAAAAAGATTTAGTTTAATTACTATTTCAGCTAGTTTAATCTAACATGTGAGGGTTTATCTGACATCAGGGGTTAACTGACACCAGGACCCACAGGTCAACGGGAGCGGTGGAAAGATGGCATATCGATGTATTAGTGGCATGTGCTTCCTCGCGAGTGCTACTAGTAGATAAGTTATTAGTGGTGTCCGTGTCCCACGCCACTGGTAAGTTCGGTACCAGTGGCATGCCGTCCCCATGCCACTAGTAACCACTTAACAGCGATGTGATACTAGTGGCGTGCGGTGCCACTAATGATGATTTAGGAACTTCAATAGTAGGTTTCCTGTACTAGTGTAATATCCCAATGACTTGGATATTCTTGCATATTCCTTCTTGCTTCTGCTTCCGCCAGTGTTTGGTTATTTATTAGGAAGCTAGGCTTTTCAATCTGGATTGCTCTCGCTACAATGGGAGCCAATTCCAACGCCTGAGCATCAGCCTGCAAATGAGTTTCCGCTTGCGAGATTGCCTGTACAAAGATTGCCTTGAAAGGCTCATTCCTTGGCTAATGTAGTATTCCGACTACATGGAGTTTTGGCTGCTGGGTGCACATGCACATGCACATGGCTGAACAGTAAAATCCAAAAAAACAGCAAACAAATTCAAAAAAAATCTGTTTTATTTTTGGCAACAAAGATAGTCGAGTGTTCTACCTACGTATGAATTTTCGTGAAAACTTGACATCCGCGGTGCTATGGACAAAAAAATGGGTGATCCAAAAAGGCTATTTTTGAAGCATTTTGGAGGTCCCAATTTGTTTTCGCCTAGAGCACCATGAATGTGATTTCGTTATGAAAATTCACACGTAGGTAGAACACTTCACAATTTTTTTTTGCTATTTGTTGTAGATTTTACTGTTCACCCAGGTGCACGTGGAACCATGTCTTTCTCGAGCATCGTTTCGACATGCTACATCATTGAAAATATTAGATCCTTGTTGTATTGTTGCGATCCTCGATTTGTTGAGCACTAAGTATTGCCTTCACATATTGAATAACCTGTAAAGGATTTGAATCTTTTCTGTTGAAAGTAATATAATTCCTTGCATTCCAACTTGCCCACATTATAAGCCAGATCATTGTCCTTTCCGGCTTATCTGCTAAAAGAGAAAACATGCAGTGGATAGTTTCCTGTACCATTGTATATCCTTGTTGAACTATTCCTTGCACCATGAGCCCGAAACATGAAGCAAATCTGACCCTGCAAGAGTACTCATAGGCAAAAACTAGATGGAAGTCATCCTCATCTAGACTACATCTCCTGCATTCCTTACCTACAAGATATGATCTTGTTGTCACCATTATGCTAGTTGGAATTGCATTTTTTAGGACTCTCCATCCAAAGACATGTACTCTTGGAGGAATAAAAGAATTCTTCCAAACATCCTGCATGACCAAGCTAACTTGCAAGGGAAAGGAACTACAATTTGCGCTAGTTACAGTAGAAACAGGAGGTTCAAAACGCTTGTAGGCACTTTTAGTCGTTAGATACCTGTTGGAGTATTTGGTCAAACAATGGCATCTTCAACATTGTCACGATTTATAGGCATATCTTTTATTATTTGACATGTAAAACCACCTCCCCTTCTAGGATGTGTCGGCCAGGCATAAAGGCAGGCCTATGATAAAGTGGATTTTGCGTGAAATTTGCTCGATGAAGTTATCTTTAAAGTGGATTTTGAGAAGGCACATGATAAAGTCAAATGGTCTTTTTTACAACAGTCTTTGAGAATGAAAGTTTTCAACCAAGCTTGGAGGAGCTAACTCGAATCTTTTGTTCAGGGAGGTAGTGTGGGAGTGAAGTTCAATGATGATATTGGTCATTACTTTCAGACTCGGAAAGGTTTATGATAGGGTGATCCTTTATCGCCAATCCTTTTTAATGTGGTAGCATATATGTTGGCTGTCCTGATTGGTAGAGCCAAGGAGGACGGCCAGGTAGGTGGATTAATCCCACATCTAGTGGATGGGGGAGTTTCTATTCTACAATATGCTGATGATACGATCATTATTATGGAACATGATTTCGATAAGGCGGTGAATATGAAACTGGTGTTATGTATTTTTGAGCAATTGTCAAGGCTCAAAATTAATTTCCATCAGAGTGAATTGTTCTGCTTTTGATGCGCCAAAGAGGTGGAGAACAATTACAAGCAGTTATTTGTATGTGAGATTGGTAATTTACCGTTCACGTACCTCGATATACGAATCCATCATCGAAAATTAACTAATAAAGAATGGAAATGCATAGAGGATAGGTTTCAGAAGAAGCTCAGCTGTTGGAAGGGTACACTAATGTCGTATGGAGGGAGACTATTCCTCATGAACTCAGTTCTTATGAGCTTGCCTATGTTCATGCTCTTATTTTTTGAAGTGCCAATACGTGTGCGAAAAAGACTGGATTTCTATCGCTCTAGAATTTTTTGGTAGAGTGATGAACATAAGGCCAAGTATCATCTTGCGAGGTGGAATATTTTGTCCCAGCCCAAGGATCACGGGAGACTGGGAATCAAGAATCTTGAGATCAAGAATAAATGTTTGCATAGCAAATTGCTTTACATGCTTTCCGCGGACGAGGAAGGGGTTTGGATACAGTTATGGCGTAACAAGTATCTACACTGAAAAACATTGTCTCAATTCATGGCGCAACCGTTTGATTCTCAATTTTGGAAGGTTTGATGAGAACTAAATTCTCTTTTTTTAATAGGGGAAGATTTAAAATTGGGGATGGCCGATCAACACGTTTTTGGGAGGATACTTGGCTTGGGGACATGCCTCTAGCTTTGCAGTATACTTCTCTTTACAATATTGTTCAGCGTAAGGAAGACTACGTAAGCACAATTTTGGGTGCAATGCCGTTAAATATCTAGTTCAGGAGAGCTCGGATTGGGGATAAGTGGTCTGCGTGGTTGCATTTAGTTCGAAGGTTGATAAGTATCACCCTAATAAATGAACCGGACGTATTCCATTGGAAGTGGATGCCTTCTAGGGTTTTCTCTATGAAATCTATGTATGTGGACCTAATAAACTCTGGTTCAGTCTTCCGATCTACGCACATTTGGAAAACAAATGTACCACTCATAATTAAGATTTTCATGTGGTTTGTTCATAGGGGAGTGATTCTAAAAAAAAAGATAATCTTGAGAAACGAAGATGGCAGGGTAGTAAACAATGTTGTTTCTATGATCAGGAGGAAACAGTGCATCACTTGCTTATTGCATGCCCGTTTGCTACTCTCCTATGCCGTATGATTCATGCAACTTTCAACTTGCCTCCGCCAACCAGTATAGCAAATATGTTTGGTAACTGGTCAGGGGGAGTTGAGGCTAAAACTAAAGCATGTACCCGCGTGGGGGTTTGTGCTTTGGTTTGGGCTCTCTGGAATTGTCGTAACGATTGTATTTTTAACAGAACAACAGTTCACAATTTTTTGCAGATTATTTTCCACACTACTGGATGGATCCATATGTGCTCATTACTGCAACATGCGGAAGTGCGGGAGCTAATGGTATCTAGGTGCAACCAGTGGGAGATGATAGCACGGGCTACATACAACCAGTTTGGATGGCGGTTCAATAGTAGGCTATGTGTGTAGGCATATATCCCTATTTTTGCCCATTGTGGCTTGTTAGTTTTTCTTAGGTCTTTGATGTTGGAGATTGATACTTGAACTTTAATAAATATATGGCTATGTGCATTGTAATGATGCAAAGGCCGGGGGTGATCCTCCTTTTCTAAAAAAAATATTGACATCTATCATGACCAAAAAGTCTAGAGATTAAATCTAGGTTCCATGTTTTTGTATTTAGAAGCCAAAGATCTGAAATAGTAGTAGGGTTAATCAAATTTCTATCTTGAATATGTAGAAGAGCATGAATATTTTTCCATTCAACAAACCAAGGTTGAGACCAAATAGAAGTATTCCTTTCGAAATATGAAGAGTACATGCATTAAGCAGAGGGTATCACACCATTAGGAAAATATTTGGCTTTCAATACCTGATAAGTGCTGCTTTCTGGGTTTGCTATTACCCACCAAGCTGCTGAAGTTAGTAATGCTTTATTAACTGCTCCTAGTCCTCTTATCCCCAATCCTCCTCCTTCTTTGGGCCTGTAATTCTCTGCCCAAACTTTCAAATATAGTGGCTTAGTTCTTTATCCTTAATGAACTTATGTCCACCAGAAATCTCTAATAATAGCAGTCATTTTATCAAGAGATTTTGTTGTGAACATTATATTGGACATATAGTAAACAGGAAGGGAGGAAAACATAGACTTTATAAGGGTTAATCTACTAGCATTAGAAAGCTTGTTGGCTTATACATGGATAACTTCACTTTAAATTTATCTAAGATAAACGAATAAGATGTTGATCTATTTTTCGAGTGAAGTATTAAGGGATGACCAAGATGCACAATGGTCGGCAAAACTCTCCATGTAACGAAAAAATCTCAGAGTAAGGAAATAGATCAACCCTTGTAGGAATTCCATCCTTTGAGTAAGAAAACGCCATATAAGGAATTTGAACGCTTGCCTTCCATCTGTCAGGCAAATGCTGCTCCGCACGTGTCGCACAGTTCCCAAAATATTCTCCTCATTGTCGTGGTAATTTCACGTAGTTGTGAAGCAATCTCCATCTGGACCAGTCATGAGGCACGATGACGTACCACGGTGATGGTTCGGTCAGGCCTTGCACATGTCGTTCGCAATAATACATCAATTTCCAAGCCCCAATCCTCCCACTCGTGCCGTAAATATTGGGGATTTAGCGACGATCGGAAAATTGATGTGATGCCACAGCGCCGAGTTTAGATGTGGCTCAAAACTTGAAATGTTGCCATAAAGTCACTGTCTTAATGATGAGGGATGACTCGAGGCCCTTGAACAGTACACCTTGCTCTAGTCCCCAAGCCGTTCATCTTCTTCATCTTCTTCCTCGTGCTCATCCAGTCTCCAGGTCATCACCCATGATCAACAAAAGGCGAACCAACCCCTGAAGCAGTGGCGATTGTAGTTGGGAGGCTTCAACAGGCTGAAGTCAACCGTCCAAAAAATTAATTCTTTTCTCTAATACTGCTCTAGACCTAGACCACTAGCCAATCATCTACACACATGAACAACTCCAACGAGCAGAAATAAAAAAAGGCCTAAAGATGTCTCATTCTTTTCTTCACAAGTAGCAGATGGGGATCTGTATGGATACATTACTGGTGGTTTCCTCCAGCCAATAGAAGTATCAGGGTGGCGAGGTGCTAAGGGTGAAACAATTCTCCACCCCTTGGCCAGAGAGCCCATCACTTTAGTCTATGCCCTTATCGGTTGTGTCCAATTAGCACCATCGCGCTTCTTCGCTGAAGCACACTGATGGTACAACATTCAAATCTTCAACCTTGATGCTCGATCTCTTGTATGCTTGTTGGTTTTTGCCCACCTATGCGAAGCATGGTTGGATATTTGCCCAGAACTAGAACTCTGGAAACGATACTTTTTCCTTACAATCTTGCAAGATGATGATCACCACCATCCTTCCTTTGGAGCTGTCTCCTTCCAACCCCATGCGGATTCTTTTGACGTACTTCTGGACTTCGACATACAGTGATACCGTCCAAACTTTTGTTTCCTATGGTTTTACAACTCGACCCTGGCATTCCCCAGGAGAACCTTCCAAAGGTACATCCCGCAATTCAAGTCTTGTTTGATGGTCGCATGTCCCAGTCCCACCAAATATGTAAGAGCCCTCGTGCCCGAGCTTATGCATCTCAAAGACCTCACGCTATGCAGGTGGGACATTGCTTCAAACTTCCTCCGCCGATGCATTTCTCCCCTCATGTGCTGGCAAATCCCAGCTTGGGAAAGGGGCGCCTCAGAACTTGGATATCCAGTTAGGAAACTCTGCAATTGCATTTAACAAACCGTCAACTGTAAGTGTATTGATTTTACAATTTACCTTTCATGCATTGGCTTGATGGGTATCCCCCCGAAGATGAGATGTTTAGCCACCACTTGGACTGCCTGTTTTTCTCCCATCCTCAAGGTCACGATATATCTTTGCTTCCCCTTACTCTGGTATGGTGCTTAGTAGAAGTATTTGAGGAAATCCTCTGATCGTCCGGCAACTGTGGGCCAGACCCTGATCCTGAGAACCAAGATGGTGCCTAGTCAGAGGAAACTATGAATGCCGCCTGTCAAGAAAAAAAATCATGATTTCCAGAAACTTTTGTTAGACATAAGCCACGCGTATTTGTGCGCGTTGAGCCAGACGCCGGTGCGTGGCCGCGTCGATGGCCGTGGCCAGTGTGCCGGCCAAGTTAGCTAGCTGCATGTGTGCTGAGTCAGTTGGATTCTGAAGTGAGTCTAGGAGTAGATCAAGTCAAGAGTTGGTTAGCTTGGCCAACCCGTACGTGCATGTAGGAGTAGCTAGTCATGCAGTTAGTGGCCGTGGTTGTGAGGCCGGGTCATGCGGACGTGGGTTAGTGGCCAATAGTGGTCAGGCTAGTTAGTGCGTGGGTGGAGTTGTGACTGGGTCGCGTGTGTGTGCAGCCGGGTATAAAAAGCCCCCGATGTACTGATCGAGTGGGTGTGGTATGTGCCACAGTGACGGTAGGAGCCGAGGCAAGATGTAGAGCCCGGCCAGCGTATGGCGCTGGTGGTGCCGGCGTTCGTCGCCGGCCGGTGGTGTCGAGTAGAGTTGAGTCTTGTATCCAGTTCAATAAAGCCAACATAGAGGCCGTCCAGCGGCCGGGGCGTTCGTCGCCGAAAAAACAATGTGCTCCTTCTTCCACCTTCGTTCGAGCGAGTGCGAGAGAGAGAGAGCTGGTCCGGGGTTTGTCCCATCAACTTTTGTGGGGGAAACCCAGAAAGTTACTTAGCCGCAAGGATTATGAAGCATCTTAGAGTTGGGTCCCAGAGGAGAAACAACCCCCAACTTCTGGGGGGTCCTCGACAATGAGGAAAATTCCTCGGGTCTGAACTCTATGTTACACCCACAAGTAACCACCCAAGAAGGAGAAGGATGAATTTTTTCAAGCCATGTAACCCTAGAACCAAGTCATTCCTTTCTAACACCTTCCTCCCAATCCTCTGGACTAGAGGTTGGAACACCGAATCCCTTCTCCTGTAAAAGAACAAAGATGAGGCAAGGTGTCCTCTCGCCCATCATCTTCCAAGATAAAGAACGAGAAGAGGACCTCACATCCCTCCAACAATGTGAGCCCTTCGACCTCCAGGAGTTAAGTTCTTTAGTGCATCATGGCTACAACACCTATAGTTGGTAACCAATTGTTGGCCCCCAAGTACAAGGGTTTGCAACAAGCAGTAAGTATCCTCTTAGGTGAAGAACCTAAGGTATCAATCCGTGCAGGTAGCGCTTATTTATCTTCTTCCTCGAGCAGCACTGAAACAGATAAAAAAAACATACTTGTGCCCCCAACAATTCTAATGTGGTTGTCAACCACACCAGTCTTGACACTTGCCACAAGATATGAGTAGATAATGATATTTAAAGTATTTTTTGCAAATTCAGAATATTTAATAGATGAAAATAATAGTGTATGTCAGGTAAATGTGGAGTGGTTTCTTATGTGAAAAATTGGATCGGAGTTCATAGCTTCACTATTAGAATATCTCATAAATATGGTGGCACATAAAATAAAGCATAGATTTGTGAATTTAGCAATCCAAACACTCATAGCATGTCATACATAGGTTGAGATTAATCCATATATGGAGTATGTCCATAAATCTAAAAGACCAAAATCCATTGCTTCTAATGGCTAATACTCCACCCAAAGTGATAGAAACCCTCATAACACCCCGAGTATTTAGTAAAGACACAGTTCATTGCTTGATGTACTTTGACATACCATTGGGAATATATTCCTCCAACCTTACGCATCAACGAGGACATCAAGATAACCCACTTTTTACCTTTAGTGTGGCAAAACCATCAAAAAAATTCTCCATTTTTTTCACTAGGAATATTTCACTAACAGTGGTATACTCCATCTGATGCACACACTAGGTGTGTGCTTCGACACCAACAGGAAGTGGCTAAGGTTTGCTTTCAGGTGTTCACCGGTGCGGCCTTCTCTTTTGGGAGTGGCGGCGTCGGCTTGTTCAGAGGAGAAGTGGTTTTGTGGCAGGCCTTTCTCTCTCTCGTTTCGTCGCAAAAAAGGGTGGATCTGGGTCGGAGGGGTTCCCGGGATTTCCCAGGCCGTCGAGCCACAATGTCATCAGCATTGATGCGCGGCGGCAACCGACTTCAACGGTCCACAAAACGCACATGGTGCAAAGAGGCTTCTCCTAATCCAGGTTTGTGTGACTTACTTATCTTGTTGCTAGCTTGCTTGTTGCATCATATAGGTTGTTCTAACCGTAAATTGCACATCTAGAGAACATAGTTTATCTGCACCATCCAAATGTGTTAAAAAAAGCTTAAAATTTTGTAGTATCCAACTCAACCACCCCCTCTAGTCGACCGCTTTGATCCTATTGCCTTTTCTGACTAAGTTTACTATTAATAGTTTCTCCATTGTGAGCTACTAGTGCTTCATTTCTATCAACAAATTGAGCAAACGAATGAACAACATTATTGTGCACGCTACAAATACATTCACCGATGTATGATGTATCCGGTTCTATAACGTTTCTTGCTACCAGATCCTTACGGTACTCAATTCCTAATTCTTCCAAACTATCTGAGTTCCCATGAATAAATCCTTCAGCAATCCACATGTCGACAAATGTCATGTCATCAAAAATTATCCTTTTAGGCTTAATAGAGAAGTGTAGAAAGCATTGTTTTAAACAAGGGGACAAGTCCTCATCGCTAAGGTATATTGCATGATTTAGCTCTTCGAGCATTTGAGATAATGACCACATAGTATCAGTCAAGACATTTTCCCAATCACATCGTTCTTTCTTCTTCTAGCATAATAGTCCTCCCATCACTTTTACAGCTAGAGGTAAACCGTCACATTTTGCTATAATTTGCAAACCAATATCCTTTAGCATAATAGTCCTCCCAACCGTGGGTGGCCGGTAATTCTATTGCGGGCGGGGAGCAACATGACTGGTCCACCCCCCCGGTTCCCTTGTGGAAGGCACCGACATCGGCATCGAACTCCAGTAGCTCGCCATAACCACGGCCGCCAGTGTGGCCACCATGGCCGTTGCCATCGTAGGTACCGCGGCCACCACCATGGGCATAACCATCCCTGGCGTAGCCACGACCGGCTCCTGCTTACGCGGAGCCACCGCCCTATTAATCCTATTCATCGCCTCAGTACCCGGCATAATTAGCGCCACCTTGGTATCCATAGTGGCCATTATTGTACCCATGACGATGGGAATGGTAGCCGCCACCGAGGCCACTCCCATAGCGACCGGTGCCTCGGCCGCCATAGCCCGCATAGCCACCATATTGGTTGTCGCTGTGCGCACCATCGCGACCACCAGCACACTCTGTCGCACCAGCCGACGCGACGGGAGCAGCAAGAGGAGGGGCACCCCCTGCCCGTGTCCACCAACATAGTCTGCACCTCGACACACCATGAGTACGGCTGCAAAGGGACGGCGATCGCCTGTCACGGTCGCAGCCCAAACCCTCGACGCAATCCCTCGACAATGAAGACGATAAAATCCTAACGCTTGGCGCGACCGAATAGAAGACTACGCCCGCTGAGCCAAGTCTTGTGCCGCATGACCAATTGACTCATCCCGCAAGCGGTTATCAGGCCGGGCCTGTTGGTGGGCTGCCTCCAGATCGGCCGTCTACCTAACTGAAGCAACTGGTGTAGCGGAAGGAGTGGGAGCGGGCTGGGTAATGCTAGGATGGGCCGCCTGCCAGGGAACGAGCCAGGCCGACTGCCCCATCGAAGAAGTCTGGGAATTAGAAAAACTTATAAGACGCGCCAAAGAAGCCGGAACCGTTAAACCTCACTGGGAGTCCGCCGGAAATTGCCGTCGTGGAAGACGCCGATCGGCTTGGCGTGCCCCGCCATAGCTGCGGGTGACCAGGCCGCCGCACTACCCTGGTTCGGGGTGGATGGGCAGAGCGGTTTTTTAGGCCCGCTCATGGACCAGACCAAAAAAGGCAGGCCCGATAAAAATATAGACCGGTCCGGTCTGTGAAAATGGGCCTAAAATTTGTCAACCCAAATCGAGCTCCCTCTGCTAGGAATCGGAGAAGAGGAGTCGAAGCAGGGGAGGGGAGCGATGAAGACGAAGAAGTAAACTGGGATATTTTCGCTACTCACACAGTGAGTGTTCCATTGATCTTTATGTTCAGTACAGAGTAATAGAAAAACAACTATCTACTCCTAGACTTGACCACTCTCTCTGACGCGGCAGAGAGTATCACTATTCCTACTGCTATGCACGTCTTGTGTCAAGAATTTCTTGGCCAAGACGTGTGAAACGAGCTACCACATGTGCGCCGCACATGGGGCCTTACACGGGGCCATCCTGTGTACCGCTGTACACAGGGGTTGCCGGGACACGGCCCACGGTGCACGCACGAGCACACGGCCAGCAGAGCCTGCACGCACCTAGCGCCCGAAAGGCCGCACACACGCACCAAGGACCAGTCCTGCCAAGGACACGGCCACGCACCACGCACACACAGCACACACCCAGGGTCCCCTCTGCGACTGCAGGCATGCACACGCCCTGGCACGGCAGCGAGCAAGCTCGGGCGCTGCCTGGCGCACTCACGCACGCACGGCGACCTGCTCGGCAAGAGCACGCATGCACGGCAACCTCTTGCGCCTTCGCAGCACACGCACAGCTCGCACTCACACAGTCACACGCACAGGCTCACGAGCCGGTCGGTCCCGACCGAGCTGATGCATGACCGGTCCGGTTCACAAAACTTGGCTCGTTCGGCTGGTCGGTCCCGACCGAGCTGATGCATGACCGGTCCGGTTCACAAAACTTGGCCCGTTCGGCTGGTCGGTCCCCACCGAGCTGATGCATGACCGGTCCGGTTCACAAAACTTGGCTCGTTCGGCTGGTCGGTCCCGACCGAGCTGATGCATGACCGGTCCGGTTCACAAAACTTGGCCCGTTCGGCTGGTCGGTCCCGACCGAGCTGATGCATGACCGGTCCGGTTCACAAAACTTGGCCCGTTCGGCTGGTCGGTCCCCACCGAGCTGATGCATGACCGGTCCGGTTCACAAAACTTGGCTCGTTCGGCTGGTCGGTCCGGTCTGATCCGGCTCGCCCACGGCCGGTCCAAATGGCAGCTCGGTCCGGGACCAGACCGGACCGGACCGGGTCCACCCTGGTCTATTGGAACTAATCTTGTTATTACTATTCTCTACTATTAAAGGGGCACTTGGTAGCTCCTTTCTCGGGTTTTTTTCGTCATCCTTCCACCTTCCTCCGGTTTTTTTCGTCCCCCCTACCATCATCTTATATTTAGTAATGTATTTATGTAAAATAATCAATCAAGAATAATTTCTAATGAATCATTAAAACCAAATCTAAATTAATTAGCCTTACCATAAATCGCTCAATCACATTAATCCTTCTCAATATTTTCTCACGATCCAGATCTAAACCTTCCTCTCCCTCCCTACCGCCCCTCTCATGGCGTGCCCTACCGCCGCCGCAACCTCCCCTCCACAGCAAAGCCATGGCGTCCGCACTGGGCTTCCTCGTCCGCACCAAGAACCGGTGAGTTTTTCTTACCCACTTCCATCTCGCCCTTTCTCTATCACATTCCCATCTTTGGAACTGGCGGCTTGCCATCCATGGTGCGTTAATGGCTGAGACAGCGTCCAAATGGCGCTCGATGCCCGAGCCGCCATCCTCAGTCTCCAAGATTCGTCATCCACTGACGTCCTCCTCAATTTCAAGCTCCTCCGCATTGCGGCACTCTCCATTGTCTCTCTCGTGTGGCGGCAGTCGTAGATTGACGGCAGCGGTGGCGGCGATCCAGGTATGTTCAGGTATGTTCTTCTCTCATCTCTTACCACGCTCTCTCTGGTCCGCAACGGCGCTGGGAGGTGGCACGCATGGCAGCGACTACTTAGCGAGGAGCGGCGACCGGTGTGTGCCTGAGGCCTGAGCCGACCGTGCTCCTGCTATACATCTACGTACATGTATATTGCTTGTCTGTTTTCAGCTGGGACTCAAGCCTTTGGCAATCTGACGTACGTGGTCCTTGTAATCTACTACTACAACCTAGAGGAAATAATAAAGCAAGAAAGAAACCAAGGTTAGTCTAGCAGCAATCCAATTGTGTGTGCGTGTATTCCTGTGGAGGCATCTATTGTTGGGTGTTTCCAACCGGAGCAATATTAACTCATGTCTGGATACGCTGATGCAACTTTTGATAAAAGTCCTTCTGGCAAGATGCAGAACAACCTCGATTTCTTTCCGAGCTAGCATGTATGGTAATACACGGCGATATTTGCACGTACACAACAACGCATTCAAAATTAATCTCGCAATCATTTCTTGATGACAACTACGAGAGGTATTCCCATTCTTCTTGTTTGTTTTTATATATTTTGTGCTTATTTAATTTGTTTTATCTTGTTTTCACTTCATTAATCTGAACTACTTTCTAAGTCATGTTAAACATGAGTATAAATAACGTCCTTATAGAGACCTTTGTGAGTTAAGTACAGTAATTTGGTGCCATATATATACTATGACTCTGCTAGCTAAGGTTTATCCTAAATTTTCATTTACTTCAACGAATTAAATTTGAGTTGTAAGTTTTGTTCTTAGTGGTTAATATGTGTGAGGGCTGCTTCTCAAGAAGCATATCTCTTGTTATATTGCATTACTTCGTCCCTTTCTGTTTGAGATAACTAAAAATGATTTCCTTGGTCGGTGAAATGTTTTACCCAGAAATATCACTTAAATGTAGCTTCAGTTCAAAAGTTTGCATTATATACATATTTCCACTCCATGCAGATGATGCATTTTATATCACTCACTGTACTGTTTAGGGGAACATATCCTTCTATTCATGGCATGCATTTTGGTCTGCCGGAGTTTAGTTAGTTCGTGTTGAGTCGTTAATTCTTCAGTGATAATGAGCTATTCATGGATCGAGCAACGGACTGGATTTGCTTTGTCCCGAGATCATGGATACTTTTTTTTGACATGAAATCATGGATACTTGAATGCCCTTTATTAATCATATACCGCTTCTGATTGTTTTCGTATGTTTATACCTCTTCTAAGAGCAATTCCAAGAAATCCTACAAAAATCCTCCCGTAAAAGTCGTTTTACCGCATGACAATATAATTTAGGGAAAATTTTCTAACACCTACTTTTTTCAGTTTCCGCAAAACTTCTTCCCGTTTTTTTCATATTTTCCATTAGAAGGTGTTGGGGCCCACAAGTCAATGGCACTATGTGTCAACGGCGGCCGGAGCAGTGAGGCAGCGGTGCTCGGCCTCGCGGTAGCAGCATGACCTGGCGGTGAGAGGGCTCGTGGAGCAGGCTAGGCAGAGCGGTCTTCCGAGGCAGGGTTACGCGACGGTGTGGCGCAGCGGAGGAGGCCGACCTCGCGACAGGATGGTAGCGCGATTAAGGCGGCCCGCCGCTGGCCAGTTGGCCGCTTCCACCGTGCCACTGCTGGCCTCGTGGCAACCAGCCTTGCGGGGCATGCCAGGAAGGGTTGTGCGATGGAGCGGTCTTCCAAGGCAGGGCTGTGTGGCGGTGCGACACGGCGGTGGCGGCCGACCTCACGGCAGGGGCGGTGGCGCGGCACAAGCGACGTGCTGCTAGCCTCGAGGCAGGAGCGGTGGCGGTGGCCTGCCTCGTGGTAGGGGCCACGGCGCGGTGGAGGTGGCCGGCCTTGTGGCTGCGGCAGCTGGCCTCGTGGCAGGGGCGGCAGTGGGGCGGAGGCGGTCGGGCTCGTGGCAGAGGCAAATTGGTACATAAATTGTGTCTTCAATAAATTGTGTCTGTCTGTCCCTTTGGTTTTCTTTTTGCTTAGGGAGTTCGTACAGTTTATTTTGAGGGAATGAGATTCTTCAATTAGATGAGAAAGAGCACTCTAATTAATTGGATCCGAAGTTTCGTGTGATGATCGTTGCTCGTGCAGACTACATTGGCACCAACCATAGGTGGACATGAGTAAGGCTCCTTGACCTATATGATCCATGGTTGGGCAGTTTGCCTCATCATAGTGCTTCATGTACTTAGTCTGAGATGATTAAGATCCTTAATTGCTTTATTTAACTTGCATTGGTTTATTTTTGCAGCATCTCCTGCAATACATGAGCTAACAACTTAGCGGTGTTGATCTTCTAAACTTGAAGTTACAACTGCTTAACCCCATAATAATTTAGTTTGGAAATACAATGAACATAAATGATGGGGGCATCCTTGGTAAATCAGCCCGGAGCAGCCTAGAAAAATTTGAGAGTAGTAGTGACAGTAGCAGCAGCATGCCTGATACAAGACACCACAATAGTGATTGGAGCATTAAAGCCCCTTCTCATTGGGGATGCTTGTGAGATGATCATTCTTAAGCATAAAAAGGCATCCATGTGCTATCTGTCATTTTTAATGCAGTGCACAATAAAAGAGTTTTATATTTTTGTACCACCTTTCCTACTTTTTGTGCAACTCTGATAGTATACATCGTCGAATTTCATTCTTTACTGAAATACATTGAAGAAGGAGTTTTTTTCATGGTTATCTTTTCTTTACATATGACATTTGACATGTTTATACATGCAACTGATATAAATTGGCCATAATCCATGGTGTATCAATTAAATTTTTCGTTAACCCCCTGGTTTGCTATCTCTCTACAATGTGTGAGAGTAACCGACAGTTATCTCATTGACTGAGGAAACTAGGAATATAGCCTTGAGTTATGCATCAACGTGTATAATTGTCAAACATTTGATCAAGCAGCACAAACTGGCCCTCTACACTCAAAATCAGTTGTTTTACCCAACTGAGTTCCCAAATCCAACACAAGAATTTCTTTATGTCATCCGTAGTAGATTTTTCTTTCTTCCATAAAATATATGTTGTGAAATTGAGCTTATTTTGGAGCATATCTTTAACAATTTAGTGAGCGTGTATCGTGTGCATTCCATGTATCTCTTGCATGTAGAAATTAATGTTTGTGGTGAACATGCGAATAATAAATGCCTTGATGAAGTTGGATGAAATTAAATCAGACTGCTTGTAGGATCCAATGAAATGAACGTGGAACTTCAGTTGTCAAGTTCGATACTTCTATGAGCTTACTTTCATTTATTTTTCCTTCAAATTAGTACGTACCTTCAATAATTATTGACGCTTTTGAAGCATAAGCAGTTGAATAACCGTGATAAAGTACTGAGTGTTACTAATTGAATATATTTACTTTTTAGGCCCTCTAGAGACGGTCAAACTATATCTTGGAGCATATAATGGTCTAATAGTGATTTAGCAAAAGAAAATGCATGAGTCGTGGAAGGACCCTGCAATTCTTAAGTCCCCCCCCCCCCCCCCCCCCCCCCCCCCGCCCCCTCCCTTCCAAATTGTGATGCCAACATGTTTTTATGTTATCGTGCTTTTGCAAGAATTCATCGACAAAGGTCCTAAGAGGTTGTTAAAAGAGGTAAAAAATTCACCGAGTTTTATACAACAATACAAGTATATATATGTAACTGGAAACTTTTTTGTGAGGCCCGTGGCAACGCACGGGCGTTCTCCTAGTAAGTGCGTAGGATTAGATCATGTTTAGTTTGTTACATGGTGTCGTAGTCATGTAGAATTGTACTCCATCCATCCCTTTATGTAAGGTGTATTATTTTCAGCACGGTAACCAAGGCTTATAATTGTACACATGTTATGGCAAAACTAACCTTGGCTGAATCATTGATTAGCAGCAACTAAATAATTTAGGCTAGGAAAGTAAGAGATACACGCAATCAGGAGAGAGATACTTTCCTTTTTCTCTTTACAAGAGAGATGCATGCAATCACGGGAGATATACTTTCCTTTTTTTGAAGGGCTAATGACGGAATTATGAGGAATTAGAAGAAATGCTCCTTACATTGTGGAATTTTATCAAAAAACAAATACAACTTATATAAAGGAACGGAGGGAGTATTAGTCAGCTAGGTTCAAAGTTAATTGCATGTGTTGTATCATCACGTGGGCGGATGAGCAGTTGGAGAAGCACAGAGATAGAGTGCGGCGGCAACGGCGCGAGCACATCTGGAA
The DNA here is from genome assembly GCA_039707655.1 of Elymus sibiricus. Taxonomy (NCBI): domain Eukaryota; kingdom Viridiplantae; phylum Streptophyta; class Magnoliopsida; order Poales; family Poaceae; genus Elymus; species Elymus sibiricus. Next base: position 13,053,868 of record CM077673.1, on the reverse strand, counting down.
GTCAGTAGCCGAGTGCAAGCACATGTGTTTGTTAGTGAGCCAGGAGCAGCACCGTGCACCAGTGAAGATGCGGCCTGGACGTGCAAGTCAGTAGTTGACTAGGAGTTTGTTAGTACTGCCCGGCTACATGCCTGCTATTCTAGCTGGGTTGGAAGGCCGTTGCTGCACAAGCTAGGACGTGTGCGTACGTGTAGTTAGTGGAGAGCAAAAAAACGGATCAAGCCGTTGTGTTTGGCTTGGCCGGTGTGTGTGCATGCTAGGTAGTAGTGGTTAGTGGGTGCGTGATAGCCGTGTGAGTTTGGCTATTAAAGCCCATATATTTGCATTGTGTGCTAATGTGAGAAGGAATACAGAAACAGTTTTGCTAAAGCACATCTATATGTGTCATAAGTATTGCACATCTAATTCCTATGTCATTGATTGTGTGGGTATTTCTTTTTTGCTTTTTCTTTTCCTTTCCTTTCCATGCTTGATTGTGTCACTTAGATGTGCAAGAACTATGATACATCTAGATGTGCCATAGACAAACCCAGACAGAAAATGGCACAAGTTGTGTGTGTGCCAAAAAAAGCTGTGTGCTCTTCTTCTACCTCTTGTGTTCTTTCCTGGGCATCCCCAAAATGGTCCACTCGGATTCCAGGACATCAGCCAAGCAGACGGACACACGGGGCACCGGTGGAAGTGGACCCTTCCCTAGCTGGCAATCAGGGGACGAACAACGACCTGCGACCCAACGCACGGCGGGCGGCCGTCGCTCCCGGGAAGCCGACCCGGATTGTCGCCCAGGAACAACCCCATGCTCGATATCCTCTCCTCGGTGTAGCCGCACCACAAGGCCATGCAGACGCGGAGAGAGGGCATCGTCAAGACCAGGGGAGATGAGACAAGTGGCGACGCCAGCGATAATGCAGCGACCGTCGCGTCACAAATGAGACAGTCGTTGTTGCTAGCCCCATCGGCGAGGCACCAGAAGCGCCCTCGCATCGCCCCCCCGGAAGACGCGGCCATTGTCACCACGCGCCCTCTCAGCCTCAAAATTAATTAATAATCATTTCTGTTGAATTATCGAGCACGTTTCTTTTTTAAAGAATTATCGAGCACGTGAGTTGTGCAATGATGGCATTGAACAGCGCATTAGAACGTTTCTTTCATCACCTGGGCTGCTGGGCACGAAAAGGCCTTCTTGCGTGGCTTCTGTTCCTTTTCCTGTCATTTTCTCGGAAGAAGTTTCCAGGATTGACTAATTAAAATAGTCCTCTGGAGCAAGAAGAAGATAACATTCGCAAACGTGTAAGCTAGGCTATGTGAAACGGTGAGCCTATGCAAGATTTGGATATATTTGAATTCTATTCACAGGGACAAGACAGCTAGAACACCTAAACATGTACTTCTTCAGGTTTGTTTAGAAGATAGGGCGTACGTGTAGCCTCATGATTCAGTTGTCTTTGTAGCAATGGACAAGATGTTCGCTAGCCTCCTAATTATATATATGTCCTATAGTTGGTGAAAGATTTTGTGGGCAGGGTGGTTTAGATATGGTACCGGCATGCAGCTACATGCAGTGTATTGTGGAACAAACGGACAAAAGTTTTTAAGTTTATTAATTCCCTCGGACAAGCACATAATGATCATCCCTGAAGCAACCAAAGCATCAGTTTGTACAACTGCTACACACAAAATAAATATAGAGCACGTCAACGTTGGTACTAGGCTAGCCAGTAATGCTTTTGGCTCATGCCGACGGGGAAGGAACTAAAAAATCTGTACGAATCTGCAACTAGGATTAGGCGGAAAATTAGCTTCAAACCGGCTAATTACCCCATAAAAGTTACCTAGGTTCTGCCCGGCCGTTGGGCCACTTGATAATTTGATATCAAGGGTGAGCTAAGATTGGGCAGCAAAACTAGTTTTCTTGTCTGATAAGCAGATCGCGTGTTTAACTCAAACCAACAAGCACTACTGGACACTGGAACTTTGCCTAGTGCCAGATGTTTGCCGAGTGTATTTCATCCGGAACAAGGCAAACATGACCTTTGCCGAGGTTTTTTTTTGTACTCGGCAAAGAGTTCTTTGCCGAGTTCTTTTTTTTGCACTAGGCAAACACTTTCTTTGCCGACTTCCTTTTTTCTGCACTCAGCAAACACTTATTTCTCCTTTATTATTATTTTTCTCCTTTTTGTTTGCCGAGTGCTGTTTGTTTGCACTCGACAAACTCTTATTTTTCTTTTTTCTTTTCTTTTTCTTCTCCTTTTCTAGTTTCATTTTTACATTATTTGTTTTCTTTTTTCCTTTTTTTTCTATTCTTTTCTATATTATTGATTATTATTATTTTCATTTTCTTTTCTTTCCCCCTCTCTATTTGCTTTTATAGGCATTAAGTGCAAGTTTAAGTCATTTAGTGACTATAATTTAAATTTAAACTGCAAGTGCATGAAAAATTTGTAAAAATTGGGTTGAAAATCATATTTATGTTCTCGAGTCTGTGTTTAGGCCTTATACAATAAAAATGAAGGAATTGCCAACATGAGGGTGCCAAGACTCGACTCCGAACATGTATTTTTTTTGGTTTTTTTAATTCCGAAAAACATGAAACTTAGCATGGTGTCATTATATGACATCTAGATGCTATGGTAAAAATTTGACATGGTTTCACAAATTTTGTGACATACATTGCTTAGAAACCAGACCATATGTGAGAAAGAAACGTGGTTTCAAGAGGAGACGGGTCTGGTTAGAAGGCAATGCGACCGCTGCTTCATCCGTCGGCCTTGAATTTTTTTCTACACTCAATATACACCATTACATGATCCATGTCAAAATTTGGCATTTTTCGGGATCCATTTGCTATATTTAAGTCATTAAATGCATTTCTACGCACATGGTGAATATAATTCAAATTTGAACTGCAGGTGCATGAAAATCTTGGCAAAATTGGGTTGAAAAATAATATTTACGTTCTTGAGTCTATGTTTAGGCCTTATACAAGAAAAGGAAAGGAATTCCCAACATGGGGGTGCCAAGACTCGACCCCGAACATGGATTTTATTGGTATTTTAATTTCAAAAAATTCAAACAAACTCCAAAAAATATGAAACTTGGCATGCTGTTATTATATGACATCTATATGCTGTGGTAAAAAATTGAGAAGGTTTCACAAAAGCTGTCACATACACTTCTTAGAAATCGGACCATCTCCGAGGAAGAAACATGGTTTCGAGAGAGAACGAGTCTAGTTAGAAGGCGATGCAACCGCTACTTCCTCTGTTGGCCTAGAAATTTTTCCTACACTCAAGATACTCCATTACATGATCCATGTCAAAAGTTATCATTTTTGGGGTTTGTTTGCTATATTTAAGCCATTAAGAGCATTTCTACGCAGTTAGTGAATATCATTCAAATTTGAACTGCAGGTGCATGAAAAAGTTGGCAAAATTGCATATTTGTGTTCTGGAGTCTATGTTTAGGCCTTATACATGAAAAACAAAGGAATTTCCTAAGGGTACCAAGACTCGACCTCGAACATGGATTTTGTTAGTTTTTTAATTCAAAAAAATGCAACAGAAGTCCGAAAAACATGAAACCTGGCATGGTGTCATTATATGACATCTATATGCTATGATAAAAAATTGAGAAGGTTTCGCTAAAGTTATGACGTACATTGCTTAGAAACCGGATCATCTCCAAGGAAGAACGTGGTTTCAAGAGGGAACGGGTCTGGTTAGAAGACGATGGGACCACTTCTTCATCCGTCTACCTTGAAAATTTTCCTACACTCAAGACACACCATTACATGATTCGTGTCAAAATTTGGCAATTTTCGGGTTCCGTTTGCTATATTTAAGCTATTAAGTGCATTTGTACAGACTTAGTGAATATAATTTAAATTTGAACTGCAGGTGCGTGCAAAGGTTGGCAAAATTAGGTTGAAAAAGCATATTTGTGTTCTTGAGTCTATGTTTAGGCCTTATACAAGAAAAAGAAATAAATTACAAACATGATGGTGCCAAGACTCGACCCCAAACATCTCAAAATTTTACCACACCATATAGGGTCATAAAATGACACCATGCCAAGTTTTATCCTTTTTAGAGCTCATTTACATATATTTTTAAATCCAAGAGCATTTTGCTCATTTTAATGGCTAGAAATTTATTTAATACATTAAAATTATCGTATTAACCCAGAATAGTCTGAAATTTGAGCATGCACTACTAGGGAAAACCTTATACACAGAATGTTATCAGTAGCGAGTTTATGGGACAGGCGCTACTGCTACTTATCAGTAGCGCACTAATAATCAACGCGCTACTGCTATAAAGTTACCTGTAGCGCGTGCTGTCAAACAAGCGCTACTGGTAACCGGGGCCCAGGTGCCTCTCGTGGTGGAGCATTTGTAGCAGCGTTGGCACAGAACCCGCGCTACAACTAACGATGTAGTTGTAGCGCTTGTTAGGCAGGACGCGCTACTGCTACATTTAGTCCCACCTTATCCACCCGTGCGCCCCCTCTCCCTCACTCTCCCCCTCACACTCTCGTTGCTCTCTGCACCACCGCCGCCGTCGCCAACCGCCGCCGCCCGCACCACCGCCGCCGTCCACCGCCGCCGTCGGCCGCCACAGAGCGAGGTAGCCTACTCCCTCCTCCTCCCTCCTCCTCCCTCCCTCCTCCCTCCCTCCTCCCTCCCTTCTGCCTCCCTCCCTCCCTCCCTAGCTCCCTTCTCTCTCTGTTATTTAGAATGTAAATTAGTTGAATGTAGATTGATGGATGGATTGATTGTGATGAGTAGTTGTGATGTAGGTTATGAACCCTAGTTAATTAGAGTAGTATGAACCCTAGTTAAAAAATGTTGGTTCTTAGAATAATGTAGGTTCTTAGAGTAGTTATTTTAATGTAGGTTATGAACCCTAGTTAATTAGGTGGTATGAATCCTAGTTAAAAAAAACCCTAGTTATTTGAATGTTGGTTCTAGGTATTTGAATGTTGGTTCTAGGTATTTTAGGTGTTTTCGGTGTAGTTAACAGAATTCTAGGTATTTATTTATTTTAGTTAAAGCAATTGTTGCTATTGTATTAGTTAAAGCAATTGTTGGGACATGTCATGTTTTGAACATGTCACATTTTGGACATGTCATATTTTGAGTGGCCTATGTTTTGAGTGGCCTATGTTTTGCCGGAATGTTGATTCGTTTCCGTTCCGGCAAATTTCGGGCGCTCGATATGTCCTGTTTTTAGCAAAGGTCATGCCGATTTTTTTTCATGAAATTTTCAGAACATATCGAGTGCTTGTGATTTTTCAGAACGGGAATTCAATGATATTCCGGCAAAGCATAGGGCATTTTTCTGTCATTTTTTCTGCCGAGTGCGATTACTGCAGCGACGACAGGGGTATGTGCGAAAGACAACCGCACCTAGATGACGGTACATGCTTCTCCCTCACGCTTAACGCGGGCTTCAAAGTGGTTACGGTATGTAATTTCAGTAGCACATGTTTCTTCTTAATTGAGCATGGCTTAAGATTTTTGCTTTAACGTGTAATTTCCATTTTTTATAATTCTACTAGTGCATACCCTGCTATGCAAGACCATATGTCCTTGACAAGCTAGCTTTCGAAGAGATGAACAAGGTGGACACGAAGATAGCTCACCTGAAAACGCAACATGGTTTCGATTTCGAGGTTGAGATCTTCAATAAAGTAGGTTGGACTCATTTTGGAGGTTCAAATTGGGAAAGATTATGCAAGGCATATGGATTTGAGGAGGATATGAAGATAACATTCGATCTTGGCAATTCTGAAGCAGATGGAAACATTTGGCTTGATCCGAACATGATTCCGATTCTGCCTCCGTGTGAGTTTGTTAAACATATTTAATGTAATTTATATTGTTTATTTCAAAATAGTTGACAACTTATTTCCATTGACAACTTATTTTCATTCTTTAAAAAATGTATGGAAGATGGTAGACAGAACCTACTACTACAATGATGAAGCAGAATTAACTTATAAGGAGAAAGTTCATCTTATCGCATTTATTAATGATCTTGAGAATTACAATAGCTATTATCAAACTCCTCCACATTATGGTCAATACGTGCCACTAGTGCACGTGGTGAACTACGGTAACATGCATGGAGATTGCATGGTAAGATTTTCTACTATTACGACATCCGTGCATCTTTTGCATAAATTCTTCTAAAACTAAACTACATTGCTAACTACAAAGTTATTACTATGTTTTTCAACAGAAAATCCCGAAGGATTGTGTGCCTTATCTGATGTTTCCGAGAGGTCGCGTTGATGTTATGAGCTTACGGCCAGCACGGCCAGGTCAGACTACGCATCACTCATGTCCATACCGGATTTCTAAAACCGATGAAGACATGACAATCAAAGATTGGAAAAAAATGTATGGTCAATCGTAGAGAGCTATTTGGAAGCAACATTGTGCGTAGGCCAAGAATTGGAGACAGGATGATCTCCATTCTCCATAATGGAGAGTCAGGGCCTATCTTGTTTTATGATATTTTGCCTAAGAGAGGGTAGAGTAGGTCCTATGAGAGAGGAGTAGGTCCTAGGTACAATGTGTTATTATGTGCTACAATGTGTTAGAGTTGATGATTATTAGCTATAGTGTTGTTGGTGATGATATGATGCAAGAGTTTTTATATTAATATGATGATGATGATGTCGATCATGATTATCATGATGATTTGTTATTATGATCATGATTAGTTATTATATCATTGGGGGAAGGAAAGCGGATTAGATTCATGTGGATGGATCAAAAGTGACCAAAAGTTGAATTAGTAGGATCGTCGTCCTACTAATTCAACTTTTGATCACTTTTGATTCATTTGGATGAATAAAATCCATGTTTCTTCCTCACAATGATATAATAATTCATCATGAACATAATGATATAACAACCTCTTAATTGGTACTGTATCAAAATTTGTATAACGGCGTATAAATACACTAAAAATTAAAAATAATGAAAAACAGATTACTAGTAGCGCGGGTTTGCAAGAACGCTACTAATAGTTGTCTTATCAGTAGCGCTGGTATGATACACGCTACAGCTATATGTCTTAGCAGTAGCGCGTCTTACACGCGCTACTGGTAAGTAATAGCTGTAGCGCCTTACTAGTAGCGCCGCCACCCGCGCTACTAGTAGGCACTAAACCCGCACTACTACTAGGCTTTTCCCTAGTAGTGATGGCACCTTTAATGGTGTATATTCAACATAGAAAAAGTTTAAAGAGAAAATGATGTAAAAAAATTGAGTTCTCTGTCGAAGCTGACGGTTTCCGTTAGGAATCATGATACTTCGCGAGAGAGTGTTCAGTTTGTACACGAAGTGTATCAAGTTTTTCCCGTAAGTCTCTCGAAATTTTACCGCTCCCTATAGGGGTCATATAATGACACCTTGGCAAGTTTCATCCTTTTAAGACCTCATTTAAATATATTTTAGATCCAAGACCATTTGACTCATTTTAATGGCTAGAAATTCATATAATACTTTCAAATTATCATATTAATCCAGAATAGTCTCAAATTTGAGCATGACACTTTTAATGGTGTATATTCAACATAGAAAAAGTTTAAAGGGGAAATGATGTAAAAAAATTGAGTTCTCTGTCGAAGCAGACGGTTTCCATTAGAAACCCTAATAGTTCGCGAGGGAGTGTTCAGTTTGTGCACGAAATGCATCAAGTTTTCCACACCCTATAGGGGTCATATAATGACACCATGCCAAGTTTCATTCTTTGCAGACCTCATTTAAATATATTTTTAAATCCAAGAGCATTTTGCTCATTTTAATGGATAGAAATTCATTTAATACTTTAAATTATCATATTAACACAAAATAGTCTTAAATTTGAGCATGTCATTTCTAATGGTGTATATTCAACATAGAAAAAGTTTAATGGGAAATCATGTAAAAAAATTGAGTTCTGTGTCAACGTCGACGGGTTCCCTTTGAAACCCTGATACTTTGTGAGACACTGTTCAGTTTGTACACGAAGTGCATCAATTTTTTCTCGTAACTGTCTCAAAATTATACCCCACCCTATAGGGGTCTTATGATGATACCATGCCAAGTTTCATCCTTTCCAGACCTCATTTGCATCTTCTGTTTAATCTAAAAGCATTTAGCTCATTTTAATAGCTAGAAATTCATTTAATGCCTTAAAAATAAGAAACCAACCCAAAAATGGCAATAGTTTCACATAACTGTAATTATGATGTAACTTCAACCCCACTAAAAATGGGAACAAAAATGTACCTTGAAAACAACCAAACACGAGGATCACATAAAACTTGGGAAAAAAATAGTTGCGGGTAGCAAGAAAAACTTGCCACTCGTGGGACTAAACTATGGCGGGCACTTTTTGTTGGCTGCCACTGCTAACCTGTTAGCTGATACTTGCCCGTTCCCTGTCAGGACCAGTTTTTCAATAAAATATTTATCGAAAAATCGTCCTTAATGCCGGACCAGTACAGAAAATAATTCATACTGGCAGACAATCCTTGATACAGAAATCCAGTAGTACTAAATATTATACAAGGTTGAGCTAAGGTTGCTCAACAATTATTTACAAGCTCGCCAATATTTTACACATAGGCGGATATATCACCGTGGTAATGGGGGTAGTACTACTGACTCGCAATAATAGTGGGTGGTGGGTATGTCACAGTGAAGTGGGTGACATGACTCTAATATCTTACAACTCGTCAAGCGTCAGAGTGAGGCTCGACGATTTTATTTGGGTAGCGGAAGCGGTTATAATACAAACGATAGACTCCACGATCGCAAGGAAGGGACTCCTCTAGGCGTCGGACTCGCTATCGTACTCTTCATCCATAAGATCGCCTTCGTCAACATCTGGCCAAATCAACAAGCCAGGTGAGTACTTTAAATGTACTCGCAAGACAGTTTGGACATAAGATATAACAAATGCAAACATGATGCACTTAATCAGGTTAGATTAAAAGACATACAAAAATCATTAATTGCACAGCAAGATTAAGTATATGGAAAGTCGGGCCGTAGTCCTCCCGAAATTCCAAGAATATAAAAGAAGGTCGATCGGGTGTCTGAAGCGACGCCTCGAAAGGTAAAATAAAATAAACATGCCTCAGTCGGGCGTCAGGGCGACACCACATAAAGGGCTTATACTGAAATTAAATAACAGGCGTGCCACAGTCGGACGTCTGGGCGACATCGCATAAAGGGCTTATAATGGAAGTAAATAACACGAATGCCACAGTCGGACGTCTGAGCGACATCGCATAAAGGGCTTATAGTGAAAGTAAATGGCGTGAATGCCACAGTCGGACGTCTGAGCGACATCACATAAAGGGCTTATATTTCAACATTCACATACGAGCATCCGGGAGGTAGGACCATCCCAAGGAATACTCGGGCATCACATCAATAATCAGGTTAGTCCATTCATAGAAGTAATATTCGACCAAGATTATTTATGCCATTAATCATATTAATTCTCCAGAGACTGACACTGAGACCGACACTTGACATGTCTACCAACGTCCTTGACCGTGGACACGGCTACTCGAATAGTTTTGACTCTGCAGAGGTTGTGCTCTTTACCCACAGTCAACGGGTTTCCGTAGTCATGACTGACTAGTTCCGTCTACGGTATTTTAGAAGAAAACCAACATAACCAGTACACACCCATTTCACTTCACGATGCCCGGTATCACCCAAGGCAACGTTCAAGAAAAAGTATAAGATGGGGAGGCCGACGCCTCGAATAGCATGGGATCAAATTTATACCGCGCCCTACTAAGGGGTGCCCTCCTCTCGGCCCCAGCCGGAAACACCCATGCCCCCTGACTGGATGACGGGCTTTATTCCAGGGCCATGGAACCCTCATCACGGCCCCTCTATTTGGTGTGTACATGGAAAGAGGTTTGCAACTTACTAAACCGTATTCCTTGCAGAAAACATGTGGCAGCACGAAAATAAGGTGGACGGAAACAAGACTCGATCTATGTCAACACTGGAGTTAAACAGTTTTTAGGTAATACTGGCATGCTCCAACATCACATGCACGCAACCTCTCGTGTCACCACAGGACTAGGTTGGCCAATCACTTCATGATCTTACCAAATTTTTAGCTCACAAGCCAATCATCATGCATGCAATATAACGTTCATCATATGCTTTATATTAACATGCCATAAGACTCATATCAAGCAAACATGAAAAACACTCATCATATCAAAGGTTCAAACATGCTTGCCTGGGTCAACGTAGTTGGAATCTAGCTCGGCGAAGTTGACGTCAGTGTCTCCTCCTTCGGTATCTATGCCACACAATTATCGAATACTACGTAAATACCGAGCGCGTATAAAAGTTGCCGCAAAATATTTTTGAATAAATACCATAAAAAACTAGACAGAAAAATAAAGTTTTCAGAAAAAGAATCAACTCCAAATCATTTTTTGTTTAAAAGTTATAAAGGAAATGAAGCCAGGGACTTATCTGTGAATAACAGAAAGTTACCCAGGGGCTAGACAGAGAAAACAGAAAAAGTTTTAGAGACAATGCGCAAACCAGAGAGAAAAACGCCTTTGGCTGGAATACGCTTTCAGAAAACGGTTCAGAAAAAGAAAGAACCCTGACAGTGGGCCACCCCTGTCAGGTTTGAAAAGGGACGCCGGCGACAGAGCGCTCGCGGCGATCGCCGGCGATGATCGGCTGCAATCCAGAGAGGGGCAAGGGTCTAGATGCACTCACGAGGTCCTTCTGTGCAGGTGGGTGGTGGAAGTGGTTGTCAGCGAGCACCACGTCGACGGCTACCTCCTCTCCGACGGACGGCGGCATCGGGCGCAGGTGGATCTCACCGGAGGGGGCTGCCACCACCAAATTGAAGCGCGGGTCAGAGGGTTGCTCGCTAAGTTTGGGGTGAGCTCGCCCACTTACCAGGGTGAATTTAGGCGGAGCCCGAAGCGGATCGGGGCAACCGGAGACGGGGAAGAAAGCCTCCCCGAGGACCTCTGCGGGGCTAGGCGTGGCTCTGAGGTGAAGTGGGGTGGTGCTGGTTGCTGGGTGGCATCGGGGGCCTCCTATTTAGGCGGGCGAGGCGGTTGCCGTGACGGAGTAAACTCCGGTGCGGATCACGGTGAGCTGAGGGGTTTGCAGGAGCTTACGGTGGCGAGGACGGTTACAGCGATCATCCAACGTTCCATTTTGCTGCTAATCGAGGTCATCTACGCAGGGTTGCCGCAGCTCGAGGGAACGACGATTCACGGGCGCGGCGGCTGCAGAGAGCGCGCTAGCTCTGCGCTGCTCAGGCCATGGCGACGGTACCGCAGCGTGCGCAGGGTGGGGGACGGGCACGCGTTGGCTCCAGAGAGCTTGGGCAGCACTGGGCGGCGCCGTTCTGCAGACTTGGCCCCTGGCGGCCGCAACGGGTGTCTCTGCTGCCGCGGGAGAGGTCGGGGCCGGCGTGCCAGCTCACCCCCGACGCCCACAACCGGCCAAGCGACCGTGCGGCGCCCTGGATAGGCCTGACCCACAGTGAGCAAGGCTCCACTGTAGGCACTGCTGAGATTGACACTGAGCCTGACAGTTTCTGAAATTTTACAGAAACAGTGCACGCCACCTGTTCGACCGAATGCTAGGGAGACCAAAACAATTTTCCTGGGGCTGAAACTTGGAGGGGTTATCCACTGGGGCTTCTAGAGGTTCTCTGATTTTTCTCACAATTTTTGAAGTAGGGGAGGAAGGGTATCCAGCAAGAAATTCATTTCAGGTCCAGTTTTCATTTGAATGTAGTTTGAAAATTTTGAACTGGAGACCAGTAGGTTTTTGCACAAATGGGTTGTGGGTACTAAGGTGTACTAGGGCTAATTTATTTGGGGTGAAAAACTCAAGGAATCAGGTACTTCCTTTGTAAATCTTAATATCCCAAAATAAAAGACAGAAATTGGTTTTGTAATATCTTATGGAGAAAAATATATTTTCTGGTTGGGTCCTTTGAGAATAAGTTTGGTTGCAACCTTGGGTCAGAGAGAGAAACTTTAGAGAAGAGGATTTTGAAATGTTGAGCAAGCCTAGAGGGAATATGGTTCTCAAGATAGGGTTTTTAGAAATAATTCCTCCAAGGATATTATCACATAAAATAATGAGTGTGCCAAGAAAACCTTTGTTAGACAAGAAACCCAACTGAAATAGTAGAAAACCAGAACCAAGATTCATAAAAAGTTTTGTAAGAATTTTCATCCTTTGAGTTGAAAAGAGAAGTCAAGTCAAAAGTTTTAAATATCTCATCTCAAAGAATAAAAATATTGTCAAATAAAAATTAAAAGTTTTTGGGGTGTGACATTCCCCCCACCCCGGCCCCCCAAATCTAAAATCAAGTTCTTATTCTTCCCCTAATATCCCCGAAATACTGGTGTCACCGTTACCGCCCGTGCGCCGCACCGCCGTTGCTGCGCGTGCACCGCTGGCCATTCCCGTCATCGCGACCGTGCAGCTCCCGTCGTCACGCCCAGGTTTGCTTCACCTCCTAGCTATCTCGGTAGCTTCGTCCTACCGGTAGTTAGCTTCAATTTGCTTCATCTCCTACAGTTAGTTTCGTTACTCGCGCGACCCCCTTCAATATGCTTAGGAATAAAGTGAATTTTGTTACCTGTGCGGCCCGCTTCGATTTATCAAATCTGGTTAATTAGTTTGTTGTTTAGTTCGTCTAGCAAAGTACGTAGTTGCTAATACATAGGTATAGTGCAGATAAATGATTGTGCTAATTGGTGCCCAAGAGAAATCACTGCCTAGTACATTCTACATTGCATACTCACATTTTCTTTTCTAGATATGCTAGCTTGGCAAGGGTTTTATATGGATAGAATTCCTTAATTGGCCCTTTTGAATAAATAGCGCAGGTATTTGTCGGGGCCGGATTTACGGGACACGTACAGAATCCCGTAAATAACCCCTCGTGTCAGCACCAGCCCCAAGATCATTGTTTACTGGTGGACACATCCTTGTTACAGATTACCAAGCAATTATAGGAATTTGATACAAGACCATAAAGGTCTAATGAGTACAACAATGATTTCTAACAGCGGATGACGGAAGTGGCTCGGGGATCTCCAACTCTGATGGGGTTCCATACCACAGGAAGGCTGACCGGGATAATTCCTATCTTGTGTGGCTGCTACCTCAGGTTCGCCAGGGCGTCATGGTAGTACTTCTCTCCGAAACCATGACTTGACCAAGTTAATAGCCAGGGACAAGCCAGTGAGTACATTGAATGTACTCGCAAACATCATGACAAAAGATATAATAAAAGCAGACTGAGTGCAAATAATAAAGTTCTCATACAGGTTAAAACACCATTATGACATAGCAAGAGTCAGACAAGAAATTTAAGCAAGGTTAACTACTTCCTTTAACGTTCCCATCATAAAACATAACGTCAATTGTTCCAAACATATAAATAAGAAGACAGTAGTATGCAATTAGATAAGAACGTTAAACTCATAAAGAAAATAAAGGTTAGCCAAACATTATCAACAAGGCATGAGTGATCATATTATTATACAAAAATATAAATCGGGTTTCAGGAGGTAGAACCGTCCAGAAAGAACCCAAGTGAAAAATTATAAAAGAATGCCACAGTCCGGTGTCTGATGGGACGCCTCATAAAGGGCTTTAATCCAAATAAAACCAAGGCAAGGTGGGTTCTAGGAGGTAGGACCTTCCCGATAATCCTAAAGAAATGTCAATCGAGTGTCTGAAGCGACACCTCGAAAGGTCTTGAAAATAAATACCACAGTCGGGTGTCTGATGCGACGCCTCTTAAAGGGCTTATATAAGAAAAGTAAAACAAGTATTAGGCAGGGTAAAACAAGAATCTAGGATCTAGAACCTTCCTAGAAGATACCCAAACAACACATATAGGAGAAGGGGTTATTCCGTAACAATATTAGTAATAATATCATGATAGCATCAATAGCAATATCAATAGTCATCAAGTGATTCATGACCCATTTAATTATTTCCTCCGAAGACAGACACTAAGACCGACACTTGACCCTTTCCAAACTGTAGTCCTTAATCGGGGACACGGCTATTCGAATAGGTTAAACTCTGCAGAGGTTGTACTCTTTACCCACAAGTAAAGGATTTCTTTCGCCAACACCGAAGCGTTTAACGAGAGATTTCCGATTATAGTATTTGGGTTGCAAACACACCTAACCAACACATACCAGTTTTTAATTCCCCGGCCAGGTATCACCCAATGCCTCGGACAAGTAAAACCTTAAGCCGGGGAGGTCACAACCTCGATTAGCATGAGCAGACGATCGTATTTATATTGCGCGCAACTAGGGGTGCCCCCCTCTTCGGTCACAACTGGAAACGCTCATGCCCCCTCTGACCAAGTGGCAGGCATTACCAACTGATCTGTTGATACCTCCACGTTGGCCCCTCTGTATGGTATGTGCGGGAAAAGGATTAATAACTTACTGTACCATACCCCCCTTACGGAGGGACGTGTGGTAGCACGAAATGAGTTTGGGGTAACGGTACAAGACTCGATCTACGGTCGACTCAAGAGGATTATGTTATCTGCAGGGGTTAGCACGATATATTCTTTTTCAACAGTAGTACCAAAACAGGGTCACAACCCGGCATGTCCCAACATGCGAACCTCAATTCATTCACGTCACAACGTGATCCTTGCTTCTCGGTCACTTTTGCTAGTTACAGTTTTCTTTCCTGCAGGTCAGTAGTACCAAAACAGGGTCACAACCCGGCATGTCCCGACATGCCAACCTCAATTCATTCACGTCACAACATGATCCCTGGTTCTCGGTCACTTTTGCAAGTGACAGTTTCCTTTCCTGCAGGTTAGCCAGAACAAGTATAGGCATGTATAGCACGAGGCAATGAACACAATAATATATTCCCCATGCTTAATTAAAAATCAGAATGATAAGCAAGCAACCAAACAAACATGCCCTAGTCATCGATTTGCGCTTTCAATACAAACATAAACCTTTTCAAAAGTACTAGCAAGTAGACAACCAAGCAGTCATTATATCAATGCTTCATGGATGCTTGCCTTAATCACATAGGAAGGTTGGGGATTGTCACGACTCCATTCTTCCGCCAGCGTAGACTCATGTTCTTGCAACAAGGGTACTCCTTATTTGCTAAACGGAACTGTTGAAATTCTCACAACTGCCAAAGGTTTCAGTTGCGATTGGTGTCATACTCGTAGCGTACGTAACTCTCTCGGGAAAAAGACGAGTCAGGGGATATTTCTAGCAAATGTTTATTTTTCCAAAACTTTGTATCCAAATTTTGGGGTGTTACAGTATTCAAAATACCTCCATGTTTAACCTTTACATAACAACTACTCCCTCCGTGCCAAATTACTTGTCTTAGAATTGTCTAGATATGGATGTACGTACATCCGTATCTAGACAAATCTAAGACAAGTAATTTGGATGTCGAGGATGAGCATGTCTTCAAAATTTGCAGGGATTCAAAAATGAGTGCCAACGTTTTAGCGAAACGTTGATTAATTTTCGTTTTGCCAAATTTCTGGCACTCAATATGTTTAATTTTTTCGCAAATGTCATGCCATTTTTTTCCGTCGATTATTAACCTTTTATGTTTATTTGTCAATATAAACGCAACAAATGGGGTGCCCCAACTGTTTTGACACGCGGGGTTTGTGCGACGATATTGGATTGGACAACAATTGCTTCTCCCTCATGCTTCAGGAGCACTTGAAATTTATGACGTTAAGTTTTATGAATTATTGCACATATTTCCTTCTTAAGAATGTCTTAAGGTTTTTGCTTAACAAGTATAATTTTTGTCTTCTCTTTAATTTTGCTCAGTGCATCACCTGCTTTGCAAGGTTCCAACTCCTACAGAAGCTGAAAGTCGTCGACATGAATGAGGAGACTAGCACCACTGCCTACCTCGAGACGAAAGAGGGTTTCTATTACAAGTCTATGATCCATAACGAAGAAGGCCGAACCTATTTCGGTTGTCCTAATTGGAGCGCATTTGCCAAAGCTTACAAATTTGAGGCTGGTATGGATCTAAACTTTGATCTTTGCAACTATTCTGACAGCATTCTAGTTCTTCCACCATGTAAGGATTCTTAAACATACTTGTTAATAAAACTTTATATTACTCGAAATAAGGTGTTATTCATAACTAATTAATCTTGCTTACATATAATTGGATAGCTTATTTTCGAGCACCAAGAACAACTAGGAGGATAGTAGACAACACTTATTACACTACTGGCACCGTGCTTACTTGGCAGGAGAAGAGGTGCCTCGTCTCCTTTGTTGATGGTATTGAGTGGCTTGCGGACACTTATAGTGCTGGACAAAATTATGCACCATACGTGCCACTAGTGCACGCCTTGAACAAGACCAACATTCATAACAAATACCTGGTAAGAATTGTATTCAGTTTCATCTTTTTCATACATTCCTCATAAATTAATGAAAGTGCTTACTATGTAATATTGTGTTCTTGAAATAGAAGCTCCCAAGATGTGTTGTGCCTGAGATGATGGATGGACATGGTGATATGACACTTATCTTCCATGATAAGACCAATTTCAGAGACACCTACTCGACTGCAGCCCTACCAGACTAATGCGTCCTAGTTAATGGATGGAGGCGAATACTGAAGGAGTGCAACCTGCAAAATTGGAGCTAGGTGGATCTTTGTGCTCCATCATGGAGGTGCAGGGTTTTTCTATTCTTCACATCCATTCTGAAAGGAGAGGACTAGCTAGTAGTTGTCAATGACCTTTCGAGTCATCGTAGCTTCTGACTGTCGAATGTGTATTAGGCTAAACCTAGTATGTACTGTCTAGGAATGATGAACCTGTTCTATGGTTAAATTATGTGATGTTTAGTCATGATCGATACTAACTAGTGGATAAGGTAGGAAAATGAATGCATGTAACGATGGGTATCAATGCAGTGTATTGCAATTTCTTATTGGTATCAATGTAATATCACAGCATATTGCAATCTCTTATGGGCATCAATGCATTGTGGGCAAAATGCTGCCATGGCAGCATTATTTTTTAATTTACATGGGCGGCGTTTTCAATGGTGGGTGTTTAAAAATGCCCGCCACTGCTAATAGGTTATCATTGACGGGCCCTGCGCCCGTAACTGATGACCTATTAGCAGTGGCGGGCACCCCTGTCAGCACCGCCACCACTGATGGCCTTTTCCCACCCGCCACTAATAGCCTATCCTGCAGTAGTTCCACCGTGTTTATCTTTAAACCGGGTGGAAACTTGTAGAGGATGATCTCGTCGATGAAGTAGGCCGGATATATTGTTGATGGCGCGGCAACCGTTGATTGTGTTATGTGCATCGTACATGCCTGTCGCACGGTCGTGCTGGTTAAAAGTTGGTCTGTTACAACCCCGAGCTGCCTGGCACAGTCGAAGTGCGCGTTACTGCTTGGTTTCCCTTGGGGGAGGGCCGTGAGGCCTTTCGGGCCGTGGGGCCGTCCCCCGAGGAGCCTTAGGTGTGTACAATGGATGGGGAGACGGCTCGTAGGATGTGGACCTACACGGTTCCGGGGCCTTGCTACTTGACTTCTGGGTTCACCGGGTAGCCATACTACCTATGTCGTCGTATGTCCCGACACGACTTTCGGACAGAGAATATGTAACTTGCTGAATTACTGCTGTCTTCAGATAATATAGCCCTTGTTCGAACCTTTTCCTATCTGGGTGTCCCATGTGGAATTTTATGCCAACCAAGGTCCCTGCCGCTACCTGCATGTTCTTAGCCGGCATGCGATTGTGCTCTGGTTCTGAGTTTGCAGCATTCGCCATAGCTTCAGCCATCTGCCTGCTCTTCATGGCTAGGGGACCCTTGACTGCTGACGGTATGGTTCTTCTAGGAGGCTGGCGATCTCCAAATTGCTTCTCGGCCGTCTCCAGGTCGGCCGTTGTGCGTTTCAGGCGCCTCTTTTGTTTAGTGACTTTGGCCAGTGCCGACAAGACTTTTCGCCGAGTGGCATCCTGATCTGGATAGTCCAAATCTTGATTGAGTGCCTTGATTTCTTGATCACTAAATACCACCTCACTGATTTCCAGGAATTCCTCATCCCCGTGAGCCTCCTCGACGAAATTTGCCTCATAGTCGGGGTCATCGAGGTTGTCCTCGGCGTTTCATTCGAAGCTTGGATCCGTTGTGTCCACCATGTAGCACTCCTGGATCGAGGACGTATCCCACGGGTGAAGAGGCACCATGTCTGGTAGGTGGCTATCGGCTAGCTCGGCCCCGTCTTATATAAGATACTGGGGCCACTAGTTACACAACCTAATCGGCTATGTCGGTGGAGGGGATCCTCCACGAATACGGACTCCTTGTCTGGTACGGCAAGTCATCTTCAGCTTTCCTTCCACTGGGTCCATGGGCCGGCATGACTGCCCAGGGCAGAACCGACCTAAGGGGCCCCGAGACGGCCTACTCAGGCCGACACTCGACAAGGTGAGTCACCCCTGGGCCATAGCTCCATCACCAACACATTGAAGTTGATCTTACCTGAGTTGATCTCAGACAGAGAATGCTTTCGCACCTAGGAGGTTGATTTCAGACAACGTCCATATTGCTTATGAGCTTTTCACACTTGTTGCTAAACAAAAGGAGTGGAAAGGAGGGCTATGCAGCGATTAAGGCAGACATGAGCAAAGCGTACGGTATATATGAATGTTGCTTTTTGAGAGAAATGTTGCAGAAGCTCAGGTTTTGCAGTCAGTGGGTACATGTGATCATGAAGTTCGTTACCATGGTGAAATACTAAATAAGTGTCAATTGGGACCCACTGCCCCCCTATTTACTTGTCATTTATGCCGAAGGATTGTCAGCCCTGCTATAGGACGACAAACGAAGGGGAACCATGATTGGAGTGCTTGTATGCCCTAGCGCACCACTAGTGTCACATCTATTCTTTGCGGATGACTCTATGTTGATGATCAAGGCTAGTGCATCTAAAGCTGAATCTTTGAGGGAAATCCTGACCATGTATGAGAACTGCTCCGGCCATTCTATCAACATGTTGAAGGGTGTGATCATCTACTACCTGTCGGTGCTAAAACCGGCAGATCTCGGGTAGGGGGTCCCGAGTTGTAGGTCTAGGAACAATGCTAACAGGGGACGGAAGGAGACGAAGTTTACCCAGGTTCGGGCCCTCTCGAAGAGGTAAAACCCTACGTCTTGCTTTGATTGTATTGATGTGATGGGGCACAGATGACAAGATGATCTACCTTAAGATCGTATGATTGTGTTCTAAACCTTAAGGCTGTAATCATGTCTCTAAAGAATAAACCCCTCGGGTCATATATGCACCGGCGGCGGGGGGGGGGGGGGTACCTAGGTCATACACATGGTCGGTTGTCGATATGTAGACTACGACAAAGTCCTTGAAGTACACGCCAAGTCTTCGGAGGTTTCCATCCTGATCATGCCGAGGTTCATGGCTTCGGTACTCCTTCCTTCTTGATGATCGGCGGGCCATAAGCTCGGCCAGTGGAATGTGGGCCGCATAGGCTAGTACCCCCAAGTCCAGGACACCGTCAGTAGCCCCTGAACTGGTCTTCAGAGCCGAGGACTATAACTTCCTCCTCGGATGGTCATCTTCGGCTTGTGTGTTCGGCTCGGCAGGTGAGTTCCTCTTTATTAATGCTTGAATTCGGAGTCTTGAATCATCGGGAAATCTTTATGATCTTCTTTTACAGCCGACCACAATGACCATGTGTTTAAACCTTTATCCTCGGTTAGGAAAACAAGGGATACCTTTTTACAAAGGCCCTTGTCTGAGGTCTTGAGTTAACTTAGTCTCAAAGATTTTCCACGTAGGGAATACTGGTAAAAGGGTTCAAACCCTGACAGCTTTTAGTGAACCGCCACCACCAGTTATCACAAAACGCATCGTGGCCCGAGGCAGCCTTTCATTGGCATGTCCCATCAATGTGGAGATCGTGCCCCGGTTTTCAAGGGATATCATCAACAAGTTGATTGATTGATGCACGCATAACGGGACGGAGGGTTGGGAATTAGCGATTTATCCGGGGCCACGTGGGGACTCTTGGTCTTCTACTGACCTATAAAAGCAGAAGGCAGCAAATCATTTTCCCTCAAACTTCCATCTCTTGCTCCATTGCCAAAAGCTCAAAAAATTCCGGCGTCCTCAAATCCATCTCCAAGATTCCAATCCCCACTCCACTCGCATTCCTCCACCAGCCATGGCCGGCAGGGGAAAGGAAGCAGTGGCCCCAGCATCCGATACCGAGCTGAGGGGAAAGTGGGTGTCTTCCAACGTCACGGCGGGCACCATTGAAGAGCTCCGGGCCGCAGGGTACGTACCCGTAGCATCCAAGTGTCGGGCTCTAGAGCCCGGCCGCTCCATCACTACTCCCAAGAAAGGGAAGAGAGTGATCTTCGTCCCCACCTCATCCGAGGCCTGGGATTTCCCCTCCATCCTTTCGTGAGGTGGTTGCTATTCTTCTACGGGCTAGACTTCCACCACCTAGCTCCGAACTCGATCCTCCATATAGCCTCCTTTATTACTATATGTGAGGCGTTCCTCCGCGTCGAGCCGCACTTCGGCTTGTGGCTGAAGGTCTTCTGTGGCACCCAGCTCAATGAATGCGGCGGGGCCATGATAAGCAAGCTCCCTAGGGTATGCTGGCCCGAGGGTGTTTTTGTGGAGACAATCAAATTGCGGCAGCGGGAGTGGTTTTACATCACCGCCCTGCCCGCAAAAGGCCAAGCCGAGGTCCCCACCTTCACGGCCGAGCCCCCTAGGAGGCTCGTCTCCTGGACGAAGAAATCCTTGACTGGGGAAACCCGGACGAGGTAAAGGTGGTCCAGAAGTGGCTCAAGGCGATGACCGATCAAGGCATCAAGATGGTGGATGTAATCCACGTTATGCTTGCCCGCCGCGTCCTACCTATTCATCTCAGGGCCATAAGCCTGAGGATGAGCCAACCGTCCAAGAATGAATTCCCCAATAAAAAGAGGACTGCGGCCTCGATACCGACAATGGCCCATCCGAGGTAATAGCAACTTTCATTATGCCGCTACTTTTCAATGTTTTTTATCCTATCAATAAAGTAATTAGCGTGTCATCATGTGATCAGGCCAGGCGCGATAAGGCCAGGAAGATGAAGTCCCCGGTGCCATTGCCTGAAGATGCCAAGGTCCCCCGGCTCGAGGCCCTTCTGGTCGAGGACCTGTATGTGGTCCCGGAGCCGAATATGAAAAAAGAGGGCCTACACAGCCGACGAGCTCCCTCGGACACTAGGTCTCCGAGGACACCCATGGCTCTTCCATCCACAAGGAGGCAGAGAAGGAAGAGGAGAAGGAGGACGAGGAGGAGGGCATGGCCTCCCATCCCAAGAGGAGGAGGGTGGTGTCCAAAGACATCGAGGAGGACAATCCTCCACATCTCAAAAGGCTTCAGAACGCCTCTGTCGCCCAGCCAAGCCAGTCCCTGGCCCCTGGCGAGGCTGCATGCTCCGGATCCTCCGAGGACGTGCTTCCCTCGCGGCGTAGATAGAAGCGACAATGGAGAAGGTATTTTGTTTGACACATTTGTACATAGAAAGTTTGAACTAACATGTTCTTGATTTTTGTTGTATTGTTTTGCTTTCACAGCCCGCAATGCGGCCTTCCCGGAGAGGATTCGGAGAATGCCGTTCCTCTGGCCGAGCTGGCCAAGAGCTCCTCGGGTGCGAGCGCACGTTCGTCCCCTGCTCGTGATGAGTAGGGGGAGGTTTCTTCGCATCCGGACCCTCCTGTGCCGAACACAGAGAGTGGTACCGAGTGGGACATGGCCAAGGACCATACCTCGGTCGCTGAAGATCAAGGGGTTAAGATCCCCTCGGTTCCAGAAGAACCGGTGCTTAACTACCCAGAGTCCTCGGCCTCGACAGCTCCAGCGCCGCCGAGCCACCCTAAGGCGTCCATCACCTCTCCTATGAGGGATGTGGCCGAGGATGCCCAGCCACCCATCTTGGGGCTGCATAATGATATAGAAGCTGCTCTACGGAGCTCCTCGATTTTCCCTAAGCATCGTGCCATTCTTGGCGCGGCGTTCAATCAGTTCTGGTTTGCAACGGCCAGAATGGAGGAGTCATTCGTAAGCCTCTTGAAAGGTTTCGAGGTATGTTAGATTACTGCAATGCCTAAATTAATGTTGTTATATGATTTTTGGCCAAAATCTTGTTATATGATTTTTTACATGTTCGAGGAACCCTAGTTCATGTTGGAGGAACCCTAGTTAAGGAATTTTCTATATTAGCATTTTTTACATGTTGGAGGAACCCTTGTTCATGATGGAGGAACCCTAGTTCATGCATTTCCTATATTAGCATTTTTTACATGTTGGAGGAACCCTAGTTCATGCATTTCCCCAATTCGTAATGTGTTCGAATTGTTTGAACGTCTTGTTTCACTTTGGTAATATAGGGATATGGATTGGGTAGGAATATTGGTTGGTGTGTAGGAAGTTTGAGGGTTAGGGTTAGTTATGGTTTAGGGTAGAATTTGCTTAGTGTATGTTAATTAATGACATTTGTTTTGTATATAATGCATTGTTTTTGGACATCATGAATACATTATTGTTGATATGATTTGGATATAATGCATTGTTTTTCGATAACAAATGCCATTGATGCCTTAAGTTTATTCATATTGTTTTTAGATGGAGAGACTTGTTAATGTTCATTATTTGGACAAAGAGGCATTCTTGAGTAACAATGCCGACAAGGGTGAGGAACAAATGGTTTTTGAAACAAGCCCTAGCTATGAAGAGGTTTATGAAAAAGTGAGACATGTGTTAGAGTGGATGGATCCCAATGATTGTGTTAAATTAATAGGAAGGTATGATGTTGGAGTTGGAGCCAAATCTCATTTGAAAAGTATGCCTATCACCTCGGATTTGCATTGGGAGGTATACAAAGAAAAAATTGCCCAATCGGAAGAAAAGTCACTGGAATTGTTTGCCACTAAGGTTAGAACCTCCTCGGTTTGCAATTGACTTGAACCAACATGTCTCTTCCCCATCAAATGACATAACCGAGAGGAGAAGTAGTCAAGCAAATGAGGTTGCGGTCTATGCACCCAATGCTTCTAGCCAACCACCAACTAGTGAAGCAAATGAAGTTGAGGTGTATGCCCCTAATGCTTCTACCCAACCACCAACTAGACAAACAAATGAAGTTGCGGTGATTGCTAGTGACAAAGTAATTCAAGAGGATGGTGATGCTCACGGTGATGACAATGAGCAAGAGGAATGGTTTCATGGTAATGATGTCGGTGACTTGGATGCCTATATTGTGCAAAAGGACATGGATCGCGAGTTACCATGGGGGTGTAAATACGGGTATGACTCAGATGACGGAGGTCCGGAGGAAGAATTGGATGAGGATGGATTCACAAAGGAAGAAAACCAAATCTTCTTTGAGTTGACGGGCCTAGAAAAAAGAGTTCACTTGTTTCGAGATCTCAGCCTTGCCCACGAAGCCCTAGTTGATGGTGGCATGAGAATGATGGCGATTGAGCTGACACCATGCCCGGATACCAGCGAACCAAGGAAGAAGAATGAGGACGGGAATGCCTATTTGAAGATAGGAGTGAAGTTCACATGTTTTGCAGGGTTGAAGGTTTGGTTGTCTGACTATGCCATTCGGAACCATAGGCCATATTATGTTGGGCACTCCGACATAAAGTTGCGTTACACCGCTGAAAGGATGTGGATGCCCCCCCCCCCCCCGGGGGGGTGAATAGGCGCTTTAAAATAATTACGGTTTAGGCTTGAACAAATGAGGAATAAAACTAGCATTTAATCAAGCACAAAACCTAAATCAACTAGGCTCATGATACGTCTCCATCGTATCTATAGTTTTTGATTGTTTCAAGCCAATATTCTACAACTTTCAGATACTTTTGGCAACTTTTTATACTATTTTTGGGACTAACATATTGATCCAGTGCCCAGTGCCAGTTCCTGTTTGTTGCATGTTTTTTGTTTCGCATAAAATCCATATCAAACGAAGTCCAAACGGGATAAAAACTTACGGAGATTTTTTTTGGAATATATGTGAATTTTGGGAAGTAGAATCAACAGATTGCGGTGCCCGAGGGGCCCACAAGCCAGGAGGGCGCGCCCTGGGGGGTAGGGCGCGTCCTGAGGGCTTGTGGCCACCCCGTAAGGCGGTTGCTGCCATTCTTTCTCCGCAATAAAACTAATATACGGATAAAAATCGTGTTAAAATTTCAGCTCAATCGGAGTTACGGATATCCGGGAATATAAGAAACGGTGAAGGGCCAGAATCTGGGAAGGCAGAAACAGAAGGAAACAGAGAGAGAGATCCAATCTCGGAGGGGCTCTCGCCCCTCCGCCGCCATGGAGGCCATGGACCAGAGGGGAAACCCTTCCCCCTAGACCCTTCCCCCATCTAGGGGGAAGGACAAGGAAGAAGAAGAACGAGGGGGGCTCTCTCCCCCTCTCTCCCGATGGCGCCGGAACGCCGTCGGGGCCATCATCGTGACGGCGATCTACACCAACAACTTCGCCGCCGTCATCACCAACTCTCTCCCCTCTATGCAGCGGTGTAACACCCCTTCTCCCCGCCGTAATCTCTACTTAAACATGGTGCTCAACGCTATATATTATTTCCCAATGATGTATGGCTATCCTATGATGTTTGAGTAGATCCGTTTTGTCCTATGGGTTGATTGATAATCATGATTGGTTTGAGTTGCATGTTTTATTATTGGTGCTGTCCTATGGTGCTCTCCGTGTCATGCAAGCATGAGGGATCCCCGTTGTAGGGTTTGCAATATGTTTATGATTCGCTTATGGTGGGTGGCGTGAGTGACGGAAGCACAGACCCGAGTAAGTAGGTTGTTTACGTATGGGAGTAAAGAGGACTTGATACCTTATAATGCTATGGTTGGGTTTTACCTTAATGATCTTTAGTAGTTGCGGATGCTTGCTAGAGTTCCAATCATAAGTGCATATGATCCAAGTAGAGAAAGTATGTTAGCTTATGCCTCTCCCTCATATAAAATTGCAATAATGATTACCGGTCTAGTTATCGATTGCCTAGGGACAAATAACTTTCTTGTGACAAAAAGCTCTCTATTAAAACTAACTTAGTTGTTTCTTTATCTAAGCAGCCCTAGTTTTTATTTACGTGCTCTTTATTTTCTTGCAAACCTATCCTATCAAAGTACTTCTAGTTTCATACTTGTTCTAGGTAAAGCGGACGTTAAGCGTGCGTAGAGTTGTATCGGTAGTCGATAGAACTTGAGGGAATATTTGTTCTAACTTTAGCTCCTCGTTGGGTTCGACACTCTTACTTATCGAGAAAGGCTACAATTGATCCCCTATACTTGTGGGTTATCAAGACCTTTTTCTGGCGCCGTTGCCGGGGAGCAATAGCGTGGGGTGAATATTCTCGTGTGTGTTTGTTTGCTTTATCACCAAGTAATTTTTATTTTCTCTTATTAGTTGTTTTCTATCTTTAGTTATGGGTAGGAAACGTAAAATACCAAAAAAATTAGTTGTACTTGCTGCACCAAAAGTTGAGGAACCACTAGTGTTCCGTACTACCGAAGAATATTACTTGGGTCATCTTCGATCTACTTGTGCTCGTGCTGAAAACCCAACTAGCTTAGTTGAGGGAAAATCATTAAATGAGCATGCTCATTATGTGCGACACCGCTTATCTCAAAAAGGGAAACTTTCATGGCATCATATTAATACTTTGCAATGCTATGCTTGGAATTTATGCGAAATTTATGATTTTACTTGTTGTTCTGAAGACCCTAAAAAACACCTTCCCTATCAATGTGAGTTTAAGGATAATGGAATTGTATCTTCTTATGCCAAGGGTGTTTATAATTACTATGATATTGATCAAATTGAAGAATTTGTTGCTTTTAAGGGTGCCTATGAAATTGCTTCTTTGATTGAAAAGTATGATGCTACTCTTTACAAATCTGAAAGTTTTGCCATACTTAAATATTGCTATGAAAACTATGCTTCTAATGCTTATGTTAAGCCATATATTGAGGACTCCTCCGCTGTCCAAGAGGAGACTAATATTTTGCAGGAAACTATGGAGGAAGAAAATGATGACACTGTGAGCTCATTTGATGAAAAAGATGACGAGGAGAGCAAAGAACAAAAGGAGGAAGAGCGGACTAGCTACCTGTGCCCACCTTCTAATGAGAGTAACTCTTGAACTCATACATTGTTTAAATTCCCTTCGTGCTTACCGAAGGATGAATGCTATGATAATTGCTATGATCCCTTGGATTCGTTTGAAATATCCCTTTTTGATGAACTTGATGCTTGCTATGCTTGTGGCCATGATGCCAATATGAATGATGCTTATGGAGATGAACTTGCTATAGTTCCTTATGTTAAACGTGAAATTGTTGCTATTGCACCCACACATGATAGTCCTATTATCTTTTTGAATTCTCCCAACTACACTATATCGGAGAAGTTTGCACTTATTAAGGATTATATAGATGGGTTGCCTTTTACTATTACAGATGATGATTTTGATAAATATAATATGCATGTGCTTGCTGCTCCTACTTTCAATTATTATGAGAGAGGAACTACATCTCCACCTCTCTATGTTTCCAACACAATAGAATTGCAAGAAACTGCTTATACTATGCATTGGCCTTTACTTTGTGTGCATGAATTGTTCTTTTATGACATGCCGATGCATAGGAAGAGAGTTAGACTTCGTTGTTGCATGATATATGTTACTTTGTGCTCACTACTAAATTACAAATCATTGTTAATTAAAATTGTCTTTGATATACCTTGGGATCCGGGTGGATCCATTACTTGAGCACTTTCTGCCTAGCTTAATGGCTCTAAAGAAAGCGTTGCCAGGGAGACAACCCGGAAGTTTTAGAGAGTCATTTTATTCTGTTGTGTGCTTTTATATAGTTTAAAAAACAAAAAATAAAGAGGGGAACCTAAAACTTTTTCAAAAAGAAAAGCGAAAGTGAGAGGGACGAGCATTGTGAAAGTGGGAACTAGCCTTGAACTTTGTTCATGCCCATGGAAACCTTGTGAATCTTAATCACAGAAAATTTTCAACAAAAATAATTATCCCCTTGTATAAATCCATTGTATTATAAAAATAATGTGCCCAGATTTGCCTTTAGGATGATTAGATTGCTTGTTTGGTGTGTGCAGTGCAAAAACAGAAACTTTGGCTGTAGTGCGTGAATTTACATTTTTTACTGTTATGTCAAAAGTTTCTGAATTTTTTACACAGTACTCCTATGCAAATTTTTTATTTTTTCCTAATTTTTCAGAATTTTTAGAGTTAGAGAATTATGGTGAATGTTCAGATTGCTACAGACTATCCTGTTTAAGAAAGATTCTGTTTTCGATGCATTGTTTTGCTAGTTTCGCTGAAACTATCGATTTTATCGGTGGTATAAGCCATAAAGAAGTTATAATAAAGTAGCTAAAATGCAAAAATAAAATGTGAATGGGTTTTCAACAGTACTTAAAGTGGTAATTTGCTTTATTATACAAACGGATCTCACGAGGGTTTTGTTAAGTTTTGTGTGATTGAAGTTTTCAAGTTTTGGGCGAGATCACGATGGATGAAGGAATAAGGAGTGGAAAGAGACTAAGCTTGGGGATGCCTGAGGCACCCCA
Organism: Elymus sibiricus; assembly: GCA_039707655.1. Classification (NCBI taxonomy): domain Eukaryota; kingdom Viridiplantae; phylum Streptophyta; class Magnoliopsida; order Poales; family Poaceae; genus Elymus; species Elymus sibiricus. The sequence continues at coordinate 13,026,117 of CM077673.1, read as the reverse complement.
AGGTAATATTCAAGGACTCCCAAGAAACTAAGCTTGGGGATGCCCCGGAAGGCATCCCCTCTTTCTTCTAACAACCATCGGTAATTTTACTTGGAGCTATATTTTTATTCGTCACATGATATGCGTAAATCTTGGAGCGTCGTGTGCTTTTTATTTTTCTTTTAATAATGAACCATGCTGGTATGAGAAAGTCGTTGGTTGATTTATAGAAGGCTCTTTGCACCTCACTTATATCTTTTGAGTATGGCTTTATTGAATGCTTCATGTGCTTCACTTATATCATTTGAAGTTTGGATTGCCTGTTTCTCTACACATAGAAAACCGCCATTTGTAGAATGCTCTTTTGCTTCACTTATATTTGTTAGAGAGTGGGCATATCTTTTTTAGAAAGAATTAAACTCTCGTGCTTCACTTATATCTATTTAGAGAGTCAACAGGAATTGGTCATTCACATGGTTAGTCATAAAATCCTACATAAAACTTGTAGATCACTGAATATGATATGTTTGATTCCTTGCAATAGTTTTGCGATATAAAGATGGTGATATTAGAGTCATGCTAGTGAGTAATTGTGGATTGGTAGAAATATTTGTGTTAAAGTTTGTGATTCCCGTAGCATGCACGTATGGTGAACCGTTATGTGAAGAAGTCGGAGCATGATTTATTTATTGATTGTCATCCTTTGTGTGAGGGTCGGGAGCGCGCGATGGTTAACTCCTACCAACCTCTCCCCTAGGAGCATGCGTCTAATACTTTGCTTCGATAACTAATAGACTTTTGCAATAAGTATGTGATTTCTTTATGACTAATGTTGAGTCCATGTATTATACGCACTCTCACCCTTCCACCTTTGCTAGCCTCTCTAGTACCGCGCAACTTTCGCCGGTGCATTAAACCCACCATATACCCTTCCTCAAAACAGCCACCATACCTACCTATTATGGCATTTCCATAGCCATTCCGAGATATATTGCCATGCAACTCCCACCGTTCCGTTTTTCATGACACGCACCATCATTTTCATATTGCTTTGCATGATCGTAAGATAGCTGGTATGATATTTTCATGGCTTGTCCGTTTTTTGATGTCATTTGCTAGGCTAGATCGTTGCACATCCCGGTACACCACCGGAAGCATTCATATAGAGTCATATTTTGTTCTAGGTATCGAGTTGTAATTCTTGAGTTGTAAGTAAATAAAAGTGTGATGATCTTCATTATTAGAGCATTGTCCCGTGAGAGAAAAGGATGATGGAAGCTATGATTTCCTCACAAGTTGGGATGAGTCTCCAGACTTTACAAATAATAAAAGAGGCCAATGAAGCCCAAATAAAAAAAAAGAGGCCAAAGATGCCCACAAAATAAATATGTATATATAAAAAATAAAAAAAAATGAGAGAAAGAGAGAAGGGACAATGCTACTATATTTTTCCACACTTGTGCTTCAAAGTAGCACCATGATCTTCATGATAGAGAGTCTCCTATTTTGTCACTTTCATATAACTAGTGGAATTTTTCATCATTATGCACAACCACTTAGTTTCTTTTTGAGCTTTCATACACTTATAGCTCTAGTGCATCCGTTGCATGGCAATCCCTACTCACTCAAATTGATATCTATTGATGGGCATCTCCATAGCCCGTTGATACGCCTAGTTGATGTGAGCCTATCTTCTCCTTTTCCTCACAACCTCCACCATATTCTATTCCACCTATAGTGCTATATCCATGGCTCACGCTCATGTATTGCGTAAGAGTTGAAAAGGTTTGAGAACATAAAAGGTGTGAATCAATTGCTTGACTTGTCATCGGGGTTGTGCATGATTTAAAAACTTTGTGTGGGGAAGATGGAGCATAGCCAGACCATATGATTTTGTAGCGATAGCTTTCTGAGGCCATATTATTTTCAAAGGACGCAATTGCCTTATTAGTATGCTTGAAGTATTATTGTCTTAATGTCAAATGAGAGACTATTGCTTTGAATCACTCGTGTCTTAATATTCATGCCATGTTTAGATTATATGATCAAGATTATGCTAGGTAGCATTCCACATCAAAAATTATCTTTTTTATCATTTACCTACTCGAGGACGAGCAGGAATTAGCTCACCTAAGTGCACTAACAACTTATGCTAAGCAAGATAAACAACTAAGTGATAGCAATATATATAACATGAAACACTATGGCTATCACAAAGTAAAGTGCATAAGTACAAGGCTTGGGGAAGAGATAACCGAGGCACGCAGAGACGATGATGTATCCCAAAGATCACACCCTTGCGGATGCTAATCTCCATTTGGAGTAGTGTGGAGGCACAATGCTCCCCAAAATGCCACTAGGGCCACCATAATCTCCTCATGCCCTCGCACAATGCAAGATGCGTGATTCCACTAAGGGACCATTGAGGGCGGTCACCGAACCCGTACAAATCGCAACCCTTGGGGGCGGTCACGAAACCCGTACAATTGGCAACCCTTAGGGGCGGTCACCGAACCCGTACAAATTGCTCGGGGCAATCTACACAACTTAATTGGAGACCCCGACGCTTGCCCAGAGCTTTACACCACTATGATTGAGCCCCGAGACACCACCAACCATCTAGGGCACCCAAGCACCCTAGAGGCACAAGCTCTAGTGTGCCAAACACCCAAGAGTAACAAGCTTCTCAACTTTCACATCCACATATCATCGTGGAGAACTCAAACCGATGCAACTAATGCAATGGCAAGAACAGACGAAGTGGTTAAGTCCCTCACTCCCAAATCCCACCACAACAACAAAAGCTATGGAGGAAATATGAGAGGAAGAACAAGGAGAACACAAAAGAACTCCAAGATCTAGATCCAAGGGGTTCCCCTCACTTGGAGGAGAAAGTGATTGGTGGAAATGTGGATCTAGATCTCCTCTCTCTTTTCCTTAAAAAGATGCAAGAATCATAGGAGGAATAGTGAGAATCCCAAGCATTTGGAGGTCAACAATGGAGGAGAAAGCTTATCCAAAACCGTTGGAAGCAATGGGGAAGAAGACCCCCTTTTTAGAGGGGGCACAAATCGAACCGTTATGCACACAGCCCGTCCTCAAGCGGTACTACCGCTCGGGGGAGCAGTACTACCGCTTAGAGCGGTACTACCGCTCGGGGGTGCAGTACTACCGCTTAGAGCGGTACTACTGCTCTACTACCGCTTAGAGCATACTGGGCAACAGAAACATGCACAACCCTCGATACTCAAGTGGTACTACCGCTTGGGGGAGCAGTACTACCGCTTTGAGTTGTACTACCGCTCTACAACCGCTTTACTAGCGCTAAAAGAAAACAGGCAACAGAAAGTTGCACAGAGGACTTTTCCCAAGCGGTAGTGGCTACGGTAGTCCACAGCGGAAGTACCGCAAGCGGTACTACCATGGTATCGAGCTGTACTACCGCTTGGGTGCAATAAAATTGCCCAAGCAAAACAGATGGATGCAAGTAAGACCAAAACTGCCATAACTTCTGCAAATGAACTCTGATTTTGATGAACTCAAGCTTGATAGAAAGCTAACGACAAGAGTTTTCTAATCATGACATAGAGGTGTGAAACCTCCATCAGTGAAGAACCGGCAAAAACTCCAATATCGAAAAATCAATAGAGGATGCATACGAAATCCGTTTTTGATGAACTTGAGCTTGTCATGAAGATGACCACAAGTTCCAAAACTCACATAGGGAAAATCCAAACAAAAACCAAGAAAGAAGATGCCAAGGATGCAATGGTTTGAGCTCTCTACGAATGATACGATCAAGTTACTCACTAGAGAGCCCCCGTTGTGTAGGGTAACGTAGCAGAAAACAAAAAAATTCCACACTACGAACATGCTCAGGACCACTATGGAGATGCATAGAAGGTTTGTTGATCTGATCATTACCGACTCATAGCGCAGCGGAAGTAGAGTCGACGAAGATCGTCGGTGCGGATCCCCGCAACTAGGATTTTACAACCTCCCGACCGCGAGGATGTACTCCCTTGTCTGCTCACCAGACAAATCCTCGGACAGCCCTTCGGGAGGTCTCTGGACAGTCCCTCGGATGGTCCCACCGGACGGATCCTCGGACAGCCCTTCGGGAGGCCTCTGGACAGTCCCTCAGATGGTCCCACCGGACGGATCCTCGGACAGCCCTTCGGGAGGACCCTCGAACAGCCACTCGGGCAGAAGATCGAAACTAAGACCTCTCTACTGGGTTGCACACATACGGTGTCAGCTATTCGGCAGGGCTTCGCCGTCCAGAACTCGTTCCTACCGGAACCAAGACAGCCTTTCGGCTCTACGAAACTCTTTCGTGGGAGGGAGAGAGAAAGCCAGATCATGCATGGCATTTGTATGAGAGAATGAGTGAGAATGGAGAGCACCTCTCCACCTCTATTTATAGGCCGAGCCTAAGGGGTAGAGGACACTTGGAAATACCAAAATGCCCTCAAGATCTTTTGGGAAAAGCCAAAAAGGTGGCTTTCCAAAAAGCAACCAAATAGTGTTTCCACTATTCATGAAAATATTTTTCCGTGACCGTTAAATCCGAAAATATTTCTGTAGGTCCAGAACATTTCCAGTACCCACTAAAATAATTCTGGACGCGTTCCAAAACATTTCCGGATTAATGACTTTCATCTCCGAAACATTTCCGGTAACACCGAAACATTTCCGGTTTTCTCTCTGGAACTTTTACGTCGTCTCCGAAATTTTTCCGGTGACTTTCTCTCAGACTCCATGTCTAGTATTCAGCAGGTAGATGACCCTTAAGCATGTGACCATGTAGGTTCGGTGAAGTATAGACATGACCGGAACACTTTCGATCAATGATCAATAGCGGAACCGTGGACATCCATTTTGATCCCTATACCCACACGAATGAATATTCGAGTGAATCTATAGTTGCCGTGTGCTATTCCTGTTGCTTCACGATATGTTACAAACACCCGAGGTGAGACTTATCGGCATCCCCGTGGATCAACAACTTTGTCCACTATGCCAGTTACCTCGTTACCGGTTTTGTTCTCTTTTCTCGTTCCCGTGTTCCGGCATCCCCGTGATCAAATCACGCTGTGTCTGGCCAGACGATGATGTTTACCATGACACCGAGAGGGCCCAAAGAATATATCACCATCATTGGAGGAGCAAATCCCAATCTTGAGCTATCAAGTTACTTGTCATACTTTTCCGTGAACCCATAAGCCGCCGTAATGGCCACCGTATTACAGACTAAGGGGCCTTGGCTGCCACGATGTTTTCAAAAATGCCTAGTGCTCTTGCGCCTATCTGGGGGTCATCCCCCCGACAGTAGTCCCCAAAGCTGTTGATGCCTTACAGCCAGAGACGGAGGGCCTCCGCAGCTTTCCTCCATAGAGGAAAATGTGGATCTAAAGGGCACCGGCGCAGCCAGAGCGGGCCTTCCGGCCGGAGGCCGTCCCGACGCCATGGATGCAGATAGGCGGAGGCCGTCTCGCATGGCGCCCAGCCGGCGAAGGGGTCGAACGGCCGGCCGGCTCGCGCACAGCCGGCGATGAAGTCGAACGGCCAGCCGGCTCGTGCCCAGCTGGCATGGGGTTTCGCACCCGCCGCGGGCCGGGGACGCGCCACGTGTAGCCCAGTGGCGGGCCGGAGCCTGCCAGGCCACGCGCTTGGCAAGGCTGGCCAGCTTGGCTGCTGCCTCGGCCCGCGCACGGGATCTGCTGCAGCCGAGCCCAAACGATTGGGCTCCCCGTTGTGTTATTGTGCGCGCAACGCTCCCGTGTATTGCGGGGGAGTGGAGATCGTGGTGGCACACGATCCCACTCCCCCCACATCCGCCGTGGGTTTAAATGGAAGGGAGGGGGAGAGGCCGAGGCAGTCCACACTCAGCCCCCACCCCTTTGCTTCAACTTCTTCCTTTCTTCTCCCTTCTCTTGCCTACGCGCAGTGCTTCGCCGCAGCGCCGCTCGCACGAGCCACCCCCGCGCCGCGCCGGCGACTCGCTGGAAGGCCTCCTCAGCCTGCACCGCCCCGCCACCGCACCCACGCCCCCGCCGAACCCGGCAATGGCGCAGCCTAGGGGCTCGTGGGAGGGCTCCGATGTGAACGACAAGGACATTGAGTACCTCCGCCGCACGCGGAGACTGCCACCAGCGGACAAGGTCGAGGCACGCGCGCCTGGCACGGAGGTCGTTCCAGCGCCGTAGGACGGCGAGGTAATTGTCTTCCTCGCGCATTTCCCTCGCGGATTTGGCCTCCCCGCGAGCGACTTCTTTCACAGGTTCCTTACATTCTTTGGCCGGCAACCGCACCACCTTGGTATGAACTCCATCTTGGAGTTCTCCTCCTTTGTGGCATTCTGCGAGGGTTACATCAGCGCCGGGCCGTACACCGAGCTCTAGAGCCTGCTTTTCTACCTCAAGTAGCAGACGGCGGGGGCTGGTGCCATGTCCGCCTGTGGGGCGGCTATCATGTATGGCCAGCCGGCTGGTGGCTTTCCCAAGCTCACGCTCAAGGAGTCAGCCAAGAAATTGCAGAAGTCGTTCTTCCACGTGAAGAACGTCTAGCCGGGCGTCGACCACATCAACCTGTCCCTGTTTTCCAACGTTCCGCCGGCCGAGAAGCAGAACTGGCGCAACAACCCCAAACAGCCGTTCGGGGAAATTGTCAACATCTGCAGCCGGCTCCAATAGATGCTCTTCCGGGAGGGCCTCGTCACCACGGATCTTATCGCGGCCTTCATCGGTTGCCGGGTGCTGCCGCTGCAGTGTCGGCCGCACCGAATCTGTGATATGAGCGGCCGACGTGACCCCAGCCGGATGTCGTCGAAGGAGTTGACGCCGGCTGAGATCGCCCGTTGTGTCAACAACATCTCCACCGCCATGCTCGCCGAGGCGGATTGGCATTTCAGCAAGGAGCCCTACAGCCGGGAGGCTCGCGTGCCAGCGGTGAGTCCTTGGACCCCATTTTTCGCGTTTACTTCCCTTTTCTTCTGGCTTGACCCGTTGGGCTGGCCAGCTGACCCACGACGGGCCGAACCCCCAGATCCTCATACCGGATCGGGAGGCCTCTGACGAGGAGGATGAGGAGGATTGGGAGGCGGCTGAGACAGAGGTCAAGGAGGTAGGAGCCGGCAGGAGCGACCCAGCCAGTCGGCGGGAGCGGACGCCGTCCCTCCAGGACTGGACGGACGACGACATGGAGGACGTCACCGGTGAGGGTGACGTCGAGCCACCGGCTGCGCAGGCTGGCCCCACACCCGCGCCCTGGAGGCGACTGCGGAGGACGGGGGAAATCGCCCCGGCTGGGGAGCCGACGATCGACGAGCGGCTACACGGGTAGCACACGGCGGAGGAGCCAGCGGCTGCGGCGTGCCTGAGAAAGAAGCGCCCTGTGGAGGCGGCACCGACCGGAGGGCGGCAGGCTGTGAAGAAGGTCCGGCCCATGGCCCAGGCGTTCGAGGGGCGTCAGCCGAATCCGAAGCAGCCGGCCAGGCGGGCGAAGCCGGCCATCCCGATGAGCTCGGGGTACGCAAATCTTCCGTGTTTGTTTTTTTGGCTCTTTCTTGCTTTGCTTCTTCTTGTTTCTTATCGGGGTCTCGCCGTCTAGAGCCCCGAAGGACGCCGCCAAGACTACCGCTCCGTCGATGCTGGGAGGTGTGGTCGGCACAGGAGAGGGCCGGCCGGCTGACCCGGCCGACCAGGACCGCCGGGAGGAGGAAGCTCACGCGGAGGAGGCGCAGAAGGATGCCGCCGCCCAGGCGCAGGTGGATGCCGCGGCCCGGGATGAGATGGCCCACCAAACGGAGATTAATGTGGGCACGACCGGCGTTGCCGCCGGCCAGGACACGATGGACGAACCACCAGCCGGCGGCCGGCTCGACGGCCACGACAGCGAGGGCGGCGGCAGGGTCGCGACCCCAACACCAGGAGAAGAGGTGCAACCACCACACACGAAGACCGCGTCGGAGGACCCCGGTGAAAGCACATTTGCTCCCTTGGGGGTTTTGGTAATTTATAACAACATATAATTCATTGAACTAATATTTCTACTAAGTATATTTCAGGAAATGTTCAATGATAGGATTGGCAAAAGGATTGTGGAGATTGTGGAATACCCCAAGATGCAAGGAAATAGTTTGGCAAAGCTTCAAGCAAGAGGACTCTACATTTGACATTTGTGAGAAATCACTTTGAGTCCATAGGAAAGCCAATACTATTAAAAGGGGGTAAGGTTTTGTTGGTGAACAAAATGCTCATACGTGCACAAGTGATAGTCACCAAAAACACCCACAAGCTCTCCCACCAAAGTCTGTCATAGCCAAATACTCAAAATCGGTGCAACCAACATTTTCATTTCGGTGCCACCGATTCTACACCTCAGACAGACTCAGCCTAACCCTAGCCGTTTTGGTGCAACCGATTCCATTCCGGTGCCACCGAGTTTGGGTTGCCAACTCTTTGTTATGCAAATTCGCAATATCGGTGCAACCGAGATTGTTGGATCGGCATCACCGAGATTGTCAATCTGACCGTTGGTCACCTTATCGGTGCAACCGAGTTTCCTATATCGGTCTCACCGAGATTCAAAAGTTGCCACCTTTTGGTCACTTCGGTACCACCGAGATTAACACATCGGTGTCACCGAGTTGGTCATTTTGTGTGTAACGGTTGGATTTTTGGGGATGCATATATATACCCCTTCACCACCACCTACTCAAAAGAGAAGCACTCAGAACTATTCCATACTTGCCCCCATCCAGTTTTCTGAGAGAGAACCACCTAGTCTTGTGTTGAGGTCAAGATCTTCCACTCCAACCATATGGATCTTGATTTCTAGCCTCCCCAAGTTGCTTTCCACGAACCCCATCTCTTCCATCAAGCCAAATCTGTGAGAGAGTGATTGTGTGTTGAGGAGTCTATCATCTTGAAGCACAAGACCAAGGAGTTCATCGTCATTACCGAGCCTATTACCTTTTGGAGGGTGGTGCCTCCTAGATTGGTTAGGTGTCGCTTGGGAGCCTCCTACTTCGTGTTGTGGAGTGAACCAAGAAGTTTGTAAGGGCAAGGAGATCGCCTACTTCGTGAAGATCTACCCATAGTGAGGCTAGTCCTTCGTGGACGGAAGCCGTTATGGAATAGTCAAGGTTGCTACTTCGTGGACCCTTATGGGTGGAGCCCTCCGTGGACTCTCGCGCCTGTTACCCTCCATGGGTTGAAGACTCCATAAACGTGGATGTACGATAGCACCACCTATCGGATCCATGGGAAAAAATCATCGTGTCTACAATTGCGTTTGATCCTCCTAGCCTATCCTTTATATACATGCTTGTTGTTACTTTTCGCTGCTATACTCTTAGAAATGCATGTGTAGGGTGTACTTGACTTGCCATGAAATGCTAAAACTGCAAACACTAAAATTTGGGAAAAGGCAAAACTTTTATTTGGTCAAGTAGTCTAATCACCCCCCCTCTAGACATACTTTCGGTCCTACAAGTGGTATCAGAGCTTTGGTCTCCATTGCATTGGTCTCACAACCTAGGAGAGTATGGCGTCTAGTGAGGGTAATTATCACCGTAGAGGTCCGTACTTTGATGGCACTAATTTTGCTAGTTGGAAGCGCAAAATGAAAATGCATATTCTTGGTCATAACCCCGCTGTTTGGGCTGTTGTTCGTGTTGGCTTGCAAGGTGAATTCTTTTCGGATGGCAAGGAACCGGATCGTGAAGCGACCGCGGATGAGTTAAAGATGTTGCAATACAACGCTCAAGCATGTGACATTCTCTTCAACTGCTTATGCCCCGAAGAATTCAACAAAATCAGCCGTCTTGAGAATGCAAAAGAGATTTGGGATACTTTGGTTGATATGCACGAAGGAACCGAGTCCGTGAGAGAATCCAAGTTAGATGTTCTTCAAGGTCAGCTTGACAAGTTCAAGACGAAGGATGGTGAAGGAGTCGCGGAGATGTACTCTAGGCTAGCTCTCATCACCAATGAGATTGTCGGCTTAGGAAGCAAAGAAATGACTGACAAATTCATCATCAAGAAGATACTTAGGGCTTTGGATGAGAGATACTTCACCGTGTGCACATTGATCCAAATGATGCCCAACTACAAAGATCTCAAGCCTACGGAAGTCATTGGAAGGATTGTTGCTCATGAGATGACACTCAAAGACAAGGAAGAGCTTCATCACAAGTCTAGCGGTGCTTACAAAGCCACAAGTGATGCTCCCACAACTTCAAGCAACAACCTTGTCACCAATGAAGAGATAAGCCTCATGGTCAAGAAATTCAACAAGTTCTACAAAAATAGAGGCAAAGAAAGAAGCTCCAACTCAAGATATGATGAGAAGCGTTCGTCAAGTCGTGACCACAATTGCTACAATTGTGGGAAACCCGGACACTACTCCAATGAGTGCATGGCTCCCTACAAACGAAGAGAAGAGTCGCCAAGAAGACGAAGCTCAAGGAATGAATCACCTCAAAGAGAGAGAAGGAGTAGAGATGATCGTTATGAACGAAGACACTCAAGGAGAAGTAGAGATTCAGAGAAGAAGGACAAGTACACCAAGAGCTACACAAGAAGGAAACATCAAGCTCATGGTGGTGAATGGGTTTCCGGCTCCGACTCCGACGACAACTCCGAGAGAAGCTATCACTCCGACTCCGACTGTAGTCAAGATGATGGTGTTGCCGGAATTGCCCTAGTGACTACCAACTCCTACAATCTATTTGATTCACCAAACGAAGGGAGTGGAAGTTGCTTCATGGCTAAAGGCCCCAAGGTATCACACCCCGAGTATCTTGATTTTGATAGTGATGAAGATGACTTGCTTTGTGATGATGACCTGCTATTTGATAAAACTAGTGATGTTAGTCAAAATGAACTTGATAATTCTCAAGCTAGTCAAGATAAGTCAATTGATGATGATAAGATGAAAATAGAAGAACTAACTAAAGAACTAAACACTCTTAAGTTAGCTCATGAATCTACTCTTGAAGATCATAGAGAGCTTATGAGAACTCGTGAGAAGCTACGCTTCGAGAAGCTCAATTTGGAGCAAGAGCATGAGTTTCTTAAAGCTATCAATGACAATCTCTGAAAGAAGACTTCATCTTATCTAGCCAAATGACTACTCTTGTCTACTTTCATGCCACAAGTTAAATCTAAACAAACTAGTAACAAAGGCAAGAAAGGTTCTTCATCTAGTAGCAACAATAAAAATGCTAAACCTAATGATGTTGCTTCTAGTAGTTCTATTGATTCTACTAATGATGATTCTCTTAGCCAAGTTACACTTGAGCAAGAAAATGCTTTATTGAAAGGAATTATAGAAAAAGGTATCTACAAGAGTCTTGCCGGGTGTAAGCAATTTGAGGAAATTGTACGCAAGCACGGAGGATACCGGAAGAATCGTGGTGTTGGCTACTTCAACGCTAATGGAGTTGAATGGGAAGAAGGTCAATATCCCGAGCCAAAGTTTTTTCCTCAAAAGGAGAAGTATGAAAATACTCTTCCCAAGAGAACAAGCACTCAAGATGACCTTCCACCAGAAGACCACAAGCTCAAGGGCAAGAACAAGCTTCAAGAGGACATTGACTCATATGAAGATGAATCCCTAGCTTTGGTGGAGTCGGTTCCCAAGGCTACTTTAAGCTCAACTTCTACAAAGGCTACAACAACACCAAGGATCCCCATCAACTTGATGTGGGTCCCCAAGAAGAAGAACTAGAGAGTTCTTGAGGGGTGACTCCGCCAATGAAATTCACTCACATTTATTATTGGCAAGAATTATTTGCAATCAACATCAACTCTATGCAATAATTCAAGGAGTCACACATTCCCTCAAAGGTAAGCAAGGGACAAGGTAATCAACAAATCAATGGACATCATAACACATGCTTTACACTCCATGTCCATAGATATCTTTGTATTTGTCTCTTGTGTGTTGGGACTAACCCATGTAGGTGAGAAGAGTAAGGAAACAACAAGGAAGCTCCCAACTCTTGGTGATCTTCATCAACTTTGAGCATCCACAACTACCTCACCAACATGAAGTCTTCTTCGACAAAACCCAAGGTTAGTTTATCCCTCTTATGGGGGGATGTCACATCAAGGGGGAGCTTTACTCTAAGACTTGAGTCAAAGCATCTCTTAGTATGTGACAACATTAAAAGCTTTATGTAAAAGTGGTAACCTCACTTGTGCTTAAACGATGAGTATGACCTATGATCAAGTATTCTTACTTGGCTCCTAAGTCAAATACTCATATATAGATGACTTCGTCATCGCCCAAGTGCTTGTTAGATGCTAGTGTGTTTGTGCATGTTTGCCATGATTTCTTTTGACATCTTATTGTGTGAGCATGTTGGTCTGCATTTATTTTCTCATTCGAGGACATCCAATTGTTGTTATTTGGATTTTGTTTTATCTTTTGCCAATTGGATGGACAAGAATGCCTAGGACCACTCTTTAGCTATCTATGCTTTCTCACCCCATATTCCATTCATGCTGCATCATAAAATTTGAACAAGTACTTTTCAATCCTTCTATGTGTGGAGCACTCGGAGTTCCGTATCGACAAGGACTGACCATTAAAACCTCCCAAGTGCATCTCGGTGGAACCAACTCCAAAATCTCGGTCTCACCGAATGCCTAGGGTTGATCTGGTTTTCTATCTCGGTACTACCGATTCCATATTCTTGGTTACACCGAGTTTCCCTGTCAACTGCCAGATGAGAAACTCGGTGACACCGAAAATCTAGAATCGGCGTCACCGACAGTGGTGCGTATATCTACTGTGGACCCCGACGTTTTGAAATTCATCCTCAAACCGTCGCGCCTCAGAACCCTAAGCTGCCGCTTTGAGACCCCTGGTCATCGCCCTTGTCTCCCTGCGCTCCTCCGCCGCTGGGAATCGCCGCTGTCGACGAAATCTTCTCCATCTTCGACGCCGTAGCGGATCCGTCGCCGAGTTAGGGTACGGATTCGACCTCCTTTGCGCTCCCCATCTGATTCTCGCGCACTGGATTTGTTTTTCTCTATAAGCCACAGTTTGCACAGGTTTCTATCCATGAGAAACCTCCATAGATTAGCGAACCATCGATTTTCTAGGGTTTGCCTTCCGCACGATGAAACTCGGTAGAACCGAAGTGAGAAAATCGGTACCACCGATTTTCCTGTCTGTGCTGCTGAGAACTGTCTCGGTGAAATTGACTGATTCTTTTTGGACCCACCGAAAAGAGTGCCAAGTTTCTGTAAATGAGATAGTCAGTCTCGGTGGCACCGACAATTTTGCTTCGGCTGTACCGATGTTCATGTGACAGAATGCAAAATCTTGAAAATCTTTTGTTCAATCTTTTCAAAAACCAACCTCATTTTGTGATGACTTATTCTTTTCTGCTCCTCTATACTCTATTCACAGGGTCAGTATGTCAAGTGCTGAGGACAGTGAAAACAACTTTAGAGAGCAAAGTGTTGAGATGGATTCTGGCACTAGTCCTGAGTCTAGCTCATCTTCAGATCCAGGCACTCCCAATTCCCATGGATTGCCCAAGGTTTCTACAAGGACTAGGAAGAAGCTGAATTCAGATGAGGAAGATTCAGACTTCGTTCCAGAAGAGGTTCTTGCTAAGAAGCAAGAGAAGGCTGCCAAGAAGTCTGCAAGTGAAGCTACTTCTTCCAGGAGAGTTGTTGGCAAAGTCTATGCTAGCTCTAAAGCTGGAAGAGCTGCTCAAGGTGCTAGGACAAGGATGGCTCTTCACCTTGAGTCACCCCCAAAGAAGTCATTGCCTAAGAAGGCAGGTGAGAAGAAGGGTGCTAGGAAGAGGATTGTTCATGCTGTTAGCAGGCAGACCTCCATGTTTGAGGACCTTGAGGAGGCTGGTGCTGCTGCTGCTGAGGAGGAGGAAGAACATGTTGAGAAAGCCCCTCCCAAGAAGAAGCAAAAGAAGCTTATGTCTGATGCTATGCCAAAGACTGGTACTTCCAAGAGCACTAAGTCTGCTGCAAAGAAGCCTGCTGCTGAGAAGCCCAAGAGATTGTCCAGGCAAATTCCAGCATCTGAGAAGAACAAAGGAACCACCTCCAGAGTTAAGGATGAGGATGCTATGTCTGCATTGATGAAGCTTAGGCCACACCTTCCAGTACATAATGCCAGCTATCCACTTGCTGAGGATATGAAGAAGAGGAAGGACTCTAGCTTGAGGGCATGGAGAGCTGCTGATCCATATGCCCAAAGGAAGAAGACAGCTGTGGACTACAGATTCTACACCAAAGAGTAACAAGATTTCTATGAGACTGTGCTTTTTGACAAGAGTCCAGCTGTGAGCGATATGCGGTATGTTGATTGGAAATTCATCAAGGAGAATGTGGACTACTTTCCAAGTGTCCAAGACAATTTCCACTGCATTGGTTTGGATGAGTTCGTTGGCAGAGAGTTCACCGCTTGGAACGATGAGATGATCATGCAATTCTACTCCACTGCACATTTTTATGGAGATGGTAGAATTGTATGGATGACTGAAGGTGCAAGGTATGAGTCTACTGTTGAGGAGTGGGCTGCCATCTTAGGAGTCCCAGAAGCACAGGATGGTGATTTGGATGTCTACTCAGAATCCAAGGAGAGCCACAATGCTATGGCCAACATGTACAATGAGATCCCTGCTGCTATTGTGAAGTCTCACGGGCTAGGATCTATCTACTTTCTTCAGGCTGGCCTCCGCACCATGAACACCATTCTGAGGCATACTTTGATGCCCAAGTCAGGAGATGACAAGATGATCCGAGGCTACTCCATCAATATGTTGATCCACCTTGACAGACACACCAGGATCAGAGTCATGGACTTGATTGTTGAGACAGTCAAGAGGGTTACTGCTGATCAGAAGCTCTCTTGCTGCTATGCACCCTATATCCAGATGCTCATCAACTCAAAGTTGGAGAAGCACATTTTTGCTCTAGATCGTCCCCTCTTGCCCCTACAACCAGATCTCGAGGACAATGTTGTGGTGATGGATGCTGAACATCCCACATCTGCTGCAGCTCAGGCAGAAGCAGAGGCAGCTAGAGCCACTAGTGCTCAGGTCCCCAGATCCAGGAACGAGCAAATGGATCTTTTGATCTCATCAGTTCAGGACATGAAGAAGGACATTAAGGGGATTCTGGGCAACCAGAACAGTCTTTTGAGGATCTTCGAGAACAGGATCAAGACCCTTAATGATAAGGTGGATGGGCTGACTAGAACAGTTAATGAGCTCAAGAAGGAAGTTGACTCAGTGCCTCTTCCTCAGACTTCTTCTGATGATGATGATGAGGATGGATCACCTCTCAGGCCAGGCACACAGTTTACCACTCAGGCCAGATTAGCCACTGTGCCAGCTCCGGACTTGAGGCCCTCTTCATCAGCTCCAGCTACTGTCACCTCAGCTCCTGCTCCATCAGCTCCAGTTCCTCCAGTTGCCACTCCAACTCCATCCACGACATCTGCAGAGATCTTCACCGACGCTGTTCCCTCGACTCCTTCATCAACAACCGGAGGAGATCAGCCCAAGAACGCTTAGATATATGCCTTTGAACTTTTTGGTAACTTGTTGCCAAAGGGGGAGAAGTGTATATAGATCTTTAGGCTTCGAGTGAGAGAGCGTTTGGTTGTTATTCGCTTTTTCAAAACATTTGATCTTTTGGTTTCTTGTGATACTTGTTTGTGGTGTTTGATCATACGCTTTATGTGTGATGCTACTATTTCCTATCATCTTAATGCTTATGAGATGATCATTCGCCTTTGCTTGATTGTGTTGTGCTATGATGTTCACTCTTATTGTTATCGCACACCACGAAGTTATATGTGACATGGAAGAAGTGCCCCATGTACCTAATCGATTGTGCATTTGCATTCAAACGCCAATTCAAAATAATGCACAAATTTAGGGGGAGCTCTTGCTTATCACATACTTCTCAAAGCGACGATTATATTCATTGATTATATCATATGTCGAAGCTTTGATCTATATGTTGTCATCAATTACCAAAAAGGGGGAGATTGAAAGCACATTTGCTCCCTTGGTGGTTTTGGTAATTTATAACAACATATAAGTCATTGAACTAATATTTCTACTAAGTATATTTCAGGAATGTTCAATGATAGGATTGGCAAAAGGATTGTGGAGATTGTGGAATACCCCAAGATGCAAGGAAATAGGTTGGCAAAGCTTCAAGCAAGAGGACTCTACATTTTACATTTGTGAGAAATCACTTTGAGTCCATAGGAAAGCCAATACTATTAAAAGGGGGTAAGGTTTTGTGGGTGAACAAAATGCTCATACGTGCACAAGTGATAGTCACCAAAAACACCCACAAGCTCTCCCACCAAAGTCTGTCATAGCCAAATACTCAAAATCGGTGCAACCAACATTTCCATTTCGGTGCCACCGATTCTACACCTCAGACAGACTCAGCCAAACCCTAGCCATTTCGGTGCAACCGATTCCATTCCGGTGCCACCGAGTTTGGGTTGCCACCTCTCTGTTATGCAAATTCGCAATATCGGTGCAACCGAGATTGTTGGTCACCTTATCGGTGCAACCGAGTTTCCTATATCGGTCTCACCGAGATTCAAAAGTTGCCACCTTTTAGTCACTTCGGTACCACCGAGATTAACACATCGGTGTCACCGAGTTGGTCATTTTGTGTGTAACGGTTGGATTTTTGGGGATGCCTATATATACCCCTTCACCACCACCTACTCGAAAGAGAAGCACTCATAACTATTCCATACTTGCCCCATCCAGTTTTCTAAGAGAGAACCACCTAGTCTTGTGTTGAGGTCAAGATCTTCCACTCCAACCATATGGATCTTGATTTCTAGCCTCCCCAAGTTGCTTTCCACCAATCCCATCTCTTCCACCAAGCCAAATCTGTGAGAGAGTGATTGTGTGTTGAGGAGTCTATCATCTTGAAGCACAAGAGCAAGGAGTTCATCGTCATTACCGATCCTATTACCTTTTGGAGGGTGGTGCCTCCTAGATTGGTTAGGTATCGCTTGGGAGCCTCCTACTTCGTGTTGTGGAGTGAACCAAGAAGTTTGTAAGGGCAAGGAGATCACCTACTTCGTGAAGATCTACCCATAGTGAGGCTAGTCCTTCGTGGACGGAAGCCGTTATGGAATAGTCAAGGTTGCCACTTCGTGGACCCTTATGGGTGGAGCCCTCCGTGGACTCTCGCGACCGTTACCCTCCGTGGGTTGAAGACTCCATAAACGTGGATGTACGATAGCACCACCTATCGGAACCACGGGAAAAAATCATCGTGTCTACAAGCCAACGGTGTGTGCTCTTGCTATCTACCAGTGGGGGCGCGGCAGTGCACCCACTGTGTGTAGGCCCCGAGGTTCGGGCCGGCTGCGGAGCAGCCGGGTCGAACCTTCTCAGGCCTTTGTCTTTTCTTCATCCGGCTGCTGATGGCTGCCCTGAACTTTTGCAGCTGCCACCACATGCCTGCAAGGCCGGTTGGACGAAGCCGAGTGGCAGCTCGGCGAGAGTGAGCTTCAGCGCCGACGAGCCGTCGAGGAGAGTGACCGGCTGGCTGCGGAGAGAAACCGGCTGGCTGCCGACCATCGTGCGAAGCTCGAAAAGCTGGCGGAGGAGCGCCGTGAGCTGGTGGCCGGAGCGGAGATGCAGGAGACGGCGTGGGCAGCAAAGGAGGAGTGGATGCTGCAGGAGGCGTGGCAGATAGAGGGGCTCTTTGCTAGTAAGCTTTATTTTTTCCCATTGGCCGGCTGCCGGCCGCTGTGTCCGGGCTGGCGCCTTGACTTGTTTTCTTTTGATTCCTTCCAGAGGCTTTCCCTGGTCTTCAAGGTGTGGCCAAGGCGGCCGTGGCAGAGCATCGCCAATACCGGAGTGGCCAGGGCCATGTCATAGAGGATGACGCCGCCTGGGGCGTGGCGGAGATCGCCCTCGCTGCCGATGTCCGGGTCCCGCTGCTAGCCAGCTTTTTCGGCCAGTTCCGGGCAGTCGGCTTGAAGTTGGCATAGGCTCTCTGGCCCGAGGCTGTTATGCTCGAGACCACCTTGCAGATCGCCATGTGGCTTGAGGCGGCCTCAGAGCGCCTGGAGGCGTGGAAGGCTTCCGCGGCCCGAGCCGGCGCCCAGATGGCATTGGGTTTCGTGATGTCATGGTATCCAGGCGTGGAGCTGGGCCAGCTGGTGACCCGGCGGGCCGAGGGGGACCTGGAGCTGCTTGCGGATGCCATCGCCACCCGCGCTAGCGCCCTTGCATCCTATGCGGACCTCGACGTGTTCGTCAAGGTCTGCGTGGAACACGGGACGGAGCTGCTGGAGGAGACCCTCGGCCTGGCCCTTAACGTTGAGGAAGTCCTGGAGGAGGAGACCGGCTCTAGTAGGGGGGGAGACGGCCTGGGCTCGCCGGCTGACGAGGGGGACACTGCCACCTCAGCCAGACCCGAGGCCGACCCTTCGGAGGCCTAGGTGGCTGTATTTATCTGCTCTTTTTTATTTGAACATTCATAGTTAGTTGCTTGCAGTTCCACCCACTGGGGGTGTAGTTTAATTTAATGAACCTCGGCCATGGGCCTTTATCTTGTATATATTTGCAAGTGCTTGTGCACACATGGGTTTGCTGCCGGTTGACGGCTCACCTCTTTCCTTTGTCCTTTTGCCGTGTTTCTCGTCTACCCCTTCTTTTTGCCTTTGCCCTTCCAGCTGGACAGCCGGGCTGCGGTCTGTAGCTGGGACGGGGCATGGGCCGCAAGGGTGGGAGCACGATAATTAGACTATAGGAGTTAGACTCAAGCAAGCGAGCAGTGGTCCGGCTGGGCGGCATGCGGCGCAGCTGGCTACGTGGCAGCCGACGCACGCGGAGCCGGTTTTGCCCGAGCCAAAAATTTCCTTGGTTGTTTTTTGTGTGCAGGCGACCGCGAACTTTCGCTCTCGCCAGCCGGACAACCGGGTTGTGGACTGTGGCTGGAGACGGAGAGTGGGCCTCTGGCGCCGTGCACATTACTGGGCGTGCTGCCGAAAAGGAGGGCGCGGGCTGGCCGGCTAGCCCCCGGGCCAGTCTTGCCGGCTCGTGGCCAAAAATGAAAGAGAAGGTAAAAAATGCAAAGTGCTCAACAAGGAGATATGAAAGGCAGCCCCCGAGGGTCGCTTGAGGGTGCCGACCGCTTTCATTAAAGTACCAAAAGGTTTGCGATACATACACACGCCGTTTTAACTGGAAAACGGGCGGAGGAGCTCGGAGTTCCAGGGGCGTTCTGACTCAATGCCGGAGGCGTCTTTCTTGTTCTTCCTTGCCTTCTGCGCATCGATCAGGTAGTATGCGTTGTTGCTCGCGGCTCTGCTGACGATGAAGGGTCCCTCCCGTGGGGAGGACAACTTATGCTGGCCGGCTGTCCGCTGGACCAGTCGGAGCACTAGCTCGCCCTCGCGGAACGCGAGGGGCCGGATCTTCTTGCTGTGGTAGCGGCGCATGCTCTGCTGGTAGATGGCCGACCGGCTCAGGGCCAGCTCACGTGCTTCTTCGAGCAGATCGACGCCGTCTTTGCGTGCCTCCTTTGCTTCTGCCTCCATGTACATGTGACCCGAGGTGAGTCGAACTCGATCTCGGTTGGGATGATGACCTCTGCCCCGTACATGAGGAATAAAGGAGTGAAGCCGGTGGAGCAGTTGGGCGTGGTCCTGAGGCTCCAGAGCATGGCTGGCAACTCCTCGATCCAACAGCCGGCCGAGCGCTCGAGCGGCTCGACGAGCTAGGGCCTGACACCGGCAAGAATCAAGCCATTTGCCCTTTCCGCCTGGCCGTTCAACTGGGGGTGAGCAACGGAGGCCAGGTCGAGCCGGATGCCGGAGCCAGCACAGAAGCAGGCCAGCGCGCCCTTGGCGAAATTGGTGCCGTTGTCGGTGATGATATTGTGGGGGACGCCATAGCGGACAGTGATGTCTTTGATGAACGTGACGGCTGTCGGGCCGTCTAGCTTCTTGATTGGCTTAGCCTCGATCCACATAGTGAATTTGTCAACGGCGACCAACAAGTGCATCAAGCCGCCTCGGCGGTCTTGAGTGGTCCCACCATGTCGAGGCCCCAGACGGCGAAGGGCCACGTGATGGGGATGGTTTTGAGGGCTGCAGTTGGCTAGTGGCTCTTAGAGCAGAAGCACTGGCAGCCGTTCCACTTGAGAACCAGCTGCTTGGCATCCTCCAGGGCAGTCGGCCAGTAGAAGCCATGGCGGAAAGCCTTGGCCGCAATGGCCCTTAAGGAGGCATGGTGATCGCACTCACCCTAGTGGATGTCTTTCAGGATCGCAATCCCTTTGTCCGGCTGGACGCAACGTTGGAAAACACTGGTCACACTACGCTAGACGAACTCGCGGTTGATGATGGTGTAGGCCGGAGCGCGATGCCGGATCTGCCTGGCCGCGACCTCGTCTGTGGGGAGCTCTGCGTTCACGAGGAAGGAGAGGGTCGGCTATGCCCAAGACGGCACATCAATCACTGTTATGACGGCCACCTCCACGGGACTGGTCGGACCGGGAGCCCCTGGGCTGGAGCTGGCAGCCCCCGGGCTAGAGCCGGTAGCCCCCGGGGCTGGGCGGGCAGCTCACGGGAGCGTCGGGACGGCGACCGGCTGAATGCCCGAGCCGGCAGTCCCCGGGACGGAGCCAGCAGCCCCCGGGAGCGCCGGACCGGCGGCCAGCTGAACGGTCGAGCCGGCAGTCCCCGGGCTGGAGTCGGCAGCCCCCGGGTCTGCCGGGATGAAGATCGATTCGCAGTCAGGAGAAGGCTTGATGGAGATTTTGCGCAAATCCCCGAGAGAGACGCCGGTTGGGATGGCCTGTCGGGTGGAGCCAATCTTTCCCAGCGTGTCCGCTTCCTCGTTGTCGGCTCGAGGGACGCGGTTGAACTCGCAACCCTCGAAGCCGCCGCACATCTGCTTGACCAGGAAATGGTAACTGGCCATGTTGGCGTCCCTGGCGTCCCACTCGCCAGTGACGTGCTGCACCACCAGGTCAGAATCTCCGAAGCACATGATGCGTCGGATGCCAATCTCCTTGGCCAGCCGGAGGCCATGGGCGACGGCCTCGTATTCCGCCACATTGTTGGTGGCGGCAAAGTGGAGCTACAGCATGTACTTCAGCCGGTCTCCCTTGGGGGACGAGAGGACGATGCCGGCTCTCGAGCCGGCGCGCGTTTTGGAGCCATCGAAGTGTATCCGCCAATGCGTGGAGTCAGGAGGCAGTGGCAAGTACTGGGTCACCGCCCAGTCGACCAGGAAATCAGCCAGCGCCCGGGACTTCACGGCCGTGCGTGGCTCGTAGAGGATAGTGTGGGCAGCCAGCTCGATGGCCCACTTGGCGACCCGGCCGAAGGCGTCCCGGCAGCCGATGATCTCCCCGAGGGGTGCTATGCTTACCACCGTGATGGCGTGCTCCTGGAAGTACTGCTTCAGCTTCTAGGCCACCAGGTACACGCCGTAGCACATCTTCCGGTAGTGGGGGTACTTTTTCTTGGAGAGGGAGAGCACCTCGCTCAGGTAGTATACAGGCTGCTGGACTGGGTGCGCCCTGCCCTCCTCAGGGCGCTCCACCACCAGCACCACACTAACCACGCGAGAGGTGGCGGCGATATACATCATCATGGGCTCTTTGGCAGCCTGCGCGGCCAAGATGGGCACAGTGGAAAGCATGCACTTGAGGTCACGGAAGGCCTCGTCCACCTGCTCTGTCCATTTGAAGTCCGTGTTCTTCTTCATTAGCTGGTACAGGGGCAGGGCCTTCTCCCCCAGCCGGCTAATGAACCGGCTGAGAGACACCAGGCCGCCGGTGAACTTCTGGACATCCCGCAGCCGAGCCGGCTTGCGTATGCGCTCAATAGCCTTGATCTTCTCGGGGTTGGCCTCGATCCCTCATTCTGAAATGAGGAAACCAAGGAGCTGCCCGACTAGCATGCCAAACACGCACTTCTCTGGGTTCAGCTTGATCTAGAACTTGCGCAGATTGGCGAACATCTCCTTGAGAACGTCCAGGAGCGTGAGGTGCTGCTTCGTCTTAACCACGATGTCGTCGACGTACAAGTGCACGTTCCAGCCGATCTGCAACAGAAAGCACTTCTGCATGCAATGCTGGAATGTGGCGCCCGGATTCTTCAGCCCGAAGGCCATGGTGATGTAGCAAAAGGCCCCGAACAGGGTGATGAAGGACGTCTTGAGCCGATCGGCTGGGTCCAGCCTTATCTGGTGGTAGCCTGAGTAGGCGTCCAGGAATGACACAAGCTCGCAGCCGGCCGTGGAATGGATGACCTGATCGATATGGGGCAGAGCAAAGGGGTCCTTGGGGCATGCCTTGTTCATGCTGGTGTAGTCGATACACATGCGCCAAGTCCCGTTCTTCTTTAGCATCAGAACTGGGTTGGCCAGCCATTCTGGGTGAAACACTTCCATGATGAAGCCGGCTGCGAGCAGCCGGGCGATCTATTCGCCGATGGTTCTTCGCTTCTCCTCGGAGAAGCGGCGAAGCGGTTGCCGGGCCGGCTTGGCATCCGGCCGAAAATGGAGGTGGTGCTCGACGAACTCCCTCGGGACACCTGGCATGTCTTTGGGGGACCATGCAAAGATGTCCCGGTTATCACGGAGGAAGTCGACGAGCTCGCCTTCCTATTTGGTGTCGACGCGTGTGCCCATGATAACGCACTGGTCTGGGTTAGCCGGGACGAGCGGGACCCTCTTGGTTTCCTTGGACGGCTGGAAAGCCGCCTCGCCAGCCGGCTGCTTTAGCTTCTCCGGCACGGCCGGCTGCTCGCGCGACAGTGCCACGAGCCAGTTAAGCTGGCGCCTCTCTTCGGTGATGACCAGGGACTCGGCCAGCTTGGAGTCGGCTGCGGCACACTCGAGGGATTTCTTGTAGTCGCCGGTGATGGTGATGATGCCCTTAGGACCCGGCAGATTCAGCTTTAGGTACGCGTAGTGGGGCACTGCCATGAACTTGGCAAGCGCGGGCCGGCCCAAGAGGGCGTGGTAGGGGCTGTCCACGTCAACCACCTCAAACCAGATCAGCTCGCAGCGGAAGTGGATGTCGGTGCCGAACAGGACATCCAGCCGGATCTTGCCGATGGGGGAGCAGGAGTGCCCTAGCACGATTTTGTGGAACACCGTCCGGCTGGGCTCGAGCTGGGCCTCCTTGAACCCAAGCTTGAGCATGGTCTCGCGGTAGAGGATGTTGATGCTGCTCCCGCCGTCGATCAGCCCCTGTGAGAAGCGGCAGGTGAGCCTCTTGGAAACGAAGGTGGGGTTGAGGACCAGCGCGTAGCCGCCCGACATGGGCATCATGACCGGGTGGTCCTCGCGCCCCCAAGTGATGGGCTTCTCGGACCAGTGCATGAACTGGGGCACCGGGGGGACGATGGCGTTCACCTCCTTCATGCGCATGCGCTGGCTGCACTTGTCATCGCCTCCGCTGGTGAAGATGACGTAGGCCGCGTCCTGGCGGGGAAATTGGTCGAGGCCGTCTAGGGCAGCCGGAGCCGGCGGCGGTAGAGGTGGCGGAGGTGGAGGCGGCAGACCATCGCCCCGCATTAGGCGATGGGTCCAACTGCATTGCTGGGTGGTGTGCGTGGACGGCTTAGCACCGCTGTGGTGCTTGCACGGCGCGTCGAGCATCTGCTCGAACGTGAGCTTGGGCTGCCATTGCTTCCCGCTAGTTCATTGGCACCGGCTGCCATCTGCTGCAGCTGGAGCTTCCTCCTCCACGGCCGCGACTTGCCGGCTACCATAGCGTCCATCCGGCTGCTCGTCCTTCCGCTTGCCTTGGTCGTTCTGGTGCCACCTCAAGGAACCGGAAACGCCATCGCCCGCCGGCTGGGGGCCAACCGGACGATCCTGGATCGTCTTGCCGGCCACGTCGAGCCGGATCCTCACCGGTATTGAGGAGTCGGCCACAGCGTACCTGTCCAACATGGCCATGAGCTCCATCATGGTTGATGGATCCGCGCGCATGAGTTTGTGTTTGAGCAGGGTGCCGTCTCGGCAGCCCTCAGTGAAGTACTGAATCGCCTGCACCTCATGGACCCCTTCGCAGAAGTTGAGCAGCTCCACCACGTGAGGTAGTCGCGGAGGGACTTGTCTGGGGCTTGGACGCAAAGGGAGAGCTGGCAAGGCCGGCCGGGGCGCTTGTACGTGCCGTTGAAGTTGCACACAAATGCCTCCTCGAAGTCTAGCCATGTGTTGACGTTGTTGGCCTGCAGAGTGTTCAGCCACGTCCGGGCCGACCCGAGGAGCAAGAGCGGCACGTAGCGCACCACCACGCGCTTGTTGCCGTTGGCGATGCTGACAGCGGTAGTGTAGTCGATCAGCCAATCCTCCGGCTTGGTGGGCTCATTGTACTTGGGGGTATCGCGGGCCAACGTGAAGCCTCTGGGTAACGGCTCCTCGCGGATGCGCGGCCCGAAGCAGGCCGGGCCAGCTGAGCATTCTTCCTCCATGGCCAGGGACCACGCTAGCCGCGCGATGCGATGGTGGGCGTCCTGGTCGTCTAGCACACGGGCCCCGATGCGCTCGCTCATCGGAAGCTATGTAGCCGGGTCCGTGGAAGCTGGTTGGTCACGCCGCGCCGGCAAGGGTTGTCGTGCCTGCTGGCGATGAGCCACGCCAACCGGCTTGTTGGCCCGGCTACTGACAACCGGTGGGTCATGGTTGTCCTTGCCCCGGCTGCCCTGCAGCCGGCTTCCGCGATGGCAATCATCGCCGTGTAAAGAAGACGCTTGTTGTGTTTGGCGGCGCCCCAAAGCCGGTGGCCTGCTGGAGTCCTGAGAGGTCGGCACCCCGGAGTAGGAGTCGGCCAGGTCCCAAGATGGCTCCGAGGGCGCCTGCTGCTGGTTCGCCGTGTCCAGGAGGTCGCGGACGCGGCGCTGCTGCTCCCACAGCTCCTCGCCCTCCAGGTGCTCCATTACGGCAGCAGCCGCCAACGCCGCCTGTATGTTCTTGACGGGGGAGCTGTAGGTCGGCCGGCTCGCGCCCAGCATCCGGCCGAGGGCCTTGCCACGGCACTGCACCTCCCCTAGCGAGCTGGGCCCGTTGCCAGGAGGGGTGAGGCCATGGGCGGTGTCGTACTCACATAGCACGGACGACATCCGGCTCTGTGAGGCGGCGAGCTCTGTGGCCTCGGCGAGCAGGCGTTTGCGTGCCTCGTCAAGCTCGGCTGCGGCGACGGCTGGGTCGGCACTGGGCGTGATGGGTGTGCGCAGGTGTTCCAGGCGGGCGCGGGAGGTCCCGGCCTCGGCCGCATTCTACGAGCCGGTGGTCACTACCTCCAGGCGGGTGCAAAGGTCTGAAACATTGCAGGGGGCGCAAAGAAGAGGTGGCTCGAGAGGCGGATAAGGCAAGAAAGCTCGGTAGGGCTTGCATGGCACGGGCAGAGGATGAAGCACGTGACAATAAGGGAAAAGGGCCCATGTTTCCTTAGGTATCTTTTCATTTGTACACATGAGACCTATGTCATGAATTTGTAATGAACCTTTTTAGTTGTATGTTATGGCCCCGTCATCGATGATGGAACTTGTTATGTGTGATGTATTTTTATGTTTCAATCCAGACTTGTTGTGTGTGATGCAATATTTATGTTATTAGACTTGTGTGTGATGAAATTTTCATTCAAGACTATGTTATTTTCAATGCTCTGATATGTTGACAATTTGGGTTATCGACGAATTATGTTTTGATCCATCTAGAGAGCATAAAAGCTCTCTGTTGCGACTAGTCTGTGACCAGACGCCAGGGTCCATGGTGTTTTGTACGGACCAGACGCCACAATCCCTGGCGTTTCGGTTCTATCCAGAGAGAAAAACCTTCTGTTGTTTCTGGTCGAACCCCAGGCGCCAGGATCCCTGGCGTTTCGAAATGACCAGACGCCACCATCCCTGGCGTTTTGTTCCTAACCAAAGAGCAGCACTCTCTGTTGCCTCTGGTTGAACCCCAAACGCCAGGGTCCATGGCGTTTTGTTTCAAACCAGAGGATGAAACGCCGTTGTTCCTAGCGTCTGGCCCTATCATGGGTAGTTCCAAATACTTAGTTCGACCCCTCATATTAAACCATTGAAATACTTAGTTCATGACACAACAATATCATCAGATACATAAAAAGTTCATGACACACCAAGATCATCACATACATAAATAGTTCATCACACACCAAGATCATCACATACAAAAATAGTTCATCACACACGAAGGTCATCACGTACATAAATAGTTCATCACACACCAATATCATCACATACATAAATAGTTCATCACACACGAAGGTCATCACGTACATAAATAGTTCATCACATATGTAAATAGTTCATCCCAGAGCTAAATGTAGTTCAACCCTTCTTGCGTGCATTGTCCCCATCTAGCTTCATAGGTTCCAATCGAATGTCATTGTTTGGTCTAGGGCAGCAACAGAGAACATCCGTTCTTTTGAGAACCCAATCCCAACAAGCAGCCATGCTCGGTATCGGGGACGCTCCTTCCTTGATTGCCCAGTCAATGATCTGTCCAGGCCTCTTGAAGTCCAGATGAGCAAATTCTTCCCTACCACAGTAAAATGTGATTTGCCTTGCTAGATCGTGTCTATGATCTAGTTCATTCCTCCCCAGCTCACTAAAATTCTTTTCCTTTTAAGCGATGACTGTTTCTTGGTAAGCACATAAATAAAGCGGTGCAAAGTTCCTCGCACCTGCATTCTGCTCATCACAATTCTTGACCCACATAGTCATCTTTGGGTGAATGAGACGACGGTTATGTTCATCAGCCGCATACATATATTTCTCAATGAAGACCATGTTGGCATTCACCATTCCTACATTATTGACCTAACGATAATAAGTGCAACATCATAAACAAGTATGTAAACCTAACCGTAAGCAGTAGGGTAATAATGACCATAAACCCTAAACCCTAACCCTAAGCATAAACATAACCCTAAACAGCAGTACGGTAATAATGACCATAACCCTAACCTTAAGCATAAGCGTAACCCTAAACAAGTACGTAACCCTAAATAAATACATAACCGTAACAACTAGGATAATGCATAGTAAACCAACTAAATCCATTGGCATAAAGCTTGGAACAACAAATATAACACCATATTGTACCCTTTATTGCAAAGGATTTGCAAAAACAATTGAAACTAGGTTTGCTAAAAACTGTAAAAATCCATCAACTATGATGGATTGAGCCAACCAAATCATGGGGGAGGAATGGATTACCTCAATGGTTTAAAATGGCCTCCGATTCAACAAAGAAATGTGACCGATTTGTGAGAGATTTGAAGGGACTTTGGGTTGGGGAGAGAGAGTGAGAGGGTCAGCAGCTTGGGTGTGTGGGAGAAACGAAGTAAAATGAGGTATGTTGGGGATATACCCCACGGGTATGACTCGTCTAAGCTATGACCCGGATTCCACTAAGACGGCCCATAAAGAAGATGAACACAAGAAGTACAAGGCCGACTTGATGTCATCGTCTGGGGAACCGGCTCAAGCATGAAGACGTGAGGAGTTCTCTTTTCCTTGAGGAGCAAGGGAAGGAGGAATTAGATTAGGTCACGGGTTGTTTTACGACCCGAACTCTGCTATAAAGTCCGGGCCTCCACCTATATATAAAGGGGAGCCCCTGGGTTAGAGAGAAAAAGTAAGAAAGAAACAAACCCTCGAGAGCTAGTTTAGCAATTCCGCACCCTTGTAACCGAGATCATCATCAATATACACACAAAGCAGGACGTAGGCTATTACCTCCATCGGAGGGGCCGAACCTGGGTAAACTCGTCTCTCGTTCCCGATCAACCCCTTTGAGTCGCCACCTAGCGGCGATGGCCTCACACTTAAGTTCTCCTATGAGGACATCTGCCATGTTAAAACCACGACAGTTGGCGCCCACCATGGGGCACTCGCCCGGTGGAGTTGAGTTCTCGAAGGGAGCTCTTCCAGGGTTCGGGAGTTACGCGGTTGGCCAGATGACCAAGAGCTGCCGCGGCAAGCTCTACATCGACAATTCAGGCTGGGGCCCCGAGTACGGGTACCAGGTCCCCTTTGGCAAGGTCCACGTCTTCATCGGCAAAATTGGCGCGTTAGTACCCGAGCCGGACATCTACACCAACATCGTCGAGCCGGCTCGGCACGCCCAACCTGCTCGGCGTCAAGCCGGCCCACGTCACGTCTTCGTCGGTTTCACCCAGGGAGTCGGCCTCTCGGATGAGCCGGGAGGCAGCAGGGACACTCCTGTCAACTCTGATGGCGAGTCTTCCATGGGAGACACCGAATCAATCTGTCCCCTTTATGATGGTAGACTTGGGGGCTCTTCGGACGCAAAATCTCCTAAGGAGTCCCATGAGTAGCCCCGTCAGGTCACCGTTTACATGGAAGGATCCGCGGCGGCTCGAGATGCCTCGGTGGCAGGAGCAGCAAACAACGCTGTCGGGTTAGGCAAGGCACCAGCTCAAGCCATGATGGACCTGATGGCTGAGATAGCAAAGCTCCTGGGGACGGCTGTTACTGCGCAAAATCAGGAAGAGCGTAATGCAGAATTGGTAAAACTTCGCGAAGAGATGGCCAAGATCCAGGAGGAAATTGATGCTGAAAATACTCGCCTTGTAGAACTTTGAGCTAATATCCAAGGCGAAACTGAACGCTTGAAAGCAAATGCCTGGCGGCTTGGTCTTCGTCAGGACGCCTCCAATGCGGTCCATCAGCGGAGGCATTCGAGGCGGCTCCCCTCTAATCTGGAGCCTTCATGTGTGTTTACCACACCTCAACCCACGCTGACGGCGGGTCAGCCCCGTCCGGATCAGCCGGGTGAGCCGCCCCACCAGACGCCGGCTCAGACTCCACCCCCGCGTTTCCAGACGCCCCCGACACTTCTCTAACCCGGTGGATAATATGTTAGCGGCGACCCGGAACCTCAAGGCACTTCCCATCCATGGAAATTCCCCGATCGAGGTGGAAGCAAGAAACGCCATCGAGATGTTAAAAACCGCGGTGACCCAGCAGGCGCGGTATTCTTACTACTAGGAGAAACCCTACTAGTAGCGCTTGAAAAACCTATAGTAGTAGCGCTGGGTCCAGCGCTACTGCTAACGCGCTACAGCTAAGTTGTAGCAGTAGCGCTGGTTGGTGCAACGCTACTGCTAAGTCTGGTTAGCAGTAGTGCTGCACGGACCAGCGCTACTGCTAACTATCTGTAGCGCTGCAGAAAGGCAAGCGCTGCTGCTAATCCAGCGCTGCTGCTAGATGCCTTCCAGCGCTACTGCTAGTATTCCTGCTTTCACAGATTCATACCCCCTCTACGTATTTGTGATGTATTTATACAGGCTCTATACAGTAGTTTCATCAGATCACAATAAACATACACTATTCTCATCATATCATACACATACAGTAGTCTCGTCATACCATCATCATCATCATTCAACACAAATATCATCACATCTCGAAAATAGCGATACACAAGTCATGTCATGTCTCGAATAAGTGCAACTGCATGGTCATGGCACACACACAAGTTTCATCATCTCTATCTAAACCATGATGTAGAAGAGAAGAGCGATCAGCATGAGCAAGACCGCGACTATGTAGTACTTGAGGAACCTACGGTTCCGCCCCCGCTCTTGCCGGAGCGTCCACCTCAAGTAACTACTTTCCGCTTCGGCTCTGCTGTCGAACCCTCTGCGGCTAGCACTGGGGTACTTGTCCACCTGGGCCTGAGCGTCTGGCCAGTGGTCGTAGACTCCTGGAACCCTCCCAACGAACATGGCGTAGCAGTCCTTCGCCATCTCTGATCTATGTACCTGCATCGTCAGTTGCTGAACTGAACGATAATATGCAACATAATGTACTTAAGAAAACAAAGAGGCATAATTAGCAAAATACAAGCAACCTATAGTAAACATAAATGACGAAGTTCCTCATACCCAAACTAATTAACTAGAGCGATCTACGCTAGTTCAGGACCACGGTTTAATTACATCACATAGTTTCGTCTCGACGCTAGTGACACATATATTGTCAACGACAATCAGTCCTCGGTCCAATCTTCATAGTCAGGGAGGAAGCACCCGAGCTTCTTGAAAGGCTTCAGGTCTAGACGCTGAGCGATTAGCAGTGCTCGGACATCATCCCGCGTGATTGGCCCATGGTAGAACATCCCTGTTGGTTCGAGGACCTACTTCATGATCACTTGGGCAAGTTCACACTGTACGTGATAAAACTCATCTCGGATTCGATGATCCGGTGTCTTTCCTATGCTTGTGGCCCAGTTGACAATCTCGGCATCGTTGGTAGTAGCTAACATGCGAAGGCGTTGATTATCCCTTCTGAACTCGAGCAGGTGATGCATGAGGTAGAATCCATCAGCGTTACTGTTGTGCGGTTGCTGGATGCAGCAGAAGTCGGTCTTATGGCTGAAAACCAGCCCGTTCTTCCTATGCTTTTTCACCTTGATATATCCACCAGACAGGCTGAAGGTTAATTGGGCACTATCGAGAACACTCTTTATGTGCTTGTAATCCTTTTTCTTGATGTTCTTCGATGAGTCCAAGTATAGAGCATGGGAGTATTTTGGGTACAGAACGATGAGGATGGCGTCCCCCCCCCCACTGCGCAAATTAAGTACACCTCAAATTAGCCTCCATGCTTGCAAAGGAATGATTAACACTTACGAAAGGATATGCGTGGATGACTTACGTGGGATGATAAGGCAGGAGAATCGCTTCCTTGTCCTTATTAGCGATCATGAAGCCGCCGATGTACTTGCTCGCATAGTCACGTTGCTCTTTGCAGACATCCAAGAAGCTCTCGTGCATATGGTACGGGTCCGCGACGCAGATATATTTTATGTTCTCGATCCTGATGATGTAGTTGAGATACAGCGCATACATGCGGATGAACTGGAAATCTAGCTTGGTCATGTGGAACATGTCGTAGATGTAGTCAAATCGCAGGATGAACTTATCCACGGGCCATCCCTCGACATACAACTTCCCACCCGGCACCTGAGCCGCGTAAAACAGGTATCCTGGTTTTTCCGAGATGAGAAGGCTTTTCTCTCTGGCCAGCACATCATCATGAAGTCTCCTTAGATCATTGTTCAGTATGTCCTCTAGCGCTTTCTGAGGTAGGATCGGGTGGCCGGCGACATGGAAACGCTCCGCACCTACGATAGGTATTCTGTCTACCTCCCGGGGCTTCAGAGGCGGCTGGCTGCTTGAAGCAGCTCTGGCGCCTTTAGGGCCTTTCCTGTCCGGTCTCCTCCTTTGCTTCTTGGCGGGTGGCGGTAGTGAGCCCACCATACCTTCCCTAACTGTCACCCCCAGTGTCGTCAGGCTAATCAGTGGACGGCCCTCGGGTTGTTGCTGGGTAGAGGCGGCATCTGGAGGCGTCTCCTGTGAGGATCGCTTGAAGAGAGACTTTTTGCATTCCGCCTTAGGACGTTCCGGCTCCGGCAAATCAGGCAGCATCAAGTCATCATCTCCATGCTCATAGCCTGAGTCTTCGTCGTCCTGAGCCATCAATCCTCCATCATCATAGGCGGCATTGAAATACTTGTCTAGGTCATCATCCTCCTCCTCCATGTCATCATCAGCATTTGCTTCTTCGACAACGGGGGCGACGTCATCTGGCACTAATGGAGGCTCTCCCTCGCATCGTCCGCTATCACCCGCCACGACAGGTGCAGGTAATTTGGTAGGTGGGGTGGTGTTCATACCTTCTTGAGAAGCTGTCGTTGGTGTGATACTGGGCACCTCGACACGAAAAAGAGTCTTCGGCCAAGGCAAGAACCAGCTCTTGCATGCGCCAATCCGTTGAGGGGTCTCCTCGTCATCGACTGGTACCGGAGGAGGCAAATCCTCGAAGCCCGCTAAGACACTGGCCATGTTAACCTTGAAGATGCCATCGGGCATCTCTCGGTTGTGGAACATGCGGTCCTTCGGCTTCACGATCGTTGCCTTTCCCACGGCCACCTTCTGGCCCTTGATGTCGTACAGTAGGGTGCACGGGGTATCGTTGGCCTACGAAGACATGTCTGCGACGTCAAACATCCGAAAGGCAATTGAAACGGAAGACTATATAGACATGCTGGTGAAAAGGGTATGACGCGTAATTACCGTGAGGGCGTCGAGCTCAGCCATAGACGAAGACCCGCCGAGTAGGCCAGAGACGGAGGACGGGCTGCTATGAACAGGAGCGGGAGCATGTGCGGTGGCGTGAGCAGGTGCTGGTGATGCGATGTTCACCGAATTGCTCCCGACGTAGCTGGGAAGGGGAAAGTCCGCTGGCCCTTTATCTGGATTTTTCTTCGTCCATTCAAAAAATGCCGGGAGCAAGCTGGAAATGGAAGATGTGAAGTCAGTCGTGACGCCAGCTACCACTGCACTGACCCTTGCATCGACTATCTGTTCCAACTCTGCTTTGGTTTCAGCTTTGGACTTATTGATCGCAAGCGCGACCTTTTGGTCGATGGTCTGTTGAGTAAGCAACTTTCACTTCCTTGTTTCCTCTAGCTCCTCGCGGTAGCACGTCTTCCACGAGGCGCCATCTCCGACGCCGTGCACACGTCCATAGGACGGCGGTGTGTCCTCCGGGACCTTTTTCAGTATGTTCAGGGCCCGGTTGAAATGGGTGTCCCACTTGGGCCTCGCCGACGACTGTGACGACTCGTCGCTTTCGGCGGCCTTTTGGTGCCGCTCTTTCTGCAAAAGGAACGTGGATGGTTTACTAATAATGTGCCAAAACTTGTAGTCGAATTGATTGGAAGCTAATATGATAATGTGGTAATATAACAATTACCAGAAGTCTCATGAACTCCCTCGTGTTTGGGTCCGTGTAAAAGGTCTTCTTGACGCGGTCCCACTTGTACCGGGCCCTGATCCAGTCACGCTCCAGCGGGTCGGTGAACTCCGCCAAGGGGTCTGGGATTCCGTGACTTTCACGTTCGGCGTCCTCCTTGGCCCATACGTGCCTCTTCCCCTCGTAACCACGGCTTCCGAGGCGGTGGGGAGGCGTGTTCCTGGCCTGGAGCGCCTTCATTTTCTTTGACTTCTTCTTGGTTTCATCTTTAGCACAAGTCTCCTTGAATTTTTCAAAGTCCTCTTCCGTAAGTGTCGGATTGTCAGCATGAATCTTGGACCACGGTTCATTCTTATCAATCGCTTTTTTCACCCGAACTTTCCAGGCGGACAAGTCGTTGGTGAACGTCACCATCGCCTTGTTGTTTATCTTTATCATGGCGTCGTCGTCCCACGGTTCTTTGCTTTCTGTGCGGCCGGGGAACAGGAACCTATTGTGCAACTTCTTTAGGAGCTTGTGCTCCATATGTGGTATCTTCTTCAACTTCTCGTCGTTGATGTTGGCGGTTTCCCTGAGGATGCATCCTAGTTGATTGCCCCAGCACGAGCGCGCTTCATCCGGCGCTGTTGGCTCTAATTTCTTGGGGTGCATCTCCGTGACCGCAATTTGTCCAATGTCGAGCTCGTTTGGTGCTTTACCGGCTACGACAGCATCGTTGCCGGTCTCGGGGGTGGTGTCGGTGCCGGTGCCAGTGCTGGTGCCGGTGTCGGCGTCGGCGTCGGGGTTGGTGCCACTGCGCCACCATGCACCCCCATCTGGTGTTCGTCCAGGTAATCGAAATAGTGATTTGCTGCCTCGATGGGGTATTCTTCGAGGCGAGCAGAACCCCCGGCTGAGGCGTGGCTAGACATGTTTCCTATTCAAAAATTGTAAATTAAATATATAATGAAGAGAAAAAAGGGGCCTATATTTGGTCGGAATGTTGATTCATTCCCCTTCCGGCAAATCCCGGGCACTCCATATGTCCTAGTTTCTAGCACAAGTCATGCCGAAAATCACGGAAATTTTCGGCATGACCTTTGCTAAAAAGTGGACATATGGAGTGCCTATAATTTGCCGGAATGGAAATGAATCAACATTCCGGCAAAACATAGGCCACTCGGATATTCTTCGACATTCAACCAACATTGCAAACATTTTGCAACCAACATCAATTTGCAACATTTTGCAACCAACATCAATTTGCGACAAACATTTTGCAACAAACAGGAGCACATATATAACATCAATTTGCAACCAACATTCAACCAACAGGAGCACATATACAAAGCAACCAACATTCAAACATTTTGCTACTGTTTTTTATAAATTTTTGCTACTGTTTTTTATAAATTTTTGCTACTGTTTTTTATACCTACAAAGCCTAGCTAGTTTTTTATTTAAAGCTACAAAATTTGCTACTGTTTTTTATTTAAAGTTTTTTATTTATACTTTGAGTTATTTCTATATTGAATTTTTTCTCTAAACTAAGATTTTGCTCTAAAATGAATTTTTTTTCTTCTGGCCACAGCAAGCTTATTCTAAACCATAGTGCAAGTAGGATTATGGATTGTAACTATCTACAAAGCAACAACAAACCCCTGGGTGATATTTGTGGTCTCATAACAATCACAGTTGAAATCCTTGGATTGCCCTTGACAGAATCATACAGACATAGGTATTAAACTCACTAAACGTCGATGCTATCTTCCTCCTAGTGAACGCCCTATCATCTGTTTGCATCAGTGAAGTGCATCGGCAATCAAAGCAAATCATACCAAACTTGAAGCTTCTTCAATCTCACAGCTATATCATGGAACTACCGATCATCATCTAGGCGGGCAGTTCGTCTAAATCAAGCAGTAGTGTAGTAGTGGTGTGTATTAGCAGGGAGGGAAGCGCTAAATTACCGAGCTGATGAAGTCGACGAGGGTGGCGTTGGCCTCCCCGTCCCTGGCGCGTCGATCTGCACCCCGACGGTGGCGTCGAGGGCGGCAGGGGCGGCGAGGGGTGCGCGGCTCCGGTGGCTTCGAGGGAGGGAGGGGTGGCGAGGGCGCGCGGCTCCGGTGGCTTCGAGGGAGGGAGGGGCGGCGATGGCGTGCGGCTCCGGTGGCTTCGAGGGAGGGAGGGGCGGCGAGGGCGCGCGGCTCCGGTGGCTCCGAGGGCGTTGAGGGCAGCAAGGGCGGCGAGGTCGAGGGCGGGCCCGCGCGGCGATGGTGAGGTCGAGGGAGGGCTCGGGCGTCCGCGCGGATGAGGAGGAGGTCGGAGCGGCGGGCAGGGGCGACGGCGGCGGGCAGGGGCGACGGTGGTGCGCGACAGAGAGGAGGGGGAGAGGTGGGAGAGTGAGGGGGGGGAATGGGAGTTGGCAAAATTTGAGCACGTGCGGCGGTTAACTCGAAATAGTAGTAGCGCTGGGTTAGGACCAGCGCTATACCTAAATTAGCTATAGCGCTGTGTGGTAATCCAGCGCTACTGCTAACTGTTTTAATTTTCAGTTTTTTTAATTCTAAAATACACATAGTAGTAGCGCTGTGTTAGGATCCAACGCTATAACTATATTAGCTA
Source organism: Elymus sibiricus (assembly GCA_039707655.1). Lineage (NCBI taxonomy): Eukaryota > Viridiplantae > Streptophyta > Magnoliopsida > Poales > Poaceae > Elymus > Elymus sibiricus. Next base: position 12,990,702 of record CM077673.1, on the reverse strand, counting down.
TAGCGCTGGTTCATAATCTAGCGCTACTGATATGTATTACTTTTTATTATTTTCCTTTTATTTTCTATTTACTTTTCTTTTTCTTTTGTATTGCTTTCTCCCTTTTGTTTTTCTTTTTTTGTATTGCTTTCTCCCTTTTGTATTTCTTTTGTATTGCTTTCTTCCTTTCTGTTTACGACGGCGTCTCCCTCCCACACTGCGCGAATATCACCGGAACCATGCATGTGGTGGTAACATATATATCAGTTGACCGATAACGGTTACCTAAGTGCGTACACAAAATAGATACATATATATAAATGATGGTTTCTCAGCTGCGTCGACGACGTTTCACATTGAGCTTCTTCCATTTCTTGTTCGTTGCCGAATAATTGAGCCCCTCCTTGTGACTTTTCCGGAACCATGGAGTACGATCTTTCTTACGTAATGTAGTATTGATTCATCGTCATCGTATGCTTCATCGTCATCGTCATCTTCCCTCATCGGGTTGCCGTATTGGTCGTAGTCTTCCTCGTTGGCGACTCCATCCATTCCGACGATGCTCCTTTTGCCTCTCCTCACGACAACACGGCTGGGATTGGTCGGGTCGGTTATGAAGAAGCATTGTGTCATGTGCTTAGCATGTACCCATGGCTCAGTTTTGGCGATGACGTTAACGTTCACGGTTGCGCTCTTCGCGTCGGGTATAGACATGGTAGTGAAATACTTATTTTCTCTTACGACGTCCTTAGCCCATCTGACACGGAACATCGTCGCATCGTGCAATCCAGTATAGTCAAGCTCCCAGATCTCTTCGACCCTTCCGTAGAATCTTTCAGTTGTGCCGTTGGCGTCGGTCACGCATTCAATCGTCACCCCGTAGTTCTGGTAATCACTGTCCATGTCTTTGGCCTCCGTGTAGAACGTGTACCCGTTGATATCGTATGACAGATTGGTCGCGAGTTTGGGCGCGGGGCCATGTGCTAAGGCGTGTATGAGCAATTCGTCTGAACTGCCCTCTTCCGGGGGATTTTCAAAAACTTGCTCTTTGAACCAACGCAAGAAAGTGGCGTTGTGCTCTACAGTAACTTTGTCGTCCGTCTTGAGCATCCCCTTATCACGGTACTTATTTGCGATGGTTTCTTTATGCCGTGCCACATAATCATCTACCACATCTAGGTGTTGTAGCAATACTAAGTTAGCCCTGTCAAAGTTGTTCCGTCGATCCGAGTAGTCCATGTGCAATTCCCTCCGGCCGTTGTTGTGACCTTCTCCTCCGAGCCTCCCATCGTGCTTCTTGACGGGCAAACCAACAACAGGGTCTCCGACGCCTATATAATTCTCGCAAAAGGAGATGCACTCATGCGTCAGATACCCCTGACGATGCTCCCATCGGGACGGAACATGTTACGAACGAATCCTTTGATGACCCCATTCATCCTATCGAACGGCATCATGCTGTGAAGGAATGTCGGCCCGAGGTCGATGATGTCGTCCACGATGTGGACACACAGATGCACCATGACGTCAAAGAACGCGGGCGGGAAGTACATCTCAAGCTCACATAGTATGACAACGATCTCTTCCTGTAGCCTTCGGAGCTACTTCACACTTATGGACTTTCGAGAGATAACGTCGAAGAAGTTGCAGAGACCAGTAAGCGTGTCACGGACGTGCTTGTCCATTATCCCTCTAATGGCAACCGGGAGTATCTGCGTCATCATCACGTGACAGTCATGAGACTTCATCCCGCTGAACCTTTTCTTCTTGGGGTCTAGAAATCTGCTTATCTTCCCACAGTAACCGGAACTGACTTTGATTCCCATAAGGCACTTGATGAATTGATCGATCTCCTTCGCACTTAAGGTGAAGCAAGAAGGGGGGCAATAATTCTCCTCCTTCTTGTTGACTTTTCTGCCCCTTTCCCCCTCCTCCGTCTCCGTCTCCATCTCCTCCGTCGACTTTTTACGGTGGAGATCTTTCCTGATCTTCAAATCTTCCAAGTCTTTCCTTGCCTTCGGCCCGTCCTTGGTCTTCTCCGGCATGTTCATCAGTGTGCCAAGCAAGCTCTCGAGGACATTCTTCGTGATATGCATTTGATCAAGGCAATGAGGCGTGTCGTGATTGGGCCAGTACTCCAAGTCCCAGAAAACAGACCTCGTTTTCCATACCTTCAGTAGCGGCTCTGGCGCCTTTTTCATCGTTCCCGGCACGGGCCACTATTCCCAGTTTTTCAACAGCTCGTTGATTTCGGCGCCGCTCCAGCTTGGCCTCCTCTCTAGAAGCAGCTCTCTCGCTAGTCGTACTCTTGCGAAGGAGGTCTCGAACATGAGGGTCCTGCACGACTGCACTTAGTAGCGTCGAAGACTGCGGCATGACCGCCGCCTCTGCTTCTCCGCCATGTCCGGACTCTTCTTCGCCGTGTCCGGAATCTTCTCCGCCGCCGTCATTTAACTCTTCCCCGCCGCCATGTCCGACGCCATCGTCTTCGTGTTGATCGGTCATCTCTTCGTCTAGCCCCTTGTCGTTATTCCCTGCCATGTGGACGTCCTCATCATCATCATCTTCACTTATCCACCGAGTATAGCCATCCATGAAACCATTCATCAGCAGGTGCGCCTTCAACCTGCCATGATCAAAAGGGTCCAAAAGGACTCCTTCTTTGCATCTTGTACACGGACATCTAATCCTAGTCCGATTATTTGCATGCATGTCCATCACCGCGGATTGCATGTATCACTCCACCTTCCATCCACTCACCTTCATTACCGACTGCCTGCACGGTATAACAAGAAAAAGGGTTATAAACAAAATGCATGCATGCATCAAAGTCATATAAAAATTTGGCATGACCTTGCCTAAAAATAGGACATATCGAGTTTGCTCGAAATTCACCGAAACGGAAATAAATCGACATTTCGGCAAAACATAAGCAACTCGGGGGCATGTCACTCGCACAAATCTCTCCATATCTCAAACACACATATTCCCATTCACACACATATTCCCATTCTTGAAATGAACAACGTTTTACTCACCTATCTCCCGAGAGAGACCGATCGACCGGATGAGGCCTTTCGCTACCTATAGGGATCGAAAGTGTGGATGGCTAAATAGCTAGCTAGATCTAGTTATTGGGGAGGAGAGATGACTCTAGGTAACTAATGGAGAGGGTGAGAGATGAGCTAGCTAGATCTATATCTAATGGAATGGAGGGAGAGCCAAATAAATGAGGTAGGGGGCATTTATGGAGCTAGCTAGAGATGAGAAGGCCATTTATGGAGGAGAGTTATGGTGGAGGGGGGCATTAATGGGGAGAGAAGAGAGGTAGGAGGAAGAGAGAAGAAGGGCAAAAATGGTGAGGGGAGAGGGGAATGGAGGGGGAGAGAGGGCAAAGGGGGGGAGGAGGGGCAGGGGGGTGAAAAGGTGGCACCAGCCGCGCATAGCAGTAGCGCTGTTTTTCAACAAGCGCTACTGCTCTGTTACTTAGTAGTAGCGCTTTGACGAAAGAGCGTTACTATTAAGTGGGGCCCATTATCAGTAGCGGTTCCACGAAAAAAGTGCTACTACTAAAATCTTAGTAGTAGCGCTATATTCTAGACAGCGCTGCTACTACCAACAGTGTCGGTGGGCTCGTCGGGTCCCCCTTAGTAGTAGCGCTCTTTTTGCTTCCAGCGCTACTGTTAAGTCTTTACTTGTAGCGCTGCCAAAACCCAGCGCTCCTGGTAATTACCAGCAGCGCCTGTTATTTTCTAGCGCTACTGATAGTGTCCTGCCTATAAGGTTTCTCCTAGTAGTGCGCACTCAATGCCGTGCGCCAGCCGCAGCAAGAGCCGGCACGGGGAATCCCCGGTGGTTTCTAGCAGCGGACGAAGGCATCCGGCCCAAAATTCCCTTGTCCGGCTTGTTTTGTCGCAGGCGCAGGCAGTGGTCGATGTAGCTCGAGCCATGCGTCAAGCGGAGGCTGATGCAGTAGCCTCGCGGGTCAACAACCTTTTTCACATCCCCAACCAGCAACTATGGGAGCAGGAGCTAACAATAGGACGATCGGGATTCCTTGTTTATCCCTGGCTCTCCGTAGTGAGCGTATGCCCAAAGATTTTAAGGGGCCTTGCAAAGTACCCAATTACACAGCAGACCTTGAGCCGGCAGCATGGATCGAAAGCTACGAGTTAGTTATGGACATACTCGATGTCAGCAACACTGTGTGTGCAAAGTATTTAACGACGATCCTGGAAGGACCGGCTCGGACATGGTTGAAGAATCTTCCACCTAACTCCATCAACACTTGGGCAGAGCTGAAGGAGCGATTTATCAAGAATTTCCAGGGAACGTGCAAACGGCCAATGACAATTGTGGATCTCCAACATTGCGTCCAGCGCGGGGACGAGTCGGCCCATCATTGGACGCGCCGGGTCGCCAAAATCATCCACTCGTCGAACAGCATCACGGACGCTCAAGCCGTCCTAATCGTGGAGAAAAATTACCACTTCCAGCCGCTGGTCCAGAAGCTTGGACGTTTGAAACGGAAGGTTCAAGATATGGGGGACTTGATGGATGTTCTCACCAGTTACGCTGAGTCAGACAGCACCAAAGATCCCGGTTTAGACGAGGACAAAACTGGCAAGAACAAGAAAGGTGAAGGTGGTAGAGGTCATCAGCAAAACCACGGGCACAATGGGAACACAGGGGGTCAAAGCAATAATAGTAAGCGAAAACAGCTTGATGGCGGGTCAGACTTCATTGCTAATACCAACACTAGTTTCAAGAACCAGCATCGTAACAATCGCCCTGGTGGAGCTTACAATGGGAACAAGCCGCGCAACTACGAGGAGGCACTCAAGCCGCCTTGTCCCAAACATAGTACCCAGGACAAGCCGGCTACTCATTCATGGGAGAACTGTTACATCATGCAGGATTTCCGTAACCAAGCTTTCCAAAATCACCAAGGAGGCAATGGTGGGGGACACCCGGGATAGCTTGGCCCTGGCGGGTCACATGGCGGCTCTTCTGACGGATTCTCAGGATCAGGTTTTCAGGGTCAGGGCGGCTCAGGAGCTGGATTTCAGCATCAAGGAAACAATGGCAATGGACAGCGTTCTGGCCAAGGCAATCAACAGCATAACAATCAAACTAGGTTTCAGAGCAATCCTAAGCAGTAGAACAGTGGTCAATACCATGTTTTCACCACCAGTATCTACAGGCAAGACAGCAAACTCAAACAAAAAGCCATCAACATGGTCGAGCCGGCAGTTCCCAGGTATCTCAATTGGTCTGAGCAACCAATCACTTGGAGCGGGGAAGATCACCCTCCTCGGGTTGATAACCCAGGTGGTCTGGCCTTGGTAGTGGTGCCTCAGGTTGGCGGTTATACCCTCACAAAGGTCCTCATGGATGGGGGTAGCAGCATCAACATTTTATATTATGACACCTTCCGGCGGATGAACCTCTCTGAAAGAAGATTACAAACTTCGACCACGGTCTTTCATGGTATCGTTCCCGGGAAGTTAGCATACCCAATTGGACAGATTAAGCTCGACGTGGTTTTCGGTGATGAGCTTCACTTCAGATCCGAGCCTTTAACTTTTGAAGTGGTTAAGATAAAGAGACCTTACCACGCCCTCTTTGGACGGCCGGCTTATGCCCGTTTCATGGCACAGCCCTGCTATGTTTACCTCAAGCTTAAAATGCCGGGTCCAAACGGTACCATAACTGTGGGAGGCAGCAGAAAGATAGCTCAGGAGTGCGAGGAAGGGGATGCAGCCTATGCCGAGTCGGCCTGCGCATCTGAAGAGTTGAAGTTTCATACGGCCAACGTCGACCCGGCTGATATGAGCCCCCTGAAAAAGCCTAATACTGAGTCTGAATCATTGGTCAAATTCAAGCCGGCTGAAGATACAAAGCAGATTGACTTCACGCCAGCCGACTCATCCCAGCAATTCACTATAGGGACCGGCTTGGATCCCAAATAGGAAAGCACGCTCATTGAGTTCATCCGTGAGAATTGAGACATCTTTGCATGGAAACCTTCTGACATGCCTGGAGTACCGAGAGAACTCACTAAGCACCACCTTAATGTGGATCCAAAGATGAAACCAGTAAGGCAATACCTCCGTCGTTTTAACGAAGAGAGACGCAAAGCTATTGGAGAAGAGGTAGCCTGGCTCCAAGCTGCCGGGTTTATCATTGAAGTTTTTCACCCCGAGTCGTTGGCCTACCCAGTGCTCGTTCTGAAAAAGAACGGTACCTGGCACATGTGTGTTGATTACATAGATCTCAACAAAGCCTATCCTAAGGATTCTTTTGCTCTCCCACGCATCGATCAGATCATTAACTCTACGGCTGGTTGTGAGTGTTTATGCTTCCAGGATGCATACTCTGGTTATCATCAGATTAAGATGGCCATTGAGGATCAAGAAAAGACAGCTTTCATAACTCCCTTCGGTGCTTTCTGCTATGTCTCTATGCCTTTTGGGCTTAAGAGTGCGGGGGCGACTTACCAGCGCTGCGTTCAGAACTGCCTTCACTAACAGATTGGTCGCAACATTCATGCCTATGTTGATGATATCGTGGTGAAATCTCAGAAGAAAGAGACGCTCTTGGATGACCTCAAGGAGACGTTTGATATTCTTTGAGTATACCAGATGAAGCTCAACCCGGCAAAATGTGTTTTTGGTGTTCCTGCAGGCAACTTACTGGGATTTCTGGTTTCCGAACGAGGAATCGAAGCTAATCCAGATAAAATCAAGGCAGTAACTTCACTTGGTAAGCTGGCCAACGTAAATCAAGTTCAGCGCATGGCTGGTCGCATAGCGTCGTTAAGCCGGTTTATAAGTCACCTGGGAGAAAAAGCAATTCCTCTTTATCAACTGTTGAGGAAGACACACAATTTCATTTGGACTGACGCAGCTAACAAAGCCTTCGAAGCGCGTAAGAAGCAGCTAGCTGAGCCGCCCGTCCTAGCTGCCCCAATTGACAAAGAGCCCATGATCCTGTACATTGCTGCCAACTCAAAGGCGGTAAGCGTCGCAGTTGTTGTTGAACGAAAGGAGGCAGGAAAGGAGTATCCGGTGTAGCGGCCGGTTTATTTTGTTACTGAGGTCATGACTTTGTCCAAACAGAGGTATCCGCATTGGCAAAAGTTGGTTTGTGGCGTCTTTATAGCAAGCTGGAAGTTAAAGCACTACTTCCAGGAGCATCCAATCACTGTGGTCAGTTCAGCACCTCTTGGCGATATCATACAAAACCGAGAAGCCACTGGTCGGATTGCTAAGTTGGAAATTGAGCTTGGCCCTCACCAGGTGAAATACATGCCCCGTACAGCCATCAAATCCCAAGCACTGGTGGATTTCATCAATGATTGGACTGAACTACAAATTCCAGAGGATAGGCCAGATAACACGTATTGGACTATACACTTTGATGGATCCAGACAAATTCTGTTATGTTTTACGGCACATGTTCCCTTGTACTAACAATGTAGCTGAATACGAGGCCCTCCTGCATGGGCTCAGAATGGCTAAGGAAATGAATCTTAGCCGAGTCAGGTGTTTGGGCGACTCAGATTTGGTGGCTCAACAAGTCTCAGGAACATCGGATTCAAAAGACCCCCTGATGACGGCTTATCGACGAGCAGTCACTGATGTGGCAGGATTTTTCCAGGGCTATCAAGTTGATCACATTGATCGCCGGCTCAACGAGGCGGCAGATGCTTTATCACGGCTCGGCTCCCAGCGAAAGCCGGTCCCTCCTAATGTGTTTTTGGATGTCCTTCACAACCCTTCGGTTAAGTTGCCATTCGAGGAGGACATAGCTATTCCCGACCCAGAGGCACACTTGGTGGCGGCTCTCCATACTATTCCTGACTGGACAGTACCATACTTGGTTTATCTGACTCAAGGCGAGCTCCCAGCTAAGGAAATCATCGCTCGACAGATAATTCTGCGGTCCAAGTCCATGACTATCGTCAATGGCGATTTACATCGACGAAGCAGCACCGGTGTTTTTCAGCGCTGTGTTTCCCCTGAGGAAGGCCAGGAGATTCTCAATGAAATTCATGCTGGCGATTGTGGACATCACACCGGCTCACGGTCCCTGGTGGCAAAGGCTTTTCGTCATGGGTTTTATTGGGTAACAGCTCATGCAGACGCAGAGGACATTGTACGCAGGTGCGATGGGTGTCAAAAGTTCACTCGACAGGCTCATGTGCCGGCTCAAGAATTGCGCATGATCCCGATTACTTGGCCGTTTGCAGTCTGGGGGCTTGACATGGTTGGACTGTTCAAGCCGTCTTCTGACAAGAAAATTCACCTATTGGTAGCAGTTGATAAATTCACAAAGTGGGTTGAGGCGGAACCCGTCAGTAATTGCGATGCGGAGAGAGCCGTCAATTTTTTTAAAAAGTTGATCTTCCATTTTGGTTATCCTCATAGCATCATTACTGACAACGGTTCTAATTTATCCAAAGGAGCCATGGAGCAGTTTTGTCAGCGTGAGCATATCCGGCTTGATCTAGCGGAAGTCGCACATCCACAATCCAATGGATAGGCTGAACGAGCAAATCGAGAGATTCTCAGAGGGATCAAACCCCGGCTTATGGTTCCACTCCAGCGCACTCCCATCTGTTGGGTTGAAGAACTCCCTGCAGTACTTTGGAGCATCCGCACAACTCCAAATAGATCCACCGGATATCCACCGTTCTTCCTGGTTTATGGAGCTGAGGCGGTATTACCAAGCGATATTCGCCATGATTCTCCTCGAGTCACTGCTTACGTTGAGGTAGACAACGAGCGAGCACGTCAAGATTCCTTGGACGCCCTGGAAGAAGAACGTGACTTAGCAGCAACCAGATCTGCCATATATCAGCAAGACCTACGTCGCTATCACAACCGTAGAGTCCGAAGCCGTACTTTTCAAGAAGGCGACTTAGTGCTCCATCTGATTCAAGATCAAACAGGAATGCATAAACTTTTGCCACCTTGGGATGGTCCTTTCGTGGTCAGCAGAAATCTTAATAATGGTTCATACTACCTGATAGATTTACGAGAAGGATCATATACCTCTGAAGAGGAAACAACCCGGCTTTGGAACAGTGCTCACCTTCGTCCTTATTATACTTAGAGCCACCGGCTCCTTCCCCTTTGTACCCCCAATTTCTGTACATACTTCTTTATGTTCAAATATAATAAAGCCTGCACCTCCGAAACTCGGGGTCTCTGTCATTTCAGCCGAGCAAATTGAGCATGAGTCTTTATTTCTTGAACATCAGTCACTTGGGGGCTTCCAACTCAACGAGTCAGTCTTTAATATCCCTCTTGACTAGGCTATAAGCCAATAAAAATGTGGTTAAACCTGCCTGTTTGCTTGATGCGACTCCGAACAGGTGACCCCGTGTACTCCTGACAAGTCAATCCATCTGGACCCTGAACTTATCAAGGTTAAAACACCGGCTTGAGTCACGTGAGAGCCGGCATACAGAGAGCTAGGATAAACCATGGGTTATCACAACCGCTTCATTGAAGCAAGACTTGAGCCACGAACGCCAGTCTCCTTGCCGAGTCTCACTGAGCTGGTTTATTAATAGTTTTTTATATTATTACAATATTTTATCACCTCATGACTTTTCAGTTGCAATATTTTTCCTATTATCGGCTCATAAGTGGGTGTCCGGGTTACAAACTGCAGTCATATCATGACCAGTTCAATCATATATATATTCTACAAACAATTGTTGTGGAATGATTCAATTTGGCAGGCTTATATTGACCCGCCATACTGATTCAAGCTGTGGCTCATTGAGCAAAACAGCAGGAATATTCAAAGACAAATAAAGAGAAGCACACTCGTATTTTGGTGACTGATAGCCAGTTCAAAGTTCCATGGCAACTTAGCCATGACAAAACAAGTGCAAACGTGCACGACGGCACGACAGAGCATTTCAAAGTTTTACTACCCCTATTACAGGCTCACATCTAGAGCCACAAAAATATTTAAGTTTTTGCCCAACACCTGAGGGCTAGTCATTGTGACGGGTTATCTCAAATCGCCTTTAATGCTCTTTTGTGCCGGCCGCCTCAGGGTCGGCCTCCGCCGGCTCATCTTCGTCATCACCCTGCTGGTCTTTCAGTATCCACTGGATTGATCTCAAAAATTAAAAATTTGAAGATCCCGCAACTAAATCCGAGGCATCAACGTCAGGAGCAAAGATTTCCTTACTTCGGGGTGGCACCAGCTCAAAGGGCTCATCTTTTGGCGCATTAACGCGCTCATTTTCATTGGAGTACGCAGCATGATAGTGAGACAAGTCAACTTCCTCAGCTAGAAGAGTCGCCAATGACCAGGTCTTCCTCATACACTTGGCAAAATCTTCATGAGTGAATTCTAAGCCGTCGAGTTTGAACTCAGGGAACCCATCTTTCAAAGCCGCCAGATCCAGCTCAGGCAAATATACCTTGGCATGGGCAAGCGCCATATTTCCTCCAGCCCAAGCTGCTGATTTCCGGGTTTCGGTGACCCACCGAGGCCCGGTGGATAATTGTTTCAACATGTCTTTGATGTTCATTGTAGGTACTTCAAATTCTTCACCGCCATGATGGCAAAAACGGATCCCGTGAATAGTTGCTCCACGTAAGTGAAAATCGCCTTCAACTTCATAATGGGCTCCCAAACCAGGTTCTGGTCTTTTTGTCTTGCATACAAATTTAGGTGAATCGATGAGCCGCCATATCATCGTGACCCGGAAATACAAAATAGCAGAAGTTTTGTCTACATACCAAAGATGGCGGTCAGCATCTCATTTATTTGCTTCACAAGTGTGAGATGCTCTTCTTTTAAGGGTCCAAGTTTCCCTTCAGCCTTTTCAGCACGCTTTATAAGGGTGGTTTTTTCTTCTTTGAAAGATTTCTTGGTTTGATCAAGAAGATCATTCACATGACGCGCAGAGCTTTCAAAGCGAGCCGCCACAAGTTCAGCTTCAGACTTCAGTTTCATCTCTTCTTTGAGACGTTTCTGCAGTTTTGCAGCAGCAGATTCATCATGTTCTAAGAATCCCTCTCAAGCCGCCATTCCAAAGGCGACTCGACCCTTGGGAGCTATGACACCTCAAAGTTCTTTTTATCGTACAAGTAAGTCTCGTGAAGTTGTAAACAACCTACACGGCACTTGGGGGCTAATGTGCCGATTTTTCACTTACACAAACAACAAGACCCGGCTATTTCATAGAAATGAGCCGGCCCTTGGGGGCTATAGGATTTTGAGCTTACAAGACAAAACATCTACTTCTTATGAAAGAAGACCCGGCTAACTCAACGAGTTAAGCCGGCCCTTGGGGGCTACATCGTTGTTCTATTTTCTACTCAAGAATAAGTACCGACTCATTATCATCATATTGACTCGGTCCTTGGGGGCTACGGATACTTCTAAGAACAATTATTTTAAAACAACCAGCTTACTATTTTTATATTAAGCGGGCCCTTGGGGGCTGATGAAAGTATATAAAGACAAGACAGTAAAAGCAGGAATTTTACCTCATACTTTTCCTTGAGAGCAGTGACCAAGTTGATCTCAACCTCCCGGCTCTCAGTTAACCGGGCCAAGTACTACTGGTAAACATCCTCAGTACCAAGCGCAAATTGATCAGGAAGTTCTAACTTGGCTTTTCCCTTGCCCAAATTCGCCGGTTCATCCTTGGCTATAATCTTGGCCAAAGTGGTGGAGACAATAGGAGCTTGGAAGTTCTGCTTAAAAATAATAACCTCCGAAGCGCTCTTGCCAGCCGGCGGAATGGGGTCATCCACATGAGCTGCCGGGCTGAAAGGATGAGTCGGGCTTGGCGGTTGCGAAGATGGCTCGGTTGACACGCCTTGGGTCTCCATTGGCGAATCCATAAAAACCGGCTCATCCGGTCTGGGCATTGGTACGTCTCCAATGTATCTATAATTTATGAAGTAATCATGTCATGTTTACAATAATTTTATATGATTTTGGTATGATTTTATTAGAACTAACCCGGACTGACGCTGTTTTCAGCAGAACTACCATGGTGTCGTTTTTTGTGCAGAAATAAAAGTTCTCGGAATGGGATGAAAATTTAAGGTGATTTTTTGGACCAAAAGAGACCCCCGAAGCACCGGAGCTGGGCCAGGAAGTAACCGAGGAGGCCACAAGCCTAGGGGGCGCGCCCTACCCCCCCCCCCCCGGGAGGGCGCTCCTGGCTTGTGGACTCCTCGAGCACCCCCTTGACGTGAGACCGACGCCAAAAATTCCTATAAATACCAAAACCCCCATAAAGAAACCTAGATCGGGAGTTCCGCCGCCGCAAGCCTCTGTAGCCACGAAAAACCAATCGGGAGCCCGTTCAGGCACCCTGCCGGAGGGGGGAACCATCACCGGAGGCCATCTTCATCATCCCGGCGGTCTCCATGACGAGGAGGGAGTAGTTCACGCTCGGGGCTGAGGGTATGTACCAGTAGCTATGTGTTTGATCTCTCTCTCTCATGTTCTTGAGATGGCACGATCTTGATGTACCGCGAGCTTTATTGATATAGATGAATCATATGGTGTTTTCCCCTCTCTATCTTCTTGTGATGAATTGAGTTTTCCCTTTGAAGTTTTCTTATCGGATTGAGTCTTTAAGGATTTAAGAACACTTGATGTATGTCTTGCGATGGGATATCCGTGGTCACAATGGGATGTTCTATTGATCCACTTGATGTATGTTTTGGTGATCAACTTGCGGGTTCCGTGACATTGGGAATCTATGCATAGGGGTTGGCACACGTTTTCGTCTTGACTCTCTGGTAGAAACTTTGGGGCACTCTTTGAAGTTCTTTGTGTTGGATTGAACATGATGAATCTGAAATTGTGTGATGCATATCGTATAATCAAGCCCATGGGTACTCGTGGTGACATTGGAGTATCTATGTGACATTAGGGTTTTGGTTGATCTGTATCTTAAGGTGTTAGTTTAGTACGAACTCTAGGGCTGTTCGTGACACTTATAGGGATAGCTCATAAGATTTATCGAAAAATATAACTTTGAGGTGGTTTCGTACCCTACAATAATTTCTTCGTTTGTTCTCTGCTATTTGTGACTTTGGAGTGAACTCTTTGTCGCACGTGAGGGATTTACATATGATTCAACTATGTCAGTATTGTTGAGAGAACTTGCACTAGTGAAAGTATGAACCCTAGGCCTTGTTTTCAAGCATTGCAATACCGTTTGTGCTCACTTTTGTTACTTGCTACCTTGCTGTTTTTATATTTTCAGATTACAAAAACCTATATCTACCATCCATATTACACTTGTATCACCATCTCTTCGCCGAACTAGTGCACCTATACAATTTACCATTGTATTGGGTGTGTTGGGGACACAAGAGACTTTTTGTTATTTGGTTGCAGGGTTGTTCGAGAGAGACCATCTTCATCCTACGCCTCCCACGGATTGATAAACCTTAGGTCATTCACTTGAGGGAAATTTGCTACTGTCCTACAAAACTCTACGCTTGGAGGCCCAACACGAGTCTACAAGAAGAAGGTTGCGTAGTAGACATCAAGCTCTTTTCTGGCGCCGTTGTCGGGGAGGTGAGTGCTTGAAGGTATATCTTTAGCTCTTGCAATTGAATCTTTTAGTTTCTTGTTTTATTACTAGTTTGGTTTTATAAAAGAAAAATACAAAAAAATGGAGTTTAGGTTGCATCATTTGTATCGTCTTTATAATGTCTTTCGTGAAAATAAGGATTCAGAAAATTGTGCTCAATTCGTAGAGGAAGAAATTATGATAATACTTAATGAGAATTCCTTGAATGATGAGCATGATTGCAATATTGCTAGTATGAATTCTCTGAATATCCATGATGCTAATGAGATGCAAAGCCACAAGCTTGGGGATGCTATGTTTGATGAAGATGATATTTTTAGTCCCCCAAGTTTTGATGAGCAAATTTGTTATGATAATGACATGCCTACAATCTATGATGATTATGATGATGACATGTATGCTATAAAGAGTGATAGTAACTATGAAACTTGTCATCATGATTTTAATATTCAAAGTGGTTATGTCAATCAAGTATCTCATGATAGTTATTTTGTTGAGTTTGCTCCCACTATTATGAATGAGAAGAAAATTGCTTATGTGGAGAGTGACAAATTTTCTATGCTTGTGGATCATGAAGATAATGCTTTATGTGATAGTTATGTTGTGAAATTCCTTCATGATGCTACTGAAAATTATTATGAGGGAGGAACATATGCTTGTAGGAATTGCAATAATATCAAGTTTCCTCTGTATGTGTTCAAAGTTTTGAAGTTATGCTTGTTTTGTCTTCCTATGCTAGTTGATTCTTGCTCCCATAAAAAAAATTCTCACAAAATCCCTATGCATAGGAAGTCGGTTATACTTAAATGTGCTTGTCATGAGATTCATGATGCTCTCTTGCATGTTTCAATTACTATTCCTATGTGACCATCATTGAAATCATCATGCCTAGCTAAAAGGCTTCAAAGAAAAGCGCTTGTTGGGAAACAACCCAACACTTTTGCTTTCTGTTTTTGAGTGTTCACATGATTAAGATACTGTATTAATCATGTTTTGTATCTTTTATTTGAATAAAGTTCCAAGTAAAGCCTTTGGGATGACTCACAAGATGAGTAGAATTGATGCTGAACCAAAACAGAAACTTTTGACTCCAGTACAGGAATTTGCATTTTTTACTGGAGTGTGATAATGATCTAAAAAATTTACACAGTCTTGATATACAAATTCTTCAGGTTGTCCTAATGTTTCAGAATTTTTAGAGACAGGGAAGTATGGTTATACTACAGATTTTCACAGACTGTTATGTTTTTGACAGATTCTGTTTTGCATGCATATTTTGCTTGTTTTAGTGTTTCCATAGCTTATATTTAGCGGTATAAATTATGGGAATGATAGAATACAGTAGGTATCATGTGGTAACAATTATGAATCTTGTCTTGACAGTACCTAAGTGAATTATTTATCTTTATTACACTAACCCTTCTCACGAAGTTCCGTTAAGTTTTGTGTGATTGAAGTTTTCAAGTTTTGGGTGAGACACCGATATGAGGAGAATAAGGAGTGACAAGAACCTAAGCTTGGAGATGCCCAAGGCACCCCCAAGGTAATATCCAAGGAAGACTCAAGCGCCTAAGCTTGGGGATGCCCCGGAAGGCATCCCCTCTTTCGTCTTCAACATTATCGGTATATCTTACTTGGAGCTATATTTTTATTCGTCACATAATATGAGTTTTGCTTGGAGCGTCATTTTATTTTCTTTTTCTCTCTTAGGTGTTATTTATAATCTTGTTTTTCAATAAAAAGTTCCAAGAATTGCCTTAGGATGCTTGCATTGCATGTTTGATGTGAGCTGTGTAAGAACAGAAACTTTTGCTGTAGTGTTTGAATTTTCATATTATACTGGAACGTGGAAAGTTTCTGAAATTTGTACACAGTGTTGTCATATAAATTAATTAGCATGTCAAAAAAATTCATAATTTGTTGAGTTACAGAAGTACACTGGTTGCATAAATTGCTACAGATTGTTCTGTTTGAACAGATTGCTGTCATAGTTTTGTTATCTACTTATCCTATAGTTTCCATAGCCTATATAGGTAGATATAAATTGTGGAAACGATAGGAAACAGTAGATGATGTTTGGAAATTATTGTGCAACTAGTCTTGGCAGTACATGAAGTGTTGATTTATTCTTATGTGTACTAACCTATCTCACGAGTTCTTTTTGAGTTTTGTGTGGATGATGTTCTTGATAATAGGTGAAACCATGATATGAGAGGATTGAACGAGATACAAAAGCTCAAGCTTGGGGATGCCCAAGGCACCCCAAGTAAATATTTCAAGAAGTCTCAAGCATCTAAGCTTGGGGATGCTACGCATCCCACCTCTCTTCATCAACAATTATCGGTTAGCCTATGTTGAGCCTAAATTTTTATTCGTTCACATGATGCGTGCTATTCTTGGAGTGCTATTTTTTTCTTCCTGCTGTTTAATAAAATACTTAAGATCTGAAATTCTTAGATGAGAGAGTCTTCACATAGTTATTTAATTGTTGGCTACGCATTGATCTTCACTTATATCTTTTTGGAGTAGTTTGTCATTCACTCTCGTGCTTCACTTATATCCTATGAGTAAATGGTTGAATGAATTGAATATCATAAATCTGAAATTAAATATGCTTCATATACTTATCCCATGGGGAGTAATGACTTCACACATAATAAGTATAGGTGGTAAAATTTATTGAAAGTTAGCAAACACCGCATTGGTCACTTGAACAATTCATGAAAGAATATTGAAGGAAGAGAGATTCCACATATAAATATACTATCTTGGACATCTTCTATGATTGTGAGCTCATTAATTATTTTCAAACTTGAGCAAATTAGCTGAAATTGGACAAGGAAGACAACGTAATGAGTTATGTTTGGGTATATTTGTATAGAAGTTATATTGTTATGGGTCCTCCAACATGTGGTGCTTGCTTCCACCTCATACTAGCCAAAACTTCCGCACCAAGTAGAAATACTACTTGTGCATCCAAACACCCTTAAACCTAAAGTTGTTCCATATGAGTCCACCATACCTACCTATATGCGGTATTTACCTGCCATTCCAAGTAAATTTGCATGTGCCAAACTCTAAACCTTGAAATAATATTCTGTTTTGTATGCCCGAATCGCTCATATAGTGACTAGGGGCTGTCAGTATCTTCCATGCTAGGTGGGTTATTCTCACGATATGTGTTGATTCACTATCATTCACGAGAAAGTGGCTGGTATTCGGGATACCCAGTTCCATGCTCAAAAATCAAATCAAAATATAATGAAAGAAAACTCCCCCAGGATTGTTGTTTGTATGGACGGTACCCGTTGTTTCGGCTCGCCGTGGAGTGTGATTGATTGGTGGAGGGGGAGTAAAAACTTTACCATTCTGTTTGGGAACCGCCTATAATGTATCTAGCATGGAAGATACCGAGATCTCTCGGTTGTTATGTTGACAATGAAAGCATACCGCTCAAAATTATTATTCATCTCTGTTTTAAAAGCTCGAGCTCTAGCACCTTTGCAAATCAATGCTTCCCTCTGCGAAGGGCCTATCTTTTACTTTCTAGTACTTACATTTATGCAAGAGTCATGGCGATCTTCAGCACTTCCTATATTTCGCCTTTTTCTCTTGGCAAGCGTCATGTGTTGGGGAATGATCTAGACATATATATCCACACAAATATATTCGATCATGAATTATTATTGTTGACAATTATCTATATGATAAATAAGTTGGGAGGCGAAACACTAAGCCCCTATCTTTCTCTGTGTTCGATGGATGCTATTTGTTCTAAAAATATGCTTTGAGTGACAATAATCATGGAAGACTATATGATAGTTGAGTATGTGGAATTTGCTAAATCAAAGCTCTTACATAGACCCTTCCTGAAAATAAGATGAATTGCAATTGTTCGATGACTAGGAATATGGTTTGTTAGTTTTCAAGAAACTTTCTGGTCTATACTTTAACATGTGAATAGCTTGTTACTTGATCATGAGAAGTTTTATGAGATGAGATACTATTTATGGTTTATATTGATGCTGGAAAAAGTGATTGGAATTATCATTGATCAAACTTGTGCACTTGCTAGCATTCACACTTCATAAATTATTTCTTTTATCATTTACCTACTCGAGGACGAGCAGGAATTAAGCTTGGGGATGCTGATACGTCTCCAACGTATCTATAATTTATGAAGTATTCATGCCATGTTTACAATAATTTTATATGATTTTGGTATGATTTTATTAGAACTAACCCGGACTGACGTTGTTTTCAGCAGAACTACCATGGTGTCGTTTTTTGTGCAGAAATAAAAGTTCTCGGAATGGGCTTAAAATTTACGGTGATTTTTTTGGACCAAAAGAGACCCCCGAAGTACCGGAGCTGGGCCAGGAAGTGACCGAGGAGGCCACAAGCCAGGGGGGCGCGCCCGACCCCCCTCGGGAGGGCGCTCCTGGCTTGTGGACTCCTCGAGCACCCCCTTGACGTGAGACCGACGCCAAAAATTCCTATAAATACCAAAACCCCCAGAAAGAAACCTAGATCGGGAGTTCCGCCGCCGCAAGCCTCTGTAGCCACGAAAAACCAATCGGGAGCCCGTTCGGGCACCATGCCGGAGGGGGAAACCATCACCGGAGGCCATCTTCATCATCCCGGCGGTCTTCATGACGAGGAGGGAGTAGTTCACCCTCGGGGCTGAGTGTATGTACCAGTAGCTATGTGTTTGATCTCTCTCTCTCGTGTTCTTGAGATGGCACGATCTTGATGTACCGTGAGCTTTATTGATATAGATGAATCATATGGAGTTTTCCCCTCTCTATCTTCTTGTGATGAATTGAGTTTTCCCTTTGAAGTTTTCTTATCGGATTGAGTCTTTAAGGATTTAAGAACACTTGATGTATGTCTTGCGATGGGATATCCGTGGTGACAATGGGATGCTCTATTGATCCACTTGATGTATGTTTTGGTGGTCAACTTGCGGGTTCCGTGACCTTGGGAATCTATGCATAGGGGTTGGCACATGTTTTCGTCTTGACTCTCCGGTAGAAACTTTGGGGCACTCTTTGAAGTTCTTTGTGTTGGATTGAACATGATGAATCTGAAATTGTGTGATGCAAATCGTATAATCAAGCACATGGGTACTCATGGTGACATTGGAGTATCTAGGTGACATTAGGGTTTTGGTTGATGTGTATCTTAAGGTGTTATTTTAGTACGAACTCTAGGGCTGTTCGTGACACTTATAGGGATAGGTCATAAGATTGATCGAAAAAGATAACTTTGAGGTGGTTTCGTAACCTACAATAATTTCTTCGTTTGTTCTCTGCTATTTGTGACTTTGGAGTGAACTCTTTGTCGCACGTGAGGGATTTACATATGATTCAACTATGTCAGTATTGTTGAGAGAACTTGCACTAGTGAAAGTATGAACCCTAGGCCTTGTTTTCAAGCATTGCAATACCATTTGTGCCCACTTTTGTTACTTGCTACCTTGCTGTTTTTATATTTTCAGATTACAAAAACCTATATCTACCATCCATATTACACTTGTATCACCATCTCTTCGCCGAACTAGTGCACCTATACAATTTACCATTGTATTGGGTGTGTTGGGGACACAAGAGACTTTTTGTTATTTGGTTGCAGGGTTGTTCGAGAGAGACCATCTTCATCCTACGCCTCCCACGGATTGATAAACCTTAGGTCATCCACTTGAGGGAAATTTGCTACTATCCTACAAAACTCTGCGCTTGGAGGCCCAACACGAGTCTACAAGAAGAAGGTTGCGTAGTAGACATCAGGCATCTCTATGTCGGTTGCCGGCTCAACCCTAGCCTCTAGATTATCTTCTCCAGAAGGGTTAACCTCTGTGGTTGTTTCTTCTAGTGGGGGGTTTGGGATGTCTTGACCTGCAGCACCCGAAGATGACCCGACAACACGCTTCGACAAGATAGCTTTGGCCCTATAGTTGCCAGAAATCAAGCAATACGCCAAGGAAAAGGCACAGTCGAAGGTTCAAATACATAAATCGATACAAGATCAGGACTTACCCACGATTGACGTTAAAAGCGGGAAGCTGTGTGGCCGTTGAGTCGCCCGAAGATGGAGGAGATTCCTGATAAAGTGAGTTTGCAGAGCTAAGTGGTTGCTTAAAGAGACCGCCTCTAGGACGAGAGGTGGTTGGACTATGTGGTACCTCGACACGTGGCCTGCGAGCCGGTGGCGCGTGCGACAAACCGGGGTCTAAGTCGCCCGAATTACTTCGGGTCTTGCGCTTTGATTGGCTGGTGAGTTGAGCTTGCTTCAAAATAAAATTGGGGTCTGAGTAAGCATCTGGATGTGAAAACTTAACCTTTCGAACGACTTGCCTTGGTTTTCTTGGGACAAATGTTTCTGAGGAACTCGAGGAGATTGGAATTACCTCAACATTGCCGGTTTCGCTGGATTCTGAGTCGTCCTGAGAAGAAGGCGCGTCAGCTAGTTCAATAAAAAGACGACCAAGTGAGTCAAGTTCTACCTCAGATTCTGCCCCTGAGGATGATTCTTGAGCCGTTTCTTGAGCCGGTTCCTTCATCCGGCTTGAAGAAGGAGCAGTAGCCTTGGAAGTAACCTTCCAGAAATCAGAGTTTTCCTGCAATAGTATAAGCCAGATTATAAAAGTGATGGATCAAAATAAAATTGACAGAGATTGAACGTATTCATAAAATATATACCAGAGGAACTGGATTCTTATAATAAAATGGAGCCAGTCCGGTGACGCCACATTTCTCCTTTGTGTCGGCAAAGAATTTTTTGGTAGCCTTGGTGACATAAAAATCAGATAGCTCTTTCCTGCTGAAGCGTTGAACATCCTTTTTCCCACCAGTATAATTACACATCAAGTCGCCTCTTACGCTAACGGGTAGAATTTGCCAAGATATCTAGCAGCGAATCAGGTCAATTCCGGTAAGGCCATGAGCATTCAATGCCCTTAGCTTGGTGCGCATAGGCGCTAGCAAGTCCCTTTCTTCATTAGTCGGCCAACCCGGATAATCGGCATCAGAACGAAGCCGCTCCAGTCTATAACCCGGTAAGGGGTTTTTATCTGCGGGGGCGGTGTTCTTGCAATAGAACCAAGTCTTGTTCCACCCTTTTGGATGACTCGCCAACTTGGTCTCAGGAAAAGGGTGGTTTTTTCTCTTTTGAATGGAAATACTACCAAGTTCTACGCTAGGGCCATCCTTTGCTTCAGTCTGATGATTAATATAAAATAACTCTCTAAAGAGGGTCACAGATGGCTTGATCTGAAGATAGACCTCGCAAATCACTTGAAACTGGCAAATGCTGGTCATTGAATTGGAACCAATATCTTGGGGCCTAAGATTGAAAAAGTGTAACAGATCTCTAAAGAATTTCGAGCCGGGTGGCCGGAAATCCCTATGCAGATGATCAGCAAAAATGACAACCTCTCCCGGCTCAGGTTGAGGAGAAGGTTCTCCATCAGGTGCTCGCCAACCTATCTCATTTTTAGCCGGCAATAAGCCCTGAGATACAAGGTTCCCAAGAGTGAGTTTCGACTCATGGGATCTAACCCAATTGCAGATCTTGGTGGTCTTGGCAGCTTTGGGAGCCATGATTTTCTTGAACAAGGTCAGCTACGAGTGAAAATAGGAAAATAAGTCACCACGTGTTTTGAAGTCACCTACCGATTAAAGTTCTGGTTACGATAGCTCAAGGTACACAAACAAATTGGTTGTTATTATTATAAGCCGGCCAACGAATAAGCCGGCCTCGATATATTAGAGCAGTACTATGATGAGACGGCATCTGCAGTAAGCCGGAAAAGGGGGAACATGGAAAGGACTTAGCGGTATTTTCCTATAGACAAACAACTTTCTACAGCAGATGGAGGATCATCCGGATCTAATATATGCACGGAAATAAAAAGGAAAATGCACTCTAATCTGCGGAGGGACCGAACCAAAGCATTTGCAAGACTCTATAGGAGGGCTATTCCAGATCTACTTCGCGGAAAATGAAACGCGGCAATCAAACTAGGACAATGATCACTGAAAGAACATGGGACCTTCATATCTAAGATGAACATTCAAAGGTGGGATGAATGAAGAACATCGATGAACACTGAAACCCTAATGGGGGGAAGAAGAATACCAGATCTTGTCGCAGAAGGAGATGGGGATGGCCGCGTCTTCTCCGACGACTGCGAGAAGGGTCCGATGGCGCAGGCAGCATGTCTTGGAGGTCTTGTCGTCATCCTCGAGCTCTGGTAGGCTTCGGCTGAGAAGAGGAAGCGCGAGGAAGAAGAAGTGTGAAAAGAGGACGAGGGGGTCGCGAGAGACGGAACGGGTGCAGGGAATTTGTGGCTATAATTGCGCATAGATTCTCGCGCCAGGCGGGATTTGGCGGTGTTTTCAAAAAAGTTTCGCTATGCAGACCTCGGGCGACCACGGTCAGTAAGATGATGTCAGGAAGGCATTGACTAAAAGAAGTACTAAAATCCTGACAAGGGAAAGAAAGAGCCGGCAAAAATGTTGACTTGGATGCAGTTTTTAACAAATGAAGAAGGGAAGAATGGCCGGCTAGCATTTGGTTTTGGTCTGATAAAACTTCCGGCTCAGAGTACATAACGTTTTTAGGATGGAGTTTAGAGTGGATAGATCCTAACTGAACTGGGGGCAAATGTTGGGGATATACCCCACAGGTATGACTCGTCTAAGCTATGACCCAAATTCCACTAAGACGGCCCATAAAGAAGATGACCACAAGAAGTACAAGGCCCAGCGGGCGGCTCATCTACAAAGCCGGCTTGATGACATCGTCTGGGGAACCGGCTCAAGCATGAAGACATGAGGAGTTATCAGTTCCTTGAGGAGCAAGGGAAGGAGGAATTAGATTAGGTCAAGGGTTGTTTTACGACCCGGACTCTGCTGTAAAGTCTGGGCCTCCACCTATATATAAAGGGGAGCCCCTGGGTTAGAGAGAAAAAGTAAGAAACAAACAAACCCTCGAGAGCTAGGTTAGCGATTCCGCACCCTTGTAATCGAGATCATCATCAATATACACACAAAGCAGGACGTAGGCTATTACCTCCATCGGAGGGGCCGAACGTGGGTAAACTCGTCTCTCGTTCCCGATCAACCCCTTTGAGTCGCCACCTAGCGGCGATGGCCTCACACTTAAGTTCTCCTACGAGGACATCTGCCGTGTCAAAACCACAACAAGGTATGAGTGGGCTGGAGATGGGCCCGATGCATCTTATCCACTGGAAGATAACTAAATGCCAGGGATGGTGGCGTCTGGCCCCTGCCACAAAACGCCGTGAACCCTGGAGTTTGGGGTTCGACCAGAGGCAATACAGAGCATTGCTCCCTGGATAGAAGCGAAATGCCAGGGATCTTGGCATTTCAACACCGGCGAAACGCAAAGGACCATGGCGTTTCATCCCCTGAATCATACCAAATGCTAGGGATCATGGCGTTTTGTCCCCTGTACACAGAAAACAAAACTCTTGTTATTTATCAAGACAAGGTCAAATAGCTGCACGATAAGTTCATTGCAAGTACACAAATTGACAATTCATCACAAGTTCATGACAACCAAGTAAGTTTTCACCATCACAAGTTGATAATTCTTCGCAAGTACACAAATTCATGATAACCTAGTAAGTTTTCACCACAACAAGTTCAAGAAAACTTAACAAGACCAAGTTCATCAAATAGCTCACGACAACTAAACTGGTCCTCACTAACTCACTTCCTCCTTCCTCTCTTCCCTGCTTTGGCATTTCTAGCCTCAACCCCTTGGTTCATCACTAGACTCCTCCTCTTCACTAGCCTCCTGCTCACCGGAAGCCTCCTCCTCACCGCTAGCCTCCTCCTCTTCGCTAGCCTCATCATCATCTCTAGCGTCCTCTCTACTCATTCCTTTAGGCAACAAATGGTGAGGATACTCCAGGCTATTGAATTTACTATTCCATTTCTTCTTTCTCCGCCCGTGTGGTGTCTTAGCTTTGCGTTGTGTCGGCTGTGTAGGCTGTGATGGCTGTGGAGCATCAATGCCATACTCCTCCTCTTGCTGTGCCTACTTCTCTTGATGTGCCTCCTCCTCTGACTCATTCTT
This sequence comes from Elymus sibiricus, assembly GCA_039707655.1. Classification (NCBI taxonomy): domain Eukaryota; kingdom Viridiplantae; phylum Streptophyta; class Magnoliopsida; order Poales; family Poaceae; genus Elymus; species Elymus sibiricus. The sequence goes on along the minus strand of CM077673.1, from coordinate 12,967,016 downwards.
GTGGAGATAATGTTGATGAGCTCTGGAGGCGCGGCTACTACCAGGTGAACTCGCGTTGGTGGCCTAACCACTGTGGCAAGAAAGCATAGCTGCCATCTTATGGAACCCTTTCTTGAACTTCTGCGAAAACACAAAATATGTTATGAGATGTAAATATGTAATTTGCAAAGATGGATCTTTTCTAATAGATGGGCCATACCTCCATCATGGTCCTAAGAGTTCTCTCAAATAATCCACCCCCGGGGGATGACTTAGTGCTACACTGGCTTCGTTGACACACATAAGCAAATCTCTACCCTGCAAATCATGAACACACAAAACATTTATCTTTGAAGTGTATACAACATAATGCAAGTAGGTTGATTAACATACCACTGCGTCATGTATCGTTGAATAGTCAACTTGAGTCCCAACTATCTCTCTCACTGCGTAGTTGAAGGCACACTAGTAGAAAACAGGGCATCAGTCCCGGTTCCAGAGGGCCTTTAGTCCCGGTTCTGCAACCGGGAGAAAACGATCGGGACTAATGCCCATCACTTTTAGTCCCGGTTGGCTTACGAACCGGGACTAAAGGAGCTCCACGTGGCCGCCATGGGGCGACCAGGCAGGAGGACCTTTAGTCCCGGTTGGTAACACCGACTGGGACTAAAAGGCAGCCACGCGTCAGAACCTGCCAGGCGATGGGGTTTTTGTTTATTTTGTTTTTTTGAAAGGAGGGGTTTTGGGGTTTTGGAGGGTTTAGGGGTTTCATATTGTGTTTCCCCTTTTCTTTTTGTGTTTACCATTTTTATTTTATGCTTTTCATTCAACTCGACGCTAGCTACTACATATAGTAATGAAGGAACCATTACACAACATCGTCATGATCAATATATAGAGAGAAGTGACCTCTCTTCCTCCGTGCTGGGTCGAACAATGCAACAAGTTTTCGTAAATCTATTCGACGCTATTACATATAGTACACGTTCATGCATATATACAATATAACATCTCTTACGATCCTTGACCAAGATCGCAATTCATATCCCGATGGCATGCTCCGTCTTTAGGTATGACATGCTCAACAAAGAATATCGCCAATTCCTCTTGAATTGCTCGTATGCGAGCAGTTGGTAGGAGTTCGTCCCGCTTCCGCCAGATCTAATTTAAAGAAGGGGGTCAATCTATACATGAATGAAACTCAACACAATTGATGGTAATAAAATTAAAATGTCAATATTGTTTACGTACTTCAAATTGTTCTGGAGATATGCCCCGTTTAGAGGTCGAGTGGCGAATGAACTCGCAAATGTAGTATGCACATAAATTAGTGCCGGGTGCCTGCCACAAGCACTTTACGAGAATAGAGTTCAATCAAAATGATAATCAAGCATGATAATGGAATTGAAACTAGAATCAATGACAGATGCGCGGTACTAGCTAGTAGTACTTACACTACTGGAAACAGGGAATTTGCCATCAGTCAGCTCTTTGCCGTCTGCCAGCGGATGGCAAAGAACATCTTTGCCATCTGCTTAAAAAAACAGATGGCAAAGAACTGACAGATGGCAAAGAACCTGGTTGCCATCAACCAATTCTTTGCCATCTGCCAGCAGATGGCAAAGAATCTTTGCCGTCTGCTTGCAGACGGCAAAGAGGTTGGTGGGGTCCAGCGGACGACGGCGTTGTAACGGCGCACTAGGCCCACCTCTTTGCCATCAGCCAGCAGATGGCAAAGCCCCACCTCTTTGCCATCAGCCAGCAGATGGCAAAGCCCCACCTCTTTGCCATCAGCCAGCAGATGGCAAAGTTCTTTGCCATCTGCTGGCTGATGGCAAAGAGGTGGGGCTATCTCCCCTCTCTCCCAGCCCGGCCCCACCCCTCTCTCTCTCTCCCTCTCTCTCCCAGCCCGGCCCCACCCCTCTCTCTCTCCCCCCCACCTCACCCATTCACCACCCCAGCCCCGCCGTCCACGCCACCGCCCAGCACCGCCGCCAGCCCCTCCCCCGCCACCGCCCAGCACCGCCGCCAGCCCCTCCCCCGCCACCGCAGCCCTCCACCGCCCAGCACCGCCGCCAGCCCCTCCCCCGCCACCGCAGCCCGCCCCTCCCCCGCCACCGCCCAGCACCGCCGCCAGCCCCTCCCCCTCCCCCGCAGCCCGCCCCTCCCCCGCCACCGCCCAGCACCGCCCCGGCGCCATCAGATCCGCCGGCGAGCACTCCCCTACGACGCCGCCCGCCTTCCCCGACCCCCTCCGCGCCCGGTCGCCCCGTCCATCCGCGCCCGGCCGCCCCGTCCATCCGCGCTGGTGACCTCCTCTCTCCGCCGGCGAGCACTCCCCTACGACGCCGCCCGCCTTCCCCGACCCCCTCCGCGCCCGGCCGCCCCGTCCATCCGCGCCCGGCCGCCCCGTCCCTCCGCGCCCGGCCGCCCCGCGCTGGTGAGCTCCTCTCTTCCCCTGGCCGCTGCTGCTCTGCTTGGTTGCTTGGCTGCTGCTGCTGCTACTGCTGCTTGGCTGATTGGCTGCTGCTGCTCGCGATAGTACACACATGTAGTACACACATATGCAGGTACACACATATACTGATGCTTGGCTGATTGATGATTTAGCTAGATGGATAGATGGATTGTCAATGGTGATTGGTGCTGTTGGATAGATGGATGGAGGTATGCTGTTTGTTAATGGTGCTTGATGATTTTGCTAGTAGGAGAAATTCCTAGAAATTATTTCTCTGTCTTCGTTTGATGGGAAGAAACATCAGTATGGAAGGTTGTTATTTGAGAAGTGAATTGCATCTTTTGTGGTTGGTTCCTGATAGTTTTGCCAGTTTAATGTCTTGAACATAACTTAATTTTTTATGCAAAAGGTAGAGATTGTGGTTCGTTTGAGGATGTTTATGATTTTTCCTTGGCATCGTTAATCTTCTGTTGATCTGCTACAAATCTGCTGGTGATAACTAGCAGCAGCATCTTAGTGTAGATAGCTTGCTTGGTTCTGTGGTGATGATTCATCGAGTATGTATGACTGTTGCTGCTCACCGCAACATGTATAACTATGCCATCGTTCTGTGGTGCAGTTCCTATATTCATCTATTCATCGGATAAGCTATCAACTTTATTATTCCTGGTCTCTCCTTCCTCCTTCGTCTGGTCTGGGACCCTAGCCTTCGAGCTATGGCCGGACATGCTGTGCTCAGCTCCGGTCATCAAGCCGATGATCTAGCTAGCACTAAGTAGTCATCCTGCTTATTACCCTATAAGTCCCAGAAAGTTTTCTTTTATAGACTTGAAAATGTGAAGTCTGCCGAGAAGGATGTGTCGCAATCTGGGGTGAACTATCAGAGCTGCAAATCTTCACATATCTAGATGGGTGAAGTAATTCTCCTCCTTGTTATAGAACCACAAAACCTTGTCCTCCAACCCAACTATGTTTGAACTATTTCTAGAACTATTTATTTTGCTATGTATGAACACGTGTCTTCGTGATGTAATGAACCATATTTATTTTGCTATGTATCAATGATGAAATGTTTTGGTTCAACTACTAGTTAATTCTGTGATAAGTTGTTTGCTATTTCTATTTGTGTGCTAGGTATTTATCCTTATCAAAACATGCTACTCTCTCACCATGTGAAAATATCATGTCATAAGACTCGAATAATTATTTAACTAGGTTTTATTACAACTCTAAATCAACCTATAATGATGTTATTATCATTAAACAACGTGCAACCAATCTTTTAGCTGTTAGGGGTATTTCAGACATTTATCTCCACAGCCACAGCTCATACAACTAGTTTGCCAAATGACCTACAGCTTTCTCACAGCAGATTTTCCACAGCTGCTTTTCCACAGCAGATTTTCCACAGCTGCTTTCAGAAATCCATAGCCCAACCAAACAGGGCGTGTATGATGTAGATGGTGGAAAAGGTCCGGTAGTAACATGTACTAATATCGAAATCACATCCCTATCATGATACCTATAGCGATGGTGTCACTTGCTTGTTTGATAATAGGGGCAATGAAGCATATAAGCTAGTAGGTATCCATAACATGGTAATGAGACCGAATGTTAATCTGTAATCCTGTCATCTTAATGATACACATTCAGATCTGTTATATCCATATTTCCCAAATCAGTGTGTATCTGTAGGCTTCTGTCCCGCTAAAAATCTTACAAAACATCCACACGTCTAGGCTTCTATTTCTTCTCTGAAAAACTGAGGCCGACGGGGTCATATATTTGTGAATTATGAGTTAGGTCATATATTTTCCGATTTTGTTATGAAAAACATCATATATATTTGTGTTGATCGAGTGGATTTAAATGTGCAGTTGTTTCGTCGCTGTGAGGGTCTGGTGTTCGACGACCTCCCCGTGCGTTCGACGAGCTCCACCCCTGCGTTCGTGGGTGAGCACAAATGACATCTCCTCCTCTCCCTCTTCATTTGCTCTGTTCCGGTCTTTGTGCCGATGAAACTTGCTAGCTATAGGTGTCTTCAATCATCAGTATGCGTGACCACTATGCGTCTCCCGTTCGAAAGGGTTACATCTATAAATATGCATTCATTTGCATATTTATAACCGTGATTCTTTCGAATTGTCCAACGTTATCCATGGACAGCCCGAGTATGTGTAGATTGGGTTCGTTTTCCCATATGCTCTGCTCCGGATCCGATGCAGAATTTCGTCAGTGCCTCCCTGTTGTTCTCCGGGTACACATCCTCTCTGCTTATTGCCGAGACGTGTATCAGGAGAACAGCGGGGAGGTGCTGCCGAAGTTTTGCGTCGGATCCGGAGCAGAGCATGGGAAAACGAATCCAATCTACACATACTCGGGTGGGATTAGGACCTATCTTTACCTACTAGCGTGCCAAAATGAAAGGTGTCCCACACCATCTAGGCAGCGTCAACCTACGTCAGTTCGGGGAAAACTGGGTATGTGTTTTGATTCATGATTCATGCAAATTCATTCTTCATGCTAGCTTGAGCCCTTAACTAATACTCTGTTCCTCTCTTTTAGGCGCGACACAACAAGGCTCCAGTGCCAGAGCTGTTCGACCTCTATGCCATGTCCAATACGGCCTCGTACAAGAAGGCCAAGTCATTCTCTGAGTCTGAGCTCGATGATCCAGAGAAATTCAGCAACCGCGCCTCCCACCACAAGCTTGTGAGGTACAGAGACGAGGGGAAGGCGAGGAAAGGGCCGGACTTTAACCCGAGCCAGCAACCTCTTGATCCAGAGTTGGTGATGATATCTGGTGGCGGGAGGCACCATGGCTCGTTAGCCATTGGGGATGGACTGATACGTTGTACTAGCACTCTCCCGTAGATCAAGAAGCGCCAGACCAGCTCCGATCCTGAGATAAGGCCTCGTGCACGGCCAATGGAGCTCGAATTCCAGGTTAGTTATACGGACTCAGATACCTTTCCTCCATTACATTGTGTGTGCGGCCGTCGATGATTACAATGCTAACGAGGAGTGGTGTTGCAGGCTGCTATTGAGAAAGAGAGAGCGAAGACCGAGGAGCTTCTGGCGGAGAGGGAGAGGGAATGGAGGATAGGACGGCTAAGCTGTTGGAGGAGGAGAGGAACCGGAATGACGCGCAGAACCGGGCCTTATACGAGCTCTTCGTGGTAAGTTTCTTCTGCATATTAGCCAAATCATGCACGTAATGTTCCTTTCATTACTAACTAATATGACTGACTCGTGAAAACCAAATGTGCAGACCATGTGCTAGGGCAACGGTCAGACCCCTCCGCCGATGCCAGTCATTGCTCCGGCGGACACGGTGAGTTTCATTTGAATGGAGATTACTTACTAGTCTTCACATTTGAGTTGCATCATGCTAACGATACATTGGAAATAATCTTTGGTGCAGCATAACTCCCGACAAGCATCGACCGATCTTTCTCCGTCTGCCACTGGCGCGACCGGTCCTACACCTACACATACACCTCCGTGATGACGGTAAATTTTCCCAAGTGTTTTGCTTAATAGAGTTTTGTTGTGATGCCATGTTGTATCTACACATATCGTGCATAATGTGTGTATGTTTGAAATGCATTGTATGTGTGGGATTCGACACCTAGTCGTGTGCCTTTGGTAGCCTTCCATACAGGGAAATGCCTCCTAGTGCTTCCACTGAGCCATGGTAGTTCGCTACTGCTCCGGAACACATGGATTGACCGGCATGTGTCCTTCTTTGCTCCTGTGTCTGTCCCTACGGGGAAATGTCACGCGGTGTATCACCGAAGTCCTTGTAGATTGCTACGACTTGGTTGCACTCGCTGATGACCGACACGTGCATTGCTGGATCATGTATGCCTGTCCCTGTACGTTTGTGCCACCTTGGTTCTATGACTAGTCATGTCGGCCCGGGTTCTCTGCCATCTGGATACTAGCGACATAATATGCACTTAGCAACTTTTCCTCCAAAATGACTTAATATGCTTAGCTAGCTCTAAAATGACATAATATGCTTAAGAAATGACATATTTTAGCTCCTAAATGACTCAATATGCTTAGCTAGCTCAAAAATGACATAATAAGCTTAATTAGCTCCAAAATGACCTATTTAACCTAGGATATCTCTGAAATGACCTATACTTAGCATTTTTCCTCCAAAATGACTTAATATGCTTAGCTAGCTTAAAAATGACCTATTTAACCTAGGATAGCTCTAAACTGACCTATGTACTTAGCATCTTTTCCTCCAAAATGACTTAATATGCTTAGCTAGCTCTAAAATGACATAATACGCTTAAGAAATGACATATTTTAGCTCCAAAATGACATAATAACCTTACTTAGCTCCAAAAGGACATATTTAACCTAGGATAGCTCTAAAATGACCTATACTTAGCATTTTTTTCCTCCAAAACGACTCAATATGCTTAGCTAGCTAAAAAATGACATAATAAGCTTAATTAGCTCCAAAATGACCTATTTCACCTAGGATAGCTCTGAAATGACCTATACTTAGCATTTTTTCCTCCAAAATGACTTAATATGCTTAGCTAGCTTAAAAATGACGTATTTAACCTAGGATAGCTCTAAAATGACCTATGTACTTAGCATCTTTTCCTCCAAAATGACTTAATATGCTTAGCTAGCTCTAAAATGACATAATATGCTTAAGAAATGACATATTTTAGCTCCTAAATGACTTCATATGCTTAGCTAGCTCCAAAATGACATAATAACCTTACTTAGCTCCAAAATGACCTATTTAACCTAGTATAGCTCTAAAATGACCTATACTTAGCATTTTTCCTCCAAAATGACTCAATATGCTTAGCTAGCTCAAAAATGACATAATAAGCTTAATTAGCTCCAAAATGACCTATTTAACCTAGGATAGCTCTAAAATGACCTATACTTAGCATTTTTTCCTCCAAAATGACTTAATATGCTTAGCTAGCTTAAAAGGACATAATATGCTTAAGAAATGACATATTTTAGCTCCTAAATGACTTCATATGCTTAGCTAGCTCCAAAATGACATAATAACCTTACTTAGCTCCAAAATGACCTTACTTAGCATTTTTTATAGCAAAATGACTTAGTATGCTTAGCTAGCTCAAAAATGACATAATAATCATACTTAGCTCCAAAATGACATATTTTACAGATATAAGTTGCATCATAATAGTCTTCACATTTTAGTTGCATCATCATAATCTTCTTCTTCTAGTCTTTTTCTTCTAACTTTCTTCTTTCCCATTTTGCAGATTTGCTCTAGATCACGGAAGCTTGGGTTGATGGAGTGCTTGTCTTTAGTTTTTGTTTTGACTTTGTGAAACTTGCTACCTATGGATGAAACTGTGTAATATTGATGAAACTATGTATATGTATGGATGAAACTTGCTACTATTGGTAACATGTGTTGGATATGTGTTCATGGATGTGTTGGATATATATGTGTTCATGACTATTGGTAATATGTGTTGAATATGCTATATTGGTTATATATATATGTGTGTGTTTGATTTTCTGTGAAGATGAATTGATATAAGAAAAAACAAAATTAAATGGGGCAATATAGGCACTTTGCCATCTGCTGGCAGATGGCAAAGAGGCCACGTGTCAGCTACATGCACAACCTGGGGAGGGCCTATTTGGTCTCTTTGCCATCTGCCAGCAGATGGCAAAGGCTGGAGAATCTTTGCCATCTGCTGGCAGATGGCAAAGAGCCTGCAGCCTTTACCTTCAGCCAGCAGATGGCAAAGATTATAGCCTTTGCCATCTGCTGGCAGATGGCAAAGAGGCCACGTGTCAGCTACCTGTGCGAACGGGGAAGGGCCTATTTGGTGTCTTTGCCATCTGCCAGCAGATGGCAAAGGCCAGAATCTTTGCCATCTGCTGGCAGACGGCAAAGCACGCCGTTAGCCTTCTAACGGGGCTAACCCCGTTCAGAGGCTTTGCCATCTGCCAGCTGATGGCAAAGGCTGCAGGCTCTTTGCCATCTGCCAGCAGACGGCAAAGTAGCCTTTCCCGGCTAGGTTTCAGCCAAACTATTTGCCGTCTGCTGGCAGATGGCAAAGCCTTTGCCATCCGCCGACCATGCCTTTGCCATCTGCCATGGCAGATGGCAAAGTGGCTGATTCCTGTAGTGTTACTTTGGGTTGTGAAAATCGCAGCTCCTTTTTCCAGTCACCCCTAACCTGGTTGGTGAACATTTTCCAAACCCTGTCCGGCAAAGAAAATGATTACTTGATATCAGGAAATGAACGAAAGTTGCCAATATGGTGCGATAATGATTTAACTTAGTTCTGAAGCATTTCACTCATGCTCGTCCAGTCCTTAGGATCTTTACGTCTCGAGTCCAAGACAAGTACTACTCCCTCGTCAGGCCGAATGGCTAGCAGAATAAAGTGGAAACTGCGCGCACGCATAACTCATCAATTACACTTAACCTCGAGTAAGCGAAACATAATGTGCACGTACAAGACAGTAACACTCACTTGAAGTTGTAAGGAAATAGTATTTCCCTTCTGTTCTGTTGTCCAAGTAACGCCCGTAGCAAGTTTTGCTCTGTTTCACCGGGGTTGTATTTTACCGTATGTTCATTTATGGTATTTGGGTTAATGAACCCAATGTCATACATTTTCCGTTTTCTGCATTCGATGATCTTCAATCTACATATAATATAGTGTGAGGATAATTATACATGCAATGAACAAGCTGAGCTAAAGACTTTACAGAAAAAAATACTTACAGACAATGGGAACCGACGATAGTTTTGTCGAGGTCCTTTTGATTGTATAACTGAAAAAATTCATCAAATTCAACGAACAACTCCTGGACTCCATTGAAGAAGTGCTCATCATTAATTCCCACGAAGATATTGCCGGTCCCGTCCTTGCAGGCTTCCAAGTACCATTCATGCAATTGTCGCATCCTCGTTGGTAGACCCTCGAGCTCCTCAGGTCTGACGAGAGGCTTCCCGTTCTCGTATCTTAAGGATGGTACTACCTCGGCCTTTTCGAACTGTACCGAATCGGGCAAGTAATCACCAGCAGTGATAGCAAGAGCACCGGCCGCTTTCTCTAGATTATCAATATCGGTAACCACCTTCAGCGGAGGGCACGATTTCAGTTTTTGATCGCCGAGCTGGGGAATTGTGTTCCCACTTCTTGCGCCACTGCTACCTAAGCTTCCCGACCCCCTCGCTTGATCAAATGTCTTTTGAACACATCGGTCATAGTTTGATTGTGGCGGAGGCAATGGTGGTCGCCTAAGGGCATCCAGACAGCGCTTCGCTTTTACCGGATCTACTTTCTCCTTAGGAGGTGGACGTTACCGTCCAAAATGGGCCTTCACTTCGGCAACAACGATTTCCTTGTTTTCCTCGACAGTCCTCTCATATGGTAACTTGGGGGAGCCTTGAGGCTTGGACCAGCTCTGAATTTCTTCCCTGTTTTTGTACTGCTGCTAGTCGCTGGAGCGGCGGCGCCTCTCTTCCGCCGTTGCTGAGGCGGCGGAGGAGGCGGAGTCCGCTGACGCGGCGGAGACAGCTGAGGCGGAGGAGGATTCTGCTGAGGGGCCTCCTCCGTCGGAGTCCGCTAACACGGCGGAGTCGGTTGACGCACCGGAGACAGCTGAGGCTTAGGAGGATTCTGCTGAGGGGCCTCCTCCGTCGGAGTCTGCTGACGCGGCGGAGACAGCTGAGGCGGAGGAGGATTTTGCTGAGGGGGCTTCTCCATCGGAGTCCGCTGACGCGGCGGAGTCGGCTGACACGCCGGAGAGGACTCAGGCAGCGGAGACGACTGACGCACTGGACACGGTTGACGCACCGGAGACGGCTGACGCACTGGAGACGACTCAGGCACCGGGGCCTCCTCCGGCTGAGTCTGCTGAGGCGGCGTCCAGTTTGGAAGTAGGATGCTTTCCTTTCTCCATAGACATGTAGTCCTTAAGGCATTTTCAAGAAGAATCTCCCCTTCACCTGTAGGGTAATCAAGCTCCAGCCCCTCAAATCCGTCCATTATTTCATCCACCCCGACAATAGCAAAGCCAGCTGGAACCGGAGCGAAATGGAAAGTTGCATCAGGTCGAGGAGGGAAGACATAGCCGACCGCCGCCTTCAAGGTCAGGTTATGGCATTTCGCCATTAGCACACAATTTTCATTATTTGTGATACCATCCACAGGGTAGCGAGGAGCCGTGCTATCAGGCTGAACAAGCTCCGTGGAAGCCACACAGCTTTTCCGCGTATATGGTGGGGTAGCATCGTGGGCAGTATCCAATGAAGGATCTTCGTGCCGCTGAGATGGTGGGCCGGTAGCTCGCTGGCTCTCAAGTGCCTCTAGTTTCGATAATCTTTCATTCATCTTCTGTATTTCGCTTGCTTCGTCTTTCTTCTTTCTCTGTCGGCTTCTATAACCAGTGTTGTCGGGAAACCCATGCACCCACGGAACGGAGCTTGATGTGCCTCGTGTTCGTCCAGGGTGTTGAGGATTCCCGAGGGCCACTGACAGCTCGTCCTTCTCTCTATCGGGGTGGAACCTCCCTTCCTGCGCATTCTTGATTGCTTCCTCAAGCTTTTTTACGGGTGTTTCAAGTTGAGCTTTCGTCCAAACACACTTCCCTGATTCTGGGTCCAAAGTTCCCCCAACCCCGAAGAACCAAGTCCTTGCCCGATCTGGCCAGTGCAATGTCGTTGGTTGGACATCTTTAGCAAGCAGGTCTTGCTCAGCCTTTTCCCACGTAGGCCAGGCTTTACTGTAGCCACCTAACCCCGTAACATGGTGATACAACTTCTTTGCAGCATTTTGCTAATTTATATCTGACCTTTTCTTAGCCTTCTCCGATTTCTTGTAGGCCACAAATGCGGGCCAGTGATCTTTTATCTTCGAGTATTGACCGGAGAATTTTGGAGTCTCGTCTTTGTCGACAAACTTTCTGTTCAATAGTTTTTTCCAGTTTTTGAACAGTTCTGCCATCTTCTTTAGATTAAACGCCTTGACCTTTCGCTGTATAATTGGGTTCTCCGGATCCTGCTCTGGCGGTAGGCTGAAATTTCTCAACAGCGAGTTCCAAAGATCATCTTTCAGTCTATCGCTGACATAAGGAACTTCAGGGTCGTTCTTCTTGTTCCATTCTTGCATGCTGATTGGGATGCTGTCCCTAACAATGACTCCGCACCGATGTATAAATTTATCCTTGGTCCGCTTGGGAGCAATCGGTTGGCCTTCTGGAGAGACTTCTTCGATCGTGAACCTTTCTTCCGGGTCCAACCTTTTCTTTGGGCCTCGTCTCCTTACCGAAGTTTGGCTCGATCCGGAGGTCTAAAAGAAGAAAGAAGCGTTAATATATGTACATACAAAACAATTAATGCATCTAGTCAGCAGAGGCTTAATTAATATATATATATATATACCTCGCTGAACTTTGAAACAGTTAATGCTCCCTTCTCCATTCGATCACCGGAGCCGTCATGATCTCCTTCCTCCTCCATTGGATCACCGGAGCCGTCAGCATCCTCTCTTCTATCACCATCGGTGTCGTTGAGATACGACAAGATATCATCATCATCACCTCCGTCGCGGATTATATCCCCCAACAACTCTTCTTTTTCTAAGTCGTTGTCCATAGTTTCTGCACATAAAGCGTTGACACTTCAAACTAGCTATCACATAAAGCAAAAAAGAAGTATATTTGTCACCAAAATACTAGACTTCACAGAGTTTCCTCTATTTAAAAAATAGTTCTATGTTTTCAAAAATCATTCCCTCCATATAGAAACTTGCGGACCCCCCCCCCCCTCATGTCGAAGTTATCGGGGATATGTTGAATTCCCGTGAGAGTTAGGGGTGTTCTAACGCGGCACTACACATATAGGTGAAGGGGGATAACATCCGGGAATGATGTTTTGTGGACACTCTTCCTCCTTCATCTTTTTGTGCCCATCAACTCTTTTATGGAAAATGAGTAAAAACCTAACTATTTGAACATGACAATGAGAGGTGAACTCAGATCAATATATTTGACACAACACACAATTTTTAGTTCAGTTTTATACAATATGTTAGTCAATGGTCCAAAGCACGATCAAATGATAAACACGATTGAACGACATAGGCGCCGGTGCTCTGCTAAGGAATAATATGGTTCTCAATAGTTTGCTCTATTTCATGCACACACGTGTGTTGAGCTTTGTTTCGAACCAGATCACTACAAACATTAGCACCTTCATGTATCCTTAAAGTGATATGTTTTCTTTTAATAGAGAAACTCTTTCGACGTGTTCAATCAGTGAATACAACATATTACATTGACTTGACCTAGTAATCGTATCAACTAATGTTATATCTCAATTCTAAGAACACTTCTATGAAACAAAGGTCAATCGAAACTAAAGCTCTTGATGTATGCAAATTTCCAATCCTTTCGACCCTGAAATTTCAACAGGCAATAAATACCACTACCTCCAATCCAAAATAAGTGTCGCAGTTTTGAACTAAGTTTAGTTCAACCTTAGTTCACAATTGTGACACTTACTATGGATCGGAGGGAGTACATGAGAAAATGGCATGTGTGTCGTGAGCTCCAGATGGTAGTCTGCCGCAACATATATAAGTAGTGCCATATTTTGTTGTCCCTTGTTTCCATCTCTTCCGAAAACCAAGATAACAAAAAAATATCCAATTCTAGAACTGATTAGAGCAGGAAAAGATGTGCTGCATCCGGTAGCAGAGTCCAACGAGCTTCACCCTTAGCACTTGGATAAAATCAGTACATTAGAAATATCAACAATGCCAATGCACTTGTATTAGCAGATTTGTTGTACAAGGTGTAATGCACATTATCCAGCTTCAACTATGTCAGAAATAAAATTCAGCAAAGTACCTTTTTCTGTATGACTTTATGTGTACTTTTAGTGGAAATATCCAATTGAGCACTAAAATCCCAATAATACATAGATGATGATTGCGCCTAATATGCCAAATAGCTGAACATTTATTCTTTTATGAAGCTTTCTAATATAATTTGCGCTAATCATATTGCAAGAAATATGCCCGTGAACTTTACCAAAGATGAAAATTCCTATTAGAACAAGTAACCAAAGATTTAGACAAATGTATAGATGGAGTATACCAAGTAGTATGGTTTATACCCCACATATTAGAATTCTATGAACATAAAAAATTCTATGAAAAAAATTCTATGAACATCAAAAATTCTATGAACAAAAAAAAGTGCCACAGGAGAATCCACTTAACACACTTGAGGCCCAGCCTTTTCAGTAGAATGTATTTACTCAACGGAGGTGTGCTATAGAAATTCAGCTTGGACTTGCAACTTGCAGGAGCCTAAGTTTTCATGGGATTATGACACGTCCACCATTGAATCGGATGGGATAATGCTAGTGTAATGGTACAATCACCAAGATCATAACTGCAAAAAAAAGGGGTATAAGCCCCCACCAAAAGAAAGCATGTGAATTATAATGACACTTGGTACTATTTCCATAATGACTCCATTGAAGGATATAGATGCATCAACAAAACAGAACTGTAGTAGGTATCATTCTATTCGATGATAGTTCCGTGAAGTTCACACAATAAAAGCACAATCAACTTGGTTTTTCCTCATACACATCAACACACACACAACTAATGTACAATGCTAAGAGGGGGGGGGTCATTTTTCTATACAGACACACTTCACATATATGGATTTGATGAATTAGAGTAACACAACCGTAAAAAATAAATAAAATAAACATACATATGAACATTTTCTATATACATACATGGACAAAAAAATTCATCATATGAACATTTTCTATATACATACATACATACATACATGGACAAAAAAATTATATGAACATCAAAAATTCTATGAACAATAAAAAAATCATCATATAGCGGGAGCGGCGGCGGCTCACAGCTAGCGGGGGCGGCGAGGGCTTGGGGACGAGGGCAAGCGGGCTCGGGGATGCGACGGGAGCAGCGATGAGGAGGAGGGCGCGCGAGGAGGTCCGACCTCGGCGACGGTCAGCGGGCTCGGGGACGGCAGGGCGTCGGCGAGGGGCGACGGCGCGGTCCGGTAGCCTGGCAGCGTCGAGGTGGTCGTCGGCGCCGTCGGGGGAGAGGAGGAGAAGAAACTGATGGGGGATTGGAAAAACAGACAAGTCCCGCTTATATAGCCGCACCTTTAGTCCCGGTTGGAGCCACCAACCGGGACTAAAGGTGAATTTCACCAGGCGAAAGGGCGGGAAGCCCATGCCTTTAGTCCCGGTTGGTGGCTCCAACCCGGACTAAAGGCCCGGTTGGATCCACCAACCGGAACTAAACACTAGAAGAAAACAGGGCTTTCGTCCCAGCTCGATCTACACATTAGTCCCGGTTGCATTACGAACCGGGACTAATGTGAGCATTAGTCCCGGTTCGAGCGGCTAGGGAGCCGGTCGGGCATCAGTCCCGGTTCAAATGGGACCTTTAGTCCCGGTTGGAGACACCAACCGGGACTAAAGGGGCCGATTCCCTTTAGTCCCGGTTGGTGTCTCCAACTAAAGGGGTTGAGGCTTTAGTCCCGGTTGGTGTCTCCAACCGGGACTAAAGTGGTTCTGAAAGTTTTTTTTTCTGTTTTTACATTTGTTTTCAGTTTTTAGTTTCTGTTTTAAATTGCTTATATCTTTTAGGATATTTGATGTTTTTGAGTGATTCTTTTTGCACTACATTCAAAATTGTGTATAGTTTCTGTTTGTGCCATTAGTTTTCAAATTTGAATGGTTTAAATTTGAATTTGTTCAAATTTGCTTCAAACCCTAGATTGTGAATAACTTGAGTTTACAAATAGTTTTTAATTTAATTCTTTTTGCTCCTAGTCACGTGTTAGATTGTTGTCACAGTAAGATTTATTTGGTTATTTTTAGAATAATTTAAATTAGGATTTTAATGAAAACTATATTGTTTTGCTTATATAGTTGTTTTAGTCATTTAATTATTGTTTTTTATTATTTTTAGTTAGTTCTTTCTGTAGATTTTAACATTTTGTAGTATGGTGCATATTGAATGCACAAAAAGTCTGGAGTTGAAATAAGTTTAAAAAAATGAAATGCCTTTGTAACAGACGAGTTTTCGTCCGAAAACTTGATACTTCGAAGGAGATGGTCAAGTTTGTACACGAAGTGCATCCGGTTTTTGCCGTAACCCTCTCAACTTTGTAGCACATTCTATGTAGGTGAAATGATGATACCATGCCAAGTTTCAACCTTTTCAGAGTTCATTTGTAGGGCTTTTCAATTTCAGGGTCATTTAGCTCAAAAAAATCATTAAATGCATGAAAAATAGCAAATGAAGTTAGAAATGGTTGAAATTTGATGATGTGCCTTTGAATGGTGCATATTGAACGCACAAAAAGTCTGGAGTTGAAATAAGTTAAAAAAATGAAATGCCTTTGTAACAAATGGGTTTTCGTCCGAAACCTTGATACTTCGAAGGAGATGGTCCAGATTGTACACGAAGTGCATCCAGTTTTTGCCGTAACCCTCTCAACTTTTTAGCACAAGCTATGTGGGTGAAAGTATGATACCATGCCAAGTTTCAACCTTTTCAGAGTTCATTTGTAGTGCTTTTCAATTTCAGGGTCATTTAGCTCAAAAAAATCATTAAATGCATGAAAAATAGCAAATGAAGTTAGAAAGGGTTGAAATTTGAGGATGTGGCTTTGAATGGTGCATATTGAATGCACAAAAAATACTTTATGAAATTTGAGGATGTGGCTTTGAATATGCACCATTCAAAGGCACATCATCAATTTTCAACCCTTTTCTGACTTTATTTGCTATTTTTCACGCATTTAATGATTTATTTTGAGCTAAATGATCCTGAAATTGAAAAGCACTACAAATGAACTCAGAAAAAGTTGAAACTTGGCATGGTGTCATAATTTCACCCACATAGCATGTGCTAAAAAGTTGAGAGGGTTACGGGAAAAACTGGATGCACTTCGTATACAAACTGGACAATCTCTTTCGAAGTATCAGAGTTTCGGACGAAAACTCATCTATTACAAAAGGGATTTCATTTTTTTAACATATTTTAACTTCAGACTTTTTGTGCGTTCAATATGCACCATTCAAAGGCACATCATCAATTTTCAACCCTTTTCTGACTTCATTTGCTATTTTTCACACATTTAATGATTTATTTTGAGCTAAATGACCCTAAAATTGAAAAGCGCTACAAATGAACTCTGAAAAGGTTGAAACTTGGCATGGTGTCATAATTTCACCCACATAGCATGTGCTAAAAAGTTGAGAGGGTTATGGGAAAAACTCGATGCACTTCGTGTACAAACTAGACAATCTGTTTCAAAGTATCAGGGTTTCAGACGAAAACTCATCTATTACAAAAGGGTTACAGTGATATTCTAGATCAAAGCCTTCATTAGAATAATTGTGGAGAGAAAGTCTTCACTTTTTCTTCGCGTGTGTCCCTTGCTTATTGCGCCGTAACCAGGGATAATCTTCATCGTTTAACAGGATGCTTGGGTCAGCCTTCACTTTGAAGGGAGGAATTTCATGAAACTTTTTATAATCTTCAGACATGTCTGTCTTGTCCTCCACTCCCACGATGTTTCTTTTCCCTGAAAAAACTATGTGGCGCTTTGGCTCATCGTTTGATGCATTCGCTTCTTTATCTTTTCTTTTTCTCGGTTTGGTAGACATGTCCTTCACATAGAAAACCTGCGCCATATCTTTTTCTTTTTCTTTTTCTGGATCGATTACCTTCTGAGAAATTGCATTGAGGAATGCACATAGCTTTACAATGGATAATCGAACATTTTCTGGTAGAAGCCCCCTCAATGCAACCGGAAATAGTTGCGTCATAATCACGTGGCAGTCATGAGACTTTAGGTTCTGGAATTTTTTCTCTGCCATGTTTATTATACCCTTTATATTCGACGAGAAGCCAGAGGGGACCTTGATACTGAGCAGGCATTCAACGAAGATTTCCTTCTCTGCTTTGGTAAGAGCGTAGCTGGCAGGACCTTGATACTGCTTTGGATGCATGCCGTCTTTTTCGTTCACACGTTGCAGGTCCTCCCGTGCCTCCGGTGTATCTCTTGTCTTCCCATACACGCCCAAGAAGCCTAGCACGTTCACGCAAACATTCTTCGTCACGTGCATCACGTCGATTGCAGAGCGGACCTCTAGGTCTTTCCAATAGGGTAGGTCCCAAAATATAGATTTCTTCTTCCACATGGGTGCGTGTCCCTCAGCGTCATTCGGAACAGATTGTATATTCTTGACCATATCAAGTATATCATCACCAGTACGGAGGACGGGTTTCTTCTGGTGATCTGCCTCACCTTTGAAATGCTTGCCTTTCTTTCTTAAGGCATGCTTGGTTGGAAGAAATCGACGATGTCCCAGGTACACATTATTCTTGCATTTGTCCAAATATATGCTTTGGGTATCATCTAAACAGTGCGTGCATGCGTTGTATCCCTTATTTGTCTGTCCTGAAAGGTTACTAAGAGCAGGACAATCATTGATGGTTACAAACAGCAATGCTCGTAGGTCAAATTCCTCTTGTTCATGCTCATCCCACACACGTATACCTTTTCCATTCCACAGCTGTAAAAGTTCTGCAACTAATGGCCTTAGGTACACATCAATGTCGTTGCCGGGCTGCTTAGGGCCTTGGATGAGCACTGGCATCATAATGAACTTCCGCTTCATGCACAACCAAGGAGGAAGGTTATAGATACATAGAGTCATGGGCCAGGTGCTATGATTGCTGCTCTGCTCCCCAAAAGGATTAATGCCATCTACACTTAAACCAAACCATACGTTCCTTGCGTCACCTGCAAAGTTCCCCCACTTTTTCTCGATTTTTCTCCACTGCGACCCGTAAGCAGGTGCTCTCAACTTCCCGTCTTTCTTACGGTCTTCTTTGTGCCATCGCAACAACTTGGCATGCTCTTTGTTTCTGAACAGACTTTTCAACCGTGGTATTATAGGAGCATACCACATCACCTTGGCAGGAACCCTCTTCCTGGGACGCTCGCCCTCAACATCACCAGGGTCATCTCGTCTGATCTTATACCGCAATGCACCGCATATCGGGCATGCGTTCAATTCCTCGTACTCACCGCGGTAGAGGATGCAGTCATTAGGGCATGCATGTATCTTCTGCACCTCCAATCCTAGAGGGCGGAGAACCTTCTTTGTTTCGTACGTACTGTCGAGCAATTCGTTATCCTTTGGAAGCTTCTTCTTCATTATTTTCAGTAGCGAACAAAATCCCTTGTCAGATACACCATTGTCTGCCTTCCATTGCAGCAATTCCAGTGTGGTACCGAGCTTTCTGTTGTCATCTTCGCAGTTTGGGTACAACCCTTTTTTGTGATCCTCTAACATGCGATCGAACTTCAACTTCTCCCTTTCACTTTCGCATTCTCTCTGTGCATCAACAATGACCCGACGAAGATCATCATCGGGCACATCGTCTGGTGCCTCTTGATCTTCAGCTTCCCCCGTTGCAGTATCACCGTATTCAGGGAACATAGAATAGCTGTCATCATCCTCTTCTTCTTCGTTGTCTTCCATCATAACCCCTCTTTCTCCGTGCTTGGTCCAAACATTATAGTGTGGCATGAAACCCTTCTCAAGCAGGTGGGAGTGAAGGGTTTTTGAGTTACAGTAATCCTTCGTATTCTCACAGACAGTACATGGACAATACATAAAATCATTCTGCTTGCTTGCCTCAGCCACATCGAGAAATTTATGCAGGCCCTCAATGTACTCGGAGGTGCGTCGGTCACCGTACATCCATATCCGGTTCATATGCATGCATTATATAATTAAGTATATCAAAAACCATTACAGAGCATAATGAATAGAGAAGTGACCAAATTAATACAAGTTCATCATCACATTAAAACCAAAGTACAGTAGTGATCAAATGTTATTACTGAAAGAATAAATACATAAAGTTCATACATAGTTCTCATAGAACAACATACAGCTCTCTAGAGCATCTAATTAAAACATAAATTGAAACTAACATACAACTATGTAAAACATTTAAATGCAACAACAAATGCGATCATAATCGCAACTAAGGTAACAATTGATCCAACAGCATAATGATACCAAGCCTCATTATCAATGGCATATTTTCTTATCTTTCTAATCTTCAAGCGCATTGCATCCATCTTGATCTTGTGGTCATCGACGACATCGGCAACATGCAACTCCAATTTCATCTTCTCCTCCTCAATTCTTTTCAATTTTTCTTTCAAATACTCGTTTTCTTTTTCAACCAAATTTAACCTCTCGACAAGAGGGTCGGTTGGAATTTCCGGTTCACATACCTCCTAGATAAACACATCTATGTCATGTTGGTCGGCATAATTGTCATAAACACTAAATGAAACAAATAGTTATAAAAGATAATATACCACATCTGAATCATAGACCGGACGAGGGCCGACGTGGGCGGATACCATAACCATGGCACTATATAATAACAAACAATAATAAAAGTAAGAAATTTATACAAGTATCTATGTAAACCATACAAGTAAGAATTTTTTTCTTTTAAAAAGAAGATAAGAACAAGAGGCTCACCACGGTGGTGCCGGCGACGAGATCGGCGCGGGCGATCGACGACGGTGAGGACGGGGACGGGACATGACGGACCGCCAAACCTAGACAAATCTTGGGGAAAATCAAGCTTGGAGGTCGAGCTTGGAGAGGAGAAAGCTTAAGCGTGGCTCGGGTATTTCATCGAACACCTCGTGTGCATAGGAGGTGAGAGCAGAGCAGCACACACCTCCCACGCGCCGGCCTGCCAAAAAACAGAGGAGTGAGCGGGCAGGGGCAAGCATATATATAGGCATCTCTTTAGTCCCGGTTTGTGGCTAGAACCGGGACACAATACTACCCTGTAGTCCCGGTTCCAGCCACCAACCGGGAATAAAGGGGCTGGGCCAGGAGCGAGGCCCTTTAGTCCCGGTTCGTGTCTGGAACCGGGACTAAAGGGGTCAGACGAACCGGGACTGGTTCCTGCCGAGGCCCGACCGGCGCCCTGGCCTCATGAACCGGGACTGATGCACCCATTAGTCCCGGTTCGTAACACGACCGGGACTAATGCAATATTCTGGCCCGTATCAAAGCCCTGTTTACTACTAGTGGCATGATAACCTTCCACGGCCTCTGGGCCTTCCGCCATCAACTCCCAACACTCCTCGCGAATCCAATCGGGTTTTAGCTTTAACCGGTAACGCTTCGCATACCACGCTTGATACTTCCCGTATGCTGCATGATTGTGGGGTCTACTCTCTGATTCCACTAACCCATCTCTTTGATTCCAGAGTTGTATCCACTTATGGCGCTTGTTCTCCCAATCCGAGGTATCCTGATTATTCCTTCGACTAAACCTGCAAATGATGCATAGTTTTAACAATGAGCAAACAATGACTTTGTCAAACGAGATATCTCAAAGACATGCTTGCTCACCGATTTAAAGATTGGATGGCCTCATTGTTCTCCTCATTTGGAATACCTTGTCTTTTTCCAAATTGTGTGGCAACACGCTCTACAAAGTGCCACTCGACTGCGAAGAAGCATATCAATGGGCACCTCGACCGCCAAAGATGCTTATTACGCATGCACATCTCGTTAGGAGAGAAGCCACGATCATCCACATAAGGCGTCCAGAAGACCTACAACACAAGGAGATAAATTGTTAGGTACAAATTTTAGTCATAATTAAATTATGTCTCATTTAACTTGTCGGTACCTGGTCAGCAGTCAAGGTGTCCAGCTCGTTCACATAGCCCTTGTATCGCACATGCGAGCTTCCTGTGTATACCGTCACCTGATCCCAACAGTTGGCAAACACGGGGCGCCGATATGGATCTTCATCATGAAGCCCTTCATGCTCATTTGGGATTGGCTGGAGGGGGATCTTCACCACGGGCCATCCAACCGGCATCTGCTCCCACATCCACACCGATAGGCTCCAAACAAAGCCGGCCAATGAGAATGTTTTTTCAATCCTGCGATATCCCTCGTCGAGCTGCAATTAAACATACATGTTAGATATGGAGGGGGCATGACAAATGAAGCATAAATGGTTGCAAATATGTGTTACCCGACGATACAAGTATGCTAGTGCTACCGACCCCAGCTATACTGAGTATCCCACTCACTAAATAGGTCCAAGAACATCCAGAGGGCTGAATTCCCGGTTGAGTCTGAGAAGACTACCTTGGTTAGTACATAACAAAGGTACGCCCGGGCGTACAGCTGCACAACCACATCATTGGGAACCTCAGGGCACGGGTCTACTTCTCTCACTTCTCGTAGCCACTTATGCTTCACTTTCGAGCTCTCGCTCTTGCCTTGGGGAGTGGGAGGGGGCTCAACACCGATTAAAATGCCAACCCTAGCTCGCCAATTAGCAGTGACGACATTACCGGTAACAGCTAGTCCGTTGATAGGAATGCCACTGATCATAGCCATGTCCTTCAGGGTCATCGTCATCTCCCCACATGGTAGGTGGAAGGAGTGTGTCTCGGGCCTCCAACGATCCACAGGTGCGGTGAGCGCCACGTGGTTCACCGGCGGAGGGTACCGCTTGAACTGCAACATGAATGGGAGAAGACCCAGTCTCTGAATGTACGGTCCGTACCGCTCGTCGTAACGATAGTCATCCGCACCATGACCCCTCATGCGCAGAGCAACTACAGGCTGCAAACAAAGTGAATTTCGGATCAGTACAAAACACAAATGAAAATCACCGAAATTGATAAGTCGTGCTTCTTACCTTCCCATTCTCAATGGCCCCACCACGATGCTCCTTGTCGAACTCATCAATTAATCCGTCCTACCAAGGTCCATCATCCGCCATACCTATAAATCAAAGATGAATAAATATAAACTAATTTGGCATAACAACTTGTTATAAATATACATATCCAACATCATCTAATAATATCAATTTATTATCAACGTAATGCAAATCATATAATATACATATTTATAGCTTTGAATTTGCCTACCAAATAATATGATGTTGCTTCACAACATAATGCATTATTCTTTCCATAGTTCAAATTTCTTTTACTCAAACATATTTCTTGCAAAACAAATATCTCAAACACCACCTATAACATCTATAACCAACCCAACATCTATGGAACAATATACTTCAAATCCATCTACAACCATCTATGGAAGAACATACTACAAAATCTATAACCATCTAAAAAAAGCATACCTATATATGCACAAATCCATCTAGAATCATTTACCACATCATCTAGTACCTTCTAATCATCTAGAATCATCTAACAACTGCAAATAAATCCCTAAAACGAAGAAACAATCTACTCATCTAACACCACCTAATGTTCAATAATGAATCAATAATAAGAGGATTCAACCAAAATAAATTGGAGGGAAGGGGGGAGAATACGTCAAGGATGCCTAGGGGCATCAGATCCACGAATATGAGGGCCTATAGATGTAGATCCAAAGGATTTGGTGGGAGGGGGGGGGGGGCGAGAGAGAACTCTCTGTTCTTCAGTTTTCGGCCGCCGCTGGAAGAAAGGAAGGTGGGGGGTGGGCTGGGCCCGCGCGGTTAATTCACTTTCCAGGCCGAAACGCTAGGGTCCGCGGCATTTGGGTCAGGGGAAACACCGGGGTCCATGGCATTTCGACCTTTGCCACGTCAGCCGGTCAACGGGCGAGAGGACCGTGCGGGCCAGGGACCAGACGCCATGGTCCTTGGCGTCTCCCGTGTAAGCTGGACGTCAAGGATGTTGGCGTGACCAAGAAGGGTCAGATTCGATTTTTTTTCTTTTCAAAACGGTGTCAATTCTTGATTTTGTTTCAGCAAAAGGTCAGAACAATAAAATTGTCCGGTTGGAGGGGTAACCATTGGCGCCACCAACCACCACCATTTCCTCTCTCTTCCCATCCCATCACATCATCTGCTGTTTTGTCCTACGGCAGAGTCAAGGCACAGACAACGTGCCCATCCGTGTGGCAGGGGCAGCCACCCACCCACACACACTGCTTATATATACTAGTATAAAGGACCAGCTAGCCAATCCAGCCTCCACCCAAGTCGATCTCTTGACCTTCTGCCTCACCCTGCATTCACAGTTCCCGGGAGGGGAGGCGGGAACCTTTCTCGGTTGCCATGGCCGCAAGATCGTGGAACCCATTCTCGTGCTTCGTCGGCGGTAGCAGAGTGGCAGAGTCACGGCGGCGGATCAACGGCACCCCAAGATTGTCGTCGTTCACGAGCCTGAGCTCGTCGGGGATGCTGTCTCCGGAGGACCTGTCGCTGACGCTGTCCGGGTCCAACCTGCACGCCTTCACCTACGCCGAGCTCCACGCGGCGACGGGGAACTTCTCGCGCTCCAACTATTTCGGCTGCGGCGGCTTCGGCCCGGTCTACAAGGGCGCCGTCGACAACAAGCTCCGCCCCGGGCTGGCCCCGCAGCCACAACCGCAGCCGGTCGCCGTCAAGTATCTCGACCTGGACTGCGGCATGCAGGGCCACAAGGAGTGGCTGGTGAGTGTGAAACAGAGTAAAATGCATGCGCCAGCACAGTCAGATGCTAGTCAGATAATTTCAAATTATGGTTGATGAATGGCTACCTTATATGGGTTCTTGATCTTGTAGGCCGAGGTTTTCTTTCTTGGGCAATTGAGGCATAAGAACCTGGTGAAATTGATCGGGTACTGCTACGAGGACCAACACCGGATGCTAGTGTATGAGTTCATGAGCGCCGGGAGCCTGGAGAGGCACCTCTTCAAAAGTGAGTTCTTCACCGCTTTCTTTTGTCAAAGGATCATTCTGAGGATTAGTTTGGTGGTTCTTGAGACCAGCAAGATAAAGAAAAAGTGTTAATTTGAAAATCTGGTACGTACGAGTGTCAATTAGCGATGAGCTGTTCTTGTCCCCTCAAGTTTCTGTCAAGAGGATAGCTGAGCTGCTATATGCCTTCCGAAGGAACAGCACTCTCTCTTTTTAAAATTAGATGAATGCAGATATTGGATATTCTGGATTAAAATATTATTTATCCTATCAACTTCTTGGTGCTTTCACGTTACAAATCTTGGTCAACGTGGAGAAGGAAACTGACCTGAAACGTCCTATTTCCTTAGGTATAAATGGTTCTCTCCCGTGGATGACAAGGATGAAGATCGCTGTCGGTGCAGCCAAGGGCCTCGCCTTTCTCCATGGTGCCGACCTGCCGGTGATCTACCGTGACTTTAAGGCCTCCAACATCTTGCTTGACTCGGTAAGCCACCTGTAACTTCTGCTAAAAAAAGAAGCAGTTTTGAAATGTCTCTGTCGTTTGGGAACTGTAGTAGTGGTTACTAACAAACGGGGTCGAAAAATACTTCACACCTCTTATACTGGAATTACTACAAAGTGTCTGACAAACGAAAATTTGATGTCGAATCCTAATTTCAAACCTTTACCTTTTAACTAGTTGAACCATCCAAGATGACATGCTTCTCAACTTAGCTGGCCTAGCGTGTTATGGGCAGCTTTTTTTTTTTTTTTGAACGGGAGAGGGGTCCTTCTGGACCCGAAGCTGCATTAATATAGAAACAGTGGTACACAACACGTTACACAAGGATAGATAAGTAAACCTAAATTGCAAACTAGTCCCTGACTTTTACAAAGAGAACACCAAAACGCTGATGGAAAACTCGATCGGGTCCTCAACATCCTCACCACAGGCACAACTCCATCCGGAGCCTACATGACACCTCGTCGCAGATTCCAAGGTGATGATGTACTACCTCAGATTTGGTATCTGAGCCTGGAGGAAGAAGAAAAGCCGCCCTTCGGCCAAAGGATACAGTGACGTGATGGAGCCGGCCGGCAGACAAACGACGCAGCGGGCGCCGTAGCCACTCACAAGCAGCCACCGTAGATGAGCTCCAACCCAATCTCGACCTCCATCTATCCCCCGATCCCCCTTCCCCACCTTGGGGATGTGACATGCAAGAGAGGGAGCGGAGTACATCCAGTGCAGGGAACGAACAAGGCAGCAGCTATGCCGGACAAACCGGGATCTCGCACCACTTTCTCCTCTGCCTCCTTGACTGCAGGAAAGAGATGGGCAGATCACACTCACACCAAGCATTGACTCCACCGCGAGCTTATTTGGGGGGCTATCACCAGATCTGTCTCCCTCACACTGCCTCCTCCATGGAGGTCTTGGACAAGGTGACGACGGCGACCACAACGCATTGCTCGAGAGCGACCGTGACTGACCACCTAGCGGCATAAGGCCGATCACCAACAGAACGCCGATAAACACTCTACAACTACTATATACAACAACAATCCAGTCTCCAGTCACATCCCTGCGCCGAGCAGCAAGGCTGCCGGAGAAGAAGACGGACGGAGCCGGGACACCAAACTCGACTCTCAATGAGGAAGCGGCACGAAGACAAGAGAGCTTTCGAGAGAGACCAGAATAGTGCTCGTTAATTATGGGCAGCTCGGACCTGACTGGAACTTTGAAGATTTTTTTTTTAAAAGGAGGTTAAGACCTCCGGCCTTTGCATCAGTGAGATGCACACAACCATTTTTATTAAAGTTGATGCAACGCAATTAGGCCAAAGTCATCAAGAAGCGACCAAGTCATCAACATAGTACAAACAACTACGACATAACCATTATAAGATACGAATTTAACACCGGTAATCAAGTCGACTTCTTCCGCAGCAACGCCTTCAAGAAGGATAAACACCCTCACGCTGCCGTCGTCACGTCCGAGCGGAGCCAGCTAGGACAAGGATTTTCATCTTGATTGCTGAGAGCAACCAGTGAAGGCTAGCACATCAGCAATGAGGCAACACCTTCAACAAGTTACGACGTAAGTTCGTCGCCGCTGAGCCTGACCAATAAAGGCCAGAACTAGTGTTTTCATCCCGGAGATGAAGCGGTGCTCCAATCACCATCTTGATGATGGATCTTCTGATAGTCGCATCAACCATTACTAATTGATATAGCCGTCAGTGCCATTCATCATCCTGGCATTAAGCCGTCATGGCCTCCGTGACGGCAGCCCCGCAGCCGCACGCTGCGCGTGTCTCGGATTCGCTGGTGGCACTGCGCCCGTGCCTGAGCGCTGTCTCGCCATGCCCTAGGCATCAGCCTATAAAGAGGCATCGAGGTCGATGAGGAACGGTGGGCCACCACCACCGCAACAGCCACAGGCAGCAGGGACGAGGAAAGGGGCGAGGAGCAGGGACATGCGGCTCGGCCGGCGCCGCTGCTAGGAGCATCGTGCGCCGGCAATGTCATTGGGAAGGAAAGTCGTCCGTCCAGCTTTTTCTGAAGATTCTTTGATGCATGGCAAACTTGGGAAATCCCATATGTACTAGCCTCACCATCCAACTAATCGTCGAGATACATTTTGCCGTCATGGTCAAGCTCACAGAAACAACCACAGATTAGTAATTCACGAACAATTATACAATTGTACAACTACTTTTACCTTATACCTAGTTTGAGAAAATCTTCACCTTATATCTCATTGTATATCACTTCGTGTTATTTCCCTTAAAAACATAATTTGAGTGCTTGATATTTCAGGATTACAACACCAAGTTGTCCGACTTTGGGCTGGCCAAGGATGGCCCCCAGGGCGACGCGACACACGTGACAACACGTGTCATGGGGACGCATGGTTATGCAGCGCCAGAGTACATCATGACGGGCCACTTGACCACCAAGAGCGATGTATATAGCTTTGGTGTAGTGTTTCTGGAGCTCCTTTCCGGGCTGCGATCTGTGGACCGTGCACGGCGGCCGAGGGAGCAGAACCTGGTGGACTGGGCTAGACCATACCTCAAGCGCTCTGACAGGTTGTACAAAGTCATGGACCCAGCTCTCGAGTGCCAATACTCATGCAAAGGTGCCGAGGTGGCAGCACTGATGGCATACAAGTGTCTAAGTCAGAACCCAAAGTCTAGGCCCACCATGAGGGAGGTGGTCGAGGCCCTCGAACCCGTCCTTGGCATGGAAGACTTTTTTCCCGGAGGTCCTTTTGTGTTCACAGTTATTGTGGAGGAGGACAAGGTGGTGGACATGAAGCTGGAGGTCGAGGAGAAGCACCAGCACCGTCGCCAGAACCATCAAGACAGGCACCGACAGAAGTACCCTGACTCGGCAATCCATACCGGCATTGTGCTCCGCGGTTGCGATGGGCTCATTACCGGGTACACCGTTGCTCAGCTACGGCAGCAAAGGTTGTCGAGCTACCACCGGGAGAGGGGGGCATAGGACTAAGGTAGGGAAGTGAGTAGGACAAAATATTATGTACACACTATAGAGATGTGATACAATGGCACATCGGTTTGTTTCAGATTTGAGGATGTGTTTCTTTTCTTCTTGATAGTTTTTTTGAAAGGTCTACGTGGGGCTTACGCCCACCTTTCTTCTTCATAGTGACAATGGGTGTTAGATACATATAGGGATGCAAAATAGTGTGGCAAAAGTCCGGTTTTGATTTTCGCAAGGATTGCTGTTCAAACATATTGTCTAAACATGAATGGTCTAGTTAAAAGGGATGCGTATTGCTTCTTTCATTTCCACTTCTAAAATGTGGTCCAATACCATTGTTCGCAAGTGAAATGAGTACTTGAAAAAACTGACATGCAAAGCTTTTGCAGTTCTTTAAGAAAATGGAGAAAACAATACGACATGAACTTAACACTGCCACAAGTTGATGTTGATGCCGTCAGGTAATAATGGCAAGCTGGACCAGGCACATGTTTATCAGTAAATATAACTGCTGGGGAACGGGCAAGCACAGTCACCTGACATATCGAAGGTTGACGTGAAAGGATTAAGGTCAATTAAGTGGACATCAGCTTTGCAATAATAAGCTTCAACTGCGAACCTGCACAAAAGAAAGTTTGACAAGCAAGCTACATGACAATAGATTAACTGAAATGTATGTTTTTTGTAAAGTAGGCCTCACCCGTCTAGCTGAGACATGAGATAGCCCAATAGGAATGCAACCACCAGAATTGAAAGTTTGCTACGCATCTGTTTACAAGATATGCATAAATTATCAGTATCTAATACGACAATCCACTTCTGTGACCGGGCTCAGATGAGCCTGGTGAACAGTAACAGCATTAAAAATAGAAAAAAATCCGATATTTTTTTGCAAGCAAGATGCGCATGTGCGTGATGTTCGTGCAAAATTTGATGAAATTTGGACATTCTAGGAGTGCGCAGCAAAAAAGACAAAATCGGGTGTGAACAGTGTTGTTTTCAAAAGTTTCTCACAGAGCCGATTTTTTTTTCACGAGCTCCTCGAATGTCCAAACTTCATGAAATTTTGCATTTGAGCATCTTCCATCACAAAAAACATTGGATTTTTTTTAATTTGTTTTCATTTTTTAACGCATGTCCGGGCTCATCTGTGCCCGGGCACCAAATCGCCGTTCTCTATCTAATAGGAGTATACTTTGCAGGTCTATCAATCTTAGTGAATCATATATGGAAAACTATAATTGAGAAGCCTGTGAGTTGAAAAATAACACTGCAAACAAAAATTAAAGAGCTTCTTGGGAGCACCAACATCCGAGCATCTGGAAACCAAGACCAAGGCAAGGAGTACTCTAAATATTTGATATAACATCACCTATATAGCGCTCATACAACAGAATCATTTATAGAAGATCATGTTTCTGCTCTAATCTGGAACATCCAGAGGAAACTTGGGATGAAAAAAATACATGAATCGTGCACAATCTCTGGTGTACTTATTTTGCCAAGATCCATGTGATTCGGCATTCTTTTTGTCTTCGGGATAACATTTAGAACATGACACATAACAGAATGAAGTGAAACTTAAAATGTGTACACCATTATCACCAGACAGTCATGTCATCAGATGCCTAATCAAGTAAAACTCCGATAGATATGCAAACCAATAGGAAACAAATGGCAGGATTGATTGCACAAGGATGATTCTGTAGGTTGCAAATGGAAGGTGTGATCACAATGCCGTGAGCAATTTTTTTTTAAAGAGCAACTAATGAGGCTAGCCAATTTCAGGTGTCAGATTCCAAAAAAAAGGTGTCAGGAACTCAGGATTGGGTCATAAAATAGAGGATTACAAATACATTCCAAGTATACAATTGGCTCATTCATTAACCATGCACGAGACCGAGTGTTTGGTTTCTTTGTAAAACTCTTCTTAATTAATATGATGCATGACCATGACTGGAATGCACTACATTTGCTGCCCTAATTTCCTGATGCATGCATCAAAATTTAATTCTTCATGGTTCAGTAAGAACATATGAGATGTTCTTCTCTAACAATATAGCTTAATCTAGAAAGTTGTTGCTACAGAATGGGAGGTTCAATCTTTGAATACAAACTCCAGCAGGTATGTAAAATAATATATGATATGTATCTAAGTCGAAGCTTATGACCAGTGTGCTTTCCTATTGTACATACAAATATCGAACTTTTATCCGGAAAAGAAGTCTTATGGAGCGAGACGCATGATTGGCAACTTTACAGAGAAACCAGGTGAAAGTCTTGTTAAGGCTTATTTATAGTACTGCTCTTTACTTGATAATTGTCCTCATCATAATTACCCACCTTGGTCGGTGTTGCATTTCTTTTATGGAGGACTGAATGACCAGTGTAAGGGGACAATAGATCTTGCATCTGGGGGAGGGTTTATGGACTATAATGTTACTCAAGCTTGGGAGCTTTTTGATAAGATTCTCTTTAATCATCAGGCTTGGAATTTAGATAAAGGAGGTATGGGAGGAGTAGATTCTGATAATTTTTTTTTTTTGAAAAGGAGGTTAAACCCCCGGCCTCTGCATCAATTGATGCATGCAGCCATTTTTATTAATTATTCCACTAAGGTCTGACAAGAACATACATCAAGCCACCCGAAGCCTCCACTCACACCTACAAACTTGATAATGTGGAGTGCTCTCACTCCCCATATCTATAACCGATGTCATCGCCGATCCATCCATATAACGTATCGGAACGTACAACCGGTGCAGCAGACCTAAAGCGTACACCATATGCACACGTTTTAGAAGCCGCCATCATCATCGAACCATTGTCCCATCTTCAAGAGAGAAATCCGCATCATCCTTGCCAGTCCGGCCATCCGTTGACGCCACCACGGCGCCCAACGACTCCACCGCCCTGCGCTCGTCCATCCCGACGCGAAGACTCTGGAAGATCTGTCGTGCGTAGCACCTGCCGACCAGGCGTGACACAGCGTAGCACCTGTCGGCCAGGCATGACTTGACATCTCCACCGAAGCTCCGTTCAAGACGAAGCCGCTCCACCTCTTGCCTCTGTCTTCCAGCGCCGCTCCACAAACGATGCTCCCAAGAGAGAAACGACACCGTAGTGCCGCCATCGTCCGATCTGGAACACCAGATCCTAGGGTTTCCCCCGGAGCAGCACGAGTGGGTTGACAGAAGTTACACGACGATGCCTTCATCAAGGTAACGGCGCAGAACGCCGCCATCGCCTGCCGTCGGCTCGGTTTTCACCGGCAACTCTATCTCCCCAACTCGCAGCCGGGACTAGATGACGGATCTCGAGATCCGACCACCCAGCCTCTGGCCGGCCACCTCCGACGAAGAAGATGACCACCACCGCCGGCTGCACCAGCCAGAACAGATCTGCCCGGAGGTGCCGCCGAGCAGTCCACCAGGCCCTCGACGCCGCCGCCGATCCAGAGCCAGATGACGCGCCTCGCAGCATAGATCGCATGGCGCCGCCGCCGGAACCAGGACATCCACCGCACGCAGCCGCCCGTGACCGGGCAACCAAACGTGCCTGCATCCGCCGCCACTCGAGGCAGGGCCGGCAACCGCCGCCGCCGCCGCTGCCATCGCCGCCGCTCCGTTAGATCGGCCGTGCCTCCACGCGCGTAGGGGCCCCGCCACCTCTGAGACGCGGGAGAGAGGAGGACCCCCGCCACCGCCGTCGGCCACCGGGCGCAGGCCGGCGGCGTCCTCCGGCGGCGGCGGGAGGAGGGGAGGGAGGTGGTTTTGGGCCCGGCGGCGGCTAGGGTTGGGGTGCCACCCGAGTCGCCCGAGACTTACTCCCAGTCCGGTATGGTAGACAAGCTGAGTGGAGATTTTCATATGGACTCTGATGTCGTTTTGCAGATTATAAAAGATTATACCGAGCATTTGCAGGTACCTAAAACAAATTGGGAACACTACACCAAGAAAGCCAAAGAAGAAAGGTTGGTGTCCGCTATTAATGAAAACTACAATGCTCCAGAAGGAAGCATACCCCATATATATCCCAAATACCTTACCCTGAGAAGAAGGCACTATGGCAAGATCAAAGTTTCGCACCAAAGCCAAAGAAGAAGGTAGACGTAAGTCACTGTGCTATTAAACTTCATATAAATATGATTAAGGAACTTGCCGCGCCGAAAGTAGTGGTTGATAATAATATCCAGCTGGACAAGGACACAACTTCCTTAATTAAAGGATGCACGGAAGGTAAGAACGCAGAGAACGCTGTTTTGTCATGTTCCTTTGGAAGTACATCCTACTTGGGCTTATGCGATATTAATTGATTCCTCGATCATTATCATACCTTATAGTCTTTATGCTAGGATATATAATGATATCTCTCCCTCGGTGTTGCAACCTACTGAGATGACTATTAAACTGGCTGATTGAACTGATAGGGAGCCTCACGGTATCCTTAGGAACGTTAATATCATTATCGGTTATTTTATCTATCCTATTGACCTTGTTATTTTGGGAATGCCAGAATATGATTTCTGCCCTATTATATTTGGGAGAGCATTTTTTTAATATTGCAGGTGCTGATATAGACCGCAAAAAGGACACTATTACTCTCAAGTTTGGACAAGAGAAAATGGAGTTTCCCTTCTCAGCATTTAAAAGCAAGCCCTACGAAGAAGAACCTGAGGAGAAGAAGAAAAGACTATAGCCTAGCTAGTTGCAATATACTTCGTTACTCCCAAGGATGATTTGGAAAGGAGTTTAACGGGGCAAGAACAAGGAATTGAGGATCAAGAAAAGGAGGAACTTGAGCAAATCATGGATGCAACTCCACTTGTAAATCCTCTCGTAAATGAAGTATATGAAGTACTTGAAAGGAAGGGAGATGAGGAACTTCCACCTCCGGAACTCAAACCACTACCGGAGGACCGAAGGTATGAATTACTAGATGATACACAAAGATTTCCTGTTATTATAAATGCAAACCTTTTAGAAAAGGAAGAAAATAAACTTATGATGGTGCTGAAAGAACACTACAAAGCTTTGGGATATTCATTGAAGGACATCAAATGTATAAACCATGCTATATACACACACAAAATACCTATTGAGAAAGGGGCAAAACCGGTTATTGAAAGTCAACGAAGATTAAATCCTACACCAAATATGTGGTAAGAAAGTAGGTAATACGGCTACTCGACGCAGGTATTGTTTTTCCTATCTCCGATAGTAAAAGGATAGTATGAGTTCAACTACGGAAGCAAAGTTCTCTACAAACTGGAGTTGCTGGGTATTTGATATCATTAATATTTACAAAGCCCTTGCATGGGAGGCAAGACCAGGAGGGATACACCTCAATTTTCAACTTTGGCTATAAATTTTTCCAAGGCCAGCATAGCTTGCACTTTCTCCTCCCACTCCCACTCCCCCCATTCCACCAATATGTTCAAGGGTGAAAACCACCGATGAAAATGCCCTTGCTAGAATGTGGCGGGACTATCTCACCTCTCGCTAGTGGCAAGCCTCTTTGAAATATATTAAGGTGGGGATTCCCCCAAATCCCCCCCCCCCCCCCCCCCCCCCCCCCGCGGTTGAAAGTTTCAAAAAAAACATTCTGTTCAAGACAATCTCGTGCAGTCTTGAAAATGTAGCCGTAACCCTGGGTATACTATGTACTCATGTCTCATCAATGTCAAGGAATATGAACTCTCTTAACTTTACAATGCTGTCGGTAAGTCTCACATGTTTCTTACAACCTTCAAGGATAACATGTTTTTGGAATTTCATGTACTGAATGTTCTCTGGCACGGTTTTTATATCATTGCAATTTTCTAATGCCAAATACCTCAAGTTTTTTAGCGGATGCATAGATCCAACTAATGCAGCAAAATTTGCGGATTCTATAGGTAGCGTCCATAGACATGGAAAAATAATAAAGGAATCAGCAGGCTGAATCTTGACACATCCAGTAAATATCAACATTTTTAGCGATTTCTGCTTTTGTAAATACCTCCACTCAAATTCTTTCATTCCTTTGATTTCTATAGACAACCTAAGCAACATTTGCAGACTAAGTTTACTATTAACAGTTTCTGCATCGTGAGCTACTAGTGCTTAATTTCTAGCAACAAATTGAGCAAATGAACAAACAACATCGTGCATGTCACAACTATTTTCACGATGTATGACGTATCCGGCTCTATAAGGTACCGTGCTACCAGCTCCGTATGGTACTCAATTCCACATTTTTCCAATCTATCTGAGTTCCCATGAATAAATCCTTCAGCAATCCACATGTCGACAAATATCATGTCGTCAAATATTATCATTTTAGGCTTAATAGAGAAGTGCAAAAAGCATTGTTTTAAAAAAGTGGACAAGTCCTCATAGCTAAGGTTTATTGGATGATTTAGCTCTTTGGGCATTTGACATACTAACCATATAGTATCATTCAAGAAATTTTCCCAATCATGTCATTCTTTCTCCTTCTGGTATAATAGTCCTCCCATCACTTTTACAGCTAGAGGTAAACCGGCACATTTTGCTATAATTTTCAAACCAATATCATTTAGCATAACAGTCCTCCCAGCCCTGGGTGGCCGGTACTTTCGATGCGGGCGGGGGCAACATGACTGGTCCAGCACCCGGTTCCCTTGTGGAAAGCACCGACGTCGGCATCGCACTCCAGGGGCTCGCCATCTGACGGCCAGCATGGCCGTTGCCGTAGTAGGTACAGCAGCCACCAGCATGGGCATAGCCATCCTCGGCGTAGCCAACACCGGCCCTGGCTTACGCGGAGCCACCACTATAGTAGTCTTGTTCATCGCCTCTGTACCCAACACAATTAGCGCCACCTTGGTGTCCACCAAGGCCATTATTGTACCCATGACGGCAGGCATGGTAGTCGCCGCCGCGGCCACTTCCATAGCCATCGGTGCCACGGCCGCCGTAGCCCGCATAGCCACCACATTGGCCACCGTTCTACGCACCACTACGAGCACCAGCAACTTCGGTCACACCACCCAGCAAAATGGGAGAAGCCAGAGAAGGTGTGTTTTCCTGCCCGCGGCCAGCATCGTAGTCTGCACCTTGACCCACCATGAGTACGGCCGCAAAGGGACGGCGATCGCCCATCACGGTCACAACCCAAACCCTCGGCGCAGTCCCTCGACAACGAAGACGATGAAATCCTAATGCTTGCCGGGGCCAAATAGATAAACACGCCCGCTGAGCCGATCCTTGGGCTGCATGCCCAATCGACTACATCTTTAAAGTTTCTTCGGTTTCTACGGACCGTTTCTTTGTCAGAAGGGTGGTGCTACAAAAGAATATTCAACATTCCTAGGAATTTTTAAATGTTTATGGACCAGCAGACCATGCCCCCGCTCCTGATTTCCTACTGGAGATTTTGAACAAGATTGTTGCCTCGCCCTCCCACTGTGAATCCAACTGTTTCCAGATAGAGGGCTTTATTCCGTTAGTTCATAATAAATGGGATGTGCTCATGAACGAGAAATCTAGATCCTTTGGTCTGATCGGTGACTGGAGCGTCTATTCGCAGCATTTACAGAAGTTTCTTAAAGGTTGGGGGGCCAACCGCCATGTGGAGACCTTGAAATCCAAACGTATATTATCTAACAAGGTCAAAAGCTTGGATGATGTGACTGATTCTTCTGGGCTTGATGCCATTGGTTGGCAGCAACGATATGATTTGGAAGCAAACATCGTGTCCATCCATCACCAGGAGGAGATATATTGGAAGCTAAGGGGACGCCTTAATTGGATCTTGAAGGGTTACACTAACACGGCTTACTTTCACGGGCTTGCCAATGGTCATAGACGTCGTTGTTCCATTGATCGTCTGATCATAATGATATCATGGTTACTGACCCCCATGTGATTACTGCTCATGTCTAAGAAATTTACACTGCTTTTCTTAGCTTCCAGCAACCTTCTGCCTTCCTGTTTGACCCACAGGCTTGGGGCCCTGATCATCGTGTCTCTGATACAGATAACGACGCCCTGATGATTCCCCTCTCTAGGGAAGAAATGGATGAGGCATTTTTTAAGAAGTTTTGGGAAACTCTTAAGCCTCTTTTATATAAAATCACGGATGGTTTCTGCTTGAGAACGGTGGATATTAAACGCCTTAATTATGCGATCCTTACGCTCATTCCCAAAGTGAAAGGCGCTGATAATACCCATTGCACTCATTAATAAGATTGCCAAATTCCCTTTGAAGGCATTTGCTACTAGGCTTTCTCCGATTGCTCATAAACTTATTAGCCAGACTCAACCTGCTTTCATTAAGGGGAGAGTTATTCTTGACGGTATCCACTTTTATATAAAATCACGGATGGTTTTTGCTTGGGAACTGGTCCATGACATCCACGCCAGGGGGCTCGAGGTGGTCATTCTCAAGCTTGATTTCAAAAAAGCCTATGACTATGTTCGCTGGTCTTTCCTTCATGATATTCTCCCAGCTAGAGGATTCGATCCTGGTTATGTTCACCATGTTATGCAGTTCGTTTGTGATGGCCAAACTGCCATCTCCATCAACGGGATTGTGGGCCCCTAATGTAATTTAAGAATGGTCATGGCTTGAGACAAGGCGATTTCAGCTCCCCTACTCTTTAATTTCATGGCTAATGCTCTCTCTTAGATGCTTTCCTGTGCCTCTAACGCTGGTCATAGTAAAGGGGTTGCTTCTCACCTCTATCCTGATCTGATATCTCACCTTCAGTACTCTAACGATGCTACCATTTTGATTGAGAAGAATGATCTTCAATTAGCTAATCTTAAGTATATGTTGCTTTGTTTTAAGGCCTTGTCGGGGCTTAAATTAAATCTCAACAAAAGTGAGGCCTTTGTCCTCGGGTGTTCCCCTTCTGAGCAAGCTCACATTGCAAACCTTCTGAACTGCAAACTGGGTACTTTCAGTACTAAGTACCTCAGGATTCCTATTTTTCCGCTCAAACTTACCTCGACTGAGTTTCTCCCTATTGAACTCAAAGTCGTTTCTCGAGTTGCTGCTTGGTGGGGCAAATACAATTCCTCTGGGGGGAAAGTCACTCTTATTAATGCTTGCCTTTCTAGCTTGCCAATGTTTATTATGGGCTTCTATCATCTTTCAAAGCGTAATTATGCTAGCTTCGATAGAGACCACGGTGCTTTTTACTGGAACAATGCCGATAATAAAAGGAAATATAGGTTGGTAAAATGGAAACTAATGTGTAGGCCAAAAAAACTTGGGTGGTTGGGCACCTCCCTAACGAAAAAATGTTTAATCATGAAGTGGTGGTGGCATATCCATCATGATGCTCCTGATTCACTATGGGTTAAGATCCTCAAAGCTAAATACTTCCCTGATATGGATCCCTTTAATGCAAATCCTAGGAGAGGATCTCAATTCTGGAGATCATTGGTCAAAGTTCATGATGAATTCCAGAGTCTGGTTAAGTTTGAGGTTGGTTCGGGAACCTCAGTTTGTTTCTGGTTGGATTGGTGGCAGGGGGGATGTGCCCCTTAGGTTCTCTTTTCCGGTTTTGTTCTCTTACTATTCTAATCAACAATTGGGATCTTGGGTTTCATCAATCTTTGTTTCTTGCAGAGTTGGCGAACTGGCACGATCTCACTGTCTTTTTCTCTACCCTCTCAGAGGCTCCTGATTGGCTGCTCTAGCCTCACTCCTCTTCTGGCAAATTCTCGATCAAGTCCCTCTACTCTAAGCTAGTGCAGGGGTAACGTTCTAAGCATTTCACGGGTGTTTGGCGTGCGTGGATTCCCCTGAAGATTAAGATTTTCCTTTGGCAGGCAATCAGGTTGTGTCTCCCTGCTAGGAATCAATTCTTAAAATGCAATGGCAATGTAGTGGGGGCTGTTCTCTTTGTGGCGAGAACAAAAACATGGAGCAATTATCTTCAAATGTTTCTTTGCTAGATTTGTTTGGAGTTGCATTCGATCGTGGTTGAACGTTAACTGGAATCTTAATAGTTTCATGGAATTGTTTGCGCATCTTGCTAACTTTTCGGGACAATTTATCCATGTTTTTTTGGTCTGCCTTTGATGCGCTTAGTTGGTCTTTATGGATGACTTGTAATAAGTTTACTATTGAGTATCTCTTTCCAAGCCAACCCTCTGATTTCCTGTTCAAAATGGTTGCCTTACTGCAGCAATGGAGCCCGCTCGCTAAATCTGTGGATGCCGATGCCATTTTGATAATGATGTTTAAGATCCGTGCCTCTGCCATCACCCTGGCTCAGCCCTAATCTCCGCCCCTGCTGTAGCTAGTTCCATTTTGCTATCTTATTTGGGTGGCCTGCATGCCTGATTCCATGACCTGACGTTTGGTATGTACTTGGCCTACTGTGCCTTTGAACCTTGGTTTTACCTTCGCTATCGTTTGTTGGTTGACGTTGCCAGTATGGCTTTATTTATGAATCGGGGCATATGCCTTTTCTCTATAAAAAACTCGTCCCACAAGCAGTCGTCGGGCCAGGCCAGCTGCTAGGAAGCATCCAAATCGACCGTCTACCTAACTGAAGCATCCAGCGCAGCGGAGGGGGCGGGAGTGGGCTGGGCAACACTGAGATGGGCCGCCTACCCAGTAACCATAGCCAACCGAGAGGGAACGAGCCGGGCTGATTGCTCGATCGAAGAAGCCCAGGAATTCGAAAAACTTACATGATGCGCCGATGAAGCCGGACCGTTAGACCTCACTGGGAGTCCGTCGGAAATCACGCTGCCGCCTCTGTCGAGGAAGACGCCGACCAGTTCGGTGCGCCCTGCCACAGCTACGGGTGACCACTCCGTAGCAGTACCCTGGTCCACCCGGATTCCAGGTCATCAGCCAAGCAGGCCAGCACACGGGGCACTGGTGGAATTGGACCCTTCCATGGCTGGCGATCAGGTCACGGATGAAGAACTGCGACCCGGCACACAACCTGCACCTCCTCAGGCGGGCGACCATCGCTCCCGAAAAGCTGAGCCAAATCGTTGCCAGGGAAAAGCGCTGTCGGAGTCAAATCCGGCGGATCTCGAGTAGGGGGTCCCGATCTGGTAGCCTTGGCTAGATGGTAACAAAGACTCAGGGGAAATAGGTGTTTACCCAGGTTCGGGCCCTCTCGAAGAGGTAAAACCCTATGTCCTGGTATGCTTGTATTGATTATGGATGTGGTACAAAGTACATGGTGATCTACCGTGACATCGGATGTGTATGAATCTGTGTTCTACGTCCCTGGCACCTCGGTTTATATATAGATACCGGGGGTGCCTAGGGTTACATATAAGTCGGTTGCGCCTAGGGGTAAACATGCCGATGACGACCTCTATTCCTTGGAGTAGGCGCCAAGTCTTCGGGTCCTTCCTTCTTGACGATCTATGATCAGACGAATGAGGCCCACCAGTTGATGGGCTTTAGGGGGTCTTCGGCCCGACCTACAAGTCAGGCAACCGACAAGCCGGGCACCCCCTAATCCAGGACTCCGTCAGTAGCCCCTGAACCGGTCTTCAAGCCGAGGAAGTTCCTCGGTCCTCCGAGCTTCTGTTCGTCTTCGGTCTTGCAAGCTGGTTCATCCTTACGCAATTTTCGAAGCAATTTTCATACTGGCCGAGGAGTCGTATACCTCGGGCTTCCTAGGTGCTCTACTCACATGTCAATTTTAAATAATAGATTCCTTCAATACCCCAGAAATGGTCTTTGGATACGAGGACCACCTCCCTAGGCAGGCTGCCTTAGTGACGAAGTCTTCGGGCCAGGATAAGGATTATGGTCAGGTCCAGCCCAAACAGCTTTGACCGACCCAAAGAATCACCACGTATTGCCACTGTGTGCAGTCATTTCGAACTCCGTTATGATGCGAAAATGTTGCTCGCGGCCTCGGCCATTGATGTGTGAAATCAGGAAAAAGGAGATCGTGCAACAAATTTCTAGCAGCACAATGAACTGACCCCTCGATCCTTGCGCGTGCTTAACGCACAACGCATGGGGAAACCACGAATTTACTGCCACGCGGTGTACGTGTTTGGCATTTTCACAGGTTATTAAGAAGCTAAAGGCGGGGCTGTTTTGGCTTTACGCCTCCAGTCCTCCCCTGCTTTCGTCTTCATCGAGCTCCAGCGCCCAAGCAACACCGAATCCAAATCCGCCCCCTCCTCATCCTTTTCGCCTCCACCGCCAAGACATTGCTGGCGAGGGTTCCTCCGCCGCCACGGCAAAGGCTGCGAAGAGTGGCCAGAGGATCGCCGCCGATGGCCAGGAGTCGTCGAGCACCAGGGGGCTGTGGAAGCCCTCAGTCATCATGGAGGGGGAGATCAATGCGCTCCGAAGCAGCAGATACTTACCGCCAGCCGAGGTGGCCGCCACCCACTCCCCATTGGTCAAGGGGCCGGACGGAACCCCTACTTCGGTCAGGGTACCAGAAGCTCACTCCGGCGAGCGTGTCATTTTTCTTTCTCACCTCCTCCGCGGCCTCGGGTTTCCAATTCACCCCTTTCTCCAGGGGCTCCTTTATTTTATGGTCTCCAACTTCACCATCTCGCCCCAAACTCCATCCTGCATATCGCGTGCTATGTCATGTTCTGCAAGGCCTTTCTCAGCATCGAGCCTAACTTTGGGCTCTGTTTGAAGCTCTTCTGCGTCAAGATGCAGATGAACGTCTCCAAGCCCACCGAGTGTGGGGCCGCCATGATAAGCAGGACGCCGAACTCGATATGTCCGGAAGGCAAATTTATCGAGATCGTGAAGAACTACCAAGAAGAGTGGTTCTACATGGCCAATGTGCCTTTGGGCAACCGAGAAGGCATCCCCACCCCCCTTTTTTGCCTCTCCCCCGGCGCGACTAAACTCCTGGATTCTCAAGAACAACGATTGGGAGGACATCGAGGAACTGCCGAGGCTTATGTCGCGGGTGCATCACTTCATCGACATGAAGGTCACTCTGATCGATGTGATGTATGTGGCACTCCAGCACAGCGTTCAACCTCTCCAGGCCCGAGCTCACCCGATGTGGCAGTTCACCGGGCAGGGTGACGAGACCTCGGTTATCCGAGGATTTCACGGGAGGAGGACCCTAGCTTCATGCAATCAACCTTGACGGTTGTAATATTACTACATCTGACCTGCCGACCGATTTTACGTGTATTGTGACAGTCAGCCTTTGGCTTCACCCACCTGAGGTACTTAACCGGTTAAACTAGAAGTAACCATCACAGAGGTGTTCCCGGTACTCCCCTAGCCGAACAATGCGAAAACGTTGGGGGTAAACATAGGAGCCAGGCAACCCAGCTATTGACCCAAGACACATGTCTAAATCGATGCATATAATGGCGTAAGGTCCGAGAAAATCATCGGCAGCTCCACGAAGCATTTCGATGTTTTTGTAAATTCGGCTGTCTATGCAGCCCCTGTTGGATCACCGGCCGGATATCTCTCTCTCACGGCGATGCGCACCTGGAACAACACACGAGATTTTTGTGCCGCTTAACTTTTTTTGGCTTTTCTGTTTCTCCTTTTTTATCCCCGGGAGCCAAGCTCACCGTTACCTAGCACAGCTCGATCTGATCGTGCCATCCCACGATCCGAGTCTGACGGATGACCAAAACAACGTGCAAGAAAAGATGCCTCGACGTGAACTCGCACGTCTCAGGCGACATGCAAAGAACTCAACGATAAACATGCATGCATGACTACTGGAGCACTATGACCCAACATGCACACGTCCATCCCCATGCGCAGCTAGCCCACTAGTACTTTGCTAACTTACTATCATGCTAAACAAAATACCATGTGCATGACACGACTAAATAAATCATGGACTAAACATGCAACAAGATTAGAACTAACAGCCCCCGGGTACCTGCGCTTGTGCTTAACGACAGCTACCACAGAAGCACATTGTGAAGACGTGGACAAAAGATGCTCCGAAACATATTGCCAGAGCACCTACAGCACTACCAGCGAGATTAGATATGTGCGACCACACTTACTTTGATGCATAATAGGATGTACGTGCAGGCGTTGGAGCTAGTGAGGTTAGGAGACGCCAGTGTGGAAGCTTATGAAACATTAATTGGGCTATTCGATCAAGCGATGTTGCTGATGGCGCTGTTTTACAAGGCGAGGGATGGGCTAGGACTGGAGGTCGTGTTCAGACCAAGAAACAACCAAATGGAGCCGTGGTGCGTGGTACTGGTAATGCCGAGACAGATGACATGAATTTGGGGCAGAGCAATCCGTTGGCAGGTTTAGAACCGCCGGCTAAGAAGAGGAAACCAAGCCGCCAACAAACGCCAGGGACAGAGCACCGTACGAAAGCATAAGCAATATGAGTAGATACTGTAGCATCTGCAAAGTTCAAGAGCACAAACGTACGACTTGTCCACAGAGAGGCTAGACCCCTAAACTGCCCAGGAAAGAGCAAAGTGCAGCAACTGCGGCGTGGCTGAGCATACGAAGAACACATGCGACAGGCAGGCAGGAGGCGGTGATGTTGGCGAGGGCATGTAGGAGTAATTTTTGTTGTGAGGTCGCAAAAAATGTAATCTGATAAATTGTACAAGTAGACAGTGCTTCTGTAAGACCAGCTTAAATTTGACATAGTCAT
This sequence comes from Elymus sibiricus, assembly GCA_039707655.1. NCBI lineage: Eukaryota > Viridiplantae > Streptophyta > Magnoliopsida > Poales > Poaceae > Elymus > Elymus sibiricus. The sequence continues at coordinate 12,924,646 of CM077673.1, read as the reverse complement.
GTAGAGAGTGCACTGTAAGGCCATTTGTAAGGCCAGCTTATTCTGAACAATTACAGTAGTGAGTGCATCTGCATGTTGTTGTGGGGAACCTTAATAATGATTTGACACGATTGTGTGCACTAGTGCTGAGACTGAAAGCAAATGAGGGGAAAATCATCAGTTAGATTGTTAGAACATTGGGGTAGTATATGAAACAGATCGAAGGTTTGGATTCTAGATCTCACACTCCACAAGATGCACTTGTAGTACCGATTGCCTGGCCTTTTCCCACCGGAAGAAATGTCGCTAAGGATGTCACGGCCACACCTAGGGCAGGGGATGAGCGGGAGCAGGTCAGTGTTCACCGGATCTGCGGTGGAGGAAGAAGAATAAGCCATGCCGACTCGTCCACGACACCCCACACCCACTGCCTCCCCTCCCCGTTCGTGGCCCAGATGCCACAGTGCGCCGGTCCAGGTAAAGGGCAGCCGCCGCGGACCGTAGCGGATTGAAGTAGGGGAGACTAATAAATGAAACCGACAGCCTGCGCCTGCGCTGTAGAAAATTGGACGATCGCCCGCAATACTTCGCTGAATACTTGAGCACGCATGCATCCCGAGGGGGACCAACGGCTGGGATAATACTACTATATAGTAGTACGAGCCATATTGAATTTTCGTCCTAACCACTACACTAACATATAACTTATGCAAACTTGTCCCTGCTATATCTCTTATAAGGAGAAAAAAAAGGATGGGCAAAGAAGCACAATATCCACGTGCTGGGTTTTCATTGGTGGATGCGCGTGTTTGTGAAGGCGCGCTGCATTTTCATTGGTGGAGGCGTGGATCGATGAGCTGGCCAAGCAACAAAAATATCCCGTCTCTCTCTTTATCTCCCTGAGTCCAAAACGTGAATATCCAGGGGCTTTGCGGCGACCATGGCCAGTGTTAGAGTAGTCATTATGTTATATGACTTCTAGTCCAAGTCGGTTTGTAACCTTAGCCCAAGTCGGTTTGTAACCTCTTATATACTCTTGTATGCCGCACCAAATCAATCAATAAGAAACAGTTTTATTCATCTATCATGGTATCAGAAACCGGTCCTAGCGTTTAGGGTATGGAGCCGCCGAAGCCGCCGCCGCCGCCGCCGCCCGGCTACTTCGAGCGCCGGGCCGCGATCATCACCAAGGCTGCCGCCGCCGCGGCCTCCTCTCTTTCGGCCCTCTCCATAGCTCCACAAAACTACCCTGCACCCCTCCTCGCCGCCCCAATGTCTCTCGCTGACACAATCACCGACGTCAGCCCCTTCATCCCCATAGTTCTTGATCTCACCGCCCACAACTACTATCATTGGAGACATCTTTTCGATCTCCACCTCGGCCGCTGCAACCTGCGCTCACACATCGCCGCCGACTGTCTTCCCCGCCCCGACGATCCGCAATGGGTAAAAGACGATCTCACGATCGTCCAGTGGTTCTACACCCGCATCACCACCGAGATCTTCAACATGCTCAATCACGACGGTGCCACCGCTGCCAACATCTGGCACTCCCTCCGCCAGCTCTTCCAAAGCAACACCGATGCTCGGAAAAACGCCCTCCACACCGAGCTTCGCAATCTGGTGCAAGGAGACGCCCCGGTGAACTTGTTCTGCCAGCGCGTTAAAGCCATCGGTGACGAGCTTCGCGAACTCGGCGATACAGTCAGCGATTCGCAGCTTATCAACATCATCGTCGTCGGCCTCAGCGAAGACTTTGACAAACAAGCCTCGTTCATCCCGATGATCCGGCCGCCGCCTACCTTTGTTGAAGTTCGTTCCCTGCTCCAGCTTGCGGCGGAAACACAAGCTCGCAAGGACTCTCGCCCCAAGGTCTTCCATGCTGCGGCTCGTCCTCCTCCGCCGGCTCCACCAGCACCTTCTATGCAGGCTCCTGCTGCTGCACCGCCCGCGGCGTCCGCTCAACCACCACCAGGCTGGCGCCCTAGTCCAAACTACAGAGGGAAAGCCCCATCTACCGGCCGCCGACGACTCGCTCGACGCCTCCTTCGACACCGCCACCATCGAGCGCCGCACCACCTGCCAGTTCTCCATCTGCGGCCACTTGGCATCCTCCGCATGATCCTTGGACGGGCCTAGTTCAGGCGTGGCCCATGCCATGGTCTGCTCTGTCCCCGCTCGGTGCTCCGCCGGCCTATACCGGCGCCTGGCAACCTGGCCTCCGTCCGCCCACCGGTGCTCCTGGGTTTCTAAACCCCCGACAGCCGGCCAATGCATATCACGCGGCTCCGACGTATGCTCCTTATGGTCCTCCGTCGCCCTACTTCGCCGATGGCGCCGCCTACTACACACCCCCGTCGGCTCTGCTGCTACCGATGGCACCATCACAGCAACCGGCGCTGCTACCGACGCCACCCTCACCTGCGACGCCGAGCTGGGATCAAGCTGCTTTTCTCCAGGCCATGAATAATTTTGCTGCGCAAGGAAACTCAGGTACGGATTGGATCTTTGATTCCGGGGCCTCTAGTCATATGTCTGCCTCGAGTAATTGGTTATCTTCTTGCACTACCTCTCCTTTTCCTTCCATTACTCTAGGTGATGGCTCATATGTTCCCATATATTGTGTTGGTCAGGCTCAACTTCCCTCTTCCACTAAACCCCTTATACTTCGTGATGTTTTAGTTGCACCCGTCCTCATTAAAAACCTAATTTCTGTTCGCCAATTTACTTGCGACAATCTAGTTTCTGCCGAATTTGACCCTTTTGGTTTATCTGTGAAGGATTACCTGACCAAGGCCGAGATCGCTCGCTTCAATAGCTCCGGTGATCTATACTCTCTTAATGGAGTCCCTGCAGCCGCCCCTCCTACATCCATGCTGGCCTCCGTCGATCTCTGGCATCGTCGCTTGGGCCATCCCAACCCTGCAGTTTTAGCTTCTTTGCTTAGTGAATTTCACATACCTTGTAATAGGGATTCTCATAATTCTGCGTTTTCTGAGTCGTGTCAGTTAGGCAAACATGTTCATCTTCCCTTTAGTTCATCTAGCTCTTGTAGCACTTATCCCTTTGAGTTAATACATTGTGATTTATGGACCACTCCCATTGCAAGTGTTTCTGGTTTTAAATACTACCTTGTCATTCTAGATGATTTCACCCACTTCGTATGGACCTTTCCTCTTCGCAATAAATCAGAGGTTCATTCTCTTTTTCTTAATTTTCAACGCTATGTTTCTATCCACTTCCTCCTTCCCATTCGTTTTATCCAATGTGATAACGGTCGTGAGTTTGATAACATTAACAACCGTACATTCTTCATACAACATGGCATTCTTCTTAGATTCTCTTGTCCCTACACCTCCCCTCAAAATGGCAAAGCCGAGCGTTCTCTTCGCACCCTCAATGATATTGTTCGCACCCTTCTTATTCAATCATCTATGCCTCCCAAGTTTTGGGCTGAAGCCCTGCACATGGCCACCTTCCTTCTCAATATTCGACCCACCAAAACCAAACCCAATACCACGCCCTATTATTCTCTCTTTCTTTCCCACCCCGACTACTCCGCGATTCGTGTTTTCGGCTGTCTTTGTTTTCCCAATACCTACGCCACTTCCGCAAATAAATTGTCACCACGATCTATTCCATGTGTGTTTCTTGGCTTCTCCGACACAAAGGCTATCGTTGTCTTGACCTTCACACCGGACATGTCCATGTCTCTCGTCATGTTACATTCGCCGAGCACATTTTCCCTTTCTCTCAACGCACTACCACAACATCCAACCCACCTACCTCCGCAAACACCCCCTCTCCCCGTCCTTTCCACCTCTACACTCCCGTACCTGCACCCACTCATGCTGCACCTCCTCCACCACCACAAGCCACAGCCGATAACAACCCTCCACATACCCCTCCCGAGCCGACACCACCATCACCAAACCCTTCTCCCACCCCTACAACCCCGACCCCTACTCCCAACCCAGCAACACCCACAACCCCTATGCCGACGGGGGCCGTCGGCATAGATACGGCCGTCGGCGTATAGACTCTTCCGCTGCGCCGGACTTGCCAGTTCCCACCATACCCCCTCGTGCTGTTCCTACAGCAGCCCCGATCAATGATCACCGCATGCGTACTCGGGCCAAATCAGGATTTCATCAACCCAAAGACCGCCTCAACCTTCACACCACCGTCTCTCTCTCTTCCCTTCCGAAAAATTACAAAACTGCTCTCCTTGATCCCAATTGGGCTGCTGCTATGCAAGAAGAATATAATGCTTTACTTGAAAACAACACATGGAAGCTGGTTCCTCATCCTTCCAATACAAATATTGTTTCTGGAAAATGGATTTTTCGTCAAAAGTTTCACTCCGATGGGAGCCTCTCACACTATAAAGCCCGGTGGGTATGTCGTGGTTATTCTCAACAACACGGTATTGATTACGATGAAACATTTTCTCCTGTTGTTAAACCTAGCACCATTCGGACAGTTCTCAGTGTTGCTGTCTCCTCTTCCTGGCCTATTCACCAACTTGATGTTAAAAATGCCTTCCTCCATGGTTCTCTTCAAGAAACTGTCTACTGTCAACAACCTCTTGGTTTTGAGCATCCATCCTTTCCAAATCATGTCTGTCTTCTTCAGAAATCTCTCTACGGTCTCAAACAAGCCCCGCGAGCTTGGTTTCAACGATTCTCTTCCTTCATCCAAACAATAGGCTTCTCTCCATCTCTCTCCGACACCTCCCTCTTTGTGTATCATCAAATTTTTGAAACTGCCTACCTCCTTCTCTACGTAGATGATATAATTCTCACAGCATCCTCCCACAAGTTCTTAGATCATATTGTCTCTCTTCTTAGATCTGAGTTCTCTATGACTGACCTAGGTCTTCTTCATCATTTTCTCGGCATTGCTGTTGTTAGAGATTCCTCCAGCCTATTTCTTTCCCAACGTCAGTACATTCTAGATCTCCTTAATCGTGCTGGTATGCTTGATTGTCAATCATCTCGTACTCCTGTCGACACCAGTTTCAAACTTTCGGCTGCTGGTGAACCCTTTTCGGACCCAACTCTCTATCGTAGCTTAACAGGTGCCCTCCAATATCTCACTATTACTCGTCCTGAAATCTCTTTTGGTGTTCAACAAGCATGTCTCTACATGCATGATCCACGGGTTCCTCACTATAATCATGTTAAGTGTGCATTCTTCGGTATTTAAAGGGCACTCTCAATCATGGTCTCCACATAAATAATTTTTCTCCCAACTCTCTTACCGCATACTCTGATGCAAACTGGGCTGGTTGTCCTGACACTCGAAGGTCCACTTCCGTATTTTGTGTTTTTCTTGGTAACAATTTAATTTCTTGGTCCTCAAAAAGACAGGTTACGGTCTCCCGCTCGTCCGCCGAAGCTGATACCATCTGGCTTCGCCAGTTACTCTCTGAGCTACACCGACCGATTGAGCAGGCCACTATTGTCTATTGTGACAACATATCAGCCATCTACATGACCGGCAACCCTGTTCAACACCGACGAACCAAGCATATTGAGATTGATATTAATTTTGTTCGTGAGAAGGTTGCTCTTGGTCAGGTTCGGGTGCTTCATGTTCCCTCTACGGCCCAGTTTGCTGACATCTTCACCAAGGGACTACCTACTAAGACATTTCAAGACATCTGTTTCAGTCTCAACGTCGTCGAGCCTGCCGTTGATACTGCGGGGGGATGTTAGAGTAGTCATTATGTTATATGACTTCTAGTCCAAGTCGGTTTGTAACCTTAGCCCAAGTCGGTTTGTAACCTCTTATATACTCTCGTATGCCGCACCAAATCAATCAATAAGAAACGGTTTTATTCATCTATCAGCGAGGAGCTCAGGCAGCCGAGGAGATGGCCGCCATGGCGATGGGCTCAATATGGCGGCCATGGCGACAAGCGTGAGCCTCCGGTCCGCTTCTCCCCTACGGTGCCTCGGGCGCGAGATGGCGGCCATGGCAACGGCAGCGAGCCTCCGACTGGCTTCTTCCCTACGACGATATGGGAACGAGCCTCCTGGCGGTTTGTGCATGAGCTGGTGGCCACATAGCCACCCAACCGGCTGCAGCCGTAGATGACAACGAAAGGAGCGCGGTGGTAGTGGCGCCGCTCGAGCTGTTGGTGGCCAAGAGGCGAGTGCTGCAGGCGGTTGCCTTGTTCGAGACCAACTCTATAGCTATGCCTACCGGCGAGGCGTGATGCGGTGGCCGAGGCGTGATCGCCGGCGTGTTTTTTTATTTCTATTCAACCTCTTTGCCGAGTGCTTACACTGGGAAAATCAATCGAGTTCTGTCATTTCCGTCCTTTGTTAAATATTTTTTACCCAGCGCTAACCTTTGCTGAGTATAAAAAAAACACTCGACAAACTCTTCGCCTAGTGCGCGACGGAATACACTCGGCAAAGCGAGCTTTGCCTGAAGGGTGTATGCCGAGTACCCTTTCTTTTGGCTCCACAGGGCCTAGGCATGTACTAAAGGCCGCATATAAGAATTTTCCACAAACTTCGGACCATCATTTTATGTGGCCGTCATTCAGATCTTGAATTTCCGGCATTAAAGCCCTAGAAATGCACTAAATATCCCAAATATGAAAGTCGGACTCCAAAAAGGACCAGGACCTGGCACGTGTCATGTAATGGCCTCTATTGAGTGCGGAAAAAGTTTCAATGTCAACAGAGGAACGGGCCCCGCAATCCCTTCACAAACCCGACCTGTTCACTCTCGAAACCTAGACCCTTCCTGTGAGATGGTCCCGCTTCTACGTAGTCTCCGGGAAGGCTTCTACGAAACCCTCTCAGATTTTTGTCACAACCTCAAAGTATTAAGAAAAACAGAGTATTGCATTAAGCAAGGTGACATAATGTTGATAATATATTCTCTTTACCTCCAGCTCATCACCTAGGCAACTAGGCAACTATCTTTTTATCCTTAGTGGCAATAACACTGTACAAGCCTGTTTTCCTTTCTGTCACTGAGATAGATTACTTGCAAGGTTAAACCCAACCAACATACACAACTGCCTCGTGGAGATCATTCATCTAAACATGGCCAGTGCAAGACTAATAGATCGGAGGGCATGTGCATATATAAATAATGTAGCAAAGAACTCAAACAAACCAAATAGAAATCCATATATAATTTGAGGATAAAGTGACAATTCATCACACCACAACAGACACACCGGAAATTACATCAGATGGGTCATAATCATGTTAGCTAGCTCATGTGACCTTTGTATTGCGGAACGGGAGAGAGGAGATGCCACATAGGTACTGTTATGGAACCATAGTCCAAGGAGGACAACTCACACATGATCACCGAAGCAGCAAAGTTGATGAAGACGGCTCCGGTAGCAATTTTCCCCCTCTGGCATGTAGTAAAGTCCGCATATAAAAATTTTCCACCAACTTCTGGACATGATTTCATGTGGCCACAGTTCAGATATTAAATTTTTGGCATTAAAATGGTAGAATTGCACTAAATGTCCCAAATATTGTAGACGGACCCCGAAAAGGGCCAAGACCTGGCACGCACTAGTGGAAACAGGCCTTTGGACCGAAGCATTAGTCCCGGTTGGGTTTTGGACCGGGACTAATGTTACCTCTAGTCCCGGTTCCAACGGCTAGGCTTTAGTCCCGATTTATTTGTGACCTATAGTCCCGGTTGGTGTTAGCAACCGGGACTAAAGGGGTGGTGGCAGTCTTGCGTCAGGCTAGGCCCCCTGCGACCCCCTTCAGTTCCGGTTGGTAGCACCAACCAGGACTAGAGATGGACCTTTAGTCCCGGTTGGTATCACCAATCGGGACTAAAGATATCCCTATATATAGTGCTTCGTCCAGCCCGAGCCCAAGCTCTCCTTTCTCTGTTTTCTCTTCCAATTGCTCGAGCTCATCCTTCATTTTTGCCAAGATTTGTCAAAATTTGAGGCACCCCATCTATTCAAGTGTTCACAAAGGTTAGCAACTTTGTCCTTTCATCTCCCATTGCTAGATTAGCTCGTGCAATACTCTATAAGTATAGTGATTTGTGGGTTCTAGTTTGGGAGTAATTATGTGGGAGTTTATTTGATTTATATGCAATTTGAGCTCAAATTAACTTCTTAGTTTGCATATGTGTAGGTGTGGTTTACTTAGTGCCTTCCCGTCCCCGTCCTAACCACCGTCGATCGCCCGCAACGTCTCGTCGCCGGCACCACCTTGGTGAGCCTCTTTTTCTTATCCTTTTTATTAAAAAATTCTTATTTGTATGATTTAGATAGTTACTTGTATAATTTTCTTACTTGTATGATTGTTTGTTATACATAGTGCCATGGTTTTGATACCCGTGCCCGTCGGCCCTCGTCCGGTTTACGATTCGGATGTGGTATATTCTCTTTTATAACTATTTGTTGCATTTCATGTTTATGACAATTATGCCCATCAAGTTGACATAGATATTTTTATCTAGGAGGTATGTGAACCGGAAATTGCAACCGACCCTCTTGTCGAGAAGTTAAATTTAGTTGACAAAGAAAAAAAGTATTTGAAAGAAATATTTAAAAGAATTGAAGAAGAGAAGATAAAATTGGAGTTGTATGTTGCCGATGTTGTCGATGATCACAAGATCAAGATGGATGCAATGCGCTTGAAGATTAGAAAGATTAGAAAATATGTCGTTAATAAAGAGGCTTGGTATCATTATGCTGTTGGATCAATTATTACCTTAGTTGCGATTTTGATTGCATTTTTTGTTGCATTTAAATGCTTTAGCTATATATATAGTTTTATGTTGTTTTATGAGAATAAGTGTGTGTATGAATTTTATGTATGAACTTGTATTAATTTGGTCTTTTCGGTGTTGTGTAATGAAGATGAACCGGCAATGGATGTACGATGACCGACGCTCGCCCCAGTTCATTAATGGCGTGCATAGTTTTCTATGTGTGGCTGAGACAAATAAGCGGAATGGTTTTATGTGTTGTCCATGTGGTGTCTGTAAGAATGATAAGACTTGCTCTAGCTCAAAAGACATTCACGTCCACCTGTTTACGTCCGGTTTCATGTCCGCCTATAACTGTTGGACCAAGCACGGAGAAAGAGGGGTTCTAATGGAAGAGAATGAAGAAGAAGAGGATGATGATAACTATCATGGGCTCCCTGAATACGATGGTACTACAATGGGGGAAGAGAATGAAGAAGAAGAAGCTGAAGAAGAGGCATCAGATGAGCCCGCTGATGATCTTGGTCGGGCCATTGCTGATGCAAAGAGAAACTACGAAAGTGAAAAGGAGAAGTTGAAGTTGCAGCGCATGTTAGAGGATCACAAAAAAGGGTTGTACCCAAATTGCGAAGATGACAACACAAAGCTTGGTACCACACTGGAATTGCTGCAATGGAAGGCACAGAATGGTGTATCTGACAAGGGATTTGGGACCCTGCTGAAAATAATGAAGAAGAAGCTTCCAAAGGACAACGAATTGCCCGATAGTACGTACGAAGTAAAGAAGGTTGTCTGCCCTCTAGGATTAGAGGTGCAAAAGATACATGCAAGGCCTAATGGCTGCATTCTCTACCGCGGTGAGGAGTACGAGAATTTGAATGCATGCCCGGTATGCGGTGCATTGCGATATAAGATCGGTCGCGATGACCCTAGTGATGATGTTTAGGGCGAGCGCCCCAGGAAGAGGATTCCTGGCAAGGTGATGTGGTATGCTCCTATAATACCACGTTTGAAACGTGTGTTCCAAAACAAATAGCATGCCAAGTTGTTGCGATGGCACAAAGAAGACCGTAAGAAAGACATGAAGTTGAGAGTACCCGCTGATGGGTCGCAGTGGAGAAAAATCGAGAGAAAGTGGCCGGACTTTGCAGATGACCCAAGGAACTTATGGTTTGGTTTAAGTGCAGATGGCATTAATCCTTTTGGGGAGCAGAGCAGCAAGCATAGCACATGGCCTGTGACTCTATGTATCTATAACCTTCCTCCTTGGTTGTGCATAGAGCGGAAGTTCATTATGATGCCAGTGCTCATCCAAGGCACTAAGCAACCCGGCAACGACATTGATGTGTACCTAAGGCCATTAATTGATGAACTTTTACAGCTGTGGAATAAAAAAGGTGTACGTGTGTGGGATGAGCACAAACAGCAGGAATTTGACCTACGAGCGTTGTTATTTGTAACCATCAATGATTGGCCTGCTCTTAGTAACCTTTTTGGACAGACAAACAAGGGATACCATGCATGCACACACTGTTTAGATGAGACTCAAAGTATATATTTGGACAAATGCAAGAAGAATGTGTACCTGGGACATCGTCGATTTCTTTCGACCAAGCATGACTTAAGAAGAAAAGGCAAGCATTTCAAAGGCGAGGCAGATCACCGAAAGAAGCCTGTCCTCCGTACTGATGATGATATACTTGATATGGTCAAGGATTTACAAGTAATCTTTGGAAAGGGTCTTGGCGGACAATCTGTTCCAATTAACGCCGACGAACACGCCCCCATGTGGAAGAAGAAATCAATATTTTGGGACCTAGAATATTGGAAAGTCCTTGAGGTCCGCTCCGCAATCGACGTGATGCACGTCACGAAGAATCTTTGCGTGAACCTGCTAGGCTTCCTGGGCGTGTATGGGAAGACAAAATATACACCGGAGGCACGGCAGGACCAGCAACGTATGAACGAAAAAGACGGCATGCATCCAAAGCAGTATAAAGGTCGTGCCAGATATGCTCTTACCAAAGCAGAGAAGGAAATCTTTTTTGAATGCCTGCTCGGTATGAAGGTCCCGTCTGGCTTCTCGTCGAATATAAAGGGAATAATAAATATGGCAGAGAAAAAATTCCAGAACCTAAAGTCTCATGACTGCCACGTGATCATGACACAATTGCTTCCGGTTGCATTTAGGGGGCTTCTACCAGAAAATGTTCGATTAGCCATTGTGAAGCTATGTGCATTCCTCAATGCAATTTCTCAGAAGGTAATCGATCCGGAAATCCTAGAAAGGTTACAGAATGATTTGGTCCAATGTCTTGTCAGTTTCGAGTTGGTGTTCCCACCATCCTTCTTCAAAATAATGACACACGTCCTAGTTCACCTAGTCGAAGAGATTGCCATTCTGGGTCCTGTATTTCTACACAATATGTTCCCCTTTGAGAGGTTCATGGGAGTCTTAAAGAAATATGTTCGTAACTGTGCTAGGCCAGAAGGAAGCATCTCCAAGTGCCATGAAACAGAGGAGGTTATTGAGTTTTGTGTTGACTTTATTCCTGACCTTAAGCCGATTGGTGTTCCTCAATCGCGGCATGAAGGGAGACTGCGTGAAAAAGGCACGCTTGGACCAAAATCAATAATATGTAGGGACGGGCATTCTTGGGCGCAAGCACACTACACATTTCTACAAAATTCTACCTTGGTGACCCCGTATATCGAGAAACACATCGATATTATACGCTCCAAGAACCCGGAGCAGTCTGACCCCTGGATTAAATGTACACACATTGCGGCTTTCGGCGGTTGGTTGCAAACACATCTCATGAATGACGACATTGTTGAAGATGAGCTGTACTTGTTGGCCAGGAGACCATCTTTGACTATATTGACTTTCCAAGGGTACGAGATAAATGGGAATACATTTTACACGATCGCCCAAGATAAAAATAGCACCAACCAAAACAGTGGTGTCCGCTTTGACGATGCAGCAAACACCAATATGGAAAAAGACAGATATTATGGTTACATAGAGGAGATATGGGAACTTGACTATGGACGTGATTTGATGGTCCCTTTGTTCCGGTGCAAATGGGTCAATCTGACTGGAGGAGGGGTAATGGTAGACCTGCAGTACGGAATGACAACAGTGGATCTCAATAATCTTGGGTACACAGAGGAACCATTCGTCCTAGCCAATGATGTGGCGCAGGTTTTCTATGTGAAGGACATGTCTACCAAACCTAGAAAAAGAAAAGATAAGGAAGCGGATACATCATACGATGTGCCAAAGTGCCACATAGTTCTTTCAGGGAAAAGAAACATCGTGGGAGTGGAGGACAAGACAGACATGTCAAAAGATTATGTAAAGTTTGATGAAATTCCTTCCTTCACAGTGAAGACTGACGCAAGCATCCTATTAAATGATGAAGATTGTCAATGGTTACAATGCAATAAGCAAGGGACACACGCGAAGAAAAAGTTTTATACCCCAAGATCCCACTCTGGCATGTGATCGGCTTCACCGTCATCACTTTCTTCTCTAGTGAGTAGCCGAGATGGTCCAGTTTGTACACGAAGTGCATCCAGTTTTTTCCGTAACCCTCTCAACTTTTTAGCACATGCTATGTGTGTGAAATGATGATACCATGCCAAGTTTCAACCATTTCAGAGTTCATTTGTAGTGCTTTTTAATTTCAGGGTCATTGAGCTCAAAAAATCATTAAATGCATGAAAAATAGCAAATGAAGTTAGAAAGGGTTGAAATTTGAGGATGTGGCTTTGAATGGTGCATATTGAATGCGCAAAAAGTCTGGAGTTGAAATAAGTTTAAAAAAATGAAATGCCTTTGTAACAGATGAATTTTCGTCCGAAACCCTCATACTTCGAAGGAGATGGTCCAGTTTGTACACGAAGTGCATCCAGTTTTTGCCGTAACCCTCTCAACATTTTAGCACATGCTATGTGTGTGAAGTGATGATACCATGCCAAGTTTCAACCTTTTCAGAGTTCATTTGTAGTGCTGGTGATTAAAACAAATGAAGGTATAAAACTAAAAGAGTTAAACAGAATCTGGTTTTGATTAAAACTCCTATTTAAAATATCCTAAAAATTCTCAAATTGAACATAATGATAAAACATACTAATGTGAAACAACAGGAAAAACCATCACTCAAAAATCTATTTTTAAACTAAAGTTATTCACAAACTAGTGATTCACACAAATTTCAAACGAATTCAAATTTAAACTATTTAAATTTGAAAACTACTGGCACTAACAGAAAGTTTGTAATTTTTTTGAGCTAAAGCAAAAAGGTTCATTCAAAAACTATAAATATTCTAAGAGTTATTCCAAATCTAAAAACAGAAACTTTCCTGTTTAGAAAAACAAAACAAAATAAAAAAGAGAAAATAGACCTTTAGTCCCGGTTGGAGCCACCTATCGGGACTAAAGGATCTTTAGTCCCGGTGCGCGGCACCAACCGGGACTAAAGGTGCTGTCGGAGTCAAATCCGGCATATCTCGTCGTAGGGGTCCTAAGCTAAGCGTCTTGGAGCAATGGTAACATGGACACATGATTTTAGCCAGGTTCGGGCTCTCTTGAAGAGATAATACCCTACGTCCTGCTTTTCATTGTATTGATATGGGGATAGTACAGAGTACATGTGTCTACCATGAGATTATGATATGTAATGTAATGATCTATTAACTAGCCTGGCCTTGGTTTATATATGCACCGTAGGCCTAGGATTTAGAGGAGTCCTTGTCTTGTGCGCCAAGTCTTGTGGAATCCTCCTTGTATTCGGCATGGACTGCCCGAAGTGGCCCATGAGTGAACCGCCATCGGGGTCCTCGGCCCGACCCACCTGGTCGGGAGACGACGTAGTGAGTACCCCCTAGTCCGGGACACCATCAGTAGTCCCCTGAACCGGTCTTCAAGTTGGGGACGCTCCTCGGTTCTTCCGAACAGTTCTTTCTCTTCGGTCGTCGGCCTTGGAAACTGGTTCAACAAATCTTCCCATCTTCGATCTTGAGGATCGCCGAGCTGAATCCAAAGTTTTCACATGTCGGGCATCCGAGAAGCCCCTTTAAGTGCTCGGCCTTTATCAATGCCTTGTAATGTTTACGCCATACTTCGGGGTCGAAGTGTTTCCCGTGCGGCGGTGTCCTTGGACCTTAAAAAATTAAAGGAATTCATCCGAGCTTAATGTCGGAAATGCTCTCTATGGAGCCAGCCACTTGCGCCCAAGCTTTATGCCGGAATGCTTTCGAGGTGGTGCACCACCCCGACCGTGGGCTGATTTTTTGTGGAAATTTTAGATTGGTGTAATTTATTCTCTGCCGAGATATATAGCCAGTAGCCCTCAAGGTGTGTGTCGGTCTATAACCCGAGATGCGCCTGAAGGAAAAAAATAATAATCAAAATAAAACCACTAATCCCAGTAGCCCCTGAGACTTATGTCGATTTGCAAAATCGGCCTGAGGATCAAGTTCTTGCTTGGCGGCATACGTTAGGGATGTAAACGCGGTACGTAGTAGTTTCCGAGAATCGGGTTGGGTGCGGCCGACGAACCTAAGGATCGAATATCCTCGGAAACCATATTGCACTTTGGGTTTGCTGCATGTAATAGCCCCCGAGCCTTAATTTAGGCACGGGCGGTCGAATTAAGGATCGATATTTGTTTGACAAAAACTTTATTACGTTTGACACAATTTATATGTAAAGATTCTATGTATCCAAGTACTTTACATCATTAATGCTCGGATCCACATTGTACAAGACTTTGTTGACCGACCATCGGCTTCAACCTCCTCGGCCAGTAGCCGAGGAGTGTTTGTCCTACTTTATAAAGCCTTTATGAGGGCAAAGATTTACGGCAAACAAGGCAATCCGGCCATATGGTTTTATAAACAAAGGTACACGGAGATATATGTTATATTACTATTTAACATAAGAAACATCTTCTGGGAAAAATAGTTCCTTTATAAGTTCCTTTTCCCAGGCTATCATGTTGACCATGATCGTGAAACCTCAACTCCGATCAATGTGGGAGGAAATTATTGAGGATTTAGTTCGGGGAAAGTTTCCGAACTCTGTGGTCCTTAGTGAACCTAAATTTTCAATTCCGTCGTTGGGGACCAATTATTTTCTTTAAGATGGCTAGCCTTCGGCTTCACCCAGTCTGAGGTACTAACTCGGATGACCCAGAAGTAACAATCACAGAGGTGCTCCCTTTACCCCCTAGCCGAACAATTGGGAACGTAGGGGGTAAGCACAGGAGCCAGGCAACCCAGCTTGCACAAAATCTTAAGTCAAATTGGTGCATATTTATGGCTTTATAACGATGGTTACGGAAGGCAGCACGCGCATATTGAAGACAAATGCTTTTATGTTATATGCTGTTTTGACTCCTTTGTGACCGTTTATCATCTGAGAGTGGCCCATCCTCGGCTTCTTCCCCTTTGTAGATGCTACGCAGGGTGTTTCCGTAGTAACAAGACAACCCTTAGCCGACGTCTCGGTGCCCGGAGGCGGTTGTGTTAGCGGAAACGAAGCAATCAGATATTTAGGCTTTATAACTTTCACTTGGTCATGGGAGCTTCAAGTTTGGGAAGCCAGTTACTAGCCCCCGGTTAGTGTTCGGCGTCAGCCGTGGTCAAGCCGTTAACAATCCGGCCAATTTTATGAAAGGCCCATTATTTAATACGGTCATCGGATCGCCGACCAATTTATGCTTATTGTGACAGTCAGTTTTCAGCTTTCTCCACTGAGGTACTTGACCAGTTAACCCGGAAGTGCAATCGCAGTGGTTCTCCCTTTGCACTCCTAGCCGAACAAAGCGGAACATAGGAGGCAAGCACAGGAGCCGGGCAACCCAACTATTGACCGAATACACAATTCGAAACTGGTGCATATAAAGCAATATCCGATAACGTTTTGCCGAGGACTCCTCGGAGTGCCATGGCTTTTGGTGGGTTCGGCTCTAGTCGAAGCCCCCCGTTGATACTGCCGATGCTTTAAAAGTGTTCTTCGAGAATTATGCTCAGAAAAAAAAGTTTATGGAAAAAAAAATGTTTAGATAAAAGAAAATTGTGCCAATCGGAAACTGGTCTTAAAATTAATATGTGCTTCGGTCGTGCTTTAACATGATACATCCGATCTCCGGCCTCCAAGCGGGCCAGCCTTTGGCTTCAACCTCCATATCCCGAAGGCGGAGTGTTTCTCCGAGACCTGTTTAGCGAACTAAACTCGAGAGGCTTTAGAAAGAAACTAGGCTATCCGGCTATTGACCACACACCGGTGTCGGAAAAAGGAGTAAAGGAGTGGTAGAAAAACACTTTGCAACGACCAAGAAGAAAACACATTTATTATAAAACGGCTCATATAAATTTAAGAGCCCCCAAGTGACTTGGGTAAAAGAATTTTATGTATAATGATTGTATGTACTGAAGTACTTATATCATATATGTGTTCGCCCGAATTTTAAACGTGTCTTAACCAACCGTCGGCTTCTCCCTCTTCGGCCAAGGGCCGAAAAGTGTTATCTACTACGCCATCCGAGGATATCGGAGGTGTTTCGAATAACCAGGCAATCAGGCCATTAGGCTATAACAGACAAAGCGCGCCCATGGAACTTATGCTATATTACTATTTAACCAAAGAAGCATCTTCAAAGAAAATAATTCCGCCAACGGTTCCTTTCTTTGGGTTCTCATGATTACCATGAGGAGTGTGCAATAGATTTATGTATGCTTGTCTTCCGTCGTGGCCGACCATAGTTGAAAACAGTAAGAGCGCTAGCTTTCGGCTTCACCCGTCTGAGGTACGAGTTCGGATGACCCGATCGTAACAATCGCAGAGGTGCTCCCTTTACTCCCTAGCCGAACAATCGGGAACGTAGGGGTAAGCACAGGAACAAGGCAACCCAGCTTTGCGGAACACTTAAGTCAACATGATGCATATATTGACGTAAAAACGAACAAGGAAGGGTGTGATACATTAATAATCATATGCAAGAGGAATGGCTTCATAAAGGAAGCCCCCAAGTAAACGGGGTATTTGAATTTGTTTGTAACAAAGAAAGATTTGACAAAGAAAGTTTTTCGCAAACAACTTTTTGTCAAAAAAATATAATGATTGGTCGAACCGAAGAAAATTTAAAACTGAAAGTTTTTGAGCATGAAAGTAACTTAGCTGGTTAATGTGCTCGTGACGTGTGTCGAGCTTGTAGTGGGTCAAGGTCTCATCCCCCAAGCCGGTTGCAAGGTAGCCGAAGAAGAGCTTGGCTTGATGAAGTGACAACACAACACTTCCGAAGGCCGAGGAGAAACCCCCGGTCCAGTCGAGCAGACGGAGTAGTTCGGCAGCGTGACGGCGAAGCCCTCACGTCCGTCGGCCATGTCAACGACACAATTTGGTTGATGGAGGCGGGACAACGATGTCCGCACGCCAAGGTAACCGCATGACACAGCCAAAGTCGATTGCCTGTGCACACAATATAGTGCAAGCCAAGAGTAATAACAAATAAAGGTAATAATATATTAAAAAACATTCTTCTACTTAGTTAATTTAAGTGAAGCAAATAAGTAAAGGAATATGGCCTGGGCGCCAAGGTGCTTGAACGAAGAGTTCGGCTTGACGAAGTGGCGACGTTGCACGGTCGATGTAGCGAGATGAAGTCCTCGGTCCAGTTAACATGACGAAGCTGTGATCGGCGGACGCCGAAGTCTCATGCAGGTCGGATGGTGACGCCGAAGTCTCATGCTAGCCGAGGTGTTGAAGCAGGTTGGATGGTGATGCCGAAGTCTCAGGCCAGCCGAGGTGTTGAAGCAGGTCGGCTGGTGACGCCGAAGTCCCCGGAGCAGGTTGATGAGGAGATGACGAAGCCCCCAGTCTAGCCGAGGTGACGGAGCAGATTGGTAAGGTGACGCTAGAGCCCCATGCCAGCCGAGGTGTCAAAGAAGGTCGGCGTGGTGGATGTCAGCTTGAAAAAGTAACGGCGCGGCGATGCCGACGCGGGTCGGAATTTGTGACCAGGTCAATGCTGGCTTGATGAAGCAACGGAGCGCCCGACCCGTACAACCCACGGATGACGAGGTTCGCTTGATGATTATTCGGCCCTCGCGATGCCGAACTCTTGGTGGGATGACCGAGATGATGAGAAAATTTCCTTCAAAAAGGATGTCCGACAACCCGTTCATGAAAAAGAGGAATTCGGGTCGGATTCGTTTTCGCGCAGAAAATAGATTCGAAATTCGTTATACTAATCGGATGTTTCCCGGAGTTTGGACGGTCAGATTGAGCTAAATTTTTGAGGAGTGATCGGTATTGGAATTCCACAGCCGATGAACGGTGGGATCGTCCAAACGATGTCCGAGATGGAAGCTGAACAGCTCGCCCTAAACTCATCCCGATTCCCGTCCAGATTCGACAAGGCTCCGGTATTTCATAGATCGCCGAAGATTCCTCCATCGGAATACGACAAAATTTTACGGGGTCATTAGAGACTCAATTCCGCACAGTTCCTCCAAAGCAACCGTCAAGGCGACGCTCGAGGAAGTGGGGATGACGAACACGAGTCGCTGTCCAGAAAAACTGCACGGTCGCTCGAGGACGATGTCAACATCAAGCCCCCGAGCTCCATGGATGATTTCTCGTTATCTTGATAGAGATCGGGGATGATGACGATGAAAGTATCCATCCGATCTTGATGATCCGGCACGGAGCGCAATGCTCTGTCCAGCCAAGGTGACTAGTCGAGCCGGCGACGAAGATGCCGACATCGACAACAAAGCTCGGTTCCAACGCGTAGATCACGCCGGAGACGATCTAAATTCCCATCGCACCGCGGCGACTGCCAGCAGGATCTCAATGAAAGCACCAATGTCGGTGTCAAATCCGGCATATCTCGTAGTAGGGGACCTAAGCTAAGCGTCTTGGAGCGATGGTAACATGGACATAGGATTTTACCCAGGCTCGGGCTCTCTTGAAGAGATAATACCCTACGTCCTGCTTTTGATTGTATTGATATGGGGATAGTATAGAGTACATGTGTCTACCACGAGATTATGATATGTAATATAATGATCTATTAACTAGCCAGGCCTCGGTTTATATATGCACCGTAGGCCTAGGATTTAGAGGAGTCCTTGTCTTGTGCGCCAAGTCTTACGGAATCCTCCTTGTATTCGGCATGGACTGCCCGAAGTGGCCCATGAGTGAACCGCCATCGGGGTCCTCGGCCCGACCCACCTGGTCAGGAGACGACGTAGTGAGTACCCCCTAGTCCGGGACACCATCAGGTGCCGCCCTATTTAAACACCCTTTCTTCCTCCCCAAATACATCCCATCACGCCCGCTCGACGACGCCGCCAGGCTGCCCCGCGCGCGCCCTCGACGTCGCCGTTCCCATCGCCCTCAGCTCCGCCGGCGAGCGCCTACGACGCCGGCAGTCCCGTCCAGTCCGGCGCCATCCCCGACCCCCTCTCCCTTCACGCGTTGTGGTGAGCTCCTCTTCCCCCCTGGCGCCGTCCGGCCGACCCCCTCACCTCCCCGCGTTCCCTCCGCGCGCGCACCGCCGTCGCCATGGAGTACGACAGATCGAGCGCATGCTGCTTCCGGCCATTTTCTTGTATATGTAGATAATTAAGTATATGTAGATAACTAAGTGTATGTAGAAATTTTGTGTGTTAAAAAGAGACATTTTCTTGTATTAAAAGAGACATTTTCTTGTATATGTAGATAATTAAGTGTAGATAAGTGTAGATAAGTTGTATATATGTTGTATTAAAAGAGACATTTTCTTGTATGTAGACATTTACTTATATGTAGATAAGTGTAGATAAGCCATATATATTGGGTTGTTAATTACTTCTAGTTCTAGATAAGTGTATAGTTATATATATGTTGGAAATAATGTAGTCAAGTATCCCCTATGTTTGTACACACTCATGAGATGTGATGGTTATTTCTTTACGATATTGTCATTATGACGAAAAAAAAATCTTAGGGGTACGCGATATCGTGAGGAGTCCCAGACGATCGTCGGTGAGGAGTCCCCGGCTATCGCCTGTGAGGAGTCCCCGACGATCGCCGGTGAGGATCAAGTTTGAGTAGGAATTTGTTTATAAGTTATAAAAGTTTATTCTCGCATAGGTATAAGTTCGCGACGTCGACGATGCCCGGCCCGCATCCTCATCGTCGACTCGGCGGCGACATCCTGCCTGAGAGGCGCCATGTCCGGGACTGGGCTCCGCCGGGCTGGCACTGGGAGGTGCTACCTTCCGAGGCGCGCAGCTTGGTGAGGAATCAGGCTCCAGTCGTTGACCCGGAGGTTCTTTGGTGGTGGTCGCGTGGACCACTGTCGGTGCGGAGGGAGCCGTCCCCCGAGAAGGTAGTACGTCGCCGTGTCAGGGAGGAGGACGAGCACGTCCGTCGCTACATGGTTGCGTTGGACGTCAGGTTCTCCAAAAGCTGGCACGTTCTTCAGGGATCTCACCCGAGCTATGATCCTGTGATGGTTCCTTCTCTTTGGGTGTCCACCACCTACGCCGCGGGACGTTAACTGGATCTATATTAGTGATATTATATAATAATATTCGAGATGTATTAGTGATAATATTCGATGATGCATTAACTGGATTATTCGAGAAGTATTAGTGATATTATATGATAATAATATATATGATCATATTGTTGCATTGCCTTGTATTGATTGCATATCTCCGGTTTTGCTTATTGAATGTATTCTAATTGTTTTATATTTGTTCTGGATTAGTTAAACTATGGACGGTAGAGACAGAGACCATGATCAAGAGTATGTCATGTTCGACATGATACGCTCCGGAAACGAAGAGAATGAAGAACCAGATGATGGCTCACAATATCTTAACCCATCCGGTGAGGGAATTGAGGAAGAACAACCAAGAGACGAAGGGGAACCAGCTAACAATCATGGCGAAGAAATTTTTCTCCAATTAACAAAGTCCGGCGAGGTATATACATTTGGCCTCTGGTGATCATTATATATATATATATATATATATATATATATATATATATATATATATATATATATATATATATATTAACGGATCTTTCTTCTTTTATGGAACAAAAGTACGTCGACGCAGGAAAGAAGACTCCAGAATTCACTGGACCACTAGAGAAGATAAAAGATGACTGGGACTTATTTGTGGAGTTCAAGGAATCAGAAGCAGCTAAGGAACGGTCGAGAGTAAACAAGATAAATGCTCAGAAAAAAACGTTGCACCATCATCTGGGGCCAGGTGGCTACAAGGCTGGGTTGCCTAAGTGGGATGAATCCGAGAGAAAGACGATTGCTGCAGGGGTCACTCAAGAATCCTGAACACCCGGGACGAACGAGGCAAAGACGTTGTTCCATGGCTTCAGGGGTTTGCGGAGTGGAACGACAGTTATAGAACCCGTGCGAGAAAGAAGAAGCAGGATGCAGACCGGCTTGAAAAGGTAGAATCAAAGAACGCGGAGTTGGAACGCGCTTACATGCGGCAGCAGGAGGGATCGACAAACTTAGCCAGCAAAGGGCGTCTCAGCGGCAGGAGCAACCAGATCCAGCATTGGATAGTACCATCCCATCTATGCCGAAAAGTAGCATGGGTTCCACGGGGGTCCCGGCCGATGATGCACTAGTAGCTCGCTACCCCGTGGATGATATCCAAGAGACGACAGCTTGTGAGCTACACATGAAACCGAAGAACATATCCATGAAGGTGGCGGACGACATTGCTTTACCGAATGCACCTGAAGCAATCATCCACGGCAATCCGATTCCACCTGGCTATGCTCGTGTCGGGGTGGATGAAGTTTTGTCGGGATATGGATCCCTAGAGCTTGACTACCCTGGAGGTCAAGGGGAGCAGACATTGGGAGAAGCCATACGTGGTATCATTGTATGGAGAAAGGAATGCATCGTGTTTCCAAACTCGGTGCCAAGGCCACCGACTCCTCCTCTAAGTTCGCCACATCATCCGAGTCCAAAACGTGAATATCCAGGGCCATGGATGAGGAGCTCTTAGGCAGCGCATCGAGGAGGAGCTTTGCGGCGACCATAGCGATGAGCTCAGTCAGGCGAGGAGATGGCCGCCATGGCGATGGGCTCAATATGGCGGCCATGGCGACAAGCGCGAGTCTCTGGTCCGCTTCTCCCCTACGGTGCCTCGGGCGTGAGAAGGCGGCCATGGCAATGGCAGCGAGCCTCCGACCAGCTTCTTCCCTACGGCGATATGGGAACGAGCCTCCTGGCGGTTTGTGCGTGAGCTGGTGGCCACGTAGCCACCCAACTGGCTGCAGCCGTCGATCACAACGAAAGGAGCGTGGTGGTAGTGGCGCCGCTCGAGCTGCTGGTGGCCAAGAGGCGAGTGCTGCAGGCGGTTGCCTTGTTCGAGACCAACTCTATAGCTATGCCTACCGGCGAGGCGTGATGCTGCGGCCGGGGCATGATCGCCGGCGTGTTTTTTTTATTTCTATTCAACCTCTTTGCCGAGTGCTTACACTGGGAAAATCAATCGAGTTCTGTCATTTCCGTCCTTTGTTAAATATTTTTTACCCAACGCTAACCTTTGCCGAGTATAAAAAAAAACACTCGACAAACTCTTCGCCGAGTGCGCGACGGAATACACTCGGCAAAGCGAGCTTTGCCTGAAGGGTGTATGCCAAGTACCCTTTCTTTTGGCTCCACAGGGCCTAGGCATGTACTAAAGGCCGCATATAAGAATTTTCCACTCACTTCGGACCATCATTTTATGTGGCCGCCGTTCAGATCTTGAATTTCCAGCATTAAAACCCTAGAAATGCACTAAATGTCCCAAATATGAAAGACGGACTCCGAAAAGGACCAGGACCTGGCACGTGTCATGTAATGGCCTCTGTTGAGTGCGGAAAAAGTTTCAATGTCAACGGAGGAACGGGCCCCGCACTCCCTTCACAAACCCGACATGTTCACTCTCGAAACCTAGACCCTTCCTGTGAGATGGTCCTGCTTCTACGTAGTCTCCGGGAAGGCTTCTACGAAACTCTCTCAGATTTTTGTCACAACCTCAAAGTATTAAGAAAAACAGAGTATTGCATTAAGCAAGGTGACATAATGTTGATAATATATTCTCTTTATCTCCAGCTCATCACCTAGACAACTAGGCAACTATCTTTTTATCCTTAGTGGAAATAACACAGTACAAGCCTTTTTTCCTTTCTGTCACTGAGATAGATTACTTGCAAGGTTAAATCCAACCAACATACACAACTCCCTCGTGGAGATCATTCATCTAAACATGGCCAGTGCAAGACTAATAGATCGGAGGGCATGTGCATATATAAATAATGTAGCAAAGAACTCAAACAAACCAAATAGAAATCCATATATAATCTGAGCATAAAGTGACAATTCATCACACCATAACAGACACACCGGAAATTACATCAGATGGGCCATAATCATGTTAGCTAGCTCATGTGACCTTTGTATTGCGGAACGGGAGAGAGGAGATGCCACATAGGTACTGTTATGGAACCATAGTCCAAGGAGGACAACTCACACATGATCACCGAAGCAACAAAGTTGATGAAGACGGCTCCGGTAGCAATTTCCCCCTCTGGCATGTAGTAAAGTCCGCATATAAGAATTTTTCCACCAACTTCTGGACATGATTTCGTGTGGCCACAGTTCAGATCTTAAATTTTTGGCATTAAAATGGTAGAATTGCACTAAATGTCCCAAATATGGTAGACGGACCCCGAAAAGGGCCAGGTCCTGGCACGCACTAGTGGAAACAGGCCTTTGGACCGAAGCATTAGTCCCGGTTGGGTTTTGGACCGGGACTAATGTTACCTCTAGTCCTGGTTCCAACGGCTAGGCTTTAGTCCCGATTTATTTGTGACCTATAGTCCCGGTTGGTGTTAGCAACCGGGACTAAAGGTGTGGTGGCAGGCTTGCGTCAGGCTGGGGCCCCTACGATCCCCTTCAGTCCCGGTTGGTAGCACCAACCGGGACTAGAGATGGACCTTTAGTCCCGGTTCGTATCACCAATCAGGACTAAAGATATCCCTATATATAGTGCTTCGTCCAGCCCGATCCCAAGCTCTCCTTTCTCTGTTTTCTCTTCCCCTTGCTCAAGCTCATCCTCCATTTTTGCCAAGATTTGTCAAGATTTGAGGCACCCCATCTATTCAAGTGTTCACAAAGGTTAGCAACTTTGTCCTTTCATCTCCCATTGCTAGATTAGCTTGTGCAATGCTCTATAAGTATAGTGATTTGTGGTTTCTAGTTTGGGAGTAATGATGTGGGAGTTTATTTGATTTATATGCAATTTGAGCTCAAATTAACTTCTTAGTTTGCATATGTGTAGGTGTGGTTTACTTAGTGCCTTCCCGTCCCCGTCCTAACCACCGTCGATCGCCCGCAACGTCTCGTCGCCGGTACCACCTTGGTGAGCCTCTTTTTCTTATCCTTTTTATAAAAAAAATCTTATTTGTATGATTTAGATAGTTACTTGTATAATTTTCTTACTTGTATGATTGATTGTTATACATAGTGCCATGGTTTTGATACCCGTGCCCGTCGGCCCTCGTCCGGTTTACGATTCGGATGTGGTATATTCTCTTTTATAACTATTTGTTGCATTTCATGTTTATGACAATTATGCCCATCAAGTTGACATAGATATTTTTATCTAGGAGGTATGTGAACCGGAAATTGCAACCGACCCTCTTGTCGAGAAGTTAAATTTAGTTGAAAAAGAAAACAAGTATTTGAAAGAAATATTGAAAAGAATTGAAGAAAACAAGATAAAATTGGAGTTGTATGTTGCCGATGTCGTCGATGATCACAAGATCAAGATGGATGCAATGCGCTTGAAGATTTGAAAGATTAGAAAATATGTCGTTAATAAAGAGGCTTGGTATCATTATGCTGTTGGATCAATTATTACCTTAGTTGCGATTTTGATTGCATTTGTTGTTGCGTTTAAATGCTTTAGCTAGATATATAGTTTTATGTTGCTTTATGAGAATAAGTGTGTGTATGAATTTTATGTATGAACTTGTATTAATTTGGTCTTTTCGGTGTTGTGTAATGAAGATGAACCGGCAATGGATGTACGATGACCGACGCTCTCCCCAGTTCATTAATGGCGTGCATAGTTTTCTGCGTGTGGCTGAGACAAATAAGCGGAATGATTTTATGTGTTGTCCATGTGGTGTTTGTAAGATTGATAAGACTTGCTCTACCTCAATAGACATTCACATCCACCTGTTTACGTCCGGTTTCATGTCCGCCTATAACTGTTGGACCAAGCACGGAGAAAGAGGGGTTCTAATGGAAGAGAATGAAGAAGAAGAGGATGATGACAACTATCATGGGTTCCCTGAATACGATGGTACTACAATGGGGGAAGAGAATGAAGAAGAAGAAGCTGAAGAAGAGGCATCAGATGAGCCCGCTGATGATCTTGGTCGGTCCATTGCTGATGCAAAGAGAAACTACGAAAGTGAAAAGGAGAAGTTGAAGATGCAGCGCATGTTAGAGGATCACAAAAAGGGTTATACCCAAATTGCGAAGATGACAACACAAAGCTCGGTACCACACTAGAATTGCTGCAATGGAAGGCAGAGAATGGGGTATCTGACAAGGGATTTGGGACGCTGCTGAAAATAATGAAGAAGAAGCTTCGAAAGGACAAGGAATTGCCCGATAGTACGTACGAAGCAAAGAAGGTTGTCCACCCTCTAGGATTGGAGGTGCAGAAGATACAAGGAAGCCCTAATGACTGCATTCTCTACCGCGGTGAGGAGTACGAGAATTTGAATGCATGCCCGGTATGCGGTGCATTGCGATATAAGATCGGTCGCGATGACCCTGGTGATGATGTTGAGGGCGAGCGCCCAGGAAGAGGATTCCTGGCAAGGTGATGTGGTATGCTCCTATAATACCATGGTTGAAACATTTCATCCAAAACAAATAGCATGCCAAGTTGTTGCGATGGCACAGAGAAGACCGTAAGAAAGACATGAAGTTGAGAGTACCCGCTGATGGGTCGCAGTGAAGAAAAATCGAGAGAAAGTGGCCGGACTTTGCAGATGACCCAAGGAACTTATGGTTTGGTTTAAGTGCAGATGGCATTAATCCTTTTGGGGAGCAGAGCAGCAAGCATAGCACATGGCCTGTGACTCCATGTATCTATAACCTTCCTCCTTGGTTGTGCATAGAGCGGAAGTTCATTATGATGCCAGTGCTCATCCAAGGCCCTAAGCAACCCGGCAACGACATTGATGTGTACCTAAGGCCATTAGTTGATGAACTTTTACAGCTGTACGTGTGTGGGATGAGCACAAACAGCAGGAATTTGACCTACGAGCGTTGTTATTTGTAACCATCAATGATTGGCCTGCTCTTAGTAACCTTTTAGGACAGACAAACAAGGGATACCATGCATGCACACACTGTTTAGATGAGACTCAAAGTATATATTTGGACAAATACAAGAAGAATGTGTACCTGGGACATCGTCGATTTCTTTCGACCAAGCATGCCTTAAGAAGGAAAGGCAAGCATTTCAAAGGTGAGGCAGATCACCGAAAGAAGCCTGTCCTCCGTACTGATGATGATATACTTGATATGGTCAAGGATTTACAAGTAATCTTTGGGAAGGGTCTTGGCGGACAATCTGTTCCGATTAACGCTGACGGACACGCCCCCATGTGGAAAAAGAAATCAATATTTTGGGAGCTAGAATATTGGAAAGTCCTAGAGGTCCACTCTACAATCGACGTGATGCACGTCACGAAGAATCTTTGCGTGAACCTGCTAGGCTTCCTGGGCGTGTATGGGAAGACAAGAGATACACCGAAGGCACGGCAGGACCAGCAACGTATGAACGAAAAAGACGGCATGCATCCAAAGCAGTATGAAGGTCCTGCCAGCTATGCTCTTACCAAAGCAGAGAAGGAAATCTTTTTTGAATGCCTGCTCAGTATGAAGGTCCCGTCTGGCTTCTCGTCGAATATAAAGGGTATAATAAATATGGCAGAGAAAAAATTCCAGAACCTAAAGTCTCATGACTGCCACGTGATCATGACGCAATTGCTTCCGGTTGCATTGAGGGGGCTTCTACCAAAAAATGTTCGATTAGCCATTGTGAAGCTATGTGCATTCCTCAATGCAATTTCTCAGAAGGTAATCGATCCGAAAATCCTACCAAGGTTATAGAATGATTTGGTCCAATGTCTTGTCAGTTTTGAGTTGGTGTTCCCACCATCCTTCTTCAATATTATGACGCACGTCCTAGTTAACCTAGTCGAAGAGATTGCCATTCTGGGTCCTGTATTTCTACACAATATGTTTCCCTTTGAGAGGTTCACGGGAGTCTTAAAGAAATATGTTCGTAACCGTGCTAGGCCAGAAGGAAGCATCTCCAAGGGCCATGAAACATAGGAGGTTATTGAGTTTTGTGTTGACTTTATTCCTGACCTTAAGCCGATTGGTGTTACTCAATCGCGGCCTGAAGGGAGACTGCATGAAAAAGGCACGCTTGGACCAAAATCAATAATATGTAGGGACGGGCATTCTTGGGCGCAAGCACACTACACAGTTCTACAAAATTCTACCTTGGTGACCCCGTATATCGAGAAACACATCGATATTATACGCTCCAAGAACCCGGAGCAGTCTGACCCCTGGATTAAATGTACACACATTGCGGCTTTTGGCGGTTGGTTGCAAACACATCTCATGAATGACGACATTGTTGAAGATGAGCTGTACTTGTTGGCCAGGAGACCATCTTCGACTATATTGACTTTCCAATGGTACGAGATAAATGGGAATACATTTTACACGATCGCCCAAGATAAAAAGAGCACCAACCAAAACAGTGGTGTCCGCTTTCACGATGCAGCAAACACCAATAGGGAAAAAGACACATATTATGGTTACATAGAGGAGATATGGGAACTTGACTATGGACGTGATTTGAAGGTCCCTTTGTTCCGGTGCAAATGGGTCAATCTGACTGGAGGAGGGGTAATGGTAGACTTGCAGTACGGAATGACCACAGTGGATCTCAATAATCTTGGGTACACAGAGGAACCATTCGTCCTAGCCAATGATGTGGCCCACGTTTTCTATGTGAAGGACATGTCTACCAAACCTAGAAAAAGAAAAGATAAGGAAGCGGATACATCATACGATGAGCCAAAGCGCCACATAGTTCTTTCAGGGAAAAGTAACATCGTGGGAGTGGAGGACAAGACAGACATGTCAAAAGATTATGAAAAGTTTTATGAAATTCCTTCCTTCACAGTGAAGACTGACCCAAGCATCATGTTAAATGATGAAGATTGTCCATGGGTACGGTGCAATAAGCAAGGGACACACGCGAAGAAAAGGTTTTATACCCCAAGATCCCACTCTGGGATGTGATCGGCTTCACCGTCATCACTTTCTTCTCTAGTGAGTAATCGAGATGGTCCAGTTTGTACACGAAGTGCATCCAGTTTTTTCCGTAACCGTCTCAACTTTTTAGCACATGCTATGTGTGTGAAATTATGACACCATGCCAAGTTTCAACCATTTCAGAGTTCATTTGTAGTGCTTTTTAATTTCAGGGTCATTGAGCTCAAAAAAATCATTAAATGCATGAAAAATAACAAATGAAGTTAGAAAGGGTTGAAATTTGAGGATGTGACTTTGAATGGTGCATATTGAATGCACAAAAAGGCTGGAGTTTAAATAAGTTTAAAAAAATGAAATGCCTTTGTAACAGATGAGTTTTCGTCCGAAACCCTCATACTTCGAAGGAGAAGGTCCAGTTTGTACACGAAGTGCATCCATTTTTTGCCGTAACCCTCTCATCATTTTAGCACATGCTATGTGTGTGAAATGATGATACCATGCCAAGTTTCAACCGTTTCAGAGTTCATTTGTAGTGCTTTTGATTAAAACAAATGAAGGTATAAAACTAAAAGAGTTAAACAGGATCTGGTTTTGATTAAAACTCCTATTTAAATATCCTAAAAATTCTCAAATTAAACATAATGATAAAACATACTAATATTAAACAACAGGAAAAACAATCTCTCAAAAATCTATTTTTAAACTAAAGTTATTCCCAAACTAGTGATTCACACAAATTTCAAAAGAATTCAAATTTAAACTATTTAAATTTGAAAACTACAGGCACTAACAGAAAGTTTGTAATTTTTTTGACCTAAAGCAAAAAGATTCATTCAAAAACTATAAATATTGTAACAGTTATTCCAAATCTAAAAACAGATATTGTCGTGTTTAGAAAAACAAAACAAAACAAAAAAGAGAAAATAGACCTTTAGTCCCGGTTGGAGCCACCAACCAGGACTAAAAGTCCCTTCCACGCGGAATTTGGGCTGCCGAAAAGGAGACCTTTAGTCCCTATTGGTGGTTCCAACCGGGACTAAAGGGGGGACCTTTAGTCCCGGTTGGTGATACCAACCGGGACTAAAGGATCTTTCGTCCCGGTGCACGGCACCAACCGGGACTAAAGGTGCGGTCGGTGTCAAATCCGGCATATCTCGTAGTAGGGGTCCTAAGCTAAGCGTCTTGGAGCGATGGTAACATGGACACAGGATTTTACCTAGGTTCGGTCTCTCTTGAAGAGATAATACCCTACGTCCTGCTTTTGATTGTATTTGATATGGGGATTGTACAGAGTACAATGTCTACCACGAGATTATGATATGTAATGTAATGATCTATTAACTAGCCTGGCCTCAGTTTATATATGCACCGTAGGCCTAGGATTTAGAGGAGTCCTTGTCTTGTGCGCCAAGTCTTGTGGAATCCTCCTTGTATTCGGCATGGACTGCCCGAAGTGGCCCATGAGTGAACCGCCATCGGGGTCCTCGGCCCGACCCACCTGGTCGGGATACGACGTAGTGAGTACCCCCTAGTCCAGGACACCATCAGTAGCCCCCTGAACCGGTCTTCAAGTTGGGGACGCTCCTCGGTTCTTTCGAACATTTCTTTGTCTTCGGTCGTCGGCCTTGGAAACTGGTTCAACAAATCTTCCCATCTTCGATATTGAGGATCGCCAAGCTGAATCCAAAGTGTTCACACGTCGGGCATCCGAGAAGCCCCTTTAAGTGCTCGGCCTTTATCAATGCCTTGTAATGTTTACGCCATACTTCGGGGTCGAAGTGTTTCCTGTGCAGCGGTGTCCTTGGACCTTAAGAAATTAAAGGAATTCATCCGAGCTTAATGTCGGAAATGCTCTTGAGCTCCAACGCCGAACTGCATCTAAGGTATCTTTTTTCAGCCAAGCTCCAACGCTGATCGGCATCTAAGCGCTAATGACGGGCTGCGTCCGAGGTCCAATGCCGGATTGTGTCCGAGCTCTAACACTGGTCGGCATCCTAGGTGTCATAAATTACCTCGGTCTTTGAAAATTTGAAGGACTTCATCCGAGTTTAAATGATGATCAGCGTCCGAGGTATCATAAACTACCTTGGACCTTAAAAAATTAAAGGAATTCATCCGAGCTTAATGTCGGAAATGCTCTCTATGGAGCCAGCCACTTGCGCCCGAGCTTTATGCCGAACTGCTTTCGAGGTGGTGCACCACCCCGACCATGGGCTGATTTTTTGTGGATATTTTAGATTGGTGCAATTTATTCTCTACCGAGATATATAGCCAGTAGCCCTCAAGGTGTGTGTCGGTCTATAAGTCAAGATGCGCCTGAAGGAAAAAAATAATAATCAAAATAAAACCACTAATCCAAGTAGCCCCTGATACTTAGGTAGATTTGCAAAATCGGCCTGAGGATCAAGTTCTTGCTCGGCGGCATACGTTAGGGATGTAAACGCGGTATGTAGTAGTTTCCGAGACTCGGGTTGGGTGCGGCCGACCAACCTAAGGATTGAATCTCCTTGGAAACCATATAGCACTTTGGGTTTGCTGCATGCAATAGCCCCCAAGCCTTAATTTAGGCACGGGCAGTCGAATTAAGGATCAATATTTGTTTGACACAAACTTTGTTACGTTCGACACAATTTATGTGTAATGATTCTATGTATCCAAGTACTTTACATCATTAATGCTCAGATCCGCATTGTACAAGACTTTGTTGACCGACCATCGGCTTCAACCTCCTCGGCCAGTAGCCGAGGAGTGTTTGTCCTACTTTATAAAGCCTTCATGAGGGCAAAGATTTACGGCAAACAAGGCAATCCGACCATATGGTTTTATAAACAAAGGTACGCGGAGAGATATGTTATATTACTATTTAACGTAAGAAACATCTTCTGGGAAAAATAGTTCCTTTCTAAGTTCCTTTTCCCAGGCTATCATGTTGACCATGATCGTGAAACCTCAACTCCGATCAATGTGGGAGGAAAATATTGAGGATTTAGTTCGGGGAAAATTTCCGAACTCTGTGGTCCTTAGTGAACCTAAATTTTCACTTCCGTCGTTGCGGACCAATTATTTTCTTTAAGATGGCTAGCTTTCGGCTTCACCCAGTCTGAGGTACTAACTCGGATGACCCAGAAGTAACAATCACAGAGGTGCTCCATTTACCCCCTAGCCGAACAATCGGGAACGTAGGGGGTAAGCACAGGAGCCAGGCAACCCAGCTTGCACAAAATCTTAAGTCAAATTGATGCATATTTATGGCTTTATAACGATGGTTACGGAAGGCAGCACGCACATATTGAAAACAAATGCTTTTATGCTATATGCTGTTTTGACTCCTTTGTGACCGTTTATCATCTGAGAGTGGCTCATCCTCGGCTTCTACCCCTTTGTAGATGCAACGCAGGGTGTTTCCGCCGTAACAAGACAACCCTTAGCCAACGTCTCGGTGCCCGGAGGCGGTTGTGTTAGCGGAAACGAAGCAATCAGATATTTAGGCTTTATAACTTTCACTTGGTCATGGGAGCTTCAAGTTTGGGAAGCCAGTTACTAGCCCCTGGTTAGTGTTCGGCGTCAGCCGAGGTCAAGCCGTTAACACTCCGGACAATTTTATGAAAGGCCCATTATTTAATACGGTCATCGGATCGCCGACCAGTTTATGCTTATTGTGATAGGCCCACTATTTAACCAAAGAAGCATCTTCAAAGAAAATAGTTCCGCCAACGGTTCCTTTCTTTGGGTTCTCATGATTACCATGAGGAGTGTGGGATAGATTTATGTATGCTTGTCTTCCGTCGTGGCCGACCATAGTTGAAAACAGTAAGAGCGCTAGCTTTCGGCTTCACCCGTCTAAGGTACGAGTTCGGATGACCCGATCGTAACAATCGCAGAGGTGCTCCCTTTACTCCCTAGCCGAACAATCGGAAATGTAGGGGTAAGCACAGGAGCAAGGCAACCCAGCTTTGCGGAACACTTAAGTCAACATGATGCATATATTGATGTAAACACGAACAAGGAAGGGTGCGATACATTAATAATCATATGCAAGAGGAATGGCTTCATAAAGGAAGCCCCCAAGTAAACGGGGTATTTGAATTTGTTTGCAACAAACAAAGTTTTGACAAAGAAAGTTTTTCGCAAACAACTTTTTGTCAAAAAAATATAATGATTGGTCGGGCCGAACAAAATTTAAAACTGAAAGTTTTTGAGCATGAAAGCAACTTAGTTGGTTAATGTGCTCGTGACATGTGTCGAGCTTGTAGAGGGTCAAGGTCCCATCTCCCAAGCCATTTGCAAGGTAGCCGAAGAAGAACTCGGGTTGATGAAGTGACAACACAACACTTCCGAAGGCCGACGAGAAACCTCCGGTCCAGTCGAGCAGACGGAGTAGTTCGGCAGCATGACGGCGAAGCCCTCACGTCCATCGGCCATGTCGATGACACAATTTGGTTGATGGAGGAGGGACAACGATGTACGCACGCCAAGGTCACCGCATGACACAGCCAAAGTCCATTACCTGTGCACACAATATAGTGCAAGCCAAGAGTAATAACAAATAAAGGTAATAATATATTAAAAAAATTCTTCTACTTAGTTAATTTAAGTGAAGCAAATAAGTAAAGGAATATCGCCTCGGCGCCGAGGTGCCTGAACGAAGTGGCGACGCTGCACGGTCGATGTGGCGAGATGAAGTCCTCGGTCCAGTTAACATGACGAAGCTGTGATCGGCGGACGCCGAAGTCTCATGCAGGTCGGATGGTGACGCCGAAGTCTCATGCTAGCCGAGGTGTTGAAGCAGGTAGGCTGGTGACGCCGAAGTCTCAGGCCAGCCGAGGTGTTGAAGCAGGTCGGCTGGTGACGCCGAAGTCCTCGGAGCAGGTTGATGAGGAGATGACGAAGCCCCCAGTCTAGCCGAGGTGACGGAGCAGATTGGTAAGGTGACGCTAGAGCCCCATGCCAGCCGACGTGTCAAAGCAGGTCGGCGTGGTGGACGTCAG
Organism: Elymus sibiricus; assembly: GCA_039707655.1. Taxonomy (NCBI): domain Eukaryota; kingdom Viridiplantae; phylum Streptophyta; class Magnoliopsida; order Poales; family Poaceae; genus Elymus; species Elymus sibiricus. The sequence continues at coordinate 12,891,540 of CM077673.1, read as the reverse complement.
CTTGAAAAAGTAACGGCGCGGCGATGCCGACTCAGGTCCAAATTTGTGACCTGGTCAATGCTGGCTTGATGAAGTAACGGAGCGCCCGACCCGTACAACCCGCGGATGACGAGGTTCGCTTGATGATTATTCAGCCCTTGCGATGCCGAACTCTTGGTCGGATGAGCGAGATGATGAGGAAATTTCCTTCAAAAAGGACGTCCGACAACCCGTTCATGAAAAAGATGAATTCGGGTCGGATTCGTTTTCGCGCAGAAAATAGATCCGAAATTCGTTGTACTAATCGGATGTTTCCCGGAGTTTGGACGGTCGGATTGAGCTGAAATTTTGAGGGGTGATCGGTATTGGAATTCTGCAGCCGATGAACGGTGGGATCTTCCAAACGATGTCCGAGATAGAAGCTGGACAGCTCGCCCTAAACTCATCCCGATTCCCGTCCAGATTCGACAGGGCTGCGGTATTTCGTAGATCGCCGAAGATTCCTCCATCGGAATACGACAAAATTTTACGGGGTCATTAGAGACTCAATTCCGCACAGTTCCTCCAAATCAATCGTCAAGGCGACGCTCGAGGAAGCGGGGACGACGAACACGAGTCACTGTCCAGAAAAACTACACGGTTGCTCGAGGACGATGTCAACATTAAGCCCCCGAGCTCCATGGATGATTTCACGTGATCTTGATAGAGATCGGGGATGATGACGATGAAAGTATCCGTACGATCTTGACGATCCGGCACGGAGCGCAATTCTCGGTCCAGCCGAGGTGACTAGTCGAGCCGGTGACGAAGATGCCGACATCGACAACAAAGCTCGGTTCCAACGCGTAGATCGCACCGGAGACGATCTAAATTCCCATCGCACCGCGGCGACTGCCAGCAGGCTCTCAATGAAAGCACAAATGTCGGTGTCAAATACGGCATATCTCGTAGTAGGGGTCCTAAGCTAAGCGTCTTGGAGTGATGGTAACATGGACACAGGATTTTACCCAGGTTCGGGCTCTCTTGAAGATATAATACCCTACGTCCTGCTTTTGATCGTATTGATATGGGGATAGTACAGAGTACATGTGTCTACCACGAGATTATGATATGTAATGTAATGATCTATTAACTAGCCTGGCCTCGATTTATATATGAACCGTAGGCCTAGGATTTAGAGGAGTCCTTGTCTTGTCCGCCAAGTCTTATGAAATCCTCCTTGTATTCGGTATGGACTGCCCGAAGTGGCCCATGAGTGAACCGCCATCGGGGTCCTTGACCCGACACACCTGGTCGGGAGATGACGTAGTGAGTACCCCCTAGTCCGGGACACCATCAGGTGCCGCCCTATTTAAACACCCTTTCTTCCTCCCCAAATACATCCCATCACGCCCGCTCGACGATGCCGCCAGGCTGCCCCGCGCGCGCCCTCGACGTCGCCGTTCCCATCGCCCTCAGCTCCGCCAGCGAACGCCTACGACGCCGGCAGTCCCGTCCAGTCCGGCGCCAGCCCCGACCCCCTCTCCCTCCACGCGCTGTGGTGAGCTCCTCTTCCCCCCTGGCGCCGTCCAGCCGACCCCCTCACCTCCCGCGTTCCCTCCGCGCGCGCAGCGCCGTCGCCATGGAGTACGACAGATCGAGCGCATGCTGCTGCCGGCCATTTTCTTGTATATGTAGATAATTAAGTATATGTTGGTAACTAAGTGTATGTAGAAATTTTGTGTGTTAAAAAGAGACATTTTCTTGTATTAAAAGAGACATTTTCTTGTATATGTAGATAATTAAGTGTAGATAAGTGTAGATAAGTTGTATATATGTTGTATTAAAAGAGACATTTTCTTGTATGTAGACATTTACTTATATGTAGATAAGTGTAGATAAGCCATATATATTGGGTTGTTAATTACTTCTAGTTCTAGATAAGTGTATAGTTGTATATATGTTGGAAATAATGTAGTCAAGTATCCCCTATGTTTGTACACACTCATGTGACGTGATGGTTATTTCTTTACGATATTGTCATTATGACGAAAAAAAAATCTTAGGGGTACGCGATATCGTGAGGAGTCCCCGACGATCGTCGGTGAGGAGTCCCCGGCGATCGCCGGTGAGGAGTCCCAGACGATCGCCGGTGAGGATCAAGTTTGAGTAGGAATTTGTTTATAAGGTTTAAAAGTTTATTCTCGCATAGGTATAAGTTCTCGACATCGACGATGCCCGGCCCACATCCTCGTCGTCGACTCTGCGGCGACAACCTGCTTGAGAGGCGCCATGTCCGGGACTGGGCTCCGCCGGGCTGGCACTGGGAGGTGCTACCTTCCGAGGCGCGCAGCTTGGTGAGGAATCAGGCTCCCGTCGTCGACCCGGAGGTTCTTTGGTGGCGGTCGCGTGGACCACTATCGGTGCGGAGGGAGCTGTCCCCCGAGGAGGTAGTACGTCGCCGTGTCAGGGAGGAGGACGAGCACATCTGTCGGTACATGGTTGCGTCGGACGTCTGGTTCTCCAATACCTGGCAGGTTCTTCAGGGATCTCACCCGAGCTAGGATCCTGTGATGGTTCTTTCTCTGCGGGTGTCCACCGCCTATGCCGCGGGACGTCAACTGGATCTGTATTAGTGATATTATATAATAATATTCGAGATGTATTAGTGATAATATTCGATGATGCATTAACTGGATTATTCGAGAAGTATTAGTGATATTATATGATAATAATATATATGATCATATTGTTGCATTGCCTTGTATTGATTGCATACCTCCGGTTTTGCCTATTGAATGTATTCTAATTGTTTTATATTTGTTCTGGAATAGTTAAACTATGGACGGTAGAGACAGAGATCATGATCAAGAGTATGTCATGTTCGACATGATACACTCCGGAAACGAAGAGAATCAAGAACCAGATGCTGGCTCACAATATCTTAACCCATCCGGTGAGGGAATTGAGGAAGAACAACCAAGAGACGAAGGGGAGCCAGCTAACAATCATGGCGAAGAAATTTTTCTCCAATTAACAAAGTCCGGCGAGGTATATATATTTGGCCACTAGTGATCATTAGATGTATTAATTGATATATATATATATATATATATATTAACGGATCTTTCTTCTTTTTGCCCTCCGGATCGAGCAAATCTTCTACAAGGGTAGTACGAGGCCCGGCCAAAAAGTTGCCCGGTGGCATAAACTACAACATCGATGAAATCAGATCAGTTGGGGAATCGATCGCTCGTAAAAAGAATGCGGACAAATTTATATACGTCAATGCGGAGTTATTGTTAGGGACCAAATCCCGATCACCGTTCAAGAATGGAATCAGCCAAAAGATCCCGGAGTTAGTTTTGTCAACGAAAGAGCAAAAAATCTGCTTTCGGAGACGCTCATGAAACATTTCACCCTACCAGAGGGTTTCACAGATCTCCAATGGGAGAAAGTCAAGAGGTTTGCTCTTAAGAAGATGGCCACACAATTCCAGACTTGGAAGAAAATATTATGGAACAAGTACATCGACGCAGGAAAGAAGTCTCCAGAATTCACTGGACCACTAGAGAAGATAAACGATGACTGGGACTTATTTGTGGAGTTCAAGGAATCAGAAGCAGCTAAGGAACGGTCGAGAGTAAATAAGATAAATGCTCAGGAAAAAACGTTGCACCATTATCTGGGGCCAGGTGGCTACAAGACTGTGTTGCCTAAGTGGGATGAATCTGAGAGAAAGATGATTGCTGCAGGGGTCACTCCAAAAACAGTGGGTTGGCCCGACAGGTGCAGGACTTGGTTTTATGCGCATGGGGGAAAGTTGGACCCAAAGACAGAGGAGATTATTGAACAGGAAAGTCTTAAAGAAGCCTGTGATGCTTTACTTGATGCAATAGAAGATGCTCGAACGGGTGCGTTCCAGCCCGAGAGAGAGAACGATCAGCTTACACGCGCCCTCAAGAATCCTGAACACCCGGGACGAAATGAGGCAAAGGCGTTGTTCCAAGGCTTCAGGGGTTTGCGGAGTGGAACGACAGTTACAGAACCCATGCGAGAAAGAAGAAGCAGGATGCAGACCAGCTTGAAAAGGTAGAATCAAAGAACGCGGAGTTGGAACGCGCTTACATGCGGCAGCAGGAGGAGATCGACACACTTAGCCAGCAAAGGGCGTCTCAGCGGCAGTAGCAACCAGATCCAGCATTGGATAGTACCATCCCATCTATGCCGAAAAGCAGCGTGGGTTCCACGGGGGTCCCGGCCAATGATACACTGCTGGCTCGCTACCCCGTGGATGATATGCAAGAGACGACAACTTGTGAGCTACACATGAAACTGAAGAACATATCCATGAAGGTGGCGGACGACATTGCTTTACCGAATGCACCTGAAGCAATCATCCATGGCAATCTAATTCCACCTGGCTATGCTCGTGTCGGGGTGGATGAAGTTCGGTCGGGATATGAATCCCTAGAGCTTGACTACCCTGGAGGTCAAGGGGAGCAGACACTCGGAGAAGCCATACGTGGTATCATTGTATGGAGAAAGGAATGCATCGTGTTTCCAAACTCGGTGCCAAGGCCACCGACTGCTCCGCATCAGCCGACTCCAACCCACCTCGAGACGGAGCACAGGGCGAGTCCGCCATATTGATCTCCGCCGCGTCAGCCGAATCCATCCCACCCCGAGACGGATCCTAGCGTGAGTCCGTGATTTCGATCTCCGTCGCGTCAGCCGACTCCAAAGCGGAACAGAGCACAAAAGAAGAAACCCGAGCCTCCTATGAAAAAGAAGTTAGCTTACGATAAGACGCTCGAGGAAATCGATGCCCAAGTGGCTATCGAATTGCAGGCCCATTTTGGACCGAAACCGCCCCCGCCACCAAAGGAGAAAATACCTGAGGAAGTCGTACAACACATTTTGGATCTTGCTAAACCGGCTGCGGAGAAAAGGCCATCAGACTATGAACGCTCTATTAGCAAGTCCTATCATCACAAAAAAAAACAGAAGTCGAGCCTTGGTATTAGCAGTAAATGCGGAAAAACTGTTCCCCAGCTCGGAGAACAGGCAGTGCAATCGATCACCCCGCTCAAGGTGAGTACCGATTAGGTGGTAATAACCGACGCTGATAGAGAGAAGGCTAGAGAGATCGGTATCAATGTTGAACAACTCCTAGGAATTGAGGAATTCCCACCGACGGATCCGAAGGAACTAGCATGGAAATATGTCCCCGGGAACCCTCTGGTCAGTCGTGATGAGGAGAAGCTTCTATCAACGCAAATGCGCAACTTGCATGACTGGTACCTGAGAGAAGTAAAGGTCGGGCGAGAGGGCCTCATGATGAAAGTCAATCCAAAGCATTACATCCATGGAAACGATTTGTGGATTGAAAATGAAGAATTTTTCAGTTATTCAATCAAGCCGCACTCGACAAATCTCTCGTCAGTTGCTATTGTCTGTAAGTGATTTCTTTCTGTAATTTAAGTCTCTAGCTCATCTCGTCCATTGCCTGTAATTATCCTCACTATATTCTTTTGTGTGGTATTATGCAGAATGAAGATTTTTGAATTGAAAAGAGATGGAGTCTATGGCATTGGGTTCATTGATCCAAATACCGTTAATGAACATTTGTTAACTACCTACACTAAAGACACAGAGAAAAGCTTGCTAAAGTTTTTGAAGGCCCTAAATACCAAACCAGAAATACTTTTACCTTACAACTTCTGGTGAGTGTTATTGTCTTGTACTACAGATTCTATTTTTTGCTTATATATAGTCGATGTTAAGTGTAGTTGATGAGTTATGCATGCCCGCTTATACAAACATGTGCGCAGATTCCACTAGATCCTGCTAATCATTAGAGTTGACGAGGGAACTGTTGAAGTACAGGACTCACTAGGTAAAGACCATGGAGAATACAAATCCCTGTATTTGATGCTCGACAGGTAATTTCAATCATTAACGCACTATGTCAGCCTCTTTAGTTCATTTCCTGATATCAAGTAATTAATAACTCCTTTATTCATTTTCTTTACCGGGCAGGGTTTGGAAAAAGTTCATCAAAGAGGTTGTCGGTGAATGGAAACCCCAGCTGAAATCGCGAAAGTCCAAGGTAATTAAGTAGTACTAGCTACGTCCGCGCATCTCTTTAATTCTAGTTTCAATACCATTATCATGCTTGATTATTATCTGATTGAATTCTATTTTCGTAAAGTGTATGCGTTAGGAAAAGGGGACTAATTTATGTCCATACTACATTTGCGAGAACATTCCCTTTATGACCGAAATGAGCGGAGATGCAAGACATCTTTGGGTACGTAAACACTATTCACAATTTTTTTGATCATGATGTAATATATATACACACAACTAATATATTCATATTGATCTCCTTCTTTAAAGATGGGGGAGATGCGGGATAAGCTCCTACCACAGGACCGCATATGAACACTTCAAGAGGAAATGGCAGGATTTTTGCTTGAGCAGGTCATATCTCCCGACGGAGAATACCATTACACCTAATGCCTGCATGTAATGATCTGCAAATTGTAGGAGAAATTATATATACCAAATTGTATATATATATATATGTGTGTATGCATGTGGTCGTACGAGAAATTCTATGATATATGATTGGTTCTACGAGAAATTCTATTATATATGCATAACGTGTGAGTATGTAGTAGCGTAAAATATGATTGAAATGAAAAATAATTAAATGGAAAACACAAAATAAAAACCAAAAATAAACAATAAAACCTAAACCCCTAAACCCCCAAACCCCTAAACCTTTAGTCCCGGTTGGTGTCACCAACCGGGACTAAAGGTTCCCATCCCCCGGCGCGCGCTGCCGACCACGTGGCAGGGATTTAGGCTCGGGTCGTAGCCAACCGGGACTAAAGGGTGGGAGCCTTTAGTCTCTATACATTAGTCCCGGTTGGTGAACTGGGACTAAAGTTCCTTCCCAACTGGGACTATAGGCCATTTCTGCACTAGTGACGTGTCATGTAATGGCCTCTGTTGAATTACACACACTCACTTCACAAACCTAACATGTTCCCTCTCGAAACCTAGATCCATCCTGGGAGATGGTCCTGTTTCTATGCAGTCTCTAGGAAGGCTTCTGCGAAATGCTCTCAGGTTCATAAGTTCTTAAGCACATACGAACAAGCACTAGACATATCATACACATATAAGCATAGAAACCATTGAATTGATAGATATAGCAATTAAGTCCTACAACCAAAATAACAGGACTTCATGCAAACTAGTGTATTGATACGTCTTCAATGTATCTATAATTTATGAAGTATTCATGAAATATTAATATCAATTATATATGGTTTTGGTACACTTTTATATTATTTTTATGGACTAGCTTATCAATCTAGTGTCGAGTGCCAGTTGCTGTTTTTTGCATTTTTTTTATTTTATAGAAAATCAATATCTAGGAATGTCAAAATACCCCAGCGACTTAATATATGTGATTTTTGGGCGAAGGAATCAACGCAAAATGATGTTCGAGGGCCCCACACGGGCAGTTGGCGTGGCCACCTCCTGGCCGCTCCATGGGCTCGTGTGGGCAGCCCTTAAGTCGGTTGGCGCTCTCCTTCGGACGCAAGAAAGCTAATTTATGGATTAAAATCGTGTAAAAATTTCAGCCCGATCAGAGTTACGGATCTTTGGCTATTTAAGAAACGGTGCTTGGCCTGAGAAACAGACGTAAAAAACAGAAAACTGAAGAGAGATCCAATCTAAGAGAGAGCTCCCTCTCTCCCCGGAGGGCCAAGGAAGAAGAATAAAGAGGGGACCCCTTCCCCCTCTCCTCCGGTGGCATTGGGAAGCTGTCGGGGCCATATCCTTCATCATCATAACCACGAACTTCTCCTCCGTTCTCATGGTGATGTGTGAGTAGTTTATCCTCGAGCTGAGGATATGTACTAGTAGCTATGTATTCGATCTCTCTCTTATGTTCTTGATGTATTTGACCTTGATGTATCATTAGCTTTCTTAATAAAGTTGGATCATATGATGCTCTTCCCCCTCTATTCTTTTTGTGGTGAATTGAGTCTTGCTCTTTGAAATTTCTTTATGATTGGATTGAATACTTTGGATTTGAGATTACATGATGCATGTCTAGTAATTAACTTGTGGATACCCGAGGTGACTGAGGGAGTCCCGGACTAGGGGGTCCTCGGGCCGTTGGCTCATCTCTCGATAATCCGGCTTGATGGGCCGTTCCCTGAAGAAAGGCCGGACACATCAAGACTCCATGTTCTAGAAAGGAGCCCCAAAGGCACGTCGTGTGCTCCAAGTCAAGATGGAGAGATCAACATTCTCCATCCCCGGCAGGTGACCTGTCATGTGTAAACCCTAGGAGCCCCCCGGTATCTATATAAACCGGGAGGGTTTTAGACCGTAACAGAGAAACTCATCTAGGGTTTAGCTAGTCGATCTCGAGGTAGATCAACTCTGTAACCTTCATACCATCAATATAATCAAGCAGGACGTAGGGTTTTACCTCCATAGGAGGGCCCGAACCTGGGTAAACACCGTCTCCTACGTCCCTTTGTTACCATCGATCCTAGTCTCACAGCTCCGGACCCCCTACCCGAGATCCGCCGGTTTTGACACCGACATTGGTGCTTTCATGGATAGTTCCGCTGTGACCGCCAAAGAAATCGATGGCTCACTTCGTCATCAACGAAGAGGTCCGTGGCATAGACTTCTTTGTCCCTGGACAGATCTTCGCCTTCGGCAGCATCGTGCTGCACGCTGACCCGACCGGCCGCCTTGGCCGGGTCGAAAGCTTCACCCCCGATCAAGAGGTCAGATTCGGGAACCTGGAGTTCTCCGCAGACCCGCGGGGCGATCTCTTGCTCACCGGGCTCGTCGTCTCATCTGACGCGCCCGAGGACTGTGAGGCCTTAACCTCGGATGTCGTTTTTGGTCCCGCTCACGGGGCCAGTCCCTATGATGATCTGGACTTCAATCCGGATCCGGCTATAGTGCCAGATGGCCGGGCATCAACCCCTGCCGAATATACTTCTCGTGCGAGCGCGTCAGAGGTTAACTCCAAACATGCCGATCATGTTGACCTGATCGAGCTCTCGACACTCGACGAATCTCTATATCGGATCTCTTTGATAAGAATTACTGACGACCCAATCCCGATCCACACTCAGATCGGTCTTGAGGCGGGTCAAGAAGGATTTTTTGTCCCACCCACCACCCACTTAGTAGCCACTATCGAAGACTTAACCGATATGTTGGACTACGCCTCTGAGGAGGCAGAAGACATGGAGGAAGAGGATTGCGCTTCCACCCCCGTCAACACCGGGCGATGGACCGCCACCTCCACTTATGATGTCTACATGGTGGATACGCCCACTACTAGGAAAAGGCTTATTAGTGGCGCACCGGTTTTGGCCATTAATGGCGCACTACAGGTGCGCCACTATCATCACGCCACTAGTAACATATACTAATGGCGCACCCCTGGTGCGCCATTAGTATACCAGACTATAGTGGCGCACCAGGCAGTGCGCCATTAGTAAGTCACACGGTGCGCCATTAGTATGCCTCCCAGGGGGCCATATTTACCTTGTGCTCTGGGTTACTAATGGCGCACTAACAGATAATGCGCCACTAGTATTTTTATAGCAGTGCGCCACTAATGTGCTGTATGGTGCGCCACTAGTATGAATATTAGGAATTATTATTTTTTTCTTTTCTGATATTTGCGCAGGTTACAAAATATATTAGTGCACAGAATATAGACAGCACAACATATAAACATCAGATTCATCGAATACAATAGAAGATTAGTCTCCGAATACAATTCATCATATTAGCTAGTCTCCGAATTCAAAAGACCGAACAAAGTTAGAACATTTACAAGTCTCGAGCTAGACCGCGAGTAGCGAGTTTGTCTTCACATTACAAGTCGATATCGATCATCTAAACTACCATCACATAGAAGAGAGCTGCGGTCATCACGATGAGCATCATCGCGATGAAACTGGTCTTCATCCGGTTCCTCCTCCGCTCCCTCCTCTCTCCCGCTAGATAGCGCGCGTATCTAGCTTCCGCCTCCGCCCTAGTGGTGTACCCTTTGTAACTGTTACTGCTGAAACGGTAAACCTGTTTCCGACACTCCTCCCAGTCGTCGTAGACTCCGGGAACCTTACCCTTGTACACGACATACGACGGCATCTCTATGCACTAGACAAACAAAACGTTAGTAGCAATTCACAGACAATACATAAGCAATATATAAGTATGCAACAAAAGGATCGGAAGAGAAAAGCAATACATTAATAGCACGATTCGTGGTCCTACTAATAAATAGCATCGATTACATATAAGTTGAACGACTGTCCAAACTAAAGAGCTAATCGATATTTCAGAACTACATACCATCACTACTTTCGACTCGACTCAGGGACCGGAGCGTGGATGAAGCCGCCGTCTATCGTGATGGTCATGAAATCGCGGTCGTTGTCAGCCTGCATTTGTAGCGTTGTTTCTATCTCACTGTTGGACGGTTGATATCTAAGGTAGAACTGCCCCGAGGTACGAAGGACATCTTGATGGATGATTTCCGCAAACTCCGACTGGATGCGAAAGAATTCTTGTCTGATGTCCGTGTCGTGGATTGCCGACAAGCTTGCGGCCCAATCTTTAAGATTATTTGGTAGCAGAAGGTGATTATGGTCCCGCACGATCGCCCGCATGTGATGGAGGGCGTAGTAGGCATCCTTCTGACCGCCAGGCGGCTGCTTGACGCAGGGGAACATCGTATTGTGGGCGAACACGTGCTTGCCGTACCTACGAATTGGCCTCTTGAAGGTGCCTCCAGATCTGGCGTAGCCGGGGAGAGCTTCATCAAGAACTTTCTTGATATTTGTGTAGTCTTTCTTCAACTGACGGTCCGAGTCGAAATACGTGGCCATGGAATATTCCGGGCTTAAGAGGATGAGTGTGCAATGTGTGTCACTGCACAAAACACGGAATGTTAGAGAAAAAAAGAACGATCGAAATTGAAGAAATCATATGTTACGGGGCGGTGAGGGGATGACTTACTCGGGAAAGTAAGTCACGAATAAGTTATCCTTATCTGGGTTCGCCAGAATGACGCCTTCGAGGTATGAACTCGCGACTTGCCGGTCCCCAGTGCTGCCCAAGATCTTGGCACGCATGTAGAAGGGGTCGACTATCACGATGTCCGGGGTCTTGTCTCTAATGATCCGCATCTCCATACTAAGCGAAAATAGCCGAACGAAGGTGTAGTGCAGCGGATGAAGGTTAAACATAGCGAAGATGTCATCAAACCGCAGGACGATCATACCCCCGATGGCGCTATCCACAAAGCCTTTGCCCTCTGGCACCTTGGCCACGAAAACCGGGTATGCCACAACATTCTCTCGGAGACGCCGCTTCTCCAAAGAAAGAACACTGTCATGCAGACTCCGCATAGCACCGGTTGCAGCATTGAGCATATTAGTCGGTAGCATCGGCCTACCCGCCACATGCACCCTCCTCGAGATATCCTTAGGTGAAGGTGGCCCGTCCTGAGCACGGATCGTACTCGGTGCCGGCTGGCTCGCACCCTTAATCTTTCTTTTCCGTCCCTTCTTCTTCTGCTGTAATGGGATCGAGTTCTGCTGAGAGACCGCCTTCTTGAGTGTGTTGGGGCTGATAATATTTCGCACCTCGGCTATCTGAGGCTCGGTGAAGGCGGCAGCTGGAGGCGTCTCCTGAGAACTGAACGCCAGACGATGCCTGTTGCAATTGGGTTTCTCCGCGGTACCAGCTAGATCGCGATCGTCTTTTGCAGGGTTGGGTTCTTGAGAAGGAGGCCCCAAGAATTCATCATCGTACCCATGTTCGTTGAAGTACTTATCGACTTTGGTAAATGTACCGTCGTCGTCGTCGTCGTCGTCGTCCGGATCCTGTGCCATATGCATGCCCGGATCCTGTGCCATATGCATGTCCGGCATGTCCGGTAGCGTTGCGGCGGTCTTGCCATGGCTTGGCGCCGGCACGACTGGCGGTGTTGTCTGTGGGGTGGTGTCCCCCGCCCCCAAACGAATCTGGCTCTTCGGCCAAAGCAGGGGCCAGCTTAAGCAGGCGCTGAGGGTCATCACATCGTCTTCGTCGGCCCCAGCGGGTCGAAACGGAGGTAACAAGTCGTCGCAGCCCCGCAGCACCCGAACCAGTTGAACCCTATACACGGTGGGTGGCATCGGATTACCGTGGAACACGCGGCTGCCCGGTTGAACGATTCTGGACTTGGCGACATCGATCAACTCGCCGTCCACGAAGTGCAGGAGAGTGCATGAAACATCGGCGACGCCCTGTGAAAACATGTAGGGCGTCAGGGATGCCCAGTCAAAGGCAAGGAGATGAAGTCATCGGCCGAGAGGCTTAATTAGTTACCGTGATGGCGTCGAGCTCGGCTAATGTCGAGGCACCGCCAACGGCGGGTGTGCAATTGACGGAGGGGCCGCTTGCTGCCGAGGTGCCGGCCGGCGTATTCTTCCCACACCCGGGTGCATTAAGCTGCAATGCCGGCGCCGCCGCGGGAGACACCAATGCCGCCTCCGCCTGAGACACCAATGGCGCCGCCGGCGCATTGCGCGAGTTGCTGCCCGGTAAGCTGGGAATCGGGGGCGGCCCCTGTTGGCCGCCCGCCACCCACGCCTGCAGCCCAGAAACCAAGGTAGGTATAATGGCGGTGATCGTCGCTCCCAGTTGGTCTCGCACTTGCTCTTCGACCATCTCCGGAATCCGCGCCACTTGTGCCTTGAGTTGTTGAACCTCGCGCTGCTGGCTTTCCGAGCTGGTCTTTCTCTCCTTTCGCCCAGCGGTATAGTATTCCGACCATTTCGTGGACAAGCCTTTGCCGGCCACACGACCAGCTGACGACGACTTACTGAGCTTATCCATGTTTTTCATTACGTTCAACGCCCTATTTAAAGGGGTGTCGAAAGGGGAGCTCTGAGACGACCCCGCGCTACTGCTTTCAGTGTCCTGCGGAAGGAACGTGAACCATTTAGAAATTTGGCTTCATTAATTAGAATGGAACCATATGGAGCTAATTACGCGGGGGTGTATTCCTTACCAGAACACGCTCAAGCGCCTTGGTCTTCGGATCCGTGGTAAGCTCCTTGGTTACCGGGTCAATCTTGTACAGGGCCCTGACATAGTTCCTGGTCTGCTTGTCACGGTATTTCTCGAAGCGGGGCGGTAGGCCTTGCTCGGCACGCTCCGCGTCCTCCTTGTCCCATATAGGTTCCGCCACGCTGTAACCGCCGGGACCGAGTTTGTGGACCCCTAAGTTCAAGTCCCGCATATCTTTCCCCCACTGACTTGATTCCCCGGATGCGTTGCTCTCGCACTTGATCTTTAACTCCTGGTAGTCATCTTCGCTGATCGAAGGATTTTTCTCCTTGATCTTCTCATAACTATCACCTTTTTCAATCATGCTCTTCACCGCGCCTCTCCAAGTAGCCAGGGCCTTGCTCATCTTCGTGAGGGCGGCACTGTTCACTTTATTCCCTGAGAGGCGTGTGTTTGCGAAGTCACCGGGGAACTTGTATCGTTCGTGCAGCTTCGTGAAGAGGAGGTTGCGCAAATTCCCTCGGTCACGATGCCTTAGGTTCTCGGTGTTGATCGAGACGGTGCTCCGGAGAATGCACCCGAGCTGTCCCGCGTACCCCTTGACTATTTCTTTGGGCGCCGTTGGATGCCCCTCGGAGACCACTTCAGTAAATTCCTCCTTGACGGTGCCGAGCATGTTCGGGCGCCGGTCCTTCCGTTGCCTCTTCGGTTGGCTGCCATCTGTGCGTGCGCCGCCATCATCAGTGGTGGCATCCTCGGCGGCACCATCAGTGGTGTCATCCCCGACGCCACTAGGGGTTGTGTAGTCGGGATCGGTGTCTTCTGCGGCGTCCTCATAGCGGTGAGGGTCTCCCTCCATCTCCTGGGACAGCTCCCAGAATGGCTTGCCGCCCGAACCGCCGACCTCATCGTTGTCGGCCATGTTCGCTCTAAATAGGAAAAAAGTTTGGACCTGTTAGTGTGTTGTTGCTAAGGTCCAAGTCCCTTCCTAACCCCCTTCTTCTTGTCTCCTCTCACTATCTCTCTCACACACATGTAGTTTATCGAGTGATGGACAAAAAAACAGTTGATCCTACTTAATTAAGTACTAAGATACCCCGGCCCATGCATTAGTCGCAAGTACCCCATATGTCCTATTTTTAGCAAAGTCATGCTAAAATTCACGGAAAATTTCATCATGACCTTTGCTGAAAATAGGACATATGGAGTACCCGAATTTGCCGGAACGGAAGTTAATCGACATTCCGGCAAACTCAAGGGCCTCTCAGGGTACCTGCAAAATCATTATCCAAGGGTTATATACGCTGGCACTGGTTATATCTCTGATTTGCCATTGTGAAATCTGTAGCCAAGGGTTATATACGCTGGCACTTTGTGTACTATGTTCGGAGGTCCAGTTCAATCATATAATATAAACTCTTCCGCCAATCGGCTGTTAACTTGATGTAGGTGAAGAGCCATCAGCAGCTATGTTGTGTTTGGCAAGTCACCTGCTAACATACTCAATGGTGCAACCCTCTTTGACAGTAGTCATCTACACACATTATCATAGAAATGAAAAAGAAACATTCTACTTGTTCTAATTACTGAATGATCTGCTGCTTTTGAAATATGCCTATTTTTTTTTTACTTTCTCTGTGGTTTCTATCTTTTCTGATAGGTCAAAGCTAAGAAGGAAACATTTTCTACATTTGAAGAGTTATTGGAGAAGTCTGAAAAGCCTTTACTGGTCGACTTCTATGCAACTTGGTAAGTGACCCACTAGCAAAGCTACTGCTCCTGAATGTATATATGGCCTAATACATCGCTTCTCTATACTAGATATTCTATGAATTATGTCCATCATCATTGTGTTAAACCTTATGGAGCCAAGTTCGGTGGTGGCATGTCCTGTTCCTACTCAGAAAAATAATAACATACAAAAGGGCAGAAACACACATGATGATTCACACAAAGACAATTGTTTCAGACATAAATTAAAGAGCTCAAAGCTATAACTTACCACTATAGTTGTACAAGCTGCGAAAATTATGGCGTCGAAAAGAGTGGCTGACAAACTCCCCTAGCTGTTTGCTGATGTTTCTGTGTAAGGGCTGCCATTATGTTCCAAGGTAAGTAACAGGAAATAAGTTTTGCTATCTAACTCAAGGCATTTTTGTTAATCTACTTCTGTTTTGCAAATCTTAATAAATAAAAACCTGTAAAATAAACATAAGCGGCACAAATTGAGAAGTACAACAGAACCAAATGAGTGGGAGGGGGGAGTGGTGGCTACCTGCCTATGGAGTGGTCGCCGGCGTTGCTCCTGGGATGGGGGTCCTGGACCGGCGGTGGAGACGGGCTGATCTGCTGCAGAGGAGGGGGCGCACGGTGAGAGAGAGAGAGAGAGGGAGGGAGAGAGAGAGAGAGGGAGGGAGGGAGCGGGAGGCTTACCGGAGCGGAGGGGGTCGCCGGAGACGAGCAGGTAGGGGGCGGCGCGGCGGGCGGTCGCGGGAGAGGCGCTCGATCTGCTGCAGAGGAGGGGCGCGCACGATGAGAGAGAGAGAGAGAGGGAGGGAGGGAGAGAGAGAGGAAGGGAGGGAGAGGGAGGCCACCGGAGCGGAGGGGGTCACCGGAGACGAGGAGAGGCGGCGGGGACGGCGCGGCGGGGCGGTCGCGGGAGAGGTGGGGATGGGAGTGCGGCGGCCGGATAGCAAAATGGCGATGGGAGACTGAGCGGAGGGGGTCGCGGGAGGGGTGGGGATGGGAGTGCGATAGCAATGGCGCACTTTTGAGGATGTGCGCCATAAACATCTGGATAGCAATGGCGCACTTTTAAGGGGTGCGCCATTACTATTAGTACTAATAGGTTAAAACAATTGCGTGTGTGGCTACGGACAGAACCACTTACATGGCCTAGTGGTTGGTCCCTTGATACATTAAGCAAGTCGCCCGGCCGGCCAGGTTCGAATCTTGGCAACCCCATTTTTTGCACCTTTTTTAAAATTTTATTTTAACCTTATGATAAACATCCAAACACTTTAAAATAAACACATGGCAATTTTAATACTCCCTCCATTCCTAAATATAGGGCATATAATTTTTTTACAATGCATCTCCTTTACTCAATCACAATATAGAATCATTTACAATGCTATGGCATGGTTGAAATCAAGTGAGATGAAATAACAGTCATCAAAGATTGACATGAAATAACAGTCATCAAATTAAGATTGAGTTTGCATGTAAAGTAATATAATATATGTTTAAAAGATCTTTAATAATATTTTTAATTAGACCACGTACTTAAACCATTGTGATAATTTAAGATTTGAGATAAAAGAAAAGGAAAATGCAAATGGAGTGAATAAACCATTGTGCAAAGATTTAGAATTAGATGACATGGTTGAAATCAAGTGATACATGTAATAATTTAGTTGCATGTAATAATTGAGCTTGCCACTGACACACACACACGTGGCCGACACGTCGTGATTCGATCTTAGCTATCTTTTCACAATCTTCTTGCCCTTCTTTCTCGCGGTTGAATAATTTAGCCCCGGAACCCCTTGAATTGATCTTCTCTTGAACGGACGTCCTTTAGGTAGGGTGGTCCTGCTTCTTCTTGTGGTGTATGGTACTTCATCGTCGTCGTCATCTTCCATCTTCGGGTCGCCGTACTTGTCAAAGTCTTGCTCATTGGCGACTCCATCCATTCCGATGATGTTCCTTTTGCCTCTCCTCACGACAACACGACTGGGCTTTGGCGGGTCGGTAATGAAGAAGCATTGGTCCACTTGGGAAGCCAGTACCCATGGCTCATTTTTCGCGGTGACGTTTGCGCCCGCGGTCTTGGATTTGGCTTCGGGTATAACCATGGTGGTGAAATACCGGTCTTCTTTTAGGACGCTCTTGGCCCATCTGACACGGAACATCGGGACCTTCTCTCCAGCGTAGCTCAGCTCCCAGATCTCCTCGATCCTTCCGTAGTATCTTTCCTTGTCGTTACCGGTGTAGGATTCCATCGTTACCCCGGAGTTCTGATAATCGCTCTTCATGTCCTTTTCCTCGGTGTAGAATGTGTAGCCGTTGATATCGTACGCCTCATACGTCATCAGGTTGTGCTCGGCGCCCTGTGACAAGGCGAATATGAGTTGTTCTTCCGTGGAAGAATCCTCATGTAAAGGGTACGACAGAAGCTTCTCCTTGAACCAACGCGTGAAACATGAGTTGTGCTCTTTGATTATATCTCCGTCCGTCCTCTGTTGGCCTCGGTCATTGTACGTCTTCTCAATAAAGGTTTTGTGCTCTACCACCCAAGGATCGACCACGTCTATGTGTTGTAGCGCGACTAGGTTTGCTCTTTCAAAGTCGGCGAGTCGACCCTCGAAGTCGACATGCATTTCGCGGTGACCCTCGCGGTGACCCCATCCAGCGAGCCTGTCGAGGTGCCTATTGACGGGCAGACCAACGGGGTTCTCGATGCCTAGATAATTCGTGCAGTAGGAGATGCACTCTTCGGTCAGAAAGCCCCTGGCTATGCTTCCCTCTGGACGTGACATGTTGCGAACGTATCCTTTGATGACACCATTCATCCTTTCGAACGGCATCATGCTGTGCAGGAAAATCGGCCCGAGTTGGATGATATCCTCCATGATATGGACCAGCAGATGCACCATAACGTCGAAGAATGCGGGCGGGAAGTACATCTCAAGCTCGCATAGTATCACCACGATCTCTTCCTGTAGCCTTCTGAGTTGCCTCACGCCAACCGACTTTCGAGAGATGACGTCGAAAAAGTTGCATAGGCCAAATAGCGTTTCACGGACGTGCGCGTCCATGATCCCACGGATTGCAACTGGAAGTATCTGCGTCATCAGCACGTGACAGTCGTGAGACTTCATCCCGCTGAACTTCTGCTTCGCTGAGTCTAGGTATCTGCTTATCTTCCCCGCGTAACCGTAAGGAAGTTTTACTCCTACGAGGCAGGTGAAAAACTGCTCGATCTCCTCCTGACTTAGAGTGAAGCACGCGGGAGGGAAGTCATTTCCGATCTTCTTGGCCTTTTTGCCTTTGCGACGACTTTCCGTGTCCATCGCCTTATCATCATCATCATCATCATCATCATCATCATTAGCGTGAAGCTCCTCCCTGATGCCCATTGATTTCAAGTCTGCCCTTGCTTTCGGCCCATCTTTGGTCCTCTCTGGCATGTTGAGCAGGGTACCAAGTAGACTCTCGCACATGTTCTTCGTGATATGCATGACATCAAGGCTGTGAGGCACACGGAGGATCTTCCAGTACGGCAAGTCCCAGAAAACAGACCTCGTTTTCCATACCTTCAGCAGCGGCTCTGGCGCCTTTCGCTTCTTTCCCGACGGTGGCGCCTTTCCCGGCGGTGGGCACTCTTTCCAATTTTTCAACAGCTCGTCTATTTCCTCGCCGCTCCTCATACGCGGGCGTCTTCGGGGTTCGGTTTCACCATCGAACAGATCCTTGCGTTTTCTCCATGAGTCATCGTCACGAAGCCACCTTCGATGTCCCATGAACACGGTTTTCGAAGACCCGGGATCTCTATCTAGCTGGCGATACGTTGTGTCATCCATGCACCTGACGCATCCAGAAAATCCGTGGACCACCTGCCCCGCGACATATCCGTAACCGAGATAGTCGTGCACCGTCGTGAGCAGTGCGGCTCTCATAGGGAAATATTCTTTCTCTGCGGCGTCCCACGTATTGGCTGGCGTTTTCCACAGCGTGTCTAGCTCCTCTTTCAGCAGCCCCAGATACAGATTGATGTCGTTCCCTGGTTGTTTCGGCCCTTCAATTAGCATACTCATGTGAATGTACTTCCTCTTCATGCACAACCAGGGGGGAAGGTTGTACATCCACACAAACACAGGCCAGGTGCTATGTGTGCTTCTCTGGCTGCCAAACGGATTGACTCCATCGGTGCTCGCGCCCAGCACGATGTTCCTTGGATAGTCCCCAAATTCTGGGTGTTCGAAGTTCAACGCTTGCCACTGGCTCGCATCCTTAGGGTGACTCAGCATCTTGTCTTTTTTATTTATCTCCGGATCATTTCCTTCATCTTCTCGCTTCTTCTCCTCCCTATCCGCGTGCCAACGCAGGAGCTTTGCTGCCTTAGGGTCCGCGAAATACCGCTGCAGACGAGGAGTGATCGGAAAGTACCACACCACTTTTCGAGGAGCTTTCTTCCTCTTCTTGTATCGAGTGACGCCGCACACCGGACATATGGTAGACTCCGCGTGCTCGTCCCGATAAATGATGCAATTGTTCATGCACACATTGTATTTCACGTGCGGTAAATCCAGAGGACACACGATTTTCTTCGCCTCCTCGATACTGGTCGGGCACTTGTTCCCCTTGGGAAGACGTTCGTGCCAGAATGACATGTTCTCGTCGAAGCATGCGTCGGTCATTTTGTGTTTTACCTTCATCTCCAGAGCCATGAGCGTTACTTTCAGGCGGGTATCCTCGGGCCTGCATCCTTCATACAATGGAGTAACCGCGTCTATCTCCAGTTGATCCAGCTTGGCTTTCTCTCGGGCGGCAGCTCTTGCGTTATCCGTCTGCTTGAGAAGCAGCTCTTGAATATGAGGGTCCTGCACCCAGCCCATCGATGGTCCATCGTCGTCTGCTCTGGCATCTTCATCTTCATGATCATGCCCTTCGTCTTGATCTTCCTCATCATCATGTCCGGCATCTTCTACATGATGACTGTGTACTGCATCACCGTCGTGATCATGTCCTGGAGATTCTTCGTCTTCTCGCCCACCCTCGCCGCGGTGGTTGTCTTGCTGCCCTTCCTCATTTCTTGCCCGGCCCCCATGGACGACTTCATAGTCATCTTCATCACCTTGCCACCGATAGCCATCCATGAAACCACGCAAGAGCAGGTGGTCCCGCACATGCCCGGAATCCAGGTCCGCAATAAGGCTCTTCAGCTTGCATCTTCGACACGGACATCTTATCTCCGTCTCGTTCTTTTGAAGCATCTCGGCCTTCGCGGAGCTCAAAAACCTATTCACGATGCCTTCGGTCATCGTGCGGACCATGGTCGCCTGCGGGGTAGAGCAAAACGATATTTTAGAACCAAGAAAAAATTTGGCATGACTTTGCCTAAAAATAGGACCAAAAAGAATGCATAGTGCCAAATTCTCGCCGAAACGGAAATGAATCAACATTCCGGCAAAATATTGGCAACTATCGCATTTCAAATACCGGTACCTGCAAACACAAACATATATGCAACACCACAAACATATGCAACACCACAAACATACGTAGATCTAGCTAGGCCATAAAAAGTGCATGTGCACGTTGTTGTTGGAGGGAGGAAAAAGTAGATCTACAACATAAAGAAAGCTTTCCCCTTACTTACCTATCAAAAAAAGGTAATTTAACCACTTAATTTGGGTGAATCTATGGTGCAAATGAGGTGAGGAGGAGGAGGCAGCCGAGACAAGCTTGGAGGAGGAGGTGGAGAGAATGAAGTGGGGAAAGTGAGTGTGGTAGGTGGCTGTCCAAAATATCTAGCTGGTCTAAGGTTACTAATGGCGCACCACCTAAAAATGCGCCATTAGTAACCCTGGTTACTAATGGCCCACCAGTTAGGGGTGCGCCATTACAAGTTTTGAAAAAAAAAGTAAAAAAAAAATTGTTAGTACTGGCGCACGGAGCGTGTGGTGCGCCATTACTAGTTAAAACTAGTAATGGCGCACTGTGCCCTGGTGCGCCATTAATAGTTTTGGAAAAATAAAATAAAAAAAATTTGCTAGTAATGGCGCACCGTGTGTCTGGTGCGCCATTAGTAATGAGAACACTAATGGCGCACCTGTATCTGGTGCGCCACTGCTATATAGCTGTGGCGCACCACATACATGGTGCGCTATTAATGTCCATATCAGCTATAGCCCTTTTCCTAGTAGTGGCCATCCGGTAACGGCGAGCGCACACCAGCAGACAATGGCGATGGCTTAGGTGAGGCGCCGTCAAGGCGCCAGAAACCACGTAAGCGATCAAAAACAAAAAAGGGAAGGGAAGCTATTGCTGGCACCGGGGAAAACGATACCTCGGAAGACCTCGGCGATCCCGATATCCCTGAATATCCGTTAGAGGACCACGAAAGGCCGGAGGACCAGCGCGACCCCAAAGATCCGAACGACTCCGAGGAAGACAACTACCTCCCCCTGTAGAGAAGGAGGATAGCCCGGAAGACGAGGACCTTATAGTCCCCGAAACCATTGAGGATCAGGAGCGGTTCAGGCAACAGCTTCTAGTCACCGCCCGAAGCCTAAAGGCAAAAGCACGGCAGCTCAAGGCCGAACAAGACACCCTCAACGATAGATGGACAAGGGTCCTATCAGTCAAGGAAGAACACGGCGCCGGTCTATGGGATCAACCCAAGAGTTACCCACGCCGACGGTTGCTGCCACAATTTGACGACGAGCTCCCCAATACAACGTCCCCCAAGCACACTCCATACGACCAGCTGGACCGCCCTCCCCGAGGACGAGATAGGACGGCTGGCGATACCGGTTATAGGCCGGCGATACCCCGCAGAAGGGGGAAGGAGCCAATGGAGCCCGACGACAGGTACGACCTACGACGCGACCTGGATCACAGAACAGGCTACACAAGATCCATCTACGGATCTAGAGGATACTACCCCGATAGACGGGACGAGTACCGGCCCTGGCTCGACCGACACAATAGAGTTCGTGACCAAAACTGGGCCAGAACAGATGCCGACTACCGGCGCGGCACAGCTCGGGTCAGAGGCGCTGCCCACCCATTGTGCTTCACCGATGAGGTGATGCAGCATAAGTTCCCGGAAGGGTTTAAACCCATAAACATAGTGCAGTATGATGGAACAACTGACACAGCAGTTTGGATCGAGGATTTCCTCCTCCACATCCACATGGCATGAGGAGACGACCTCCACGCCATCAAGTACCTACCCCTCAAACTTAAGGGGCCAGCTCGGCACTGGTTAAACAGTCATCCCGAAAACTCTATCGGGAGCTGGGAGGATCTCGAGGATGCATTCCGATCTAACTTCCAGGGAACCTATGTGCGGCCTCCGGACTCTTCCGACCTAAGCAATGTCGTCCAAAAGGCTGGAGAGTCTGCTCGACAATTCTGGAATCGGTTCTTGACCAAGAAAAACCAGATCGTCGATTGCCCGGACGCCGAGGCTATAGCCTCCTTTAGGCACAATATTCGGGATGAATGGCTGGCTCGCCAGCTCGGTCAGGATAAACCTAGGACCATGTCCCCTCTCACATCACTCATGACCCGCTTTTGCGCGGGCGAAGACAACTGGCTAGCGAGGCGTAGCCATAACCCCGAAGACCCCAGCACTTCTGAAGTCCGGGATGGAAATGGGAAACCACGACATAACAAAAACAAACGCCGGCATAGCACTAGCGATGCCGATTACACGGCCGTTAACGTCGGTTTCTGCAACCCAAGATCCGGGCAGCGGAAGAAGCCTCCTAAAGGCAACCGCGACGGACCCACCCCGCTGGACAAGATTATGGAGAGGCCCTGCCAGATCCATGGCACTCTGGACAAGCGCGCCAACCACACCAACCGTAACTGTTGGGTGTTTAAATAGGCCGGCAAACTCGCCGCCGAGGAGCAGGGCAAAGGCCCACGCAGCGAGGATGCCGAAGAGCCCCGTGGTCCAAACAATGGAGGTCAGAAGAAATTCCCCCTAGAGGTAAAGACGGTGAACAGGATATATGCCACTCATATACCTAAAAAGGAGAGGAAGCGCGCCCTTCGAGAGGTCTACGCCGTAGAGCCTGTAGCCCCGAAGTTTAACCCATGGTCGGCTTACCCGATCACCTTTGATCGACGAGATCATCCGACCAGTATCCATCATGGAGGTTCGGCGGCCCTCGTCCTAGATCCCATTATCGATGGGTACCACCTCACTAAAGTCCTAATGGATGGAGGAAGCAGCCTAAATCTGATTTACTCAGATACGGTGCAAAAGATGGGTATAGATCCATCAAGGATCAAACCCAGCAATACTACCTTTAAAGGAGTAATTCCAGGTGTCGAGGCCCGGTGCATGGGTTCTGTGACCCTGGAAGTGGTGTTCGGCTTGCCCGATAACTTCCGTAGCGAGGACTTGATCTTCGATATCGTACCTTTCCGCAGTAGCTATCATGCCCTGCTAGGTCGTACAGCGTTCGCTCGCTTTAACGCCGTCCCACAATACGCATACCTCAAGATCAAGATGCCGGGGCCCAAGGGGGTCATCATTGTCAACGGCAACACAGAGCGTTCCCTCCGAACCGAGGAGCATGCATTGGCCCTGGCGGCCGAATTCCATTATGAGGATGGTCGGAAAACATCTAAATCCGCCATAAAGGCCCGTAAGGTCGACAAATGAGTTCGGTTTCAATCCGAACTCTCAGATTCTTCTTCTCCCCAGAAATAGGGACACGCCCCCCATTGCACAACCCTAACGACCGCCAAACACGTGCCAAGAAGGCACAATTTCGTGCTCAAGATTCCATGGGCAACAATGGGGAGCAAGCAATCAAAGGGTAAGTGTTCGGCTGGACCGACCAATACCAATACACGTCCTCGGACAAAACACAGGTACCATCAAGGACCTGCTAAATAGCATAAAGCTTATCTACACTTCGGCGATTTCTCAAGACCTTCTTCCTAAGGTCCGCTCGGCGACAGCATCACCTTTAAAGAGATGCAACACCCATAGAGGAATATGAACGGACAGGCGACAGGGCACATCGAGGACGTCAGGCCACTAATCGAAGACCCTTGGTACAACCTCTCCTTTGTAACTTTTATATTTCATCTTCACAAGCCTGTAAACAGTTGCTTCGGCAATCCAAGTTATAAGAATTATTGAGCAAGTACGAGCCCATTATATATGGCACCTTCGTTGTCTTTTATACATCCTCTACTCTTCCCCTGGTAACGCTTCTTGTGAAAACTGTTTGGCATATATTATTACAAAACCGGCTTCTAGACCAGGGGCTTGACTTGAAACAAAAAATCGCCTTGAACATCACCCCAGCACAACTGGTCGTGTGTTCGGCGTCTTGGGTTTTGCTTTATATGCATCGGATCCGAACTATGTCTTGGGTCAATAGTTGGGTTGCCCAGCTCCTGTGCTTGCCCTCTTAAGTTCCGCACGTTCGGCTAAAAGGGCAAAGGGAGAACCACTGCGATTGTGTTGCAGCTCGTCTGGTCAAGCACCTCAGCGGAGAAAGCCGAAAACTGACCGTCAAAGTAAGCGAGAACCGGTCTGCAAATCCGAGCATAAGTGTCATACTAAAAAGATCGATAGCGGTTATTTCGTGTTATACGAAGGGTTTCGTTCTTGTACAAACCATGTGATGCTGGCTTCGGCTCCGAACATCGCACTGGGGGCTGTTCATCGGCCCCCGCATTTTTTCTACACTCCCACGGCTAAGTGAAAGCGATACAACACCATAGTCCGATTGCCTTGTCCCGCTCGCATTACTGCCTTCGGGCACCGATATCTCGGCTAAGGGTAACAGTCCGGATACAGAGACACCCCTCGTAGTATCTACGCGGGGGCTAAAGCCGATTACTCGCTGCTTTCAGATACAACGGCCACATAGGAGTCTAAATAAAATACTTGTAAGACATGATAAACCATGCAATATTAATTATAAAGCATTAAAGTCTTCGGACATATTACATCGCGCTTATTCATACAGCACATCTTCGGAGCACTGGGCCTCTATTGCCCAAGCACCCTCCATTACATGGGGGAAGTACAGCTAGGGGCACCTATGTCTCTTGTCAGGAGGCAGAGGTGCGGTGGCCATCTTGGTCGGTTGGAGCTTCAGCCAATGCACCATGGTCCTTGCAAAGGCCATCCGCACGCCCTCGATGCATGTAGAGCGCTTCAACACATCGATTCGAGGCGCAACTTCATATAGCCTCTGCACCAGGCCGAAATAGCTACTCGGCAATGGCTCATCGGGTCACAGACGGATGCAGAGGTCCTTCATGGCCGGCTCTGCCATTTTGTGCATCTCCATCAGTTGCTTCATTTGCTCAATGAGGAGAGGAGAGCGCTCGGGGGACTCAAACTGCGCCGAGAATAGCCGGGCCTCATCATCCTCCGCCCGCGAAGCATAAAGCTTGTTCGCGTCCGCTGCACTCTTCTGGAGGTCCGCACAGACGCCTACGAAACGCCACACCTGGGTGAGCAAAGCAAATTTGCTAACACCAAAGGCGCATTGTAGTAAATACGGCTTAGCGGCTATGATAGCCTCCACTTGGCAAAGCTCCTCCTCAGAAGACCGCCTATCTACCCGCTCCTTCTGGAGCTCGGATTTTAGTGCAGCCAACGCAGCGTCCTGATCTTTGCCTTTCTGCTTAAGGGCCTCGCACTTCGCGCCAGCATCCTTGAGCTCTTGCTGCACCTCCTCCACCCGGGCTTCATGCTTGGCGCTTGCAGCCTCCAGAGTGGACAGCGCGGCTGCCGCTTGTTCGGCAGCCGCCTTCTTCTCCTCGGCCACTTGATTCATTTTCTGGAGCTCGGCCTTGAGTCTTTCAACCTCCGCAGCTGAAGCTGTGGAAGCAATAATATATAAGTTACACTGGTTCAATAGTGCAGATAGTCAACTATATATAGCTCGGATATTAGAATTCGGCTTACCTTGTGCCTCGTCGAACCGCTTGTTCAGGCTATCAAGCTCCTCTTCAGAGATTTTGAGCTTCCGATTTAGCTCGGTCAGCTCAGCGGCATTACCGGCCGCCGCCGATGACGAGGCCTACAAGAAACTGTAGTCAGTTATGTGCACTCCAACCCCCGAACTGTCAAGGATATGACTCTATGTTCGGTCCTCTTAAGGGCTTTTCAAACATTGCCTGACTAAGTAGCGCCTTATGCATCATTACACATTTCTTCTTATCGGACCCCCGGATGCGTTTTTGCAAACCCATCCGGGGCTCTGGGGCTACTACATATATAAAGATAGCACAAACTTAAAATTAAAGTTGTTCGGGAAAAAGGTATTACATGACTCACCTTGAAACCCGTCAAGAGACCATTGAAGGCCTCCGTCAGTCCGTTATCGACGGACTGAATTCCTTGTAAAACCGCACTCATAAGAGTGCGGTGATCCTCGGAGATGGGGGCGCTTGCTAGCGCCTCCTCCATAACCGGCCACCCAGCCGTTGGTGGCATTGGTGGTGATCGGGCAGTCCGATCTCTGATAGGGGACTAAGCCGGTAACTCCGGAGGCACAGTGTGCTCCGGAGACGTCCTCGGAAGGGACGAGGCATTTCTCTGCCCTTCCTCTTCGGTGACCAGGGGCGCAGTATCCACCTGGTCCTCAGCAGCCTGGGGAGTTTCCTCTCCCTGGCCTCCGGTGGCCGCGGCATCAGCCTCAGCCCTGGCATGGTCGCCCCCATCTCCCATGTTTGGCTCCAAAGGAGCCTGGATGGATGACACCTCCGCGGCATCCTTTGCGGCCCCTGGAGGTGTGGGGTGCAACGCCATCCCACTCTCCACCAGCTCGGCAGGCGGAGACTTCCCGTCCGATATTTAATCAGTGGGGAGGACGCGCGGTGGGCTGCGTATTAAAAGGTGAACTGACATTTAAAACATTGAGAAAAAAACATTGCACAAATAACTCGGGAGTCTACGGATTCATACCTTTGGGCGGGGGGCTTTGTCAGGACCGGTTTTCCAATAAAACATTTATTGAAAAATCGCCCCTTACGTCAGACCAGTACAGAAAATCCTTCTTACTGGTAGACAAATCCTTGATACAGAAATATAGTAATACTTAATATTATATAGGGTTGAGCTGAGGCTGCTCAACAATTTACTACAGGCACGCCAATATTACACATAAAGGCGGATATGTCACAATGGATATAGTGGCATAACTACTGACTCGCAGTAAAAGGTGGTGGTGGATATGTCACAGTGAAGTAGGTGACATGACTCCAATATCTTACAACTCATCAAGCGCCGGAGTGAGGCTCGATGATTTTATTTGGGTAGCGGAAGCGTATATAATACAAGTGACCAACTCCAAGATCGCAAGAGACTGACTGGGACTCCTCTAGGCATCGGACTCGCTATCGTACTCTTCATCCATAAGATCGCCTTGCAAGACAGTTTGGACATAAGATATAACAAATGCAAACATGATGCATACGAGCAGAAAAGTATTACACACAAAGACATTAAAAACCGCACAGCAAGGCAAATAAAAAGGAAGTCGGGCGGTAGTCCTCCGGAAATCCCAATAAAGACCGATCAGGTGTCTGAAGCGACACCTCGAAAGGTAAAAATAAATTAACATGCGGGGCGATCAAGAGGTCAGATTCGGGAACCTGGAGCTCTCCGCAGACCCGCGGAGCGATCTCTTTCTCACCGGGCTCGTCGTCTCATCTGACGCGCCCGAGGACTCTGAGGCCTTAACCTCGGATGTCCTTTTTGGTCCCACTCATGGGGCCAGTCCCTATGATGATCTGGACTTCAATCCGGATCCGGCTATAGTGCCAGATGGCCGGGCATCAACCCCTGCCGATTATACTTCTCGTGCGAGCGCGTCAGAGGTTAACTCCAAACACGCCGATCATGTTGACCCGATCGAGCTCTCGACACTCGACGAAGCTCTAGGTCGGATCTCTTTGATGAGAATTACTGACGACCCAATCCCGATCCACACTCAGATCGGTCTTGAGGCGGGTCAAGAAGGATTTTTCGTCCCACCCACCACCCACTTAGTAGCCACTATCGAAGACTTAACCGATATGTTGGACTACGCCTCCGAGGAGGCAGAAGACATGGAGGAAGAGGATTGCGCTTCCACCCCTGTCAACACCGGGCGATGGACCGCCACCTCCACTTATGATGTCTACATGGTGGATACGCCATCCGGTAACGGCGAGCGCACACCAGCAGACAATGGCAATGGCTTAGGTGAGGCGCCGTCAAGGCGCCAGAAACCACGTAAGCGATCAAAAACAAAAAAGGGAAGGGAAGCTATTGCTGGCACCGGGGAAAACTATACCCCGGAAGACCTCGGCGATCCTGATATCCCTGAATATCCGTTAGAGGACGACGAAAGGCCGGAGGACCAGCGCGACCCCGAAGATCCGAACGACTCCGAGGAGGACAACTAGCTCCCCCTGTAGAGAAGGAGGATAGCCCGGAAGACGAGGACCTTATAGTCCCCGAAACCATTGGGGATCAGGAGCGGTTCAGGCAACAGCTTCAAGCCACCGCCCGAAGCCTAAAGGCAAAAGCACGGCAGCTCAAGGCCGAACAAGACACCCTCAACGATAGATGGACAAGGGTCCTATCAGTCGAGGAAGAACACGGCACCGGTCTATGGGATCAACCCAAGAGTTACCCACGCCGACGGTTGCTGCCACAATTTGACGACGAGCTCCCGAATACAACGTCCCCCAAGCACACTCCATACGACCAGCCGGACCGCCCTCCCTGAGGACGAGATAGGACAGCTGGCGATACCGGTTATAGGCCGGCGATACTCCGCAGAAGGGGGAAGGAGCCAATGGAGCCCGATGACAGGTACGACCTACGACGCGACCTGGATCACAGAACAGGCTGCACGAGATCCATCTACGGATCAAGAGGATACTACCCCGATAGACTGGACGAGTACCGGCCCTGGCTCGACCGACACAATACAGTTCATGACCAAAACTGGGCCAGAACAGATGCCGACTACCGGCGCGGCATAGCTCGGGTCAGAGGCGCTGCCCACCTATTGTGCTTCACCGATGAGGTGATGCAGCATCAGTTCCCGGAAGGGTTTAAACCCGTAAACATCGAGCAGTATGATGGAACAACTGACCCAGCAGTTTGGATCGAGGATTTCCTCCTCCACATCCACATGGCACGAGGAGACGACCTCCACGCCATCAAGTACCTACCCCTCAAACTTAAGGGGCCAGCTCGGCACTGGTTAAACAGTCTCCCCGAAAACTCTATCGGGAGGTGGGAGGATCTCGAGGATGCATTCCGATCTAACTTCCAGGGAACCTATATGCGGCCTCCGGACTCTTCCGACCTAAGCAATGTCGTCCAAAAGGCTGGAGAGTCTGCTCGACAATTCTGGAATCGGTTCTTGACCAAGAAAAACCAGATCGTCGATTGCCCGGACGCCGAGGCTATAGCCTCCTTTAGGCACAATATTCGGGACGAATGGCTGGCTCGCCAGCTCGGTCAGGATAAACCTAGGACCATGTCCGCTCTCACATCACTCATGACCCGCTTTTGCGCGGGCGAAGACAACTGGCTAGCGAGGCGTAGCCACAACCCCGAAGACCCCGACACTTCTGAAGTCCGGGATGGAAACGGGAAACCACAACGTAACAAAAACAAACGCCGGCACAGCACTAGCGATGCCGATGACACGGCCGTTAACGCCGGTTTCTGCAACCCAAGATCCGGGCAGCGGAAGAGGCCTCCTAAAGGCAACCGCGACGGCCCCACCCCGCTGGACAAGATTATGGAGAGGCCCTGCCAGATCCATGGCACTCCGGACAAGCCCGCCAACCACACCAACCGTAACTGTTGGGTGTTTAAATAGGCTGGAAAACTCGCCGCTGAGGAGCAGGGCAAAGGCCCACGCAGCGAGGATGCCGAAGAGCCCCGTGGTCCAAACAATGGAGGTCAGAAGAAATTCCTTCCAGAGGTAAAGACGGTGAACAGGATATATGCCACTCATATACCTAAAAAGGAGAGGAAGCGTGCCCTTCGAGAGGTCTACGCCGTAGAGCCTGTAGCCCCGAAGTTTAACCCATGGTCGGCTTACCCGATCACCTTTGATCGACGAGATCATCCGATCAGTATCCATCATGGAGGTTCGGCGGCCCTCGTCCTAGATCCCATTATCGATGGGTACCACCTCACTAAAGTCCTAATGGATGGAGGAAGCAGCCTAAATCTGATTTACTCAGATACGGTGCAAAAGATGGGTATAGATCCATCAAGGATCAAACCTAGCAATACTACCTTTAAAGGAGTAATTCCAGGTGTCGAGGCCCGGTGCATGGGTTCTGTGACCCTGGAAGTGGTGTTCGGCTTGCCCGATAACTTCCGTAGCGAGGACTTGATCTTCGATATCGTACCTTTCCGCAGTAGCTGTCATGCCCTGCTAGGCCGTACAACGTTCGCTCGCTTTAACGCCGTCCCACACTACGCATACCTCAAGATCAAGATGCCGGGGCCTAAGGGGGTCATCACTGTCAACGGCAACATAGAGCGTTCCCTCCGAACCGAGGAGCATGCATTGACCCTGGCGGGCGAATTCCATTATGAGGATGGTCGGCAAACATCTAAATCCGCCATAAAGGCCCGTAAGGTCGATAAATGAGTTCGGTTTCAATCCGAACTCCCAGATTCTTCTTCTCCACAGAAATAGGGACACGCCCCCCATTGCACAACCCTAACGACCGCCAAACACGTGCCAAGAAGGCACAATTTCGTGCTCAAGATTCCATGGGCAACAATGGGGAGCAAGCAATCAAAGGGTAAGTGTTCGGCTGGACCGACCAATACCAATACACGTCCTCGGACAAAACACAGGTACCATCAAGGACCTGCTAAACAGCGTAAAGCTTATCTACACTTCGGCGATTTCTCAAGACCTTCTTCCTAAGGTCCGCTCGGTGACAGCATCACCTTTAAAGAGATGCAACACCCATAGAGGAATATGAACGGACAGGTGACAGGGCACATCGAGGACGTCAGGCCACTAATCGAAGACCCTTGGTACAACCTCTCCTTTGTAACTTTTATATTTCATCTTAACAAGCCTGTAAACAGTTGCTTCCGCAATCCAAGTTATAAGAATTATTGAGCAAGTACGAGCCCATTATATATGGCACCTTCGTTGTCTTTTATACATCCTCTACTCTTCCCTTGGTAACGCTTCTTGTGAAAACTATTTGGCATATATTATTACAAACCGGCTTATAGACCAGGGGCTTGACTTGAAACAAAAAATCGCCTTGAACATCACCCCAGCACAACTGGTCGTGTGTTCGGCGTCTTGGGTTTTGCTTTATATGCATCGGATCCGAACTATGTCTTGGGTCAATAGTTGGGTTGCCCAGCTCCTGTGCTTGCCCTCTTAAGTTCCGCACGTTCGGCTAAAAGGGCAAAGGGAGAACCACTACGATTGTGTTTCCTGCTCGTCTGGTCAAGCACCTCAGCGGAGAAAGCCGAAAACTGACCGTCATAGTAAGCGAGAACCGGTCTGCAAATCCGAGCATAAGTGTCATACTAGAAAGATCGATAGTGGTTATTTCGTGTTATACGAAGGGATTCGTTCTTGTACAAACCATGTGATGCTGGCTTCGGCTCCGAACATCGCACTGGGGGATGTTCATCGGCCCCCGCATTTTTTCTACACTCCCACGGCTAAGTGAAAGCGATACACCACCATAGTCCGATTGCCTTGTCCCGCTCGCATTACCGCCTTCGGGCACCGATATCTCGGCTAAGGGTAACAATGCGGATACAGAGACACCCCTCGTAGTATCTACGCGGGGGCTAAAGCCGATGACTCGCTGCTTTCAGATACAACGGCCACATAGGAGTCTAATTAAAATACTTGTAAGACATGATAAACCATGCAATATTAATTATAAAGCATTAAAGTCTTCGGACATATTACATCGCGCTTATTCATACAGCACATCTTCGGAGCACTGGGCCTCTATTGCCCGAGCACCCTCCATTACATGGGGGAAGTACAGCTCGGGGTACCTATGTCTCTTGTCAGGAGGCAGAGGTGCGGTGGCCATCTTGGTCGGTTGGAGCTTCAGCCAATGCACCATGGTCCTTGCAAAGGCCATCCGCACGCCCTCGATGCATGTAGAGCGCTTCAGCACATCGATTCGAGGCGCAACTTCATATAGCCTCTGCACCAGGCCGAAATACCTACTCGGCAACGGCTCATCGGGCCACAGACGGATGCAGAGGTCCTTCATGGCCGGCTCCGCCATTCTGTGCATCTCCATCAGTTGCTTCATTTGCTCAATGAGGAGAGGAGAGCGCTCGGGGGACTCAAACTGCGCCCAGAATAGCCGGGCCTCATCATCCTCCGCCCGCGAAGCATAAAGCTTGTTCGCGTCCGCTGCACTCTTCTGGAGGTCCGCACAGACGCCTACGAAACGCCATACCTGGGTGAGCAAAGCAAATTTGCTAACACCAAAGGCACATTGTAGTAAATACGGCTTACCGGCTATGATAGCCTTGACTTGGCAAAGCTCCTCCTCAGAAGACCGCCTATCTACCCGCTCCTTCTGGAGCTCGGATTTTAGTGCGGGCAACGCAGCGGCCTGCTCTTTGCCTTTCTGCTCAAGGGCCTCGCACTTCGCGCCAGCATCCTTGAGCTCTTGTTGCACCTCCTCCACCCGGGCTTCATGCTTGGCGCTTGCAGCCTCCAGACTGGACAGCGCGGCTGCCGCTTGTTCGGCAGCCGCCTTCTTCTCCTCGGCCACTTGATTCATTTTCTGAAGCTCGGCCTTGAGTCTTTCAACCTCCGCAGCTGAAGCTGTGGAAGCAATAATATATAAGTCACACTGGTTCAATAGTGCAGATAGTCAACTATATATAGCTCGGATATTAGAATTCGGCTTACCTTGTGCCTCGTCGAACCGCTTGTTCAGGCTATCAAGCTCCTCTTCAGAGATTTTGAGCTTCCGATTTAGCTCGGTCAACTCAGCGGCATTACCGGCCGCCGCCGATGACGAGGCCTACAAGAAACTGTAGTCAGTTATGTGCACGCCAACCCCCGAACTATCAAGGATATGACTCTATGTTCGGTCCTCTTAAGGGCTTTTCAAACATTGCCTGACTAAGTAGCGCCTTATGCATCATTACACATTTCTTCTTATCGGACCCCCGGATGCGTTTTTGCAAACCCATCCAGGGCTCTGGGGCTACTACATATATAAAGATAGCACAAACTTAAAATTAAAGTTGTTCGGGAAAAAGGTATTACATGACTCACCTTGAAACCCGTCAAGAGACCATTGAAGGCCTCCGTCAGTCCGCTATCGACGGACTGAATTTCTTGTAAAACTGCACTCATAAGAGTGCGGTGATCCTCGGAGATGGGGGCGCTTGCTAGCGCCTCCTCCATAAGCGGCCACCCAGCCGTCGGTGGCATTGGTGGTGATCGGGCAGTCCGAT
The DNA here is from genome assembly GCA_039707655.1 of Elymus sibiricus. Taxonomy (NCBI): domain Eukaryota; kingdom Viridiplantae; phylum Streptophyta; class Magnoliopsida; order Poales; family Poaceae; genus Elymus; species Elymus sibiricus. Next base: position 12,858,239 of record CM077673.1, on the reverse strand, counting down.
CTCTGATCGGGGACTAAGCCAGTAACTCTGGAGGCACAGTGTGCTCCGGAGACGTCCTCGGAAGGGACGGGGCATTTCTCTGCCCTTCCTCTTCGGTGACCAGGGGCGCATTATCCCCCTGGTCCTCAGCAGCCTGGGGAGTTTCCTCTCCCTGGCCTCCGGTGGCCGCGGCGTCAGCCTCAGCCCTGGCATGGTCGCCCCCATCGCCCGTGTTCGGCTCCAAAGGAGCCTGGATGGATGACACCTCCGCGGCATCCTTTGCAGCCCCTGGAGGTGTGGGGTGCAACGCCGTCCCACTCTCCACCAGCTCGGCAGGCGGAGACTCCCCGTCCGATAATTAATCAGTGGGGAGGACGCGCGGTGGGCTGCGTATTAAAAGGTGAACTGACATTTAAAACATTGAGAAAAAAACATCGCACAAATAACTTGGGAGTCTACGGATTCATACCTTTGGGCGGGGGGCTTTGTCAGGACCGGTTTTAAAATAAAACATTTATTAAAAAATCGCCCCTTACGTCAGACCAGTACAGAAAATCCTTCTTACTGGTAGACAAATCCTTGATACAGAAATCCAGTAATACTTAATATTATACAGGGTTGAGCTGAGGCTGCTCAACAATTTATTACAGGCACGCCAATATTACACATAAAGGCGGATATGTCACAATGGATATAGTGGCATAACTACTGACTCGCAGTAAAAGGTGGTGGTGGATATGTCACAGTGAAGTAGGTGACATGACTCCAATATCTTACAACTCATCAAGCGCCGGAGTGAGGCTCGATGATTTTATTTGGGTAGCGGAAGCGTATATAATACAAGTGACCAACTCCAGGATCGCAAGAGACTGACTGGGACTCCTCTAGGCGTTGGACTCGCTATCTTACTCTTCATCCATAAGATCGCCTTCGTCAACATCTGGCCAAAACAACAAACCAGGTGGGTACTTTGAATGTACTCGCAAGACAGTTTGGACATAACATATAACAAATGCAAACATGATGCATACGAGCAGAAAAGTATTACACACAAAGACATTAAAAACCCACAGCAAGGTAAATAAAAAGTAAGTCGGGCGGTAGTCCTCCCAAAATCCCAATAAAATAGAAGAAGACCGATCAGGTGTCTGAAGCCACGCCTCGAAAGGTAAAAATAAATTAACATGCCGCAGTCGGGCGTTGGGGTGACACCACATAAAGGGCTTATACTGAAAAGTAAATAACAGTATGTGCCACAGTCGGACGTCTGATGCGACATCTCATAAAGGGCTTATAATGAAAGTAAACAACAAGAATGCCACAGTCGGACGTCTGAGTGACATCACATAAAGGGCTTATATCAAAAGTAAATAACAAGAATGCCAAAGTCGGACGTCTGAGAGACATCACATAAAGGGCTTATATCAAAAGTAAATAACAAGAATGCCACAGTCGGATGTCTGAGTGACATCACATAAAGGGCTTATATCGAAAGTAAATAACATGAATGCCATAGTCGGACGTCTGAGCGACATCACATAAAGGGCTTATATTTCAGTTATTCGAAATCGAGTAGTCCAGGAGGTAGCACCATCCCAAGGAATAGTCGGTACAAAATAATAAACAGGTTAGTCCATCCATAGGAATAATATTCAGCCAAGTTTAATTCGGTCATTTAACATATTAGTTCTCCAGGGACTGACACTATGACCGACACTTGACCTGTCAACCAACGTCCTTGACCGTGGACATGGCTACTCGAATAGTTTTGACTCTGCAGAGGTTGTACTCTTTACCCACAGTCAACGGATTTCAGTAGTCACAAAGGACTAGTTCCGTCTACGGTATTTTAGGAGAAAACCCACCTAACTAGTACACACCCATTTCACATCCCGATGCCAGGTATCACCCTAGGCAACATTCAAGAAAAACTTTAAGACGGGGAGGCCAATACCTCGAATAGCATGGGATCAAATTTATATCGCGCGCTCTAAGGGGTGCCCCCCTCTCGGTCCCAAGCGGAAACACCCATGCCCCCTGACTAGATGACGGGCTTTAAACCAGTGCCATGGAACCCTCATCACGGCCCCTCTATTTGGTGTGTACATGGAAAGAGGTTTACAACTTACTAAACCGTATTCTTTGCAGAAAACATGTGGCAGCAAGAAAAGAAGGCGAACGGGAACAAGACTCGATCTATGTCAACACTGGAGTTAAACAGTTTTGTTGATAATACCGGCATGCTCCAACAATACCAGCATACAACCTATCATGTCACCACATGACTAGGTTGTTCAATATTCCATGATCTCATGAAGTTTGTAGCTCACGTGCAACTTATCATGCATGAAATATAACATTCACCAATGCTTATATAAACATGCCATGAGAAAAAAACCACTCAAGCAAACATGAAAAACACTCATCATATCAAGGTTCAAACATGCTTGCCTGGTTCAGAGTAGTCGGAGTCTAGCTCGACGAAGTTGACGGCACCGTCTCTCCCTTCGGTATCTACGATATACAAATATTCGAATACTAACGTAAATACCAAGCGTGCATAAAATTTTTCCCAAATATTTTTCAAATAAACATGATAAAAAACTAGACAGAAAAATAAAGATGACAGAAAAAGAATCAACTCAAAATCATCTTTTGTTTAAAAGTTACAAAGGTTTTTGTCCAGCGACTATTCTGTTATAAACAGAAAACTTTCCAGGGGCTAGTTTGAATAAACAGAAAACGCTTAGGATAGAAATACGTCAAACAGAAGAGAAAACGTACTCAGCCCGAAGGCGTCATCAGAAAACGATTCGAAAATAATAGAATCCTGACGAGGGGGGTCCCACCCATCAGGTATAAAAATCCCACCGGCGACAGAGGCTCGCGGTGGTCACCGGCGACGATCGGCGGCAATCCAGAGGAAGGCAAGGGAAGGGTTGCACTCACGGGTCAATTCCGCGTCGATGGGTGGTGGAAGAAGGCGTCGGAGAGCACCACGGCGACGACCACTTCCTCTCCGGCGGACGACGTCGTCGGGCGATGATGGAGCTCACCGTCGGGGAAACCTAGTGTCAAATTGGAGCCGGGGTTAGAAGAGGAGGTCTACTAGGAGGCGGCTGACCAAAATTGAGCCGAGGAGATAGAGCAACCAGGGCGAATTTTGCTGGCGCCCGAAGCGGATCGGGGCGGCCGGAGGCGAGGAATAAGACCTCCCCGAGGTCCTCTGAGGGGCTTGGTGAGGTGGAGTGGTGCGGAGTTGCTGGATGGCTCCGGGGCCTCCTATTTATAGGCGGCCGATCGGGTGCCGCAAGCAGGATTACTCCGGCGAGCGATTACGGCGGGGTGGTGATCGGACGGAAGGTTATGGCGACGGGGCAGCTTCGGATTGGTCCAAAGGTTCCATTTTTGGCTTAAGCTTGGTCCAACTTGGGCGATACTCCAGGCTTCGACGAAACGGCTTCACGGGCGCGCACCGGCGGCAGAGGGCGTGCTCTCTGGTTCCAGTCCACGGCGACGGCATGGCAGTGCGCACAGAGAGGTGGACGGCCACGCGTTGCTCTCTGGTGGTGTGGGCGGTGCTAGGCGGCGCCGTTTCTCGCTGAGCTTCTCTGGCGGACGCAGCGAGCGTCACTGCCGCCGTTCACGGGGGCGATGCACCCCTGCCAGCTCACCGTCGGCGCGAGGAAGAAGCCAACCGACCATGCAGCGCTCTGGATAAGAAGGAGGAACAGGGAGCAACGAGCCAACACAAGTACTGGCGAGATTGAAGCGGAGCTCTGATGGAAACGACACTGTCACCTGAAGCTTAACACTGAATCTCTGAACCTTGACTGAAACAGTGCACGCCAGCTGCTCGATGAAACGATTGACGCACATGGAAAAATTTTCTGGAGCTGAAACTTGGAGGGGTGGCTTCTTGATGCATCCAGAAGCTCCTCAAATTTTCTCAGAATTTTTAGAAATGGAAAAGAATGGTTTCCATCAAAAATGGCAAATCTGGTCCAAATTTGCAGTAAACAAACTTTGAAATTTTTGAACTGTGGTCCAGGAGATCTTTGGTGATATAGGTTGAGGGTACCAAGTAGAAGCTAGGATAATTTTCTTGGGGTCAAAGCTCAAAGGAATCTGGTACTTCCTTTGTAAATCCCAAGCTGGGTTCAAATAAATGACAGAAAATGATTTGAGGAAGAATTATATAGAAATAAAATCTAAAAGAGGTTGAAACTTGCTGGAATAGGAGGCTTGGCTTGATCCAAAGTAGGGAGGAGAGTTTTGGAAGGGAATTTGAAATGAAGGTAATGGCAAGAGAGTAGCATAGGAATATTTGAATAGGAAAGGATAAATCCAATTTCATATAAATTCTTCTTAATAAGAGAAATAACAAAATACCCCAAGAGTATTTGTGTTGAACCAACACATGTTTGTAAAACCCTCAAGACCAAAATCGAGATTGAGAAGGTTTCATAAAATATTTGTCATCAAAAGTTTTTAGGAGAAGAGTCTTTTAGAAGAATTCAAATAACTTCCTCCAAATCCAATAAAGAATTTGATAAAAACCAAATCAAAATTTTTGGAGTGTTACAACACCTACCGCCTTAGGAAAAATCTCGTCCCCGAGATTTCAGCTGATCCTCAAATAGGTGTGGGTGCTCTGCTCGAAGTAAATCCTCTCTTTCCAATGTTGCTTCATCCTCGGTCTGATTGCGCCACTGAACCTTGAAAAATTTAATTGTCTTCTGACGGGTCCTTCTTTCAGACTCCTCCAATATTTTGATTGGATGCTTCCTGTATGTAAGGTCTGGTTGAACGTCAATGTCCTCATGAGATACATGCTTCTCTGGGTTGCTCACACATTTCCTCAACTGTGAGATGTGGAACCCGTCATGGACGTCTGACAGTTCTTCAGGTAGGTCTAGCTGGTAGGCCACTGTGCCTCTTTGTGCAACTACACAGAAGGGTCCAATAAATCGTGGTGCCAGTTTTCCTTCAACTTTGAATCTTTGCAGGCCCCTCATAGGGGATACTCGTAGGTACACATATTCACCGGGTTCAAAACTGACTTCACGATGCGTTTGATCATAATAACTCTTTTGTCGGCACTGGGCTGTCTTGAGTCGGTCCCTGATTAATTTGACTTTTTCCTCAGCTTCCCTGAGCAAGTCTGGGCCGAATATATGGCTATCTCCTGTCTCGGACCAATTAAGCGGGGTACGGCATCTTCGCCCATCAAGGCTTCAAAAGGTGCCATCTGTAAACTGGCTTGGTAACTGTTGTTGTATGCGAACTCGGCATACGGCAAGCTTTCTTCCACTACTAGGAAAAGGGCTATCCCTAATATCAACATTAGTGGCGCACTATAGATGTGGTGCGCCACTGCTATATAGCAGTGGCGCACCAGTTGTAGGTGCTCCATTGCTATTTTTTTACCAGTGGCGCACCACGGGAGGAGTGCGCCATTGCTATTTTTTTTTCTGGGTCCACCCCCCTCCCCAGGCTTACCAGTGGCGCACTATTGCCAAGTGCGCCACTGCTATTTTAGGTAACAGTGGCGCACCTGGTAAGCCTGGGGAGGGTGTGAAAATTTTGGGCAGCACTTACCAGTGGCGCACTATGTCTTGGTGCGCCATTGGTAAGTGCTGCCCAAAATTTTCACCAAATGCACCCCCCCCCCCCCCCCGTGGACCGTCTTTTCAGTTTCAAAAAAAATAAAAGAAAATGATAGAAATGTCAAAAAAATAAAAGAAAATAAGATTCCCATGTGATATGTCGTCTAGTTGTTAGCTAAATTTACAAACATGAATTTTCGACTTTTTTGCAAAATCTCTCGAGAATTTGTAAAATGGGCATAACTTTTGTATACGAACTCCGATGAAAAAGTTTTTTATATGAAAAATCATCTACTCGAAAAGTTATATCCGAATTCAACAGGGGGAACCCCGTTGAAGATTTTTAAGTCACACTGGTTCAAAAGTGCAGATAGTCAACTATATATAGCTCGGATATTAGAATTCGGCTTACCTTGTGCCTCGTCGAACCGCTTGTTCAGGCTATCAAGCTCCTCTTCAGAGATTTTGAGCTTCCGATTTAGCTCGGTCAGCTCAGTGGCATTACCGGCCGCCGCCGATGACGAGGCCTACAAGAAACTGTAGTCAGTTATGTGCACGCGAACCCCCGAACTGTCAAGGATATGACTCTATGTTCGGTCCTCTTAAGGGCTTTTCAAACATTGCCTGACTAAGTAGCGCCTTATGCATCATTACACATTTCTTCTTATCGGACCCCCGGATGCGTTTTTGCAAACCCATCCGGGGCTCTAGGGCTACTACATATATAAAGATAGCACAAACTTAAAATTAAAGTTGTTCGGGAAAAAGGTATTACATGACTCACCTTGAAACCCGTCAAGAGACCATTGAAGGCCTCCGTCAGTCCGCTATCGACGGACTGAATTCCTTGTAAAACCGCACTCATAAGAGTGCGGTGATCCTCGGAGATGGGGGCGCTTGCTAGCGCCTCCTCCATAACCGGCCACCTAGCCGTTGGTGGCATTGGTGGTGATCGGGCAGTCCGATCTCTGATCGGGGACTAAGCCAGTAACTCCGGAGGCACAGTGTGCTCCGGAGACGTCCTCGGAAGGGATGGGGCATTTCTCTGCCCTTCCTCTTCGGTGACCAGGGGCGCATTATCCCCCTGGTCCTCAGCACCCTGGGGAGTTTCCTCTCCCTGGGCTCCGCTGGCCGCGGCATCAGCCTCAGCCCTGGCATGGTCGCCCCCATCGCCCGTGTTTGGCTCCAAAGGAGCCTGGATGGATGACACCTCCGCGGCATCCTTTGCGGCCCCTGGAGGTGTGGGGTGCAACGCCGTCCCACTCTCCACCAGCTCGGCAGGCGGAGACTCCCCGTCCGATATTTAATCAGTGGGGAGGACGCGCGGTGGGCTGCGTATTAAAAGGTGAACTGACATTTAAAACATTGAGAAAAAAACATCGCACAAATAACTCGGGAGTCTACGGATTCATACATTTGGGCGGGGGGCTTTGTCAGGACCGGTTTCTCAAGCAAAAAGTGCCTCCATTCCTTGAGTGCATGAATAACCGTTGCTAATTGCAAGTCATGAGTAAGATAAATTTCTTCATGCCTTCGTAGTTGCCTGGAAGCATATGCGACTACTTTGCCTTCTTGCATTAATACGCATCCGAGGCCTTTCCTAGACGCGTCGCAATATACTTCAAAATTTTTGTGTATGTCTGGCATGACTAATACTGGTGCTGTTGTTAATCTCTTCTTCAATTCTTGGAAACTTTTCTCACAGGCATCGGTCCACTCAAATTTCTTGTCCTTCTTGAGTAGCTGTGTCATAGGTTTTGCTATGGTGGAAAATCCCTCAATAAATCTTCTATAATATCCAGCCATTCCCAAAAAGCTTCGTATATCTGTTATGTTGGCTGGTTGTTTCCACTCAAGTATGGCTTTGACTTTTTCTGGGTCCACGGCCACACCTTCTTGGGTTAGTACGTGGCCTAGAAAACCAACTTGTTTTAACCAAAATTCACATTTGCTGAATTTTGCGTACAATTGATGTTTCCTTAGTTCTCCCACTACAATTCTGAGATGTTCAGCATGTTCTTCTGGTGTCTTGGAATATACCAAAATATCATCAATGAACACCATCACAAATTTGTCCATATATTTCATAAACACTTTGTTCATGAGGTGGACAAAATATGCGGGGGCATTTGTCAGTCCGAACGGCATTACTGTAAATTCATATAACCCGTATCTGAAGGTGAATGTTGTCTTAGGAATATCCTCTGTCCGTATCTTTAGTTGATGATATCCTGATCTCAAATCAATTTTTGAGAAAACCTTGGCCTGCGCGAGTTGGTCAAATAAATCATTTATCCGTGGCATCGGATATTTGTTTTTGATGGTGACCATGTTCAGGGCTCGATAGTCCACACATAACCTCAGAGTCCCACCTCTTTTCTTGGCAAATAATACTGGTGAACCCCAAGGTGAGGAGCTGGGCCTTATATATCCTTTGTCCAGTAATTCTTTTATCTGCTTCTTTAATTCCACCAACTCGGATGGTGCCATTCTATATGGTTTCTTGTAGATGGGCTTGGTGCCAGGTGCTAGTTCAATGATGAACTCTATCTCTCTGTCTGGTGGCATACCTGGTAGCTCTTCTGGAAATACATCAGGAAATTCACACACCACTGGAACTTTACTTCATTCAGAAATATCCACTTTGTTTAATCTTGGTTGAAGTGATATTGGTCTTTCTAGAGCTGCAATTCTTATTGTCTTCCCGTGATGGTGAGTGAGAGTCACTGTCCGATTGAAACAGTCGATAAATCCCTTGTTGGTGGTTAACCAGTCCATTCCTAGGATAACATCCAATCCCTTATTTTCCAATACAATGACGTTTGCCCAAAACTTTAATCTTTCAATCTCAATAACCACACCTTGGCAGTAACTCTGAGTGATTTGCTTAATCCCGGGGGACTTGATGGTCATGGAATTTTCCAAGGGGAGAATCGGAAAATCATGTTGCAAATCAAATTTCTTGGAAATGAACGAGTGAGAAGCTCCAGAATCAAACAAAACCGTGGCAGGTATTGTGTTGACAGGGAACGTACCGAGTACGATGTCCGGAGCATTCTGTGCTCCATCCTTGGTCACATGGTTCATGTGACCTTTCCTGTGGTTGTTATTGGGGTTGAAGTTGTTGCGCTTGGGAGCTGCATTATTTCCATTGTTGTTCGGCTTGGGAGCCGAGTTTCTTGGCTTTGGGCACTGCTTGGCATAGTGTCCTTCCTCTCCACAGGCGAAGCAGGTAACGCCTGGGTGATATGTAAACTCCTTGTCCCTTGCATGAAATTTTTTATTTGGACGAGGAGCGTTGGTTGAGGATTTATTCGCCCCATTTCTCTAGAAATCATTCTTGTTCTTGTTGTTGCGGGGATGAGCAGTCTTGTCCCTTTTGCGCTTGCGAATATCATCCAAGCTGCGGCACTCATTTTCCAGTGTAATGGCCTTGTCCACAAGTGTCTAGAAATCGGGAAACGTGTGAACGACCAGCTGGCATTTGAGTGCTGGTGCCAGACCGTCCAGAAATTTTTGCATCTTTTTATTTCCAGTCATAAGTTCTTCGTTGGCATAACGAGACAATTGAGTAAACTGACTATTGTACTCAGTCACAGTCATGCTTCTCTTCTTGAGGTCATCAAACTCCCTTTTCTTGATCTTCATAACACTCTTGGGAATGTGCGCCCCACGAAAGTTTTCCTTAAATTCCTACCAGGTGATGTTGTTTTCATTGCGGTGCATGTGCAGGAAATTTTCCCACCATGATGCAGCTGCTCCAGTGAGATAGTGAGGTGCATAATGTACCTTCTCACGGTCCGAACATTGTGCAATAATTAATTTCCTCTCAATGTCTCGAAGCCAATCATCGGCCTCAAGAGGTTTATCAGTGTGAGAGAAAGTTGGGGGACATGTCTTTTGTAGTTCAGACAATTTGGAATGCTGCGGGTATGGTTCGCGGTGATTTCCCATATTGATAACACGATTCATCATTTCTTGATGGTGCTGCTGGCTTTGCTCATAAAGTCGGCATACTTGAGAAAATGCTGCTTCACTGTCTTGCTGACTTGACTGTCCCTATGTGAAATTGTTACCTGTCTGGGTACCATAATTTTCTTCTGGTGGACTTGGCATAGAACGAGTCCAGGGACGAGGCATTTTTCACTCTGGGGTATTTTTGCAGAACACATAAGAAAATCTGAGTGACAAAAATAAATAATTTTGCAAAGGCAGAAATTTAAATACTCCAAGATTTTTCAAGAAAATATTTGATTGCGCATGGAGAAGGACCGCACAGTACATATCTTACAAGCAAGCCATAATTATACAGTACATCACTCAGGATGCGCGTACACACTCCTGACATGTTATTTAGGCTAGTGCACTCCTCCAAATTCCTACATGATGCGCATCCAGACTACTTCTCACCACGCCTATATACATATAAACATATCATACAAGCTGGTACAGCCCAACATTGCTCGTTGCACTAAGTCGGAGATGGTAAAAACTTCCCTCGGCCTACCGAGGGTAAGTCCCAGAGGTGCTGGAGACTCAACCTCCTCGTCACGAATAGGTTCTAGGCGCGGGGTACTGGGCTGTGGGGCTGGTGCGGGTGCGGCAGGTGGTGCAGCACTTACTGGGGTAGGAGCAATGACTTGGTCAAACTCCTCAGTGGTAGGCAGGCGGCGTGCGGTGGCCAAGATGGCAGGTGTATAAGATGCGGAGGACGAGATGAACGACAGTGGTGGTGCTGTATGGAGGAGCTCCCTCTTGTTGGCGACACAGCCCTGAACTGAGTCCATACGAGCAGCCACAAAGTCGTCCACGAGGTTATCAAAAGCTGCCTCAAGAGCCTTGAGATACTCAACGAGCATCTCAATAGCCTCATCTCTCTCTCCCCTAGTGCAAGCAAATGCATAATGACAAGTGTATGGCATGTGGCATGGGAGGTAGCGATAGCGACGAGCCTTCATCGAAGGAAGAGCATCCCGGAGACGAGCAATTGCCTCACGGGCAGCCATCTGCATGGCATGCCTCTCCGTAGGCATGGCCCTCCCAACAAATCGGAAGTGGCTTGATTCAGAATGCCCTCCCTTGAACTGCACCGTGGCCTGGTGTATAGACACGCTGTCGCTGAGCTTGTGCTGGTAGAGTGTGAACTCCGGACGAGTCGATGGCCCGATCGCGATCTTGGCGATGGAGGCGAGGCGCTTGATAAACCCCTCGGGCACATTGGCGAACACCTGTGACTCACAGTCCCGGCCAGCCATCTACAAAAGTAGACAAAAATTGCAGATAGTCTAATCATAAATTTATGATGACTAACAGAAAAATTGCTACAGTTTGCAAAATGCTAAACTAGCACTATTACGCTAATAACCGATTAGCGATCGCACCTAGTGGCTTCCTATAGTCAACCTGGCTCTGATACGAAGGTTGTCAGGACCGGTTTTCCAATAAAACATTTATTAAAAAATCGCCCCTTACGTCAGACCAGTACAGAAAATCCTTCTTACTGGTAGACAAATCCTTGATACAGAAATCCAGAAATACTTAATATTATACAGGGTTGAGCTGAGGCTGCTCAACAATTTATTACAGGCACGCCAATATTACACATAAAGGCGGATATGTCACAATGGATATAGTGGCATAACTACTGACTCGCAGTAAAAGGTGGTGGTGGATATATCACAGTGAAGTAGGTGACATGACTCCAATATCTTACAACTCATCAAGCGCCGGAGTGAGGCTCGATGATTTTATTTGGGTAGCGGAAGCGTATATAATACAAGTGACCAACTCCAGGATCGGAAGAGACTGACTGGGACTCCTCTAGGCGTCGGACTCGCTATCGTACTCTTCATCCATAAGATCGCCTTCGTCAACATCTGGCCAAATCAACAAGCCAGGTGAGTACTTTGAATGTACTCGCAAGACAGTTTGGACATAAGATATAAGAAATGCAAACATGATGCATACGAGCAGAAAAGTATTACACACAAAGACATTACAAACCACACAGCAAGGTAAATAAAAAGGAAGTCGGGCGGTAGTCCTCCCGAAATCACAATAAAATAGAAGAAGAACGATCGGGTGTCTGAAGCGACGCCTCGAAAGGTAAAAATAAATTAACATGCCACAGTCGGGCGTCGGGGCGACACCACATAAAGGGCTTATACTGAAAAGTAAATAACAGTACGTGCCACAGTCGGACGTCTGATGCGACATCTCATAAAGGGCTTATAATGAAAGTAAACAACAAGAATACCACAGTCGGACGTCTGAGCGACATCACATAAAGGGCTTATATCAAAAGTAAGTAACAAGAATGCCACAGTCGGACGTCTGAGCGACATCACATAAAGGGCTTATATCAAAAGTAAATAACAAGAATGCCACAGTCGGATGTCTGAGCGACATCACATAAAGGGCTTATATCGAAAGTAAATAACATGAATGCCACAGTCGGACGTCTGAGCGACATCACATAAAGGGCTTATATTTCAATTATTCAAAATTTTGTAGTCCAGGAGGTAGCACCATCCCAAGGAATACTCGGTACAAAATAATCAACAGGTTAGTCCATCCATAGGAATAATATTCAGCCAAGTTTACTTCTGTCATTTAGCATTTTAGTTCTCCAGAGACTGACACTGTGACCGACACTTGACTTGTCAACCAACGTCCTTGACCATGGACACAGCTACTCAAATAGTTTTGACTCTTCAGAGGTTGTACTCTTTACCCACAGTCAACGGATTTCAGTAGTCACAAAGGACTAGTTCCGTCTAAGGTATTTTAGGAGAAAACCCACCTAACTAGTACACACCCATTTCACATCCCGATGCAAGATATCACCCTAGGCAACGTTCAAGAAAAACTTTAAGACGGGGAGGCCAATACCTCGAATAGCATGGGATCAAATTTATATCGCGCGCTCTAAGGGGTGCCCCCCTCTCGGTCCCAACCGGAAACACCCATGCCCCCTGACCGGATGATGGGCTTTAAACCAGGGCCATGGAACCCTCAGCACGGCCCCTCTATTTGGTGTGTACATGGAAAGAGGTTTGCAACTTACTAAACCGTATTCTTTGCAGAAAACATGTGGCAGCACAAAAAGAAGGCGAACGGGAACAAGACTCGATCTATGTCAACACTGGAGTTAAACAGTTTTGTTGATAATACCGGCATGCTCCAACAATACCAGCATACAACCTATCATGTCACCACATGACTAGGTTGTTCAATATTCCATGATCTCATCAAGTTTGTAGCTCACCTGCAACTTATCATGCATGAAATATAACATTCACCAATGATTATATAAACATGCCATGAGAAAAAAAATCACTCAAGCAAACATGAAAAGCACTCATCATATCAAAGGTTCAAACATGCTTGCCTGGTTCGGAGTAGTCGGAGTCTAGCTCGGCGAAGTTGACGGCACCGTCTCTCCCTTCGGTATCTACGATATACAAATATTCGAATACTAACGTAAATACCATGCGTGCATTAAAGTTGTCCCAAATTTTTTTCAAATAAAGATGATAAAAAACTAGACAGAAAAATAAAGATGACAGAAAAAGAATCAACTCAAAATCATCTTTTGTTTAAAAGTTACAAAGGTTTTAGTCCAGGGATTATTCTGTTATAAACAGAAAACTTTCCAGGGGCTAGTTTGAATAAACAGAAAACGATTCGGATAGAAATACGTCAAACAGAAGAGAAAACGTACTCAGCCCGAAGGCGTCATCAGAAAACGATTCGAAAAGAATAGAATCCTGACGAGGGGGGTCCCACCCGTCAGGTTTAAAAATACCACCGGCGACAGAGGCTCGCGGTTGTCACCGGTGACGATCGACGGCGATCCAGAGGAAGGCAAGGGAAGGGTTGCACTCACGGGTCTATTCCGCGTTGATGGGTGGTGGAAGGAGGCGTCGGAGATCACCATGGCGACGGCCACTTCCTCTCCGGCGGACGACGGCGTCGGGCGATGATGGATCTCACCGTCGGGGAAACCTAGCATCAAATTGGAGCCGGGGTTAGACGAGGAGGTCTACTAGGAGGCGGCTGACCAAAATTGAGCCGAGGAGATAGAGCAACCAGGGCGAATATTGCTGGCGCCCGAAGCGGATCGGGGCGGCCGGGGGCGAGGAAGAAGACCTCCCCGAGGTCCTCTGAGGGGCTTGGCGAGGCTTTGAGGTGAGGTGGAGTGGTGCGGAGTTGCTGGATGGCTCGGGGGCCTCCTATTTATAGGCGGGCGATGGGGTGTCGCAAGCAGGATTACTCCGGCGAGCGATTACGGCGGGGTGGTGATCGGACGGAAGGTTATGGCGACGGGGCAGCTTCGGATTGGTCCAAAGGTTCCATTTTTGGCTTAAGCTTGGTCCAAATTGGGCGATACTCCAGGCTTCGACAGAACGGCTTCACGGGCGCGCACCGGCGGCAGAGGGCGCGCTCTCTGGTTCCAGTCCACGGCGACTGCACGGCAGTGCGCACAGAGAGGTGGACGGCCACGCGTTGCTCTCTGGTGGTGTGGGCGGTCCTGGGCGGCGCCGTTCCTCGCTGAGCTTCTCTGGCGGCCGCAGCGAGCGTCGCTGCCGCCGTTCATGGGGGCGATGCACCCCTGCCAGCTCACCGTCGGCGCGAGGAAGAAGCCAACCGACCATGCAGCGCTCTGGATAAGAAGGAGGAACAGGGAGCAACGAGCCAACGTGAGTACTAGCGAGATTGATGCGGAGCTCTGACGGAAACGACACTGTCACTTGAAGCTTAACACTGAATCTCTGAACCTTGACTGAAACAGTGCACGCCAGTTGCTCGATGAAATGATTGACGCACGTGGAAAATTTTTCTGGAGCTGAAACTTGGAGGGGTGGCTTCTTGATGCATCCAGAAGCTCCTCAAATTTTCTTGGAGGGGTGGAAATTTTTGAACTGTGGTCCAGGAGATCTTTGGTGATATAGGTTGAGGGTACCAAGTAGAAGCTAGGATAATTTTCTTGGGGTCAAAGCTCAAAGGAATCTGGTACTTCCTTTGTAAATCCCAAGGGTTTAAATAAATGACAGAAAATGATTTGAGGAAGAATTAAATAGAAATAAAATCTAAAAGAGGTTGAAACTTGCTGGAATAGGAGGCTTGGCTTGATCCAAAGTAGGGAGGAGAGTTTTGGAAGGGAATTTGAAATGAAGGTAATGGCAAGAGAGTAGCATAGGAATATTTGAATAGGAAAGGATAAATCCAATTTCATATAAATTCTTTTTAATAAGAGAAATAACAAAATACCCCAAGAGTATTTGTGTTGAACCAACACATGTTTGTAAAACCCTCAAGACCAGAATCAAGATTGAGAAGGTTTCATAAAATATTTGTCATGAAAAGTTTTTAGGAGAAGAGTCGTTTAGAAGAATTCAAATAACTTCCTCCAAATCCAATAAAGAAATTGATAAAAACCAAATCAAATTTTTTGGAGTGTTACAGGCTTGACCCTTAAGGTCCTTCGGGGAACCCTCTCAAAGTCTTCAGATTCCGCGTCAGAATCCGAGCTGTCGTCGGGCAGGAACAGTCTTGCCCGACGTGCCCTCTTCAGGGCAGGAGGAGTTGCATCCTCCGCGGCGTCCGATGATGCCGCCCTCTTCCTTGCGAGGGGGGAAATGCCTTCCCCCCATCCTCATGCTCCTCCTCACGGCTGGAGGAGACATGGGTTTCCTCGGATGCGGCGTCCTGCTGGTCCTTGATGTGGAGGCCCTCTTTGGCCTTCTTTTTCTTCTGCTTCTTCTCGGGCACCGAGTATGGCGCCATGACGAGCATCGCCGCCAACAGATCCGACCTGGGGTCTTCGGGTTGTGGAGCCGGGCAGTTAACCCTTGCGGCTTTGCTCAGCCACTTCTGCAATAGTAAGGGTGAAAGCGTTCAGTCTTTTGTCCGAAGAAACAGAGTCGACGGACTAAAATTATGCCATACCTGGGTAGGGGGGTTATCGGCGCTTAAACCCGAATCCTCTTCTGTGGTTGGCCAGCTCTTCTGAGGCTTGAATAGAGCCTTCCACAGCTTCTCGGGGGTGGTGCGGAAGAATTGGCGCACGGTCGGCTCGTCATCGGACTGATAAGCCCACATTGGGGAAGCCCGGCGCTGACAGGGGAGAATCCGGCGGTGAAGCATAACCTGGACCACGTTGACCAGCTTCACCTTGGCCTCGATCACCGAGGTAATGCGCTTCTGCAGCAGCTTCACCTCGGCGTCCGACCCCCAGTCAAGGCCCTTCCTAAGCCACGAGGTCAGTCTCGTTGAGGGTCCAGATCTGAATTCGGCGGGCGCCACCCAGCTCTCATCCCTTGGCTCGGTGATGTAGAACCACTCCTTCTGCCAGGTCTTGATTGTGTCGATGAAGGTGCCACAGGGCCACTCAACGCGGGGGAGCTTGCTGATTACCGCCCCTCCGCAATCGGCGTGCTCGCTAGCCATAGTCTTCGGCTTGACGTTGAAGACCTTGAGCCACAAGCCGAAGTGCGGTTCGACCCACAGAATGGCTTCGCAGATAATGATGAGTGCCGATATGTGCATGAATGAGTTCGGCGAAAGGTCGTGGAAGTCCAGCCGTAGAAGAACATGAGACCCCGGACAAAGGGGTGGAGCAGAAAGCTCAGTCCCCGGATAAAGTGGGGGACGAACAGCACCCTCTCGCCTGCCTTGGGGGTGGGAATCACCTGGTTCTTCTCCGGAGCACGGTGGAAAACGTTGGCGGGGAGGTAGCCGGCGAGCTTTAGCTCTCGGATATCCTGGTCGGTGACAGTGGAGGCCTCCCACTTGCCCATGGAGCCCGAGCCTGCCATGGATAAGCTCGGAAGGGAAGCTGAGGAGGAACTGCATCTGGGCTCTGGAAGCTTACGAGATTGAGAAGGCGGAGGATGCGAATGGGAGCGTGAATAGGCCTTGGGGTTTTTTTCCCTTTATTATGGGGCGTGTCACCGATTAGCCTCCCTTACCGCGCCGCAAATCCCTCCACTTCCCAAGACGTGCGTGCCCTTATACGAGTGTAAAGATTAATCATATCCCATGTGAAACAGGGCACGATCTGCGCATTGATAAGGCGTGTCGCTGTAAAAATGGCCTCAAACCACGCATCGAGTTTTCGTGACCGGTTCAGCGGTCGTGGTAGGCCGCGACCCTTCGTCAGAAGGGGGTTGTCAGAAAACATTGTTTACACTTTAACGACTGGCCTTCGGGGCTAAGCAATTCATGGTGTTCGGTCCATCATATGATCGGATGAAATACATGTCATCGGAAGCCGAACTAGTCTTAGCCGATCATTGGAAAGGGAAGAAGAACTCGCCCCGCAAGCCGAAGACTCTGATCATATGAAGCAGCTGGAGTTAAAACCCTTGGCATTGGGGGCTAGTTCGGGGGCTACTGAGGGAGTCCCGGACTAAGGGGTCCTCAGGCCACCAGCTCATCTCTTGATAATCCGGCTTGATGGGCCATTCCCTGAAGAATGTCCGGACACATCAAGACTCCATGTTCTAGAAGGGAGCCCCAAAGGCGAGTCGTGTGCTCCAAGTCAAGATGGAGAGATCAGCATTCTCCATCCCCGGCAGGTGACCTGTCATGTGTAAACCATAGGAGCCCCCCGGTATCTATATAAACCGGGAGGGTTTTAGACCGTAACAGAGAAACTCATCTAGGGTTTAGCTAGTCGATCTCGAGGTAGATCAACTCTGTAACCTTCATACCATCAATATAATCAAGCAGGACGTAGGGTTTTACCTTCATAGGAGGGCCCGAACCTGGGTAAACACCGTCTCCTTCGTCCCTTTGTTACCATTGATCATAGTCTCACAGCCCGGGACCCCCTACCCGAGATCCGCCGGTTTTGACGCCGACAGTGACATTGGGGTACTCCTAGCATAAAGGTTGAACGATAGTATCATATGGTGTTGTCGTACTACGATCTCTAGCCCTATCCGTGACACTTTGGGGGTGGTTAAATAGATTGATTGGAAAAGACAACTTTGAGGTGGTTTGCTACCTACACGATTTCATCATACTTTCTCCGATAGAATAGAAACTTTAGAGTGATTCTTTGCTGCACTTTGAGGCATTATCATGTGGTTTTATTATGTTAATGATTTTGAGAGTTGGCACTAGCAAAAGTATGAACCCTAGGCCTTGTTTTCATGCATTGAGACACCGTTTTGCCTACTTTTGTGTCGGGGGGATTACCCCTGGGTAGGCTCAAGGAGACGACTCAACATTTTAAAACACCAGGGGGGCCACCCCCGGTAAGCCAGGCCTAACGAATCGACAAGACAAACGAAGAAGGTAGCTGACGACACTGTAGCTGTCCGGCTCCTCCTGTCCGGCTCCTCTAGTCCGGCTACTCCTGTCCGGCTGCTCCTGTCCTGCTGCTCCTGCCAGCTCCTCCAGTCCGGCTGCTCCTGTCCGCCTTCTCCAGTCCGACTGCTCCTGTCCGGCTCGTCCAGTCCGGCTGCTCCTGTCCGACTGCTCCTGTCCGGCTCCTCCAGTCCGGCTGCTCCTTTCCGGCTCCTCCAGTCCGGCTGCTCCTGTCCGACTGCTCCTGTCCGGCTCCTCCAGTCCGGCTGCTCCTGTCCGGCTCCTCCTGGCCGGCTGCCGGCTGCGGCCCGACGAGGTCAGCTCCAGGCGTCCCGTCAGACACGAGCTGACGACAATGTAGCTGACGGACTGCAGAGCCTGCCACCCCGCTACAGTCGGGCACTATTGGCGAATAGTGCCCCGCTGTGCACCCGTCACTTCACTGCGCTCCAATAGTGGCGCACTGTAGCCTGCGTCACTTGTCATCTCCTACAGTGCGCACTGTAGCCTGCATCACTTGTCTTCTCCAATAGTAGATAGTTGGCAGGTGGGCCACCCCTTGTCCCCTGGGCCTCCCTATATAAGAGGCACCAGGGGAGCCTCCAAGAGGCAGCGAGACAGGCACCCACGGGAGGCAAGCTGCCCAATCCCTCCCCCATTCCTCTCACTCTCACACGGGAGGCCATGGAAAGGAGCTCACAGCTCCCTCTTCCTCCTCAGATACAGCTCTAGGAGCAACCCTGTACTACATATATACAGACGTGCAGGAGTAGGGGTATTATCTCTCCGAACCTGGGTAAACCACCGCGTGCTATCCGCATACCCGTCCCGGATCTTCCACGGCAGCCTTGCTCTCACCTCTCAAGCCATCCCATGGCATCTGCCGTCTCGGGGTGCCCCTGGTGAGAAAACGACGACAGTTGGCGCCCACCGTGGGGCAAGCTGCTGCTGGTTCCGCAGGCCGGGCGGGACCATCTTCGTCACCATCGCCGCGACGTCGCCGCCGTCTCTCCGGCCGCGCTCGAGGGATCGACATCAACTCGCCCCCGAGGCGGCCGTGCGGGGCGGCGCGTCCTCGTCGTCGGCCTCGCCATCTTCGTCATCTCCGCCTCGACGTCGCCGCCGTCTCTCCGGCCGCGCTCGAGGGCTCGACATCAACTCGCCCCCGAGGCGGCCGTGCAGAGCGGCACGTCCTCGTCGTCAGCCTTGCCAGTCTCGTCATCACCACCGCGGCGTCACCACCGTCTCTCCGGTAGCGCTCGGGGCTTCGACACCGACACGCCCCGGGGCGACCGCGCGGGACGACGCGTCCCCGCCGTCGGCCTCGTCTGCCTCCAGCTCGCCCCATCACGCCGCCGGGACGACCGTGCAGGTCTGCTCGTCTTCACCATCGGCCTGGTCCCGGTCAGGTCTCCCCTCGGCCACACCTCCGCGTGCGGGCGGACTGGCCGCCTCCGTTCCTACAGGTGCACACGCCCGTGCATAGCTAGCTAGCTAGGCAGCAGGGCCGATCGTTTAGCCTGCCTGCGTGCTAGCTTAGCTAGCTAGCTCGCTCGTGCGCACGTATGAGGCCGGCCAGCCGTGTAAGCCTCGCTGTCGCTCCGATTGATAACTCTGTCCCATGACATCGTCTGCCTCGTCACCTCTCCTCCACGCCCGCATGGTCGCCGGCTCCGCCCATGCCTGCATCGCACGCGTGCCGGCTCCACCCGGGCCGGCGGCCCGTGCCGCGCCGGCTAGCCGCCCGCACCTCCAGGTGCCGGCTCCGCCGCCTGCCGCCGCCCCCGGCCGCGCATCCTCGTGCGTGCTGCGGCCGGCTCGCCATTGCTGCCGGCCGCTGCTGCTCCCGCGCCGGCTCCCTCGTCGCTGCTCCCGCACGCTTCCTCCGCCCCGGCGGCTCCTCCTCGCCCTCCTGCGCACCCGTGCTCCGGCCCGGCCCCGCCTTCATGCGCTCGCCGGCCGGCTCGCGTCGCTCGTGACCGGCTGCTCCGCCTCCGGCGCGCCGGGTCCGGCCCCGTCCGCCCGCCTCGACCAGCCGGCCTCCTACGCACCCGCGCGCCGAACGCCATGGCCCCCGCTGCGCCGCGTTCTCGGTCCCTTTCCAGCTCGTGCACGCCCCGCCGCCTCCGCGCGCCTGGTCCCCTCCATCTCCAAGACGGCGGCTGCTCCACCTCGCGCCGCCTGCGTCCGGGCCCCGCGCGCCAGCCTGCCACTGCGCGGGCCGCCGGCTCCGCGCGTGCCTCGTCGCTCTGCCTGCCCCGCCTCCAACCAGGCCGCTGCGGCCCTTCGCGCTTGCGGCGCCCCCTCGCATGTGCCTCAGCTCGCCCGGGGCCGCCGCGGCCTCTCCTTCATGCGCTCGGCCTATGCGTCGCTCCCGTAGGCCACCCACCGGCTCGGCCGGCTCCCCGCGGGCTGCCGCCCTTGGCCGGCTCCGACTCCCGTCGCGCCGTTCCCGCCTCCCTCCGCACCTTCGCCACGCGGCTCCCTCGGCTCCGTGCGCCCAAGTCGCGAGCACGCCGGGTGGCACCCCGGCCCAACTCCGCGCCCGTGCGCTGGACTCGCTGCCGCCCGTCCGCCCGCTCAAGCGCCCCACGCCGGCTCGCCGCACCTCATCTCCTCCTACGCCTCCGCGCAACCGGCGACCCCGCATGTCTCCCGCGCCTCCGCGCACCTGGCGTGGGCCGGTCCAGGGTCTCGTGCACCTCCCGCCGGCTCACGCCCCCGTCACCGCTCCTCCTCCGCCGTCTACTTCGGCACTCGCGACTCTCCAAGTCGCCATTCCGCCCGGCAGCCGCCTCCGGCGTGCTCGCCGGCTCGGCCTTGCCGTGCCCGGCTGCGTCCCGCACGCTCGGCGGCTCCCATGCCGGCCGGTCCCCGCGCGCCTGCTTGGCCGGCTCCCCAGCGCCCGCCGGTTCCCGCGTTGGCCGGCCCTGCGTGCCCCGCGCGCGCCGGATCATCGCTCGCTGCCCTGCGCGCCTCCGCTGGCTCCCGCCCCTACTGCCGCGGCCGGCTGCTCACTGAGAGATAGAAAAAAGAAGAGGTGGGAGCCGGCCTAAAAAAAAGGCTGCCCGACGCCTCCATCCGCCCGTGACGCTGCTCCGCCGACGGTCAAGCCCGCCTCGACGCCTGGCCGGCTGTGCCGGGCCGGCTCGGCCGCGTCCTGTCGCGCCGCCCGGCCGGTCGGGCCCGACCGGTTGGACCCCTCTTCGAGCACCCGGAGGCTCGAAGGATACACCCAGCGGGAGTGCTGGCGCGCTCTGCAAGCGCCGAGCCACGCCGGCTGTCTTCGGTGCCCTCCGCCTCGTCTGTGTCAAAGCAATTTGCATCACTGCTCGCCCCGGCGCCCCGGCGGGTGTGCCGGCGCGCTCCGCAAGCGCCAAGTTGCGCCGGTCATCTGCGATGGACCCCTGCGTCCGTCTCCGGCAGCGCCTCGCGCCCTTCAGCCGGCGGACCCCGCGTCCGCCCTCGGCAGGGCCTCGCGCGGAACAGCCGGCGGACCTTGCATCCGCCTCCGGCAGCGCCTCGCGCTCAATAACAGGCGGACCCCGCGTCCGCCCTCGGCAGCGCCTCGCGCGGATCAGCCGGCGGACCCCGCGTCCGCCTCGGCAGCGCCTCGCGCGCGACAGCCGGCGGGCCCCGCGTCCGCCCTCGGCAGTGCCCCGCGCACACAAGCCAGTGGACCACGCGTCCGCACCTGGCAAGGCCCCGCGCCCATCGGTCGTCGGACACCGCGTCCGCACCCGGCGTCCCCAACGTCATTGCCTGCTTCAGCAACAGGAAAGACCCTCCGCCCGACTCCTCGAGCCGCCCGGAGGCTCGAAGGCTACACCCAGCGGGTGCGCTAGCGCGCCCTCGCTGGAAACTGCGAGCCGGTGGACTCCGCGTCCACGCCCGGCAGGGCTCCGTGCCCATCAGCCGGCGGACTCCAAGTCCGCGCCCGGCGGCGCCTCGCGCGCATCAGTCGGACCACGTCGGCTGCAAGCCACGCTGGCCGACATCGACAAAAACCGCCTCGCCGGAACCAAAAAGCAATGTGAGCTCTCCACCCACATACCCTCGTGCCACGCACAAATAGAGGATACCCCGAGCGTCCCTGGGGGGCAATCCCCGCATTTACTTCAGCAACTTTATTGTTTACCCCGGCGCCAGCTAGTCTCGGCCCGGGGCTGGCCGCTCGGCCCCGTTCGTTCGTTCCACGAGATTGTTTAGTAGCATGCTCCGTACCGAAGGCCCACTCTTTGTCTCAGCTACAGATCGCACCGCGACTGTCCGGCTAGCAAGACCACAAGCTGGAGGTCCCCCCACGCGAAAAACGCCCTGGGAGATAACGGCTTTGGCAATCCAGTCATTTCATGTATGAGTATCTGCTCGGTCGAGCCTGCTCCCAGAGTCCGAGTACTGTACGCTCCATTCCGCGGCCCACTCTTCGCCTCAGCTACAGACCGGCTCCCGGCTATCCGGCTAGCAAGAGCAAAAGCCAAAGAGCGGAGAGAACATGAAAAAGACTGAAGGGGCTCGGACGAAACCAAGTCGGCACCCTCTGCATAAACTTGCACTAGCAAAATCAAATATTTGATATATCTGCCTCGCGCTCATCAGCCGGCGGACCCCGCGTCCGCCCTCCGCAGCGCCTCGCGCCCTTTAGCCGGCGGACCCCGTGTCCGCCCTCGGCAGCGCCCCGCGCCCTTCAGCCGGCGGACCCCGCGTTCGCCCTCGGCAGCGCCTCGCGCTCATCAGCCGGCGGACCCCGCATCCGCCCTCGGCAGCGCCTCGCGCTCTTCAGCCGGCGGACCCCGCGTCCGCCCTCGGCAGCGCCTCGCGCTCATCAGCCGGCGGACCCCGCGTCCGCCCTCGGCAGAGCCTCGTGCTCATTAGCCGGTGCACCCTGCGTCCGCCCTCGGCAGCGCCTCGCGCTCATTAGCCGGGGGACCCCCTGTCCGCCCTCGTCAACGCCTCGCGCCCTTCAGCCGGCGGACCCCGCATCCGCCCTCGGCAGCGCCCCGCGCCCTTCAGCCGGCGGACCCCGCGTCCGCCCTCGGCAGCGCCTCGCGCCCATCAGCCGGCGGACCCCGCGTCCGCCCTCGGCAGCGCCTCGCACCCTTCAGCCGGCGGACCCCACGTCTACCCTCGGCAGCGCCCCGCGCCCTTCAGCCGGCGGACCCCGCGTTCGCCCTCGGCAGCGCCTCGCGCTCATCAGCCGGCGGACCCCGCATCCGCCCTCGGCAGCGCCTCGCGCTCTTTAGCCGGCGGACCCCGCGTACGCCCTCGGCAGCGCCTCGCGCTCATCAGCCGGCGGACCCCGCGTCCGCCCTCGGCAGAGCCTCGTGCTCATTAGCCGGTGCACCCTGCGTCCGCCCTCGGCAGCGCCTCGCGCTCATCAGCCGGGGGACCCCCTGTCCGCCCTCGGCAACGCCTCGTGCCCTTCAGCCGGCGGAGCCCGCGTCCGCCCTCGGAAGCGCCCCGCGCCCTTCAGCCGGCGGACCCCGCGTCCGCCCTCGGCAGCGCCTGGCGCCCATCAGCCGGCGGACCCCACGTCCGCCTTCGGCAGCGCCCCGCGCCCATCAGTCGGCGGACCCCGCGTCCGCCCTCGGCAACGCCCCGTGCCCTTCAGCCGGTAGACCCCGCGTCCGCCCTCGGCAGCGCCTCGCGCCCTTCAACCGGCGGACCCCGCGTCCGTCCTCGGCAGCGCCCCGCGCCCATCAGCCGGCGGACCCCGCGTCTGCCCTCGGCAGCGCCTCGCGCCCATCAGCCGGCGGACCACGCGTCCGCCCTCGACAGCGCTTCGCGCCCTTCTGCCGGCGGACCCCGCGTCCACCCTCGGCAGCGCCTCGCGCCCTTCAGCCGGTGGACCCCGCGTCCGCCCTCGGCAGCGCCTCGCGCCCGCCACCCGGTGGACTCCGTGTTCGCCCTCGGCAGCGCCTCGCGCCCTTCAGTCGGCGGACCCCGCGCCCGCGCCCGACATCTTCGATGCCACCGTCTGCTTCAGCAATAGCAAAGACCCTCCGCCCGACTCTTCGAGTCGCCCGGAGGCTCGGAGGCTACACCAGCGGGTGCGCTGGCGCGCCCCCGCTGGAAACCGCCAGCCGGTGGACTCCGCGTCCACGCTCGGTAGCACCCCGCGCCCATCAGCCGGCGGACTCCGCGTCCACGCTCGGCAGCTCCCCGCGCACATCATCCGGTGGACCCCGCATCCGCCCTCGGCAGCGCCTCGCGCGCATCAGCCGGCGGACCCCGCATCCGCCCTCGGCAGCGCCTCGCGCACATCGGCCGGCTGACCCCGCGTCCGCCCTCGGCAGTGCCTCGCGCCCTTCAGCCGGTGGACTCCGCATCCGCGCCCGGCACCTTCGACGGCACCGTCTACTTCAGCAACAACAAACACCCTCCGCCGACTCTTCGAGTCGCCCGGAGGCTCGGAGGCTACACCCAGCGGGTGCGCTGGCGCGCCCCCGCTGGAAGCAAGCTGCGCCATCCTCAACCCGCGATCGACCGTCATCGACAACTTCTGCAACAACAACAACGGCAAAAACCCTCCGCCCGACTCTCCAAGTCACCCGGAGGCTCGGAGGCTACTGTCGGGGGGATTACCCCCGAGTAGGCTCGAGGAGACGACTCAACATTTTAAAACACCAGGGGGGCCACCCCCGGTAAGCCAGGCCTGACGAATCGACAAGACAAACGAAGAAGGTAGCTGACGACACTGTAGCTGTCCGGCTCGTCCAGTCCGGCTGCTCCTGTCCCACTGCTCCTGTCCGGCTCCTCCAGTCCGGCTGCTCTTGTCCGGCTCCTCCAGTCCGGCTGCTCCTGTCCGACTGCTCCTGTCCGGCTCCTCCAGTCCGGCTGCTCCTGTCCGGCTCCTCCTGGCCGGCTACCGGCTGCAGCCCGACGAGGTCAACTCCAAGCGTCCCGTCGGACACGAGCTGACGACACTGTAGCTGACGGACTGCAGAGCCTGCCACCCCGCTACAGTCGGGCACTATTGGCGAATAGTGCCCCGCTGTGCACCCGTCACTTCACTGCGCTCCAATAGTGGCGCACTGTAGCCTGCGTCACTTGTCATCTCCTACAGTGCGCACTGTAGCCTGCATCACTTGTCTTCTCTAATAGTAGATAGTTGGCAGGTGGGCCACCCCTTGTCCCCGGGGCCTCCCTATATAAGAGGCACTAGGGGAGCCTCCAAGAGGCAGCGAGACAGGCACCCATGGGAGGCAAGCTGCCCAAGCTCTCCCCCATTCCTCTCACTCTCACACGGGAGGCCATGGAAAGGAGCTCACAGCTCCCTCTTCCTCCTCAAATACAGCTTTAGGAGCAACCCTGTACTACATATACACCACATATATACAGACATGCAGGAGTAGGGGTATTATCTCTCCGGAGAGCGCCGAACCTGGGTAAACCACCGCGTGCTATCCGCATACCCGTCCCAGATCTTCCACGGCAGCCTTGCTCTCACCTCTCAAGCCATCCCATGGCATGTGCCGTCTCGGGGTACCCCCGGTGAGGAAACGACGACATTTTGTTACTTGTCATCTTGCTGTTTTTATTTGTTCAGATTACAAAAAGCTATTTCTACCATCCATATTACACATCTATCATCATCTCTTCGCCGAACTAGTGCATCTATACAACTGACAATTATAGTAGGCGTGTTGGGGACACAAGAGACCACTTGTATTAGATTGCAGGGTTGTTTGAGAGGGAACCACCTTCATCCTATACCTCTCGCGGATTGATAAACCTTAGGTCATCCACTTGAGAAAAATTTGTTGATGTCCTACAAAACTCTACGCTTGGAGGCCCAACAAAGTCTACAAGAATGAAGTTGCGTAGTAGACATCAAGGTATTTCTGGCGCCGTTGTCGGGGAGGTGAGTGCTTGAAGGTATCCTCTTTAGATCTTGCAATTGAAGTTGTGTCAAATTGTTTCTTATTTTATTACTAATTTGATTTATAAAAGAAAACTAAAAAAATGGAAGTGAAGTTGTGTCAAATTGTTTATCTTTACAAAGTTTTTCTTGAAAACTATGAATATTATAATTGCTATGAAGTGTTAAAAAAGAATTTAACAAAATGTTTTATGTGAGTTCCGTGAATGATAAACATGATTGCAATGTTGTTATTATGTATTCTATGAATACCAATTATGCTAATGATATGCAAAGCTATAAGCTTGGGGATGCTGAGTTTGATGAACATGATCTTTTTAGTTCCCCTACTATTGATGATAAAATTTATTATGATGAGAACATACCTCCTATTTATGATGATTACAGTGATGATAAAACTGGAATTGGAGAGGTCATGAGTTTAGATAATTTTGATTTCACTATTTTGGAGGATGTGTCAATTGATTATTGCTAGAACAAAGTTGCTATTTATGATGATTATTGTGATGACACTTATGATATAAAGAATAATGATAACCATGAAACTTGTCATTAATATTTTAATATTGAATTGAATCATGTCAATCAAATACCAAATGATAGTTATTTTGTTGAATTTGCTCCCACTGCAATTAATGAGAAGAAATTTGCTTATGTGGAGAGTAATAATTTTTTATGCATGTGGGTCATGAAAAAATGATTTTATATGATCGTTATATTATTGAATTTGTTCATGATGCTACTGAAAATTATTATGAGAGAGGGAGATATGCTTGTAGATATCTCAATTATATCAAGTTTCCTCTCTTTATGTTGAAACTTTTGATGTTACATTTGTTTTTCCTTCCTATACAAGTTGATTCATGTTTCAATAATTTGTTTACTTCTAATATTCCTATGCATAGGAAGTGGATTAGGCTTAAATGTGTTTGCTATATGATTCATGATGCTTCCTTTATGTTTCAATTCCTACTTTTATGTAAGCATCGTTAAAATCGTTATGCCTAGCTAAAAGGCATTAAAGAAAAGCGCTTATTGGGAGGCAACCCAATATTTATCCTTACTATTTTTGTGTGTTTAATTGATTAATGCTACTTTAGTAATCATGTTTTGTATCTTTTCTTTTAATAAAGCGCCCAGTTGAGCCTTTGGGATGTTGCAATTGCATGTTTGTTAGGTTCTGTGTAGAAACCGAAAGTTTTGCATCCAGTGTTTGAATTTGCATTCTGTACTGGAACATGAACAATTTCTGACATTTTTACACGGTACTGAATTACAAATTGTCTGTTACTTCCTAATGTTTTATAATATTTGGAGTTACATAAGTACGACAATTTATTCGTCCTTTATAGACTGTTCTGTTTAGATAGATTGCTGTTATAATTGCATTGTTTACTCGTATTTACTTGTTTAATGTTTCTATTAGTCGATAAAAGTATTAAATATGTGTAGGCATTTAGTATCCAATGTTTAATTATAATTTTTATGATTTTCTACAGTAGAAAATTTTAATGTTTTGAATTTATTTTGTACTAACCTATCTCACGAGTTCTGTCAAGTTTTGTGTGAATGAAGTTTTTAAGATCCAGGGAAGACTGTGATATAAGAAGAATTAAGGAGACACAAGAGCTCAAGCTTGGGTATGACCAAGGCACCCCATGGTAATATTTCAAGAAGTCTCAAGCATCTAAGCTTGAGGATGCCCCGGTAGGCATTCCACTTTTCTTCATCAATAACTATCGGTTAGTCTCGGTTGGGCCTAAGTTTTTATTTGTTCACATGATATGTGACATTCTTGGAGGATCTTTTTTGTTTTTTGTTTAATTCATAGCTACTTATTTACTTAACTACTCTTTGTTCTTCACTTATTTCTTTAGAGTAGTTTCTTATTTACTCTCGTGCTTCACTTATATCCTTAGAGTAAATTTATGAATTAATTGGATATTTTGCACTTGAAATTACATATTTGTTGAAAAGTAAATATGTATCCTTGCATTACAATTCAATTTCATATGCTTATCTTATCGGAAGTAGTGGTTTCATATTGGTTTTAGGAAATAAAATCTATTGGAATTTAACAAACACAATATTAGTCATTTGAATAACTCATGAAAGATTAGTACAAGGAAGAGAGATTTCACATGCAAATGCACTATCTGGGACATCTTTTATGATTGTGAACCCTCATTGAATATTTTCATACTTGATCAAATAGTTGATGTTGGACAAGGAAGAAAACGCAATGAGTTATGTTTGTGTATATTTACATATAAGTTATATTGTCATGGATCCTCCAACATGTGGTGTTTGTTTATAATCTTTGCTACTTTTGCACTAAGTAGAAATACTACTTGTGCATCTAGAACTCATAAGCTCAGTTTCTTTCCCAAGAGTCCACTATAACTACCTATGGATTGAGTGAGATCCTTCAAGTAAGTTGTCATCTATGCATGCAATAGAAAAATTGGCTTAAGTATGTATGATCTTTTATTGGAAGGCAAATAATCTTTGTACGAACTTGTGGTGATGGAGTAATAAAAGCGATCGACTGCTCAATAAAGGTCACTCTCACAAGGGGCAATATTAAAGTGATGTTCCTTTTCATTAAAAACTCAGACATAAAAATTCAAAAAATCGCACGACAATCTCTGCTTCCTGTTGGAAATAATAAAATGGTTATTATTATATTTCCTTGTTCATGATAATCGTTTATTATCCATGCTATAATTGTATTGATTGGAAACTCAAATACATGTGTGGGTACATAGACAACACTGTGTCCCAAGTATGCCTCTAATAGACTAGCTCGTTGATCAAAGATGGTCAAGGTTTCCTAGCCATAGACATGAGATGTCATTTGATAACGGGATCACATCATTAGGAGAATGATGTGATGGACAAGACCCAAAAAATAAACATAGCATATGATCGTGTCAGTCTATTGCTATAATTTTCTGCATGTCAAGTATCTGTTCCTATGACCATGAGATCATGCAACTCACTGACACCGGAGGCTTGCCTTGTGTGTATCAAACGTCACAACGTAACTGGGTGACTATAAAGATGCTCTACAGGTATCTCCGAGGGTGTCTGTTGAGTGGGCATGGATCAAGACTGGGATTTGTTACTCCGTGTGACGGAGAGGTATCTCGGGGCCCACTCGGTAATACAACATCACTATAAGCCTTGCAAGCAATGTGACTAAGGTGTTAGCCACGGGATCTTGTATTACGGAACGAGTAAAGAGACTTGCCGGTAACGAGATTGAACTAGGTATAGAGATACCGACGATCGAATCTCGGGCAAGTAACATACCGAAGAACAAAGGGAACAGCATACGGGATTAACTGAATCCTTGACATAGAGGTTTGACCGATATAGATCTTCATAAAATATGTAGGAACCAATATGGGCATCCAGGTCCCGCTATTGGTTATTGACCGTAGAGGTGTCTCGGTCATGTCTACATAGTTCTCGAACCCGCAGGGTCTACACACTTAACGTTTGGTGACGATTGTTATAGTTGAGTTATTGTGTTGGTGACCGAAGGTTGTTCGGAGTCTCGGATAAGATCCCGGACATGACGAGGATCTCCGGAAGAGTCCGGAGGTAAAGATTGATATATGTGATAATAGTGTTTTGATCTCCGGAAGGGTTCCGGAATTGACCGGAAGGGGTTCCGGATGTTTACCGAAGTGTTCGGGTGTAGCAACACTTTATATGGGCCAAAGGGGTAAAACCCACGAGGTATTGGAAAGTACAAAAGGAAGTTCTGTTGCTGCCTTAAGCAGTACTACCGCTGGTAAGGCAGTACTACCGCGTAAGCGGTACTACCGCTTGTTTGAAGCGGTACTACCGCTCACGAGCGGTACTACCGCTTGTGCGCGGTACTGCAGGGATCCGAGTTGGACTCTTTCCTTGTGGGCCAAACCAACCATGTGCGGGCAAAACCGACCTTGTAGAGGTTTTCTCTCCAAGTTTAGACCCCAGGGCTCAACATATAAATAGAGGGGCAGGGCTAGCACACGGGACACATCGGGATTTCCCAAGCCGTGTGCCCGCAACCCTAGCCCTCTAGTTCCTCCGTCATAATCTCCGTTGTGCTTGGCAAAGCCCTGCAGAGATTGTTCCTCACCACCATCACCACGCCGTCGTGCTGCCGGAACTCATCTACTACTTCACCATCGCTCGCTGGATCGAGGAGGTGAAGGCGTCATCAAGCCGTACGTGTGTTGAACGCGGAGGTGCCGTCCGTTCGGCACTAGTTCGTGATCGGATCGAGGGACGACTTGCGATTTGGATCGCGGAGACGTTCGACTACATCAACCGCGTTTCTTAACGCTTCCACTTAGCGATCTACAAGGGTATGTAGATTCACTCTCCCTCTCATAAATGCTCATCACCATGGATAGATCTTGCGTGTGCGTAGGAAAAATTTTGTTTCCCATGCAACGTTCCCCAACAGTGGCATCTGAGCTAGGTCTATGCGTTGATGAGATCTCGAGTAGAACACAAAGGAGTTGTGGGCGTGGGTGTATACATATTGCTTGCCGTTACTAGTTGATACTTGATTCGGCGGTATTGTGAGATGAAGCGGCCTGGACCGACATTACGCGTACACTTACGCGAGACTGGTTTCACCGCTGCGTGCACTTGTTGCATAAAGGTGACTGGTGGGTGTCTGTCTCTCTCACTTTAGTTGAATCGGTTCAATGAAGAGGGTTCTTTTAGAAGATCAAAAAGCAATTACTACACCACGTTGTGGTTTTGCGTAGGTAAGAATCGTTCTTGCTAGATACCCGTAGCAGCCACGTAAAACTTGCAACAACAATTAGAGGACGTCTAACTTGTTTTTGCAGGGTATGTTGTGATGTGATATGGCCAATTACATGATGAGATATATGTGATGTATGAGATGATCATGTGTTGTATAGAATATCACGACTTGCTTGTCCATGAGTACGGCAACTGGCAGGAGCCATAGAGTTGTCTTTAATTATTTTCGCCGTTTTGCTTTACTTTATCGCTATGAGTTAGCAATAGTCGTGGAAGCAACAGTCGGCGCGACAACCTCATGGCGACACGTTGATGGAGACCAAGATGATGGAGATCATGGTGTCATGCCGGTGACGATGGAGATCATGCCGGTGCTTTGGAGATGGAGATCAAAAGCACAAGTTAATGGCCATATCATGTCACTTATGATTTGCATGTGATGTTAATCCTTTTATGCATCTTATTTTGCTTAGGACGACGGTAGCATTATAAGGTGATCCCTCACTTAAATTTCAAGATAAAATTGTGTTCTCCCCGAGTGTGCACCGTTGCGAAAGTTCGTCGTTTCGAGACACCACGTGATGATCGGGTGTGATAGACTCTACGTTCGCATACAACGGGTGCAAGCCAGTGTTGCACGTGCCGAACACTCGGGTTAAACTTGACGAGCCTAGCATGTACAGACATGGCCTCGGAACACAAGAGACTGAAAGGTCGAACATGAGTCATATAGTAGATATGATCAACATGAAGATGTTCACCATTGAAACCACCTCAACTCACGTGATGATCGGACTTGAGTTGGTTGATTTGGATCATGTGACACTCGAATGACCTGAGGGATGTCAATTTGAGTGGGAGTTTTTAAGTAATATGATTAACTAAACTCATTATCTTGAACAATAGTCTAAGTTGTCTTTGCAATATTTATGTTGTAGATCATGGCTCGCGCAGTAGCACCCCTGAATTTTAATGCGTTCCTAGAGAAAGCTAAGTTGAAAGATGATGGAAGTAACTTTGTGGACTGGGCCCATAATCTAAGGATTATCCTTACGGCTTCCCAGAAGGCTTATGTCCTTGATGCACCGCTTGGTGATCCACCCGCTCCAGTTGAGTCTCCAGACGTTGTGAACGCCTGGCAGGCTCATTCTGATGATTACTCAATAGTTCAATGTGCAATGTTGTATGGCTTAGAACCGGGACTTCAAAGATGTTTTGAACGTCATGGAGCATATGATATGTTCCAGGAGTTGAAGTTTATCTTTCAGAAGAATGCCCGGATCGAGAGGTATGAGACCTCCGATAAGTTCTATGCTTGCAAGATGGAGGAGAACGGGTCTGTCAGTTATCACATACTCAGAATGTCTGGGTACTCCACCCGTCTGGCTGAATTGGGGATGCCCCTTCCGCCAGAGGCTATCACTGACAGAGTTCTTCAATCATTGCCACCTAGCTACAAGAGCTTCGTGTTGAACTATAACATGCACGGGATGAAAAAGTCAGTCGCCGAGCTGTTTGCGATGTTGAAAGTCGCTGAGTCTGAGATTCAGACGGAGCATCAAGTGTTGATGGTCAATAAAACCACTAGTTTCAAGAAGAATGGCAAGGGTAAGAAGGGTAACTCCAAGAAGAGTGGCAAAGCAGTTGCCCCTCCCATGAAGAAACCCAAGGCTGGACCCAAGCCAGAAACTGAGTGCTTTCATTGCAAGGGAACTGGTCACTGGAAGCGGAACTGCCCCAAGTATTTGGCTGACAAGAAGGCGGCCAACAACAAACAAGGTATATATGATATACATGTTATTGATGTGTACCTTACCAACTCTCGTTGTAGTGCCTGGGTATTTGATACCGGTGCAGTTGCTCACATTTGCAACTCAAAACAGGAACTGCGGAATAGACGGAGGCTGGCAAAGGACGAAGTGATGATGTGCGTGGGAAATGGTTCCAAGGTTGATGTGATCGCCGTCGGCACGCTCGCTCTTCGATTACCATCGGGATTAGTGATGAACCTGAATAATTGTTATTTAGTGCCTGCGTTAAGCATGAACATTATATCTGGATCTTGTTTATTGCGAGACGGTTACTCATTTAAATCTGAGAATAATGGTTGTTCTATTTATATGAGTAATATCTTTTATGGTCATGCACCCAATGTGAGGGGTTTATTCTTGTTGAATCTCGATAGTGATGATACACATGTTCATAACATTGATGCCAAAAGATGTAGAATTGATAATGATAATACCACTTTCTTGTGGCACTGCCGTTTAGGTCATATTGGCGTAAAACGCATGAAGAAGCTCCATGCTGATGGACTTTTGGAGTCACTTGATTTTGAATCACTTGACACATGTGAGCCATGCCTCATGGGCAAGATGACTAAAACACCGTTCTCTGGTACAATGGAATGGGCAAGTGACTTGTTGGAAATCATACACACTGATGTGTGCGGTCCGATGAGCATTGAGGCGCGCGGTGGTTATCGTTACTTTCTCACCTTCACTGATGACTTAAGTAGATATGGGTATATTTACTTAATGAAACACAAGTCTGAAACGTTTGAAAGGTTCAAGCAATTTCAGAGTGAAGTTGAGAATCATCGTAACAAGAAGATTAAATTCCTACGATCTGATCGAGGAGGAGAATATCTGAGTTATGAGTTTGGCAATCACTTAAGACAGTGTGGAATTGTTTCACAATTGACATCGCCTGGAACACCACAGCGTAATGGTGTGTCCGAACATCGTAATCGAACCTTATTGGATATGGTGCGATCTATGATGTCTTTTGCCGATTTGCCACTATCGTTTTGGGGTTATGCATTAGAGACAGCTGCATTCACTTTAAATAGGGCACCATCGAAATCCGTTGAGACGACGCCATATGAACTATGGTTTGGCAAAAAGCCAAAGATGTCGTTTCTTAAAGTCTGGGGATGTGATGCTTATGTCAAAAAGCTTCAGCCTGAAAAGCTGGAACCCAAAGCGGAGAAATGCGTCTTCATAGGATACCCAAAAGAGACAGTTGGGTATACCTTCTATCTTAGAAACGAAGGCAAAGTGTTTGTCGCTAAAAACGGAACATTTCTTGAGAAAGAGTTTCTCTCGAAAGAATTGAGTGGGAGGAAGATAGAACTTGATGAGGTTATTGAACCTTTACTTCAACCAGAGAGTAGCGAAGCGTAGAAAGATGTTTCTGTAGAGCCTACATCAGTTGAAGAGGAAGTTGATGATGATGATCATGAACTTCGGATCAAGTTGCTATCGAACCTCGTAGGTCGACAAGGACGCGTACTGCTCCTGAGTGGTACGGCAACCCTGTCTTAGAGGTGATGTTGTTGGACAACGATGAACCTACGAGCTATGGAGAAGCAATGGTGGGCCCGGATTCCGAGAAATGGTTAGAGGCCATGAAATCCGAGATGGGATCCATGTATGAAAACAAAGTATGGGCTTTGGAAGTATTACCTGAAGGGCGTAAGGCCATTCAGAACAAATGGATCTTTAAGAGGAAGACGGACGCGGACGGTAATGTCACCGTCTATAAAGCTCGACTTGTGGCAAAGGGTTTTTCACAAGTTCAAGGAGTTGACTACGATGAGACCTTCTCACCCGTAGCGATGCTTAAGTCTGTCAGAATCATGTTAGCAATAGCTGCCATTTTCGATTATGAAATTTGGCAGATGGATGTCAAAACAGCGTTCCTTAACGGTTTCCTTAAGGAAGAGTTGTATATGATGCAACCAGAAGGTTTTGTCGATCCAGAGAATGCTGACAAAGTTTGCAAACTCCAGCGATCCTTTTATGGACTCGTGCAAGCATCTCGGAGTTGGAATCTTCGCTTTGATGAGGTGATCAAAGCGTTCGGGTTTATACAAGTTTACGGAGAAGCTTGTATTTACAAGAAAGTGAGAGGGAGCTCTATAGCGTTTCTAATATTATATGTGGATGACATATTACTGATTGGAAACAATATAGAAATGTTGGAAAGCATGAAGGAATATTTGAACAAGAGTTTTTCAATGAAGGACATAGGAGAAGCTGCTTTCATATTAGGCATCAAGATCTATAGAGATAGATCAAGACGTTTAATAGGACATTCACAAAGCACATACCTTGATAAGATTTTGAAGAAGTTCAAAATGGATCAGTCCAAGAAGGGGTTCTTGCCTGTTTTGCAAGGTGTGAAGTTGAGTAAGACTCAATGCCCAGTGACTGCAGAAGATAGAGAAAAGATGAGTGTCGTTCCCTATGCTTCAGCCATAGGCTCTATCATGTATGCAATGCTGTGCACAAG
The DNA here is from genome assembly GCA_039707655.1 of Elymus sibiricus. Classification (NCBI taxonomy): domain Eukaryota; kingdom Viridiplantae; phylum Streptophyta; class Magnoliopsida; order Poales; family Poaceae; genus Elymus; species Elymus sibiricus. The sequence goes on along the minus strand of CM077673.1, from coordinate 12,823,379 downwards.
ATCCGATGTCAGCCTTGCCATAAGTATGGCCGGAAGGTTTCAAAGTGATCCAGGAATGGAACACTGGACAGTGGTCAAGAATATCCTGAAGTACCTGAAAAGGACTAAGGACATGTTTCTCGTTTATGGAGTTGATCAAGAGCTCGTCGTAAAGGGTTACGTCGATGCAAGCTTTGACACTGATCCGGATGACTCTAAGTCGCAAACCGGATACGTATTTATTCTCAATGGGGGTGCGGTTAGCTGGTGCAGTTCCAAGCAAAGCGTAGTAGCTGATTCTACATGCGAAGCGGAGTACATCGCTGCCTCGGAGGCAGCGAAGGAAGGTGTCTGGATGAAGGAGTTCATGACAGATCTTGGAGTAGTGCCTGGTGCACTAAACCCAATGACTCCGTTCTGTGACAACACTGGTGCTATTGCTCTAGCCGGCCAAGGAACCCAGGTTTCACAAGAGGACCAGACACATAAAGCGACGTTTCAATTCCATCCGCGATTACATCAAGGAGGACGACATAAATATTTGCAAAGTGCACACGGATCTGAATGTTACTGATCCGATGACTAAACCTCTTCCAAGGACTAAACATGATCAACACCAGAACTGTATGGGTGTTAGATTCATTACAATGTAAATCACATAGTGATGTGAGCTAGATTATTGACTCTAGTGCAAGTGGCAGACTGTTGGAAATATGCCCTAGAGGCAATAATAAAATGGTTATTATTATATGTCCTTGTTCATGATAATCGTTTATTATGCATGCTATAATTGTATTGATTGGAAACTCAAATACATGTGTGGGTACATAGACAACACTGTGTCCCTAGTATGCCTCTAATATAGTAGCTCCTTGATCAAAGATGGTCAAGGTTTCCTAGCCATAGACATGAGATGTCATTTGATAACGGGATCACATCATTAGGAGAATGATGTGATGGACAAGACCCAAACTATAAACATAGCATATGATCGTGTCAGTTTATTGCTATAGTTTTCTGCATGTCAAGTATCTGTTCCTATGACCATGAGATCATGCAACTCACTGACACCGGAGGAATGCCTTGTGTGTATCAAACGTCACAACGTAACTGGGTGACTATAAAGATGCTCTACAGGTATCTCCGAGGGTGTCTGTTGAGTGGGCATGGATCAAGACTGGGATTTGTTACTCCGTGTGACGGAGAGGTATCTCGGGGACCACTCGGTAATACAACATCACTATAAGCCTTGCAAGCAATGTGACTAAGGTGTTAGCCACGGGATCTTGTATTACGGAACGAGTAAAGAGACTTGCCGGTAACGAGATTGAACTAGGTATAGAGATACCGACGATCGAATCTCGGGCAAGTAACATACCGAAGAACAAAGGGAACAACATACGGGATTAACTGAATCCTTGACATAGAGGTTCGACCGATATAGATCTTCGTAGAATATGTAGGAAGCAATATGGGCATCCAGGTCCCGCTATTGGTTATTGACCGTAGAGGTGTCTCGGTCATGTCTACATAGTTCTCGAACCCGCAGGGTCTACACACTTAACGTTTGGTGACGATTGGTATAGTTGAGTTATTGTGTTGGTGACCGAAGGTTGTTCGGAGTCTTGGATAAGATCCCGGACATGACGAGGATCTCCGGAAGAGTCCGGAGGTAAAGATTGATATATGTGATAATAGTGTTTTGATCTCCGGAAGGGTTCCGGAATTCACCGGAAGGGGTTCCGGATGTTTACCGAAGTGTTCGGGTGCAGCAACACTTTATATGGGCCAAAGGGGTAAAACCCACGAGGTATTGGAAAGTGCAAAAGGAAGTTTTGCTGCTGCCTTAAGCGGTACTACCGCTGGTAAGGCAGTACTACCGCGTAAGCGGTACTACCGCTTGTGTGAAGCGGTACTACCACTCAAGCGGTACTACTGCTTGTGCGTGGTACTGCAGGGATCCGAGTTGGACTCTTTCCTTGCGGGCCAAACCGACCTTGTGCGGGCAAAACCGACCTTGTAGAGGTTTTCTCTCCAAGTTTAGACCCCCAGGGCTCAACATATAAAAAGAGTGGCAGGGCTAGCACACGGGACACATCAGGATTTCCCAAGCCGTGTGTCGGCAACCCTAGCCCTCTAGTTCCTCCGTCATAATCTCCGTTGTGCTTGGCGAAGCCCTGCAGAGATTGTTCCTCACCACCATCACCATGCCGTCGTGCTGCCGGAACTCATCTACTACTTCACCATCGCTCGCTGGATCGAGGAGGTGAAGGCGTCATCAAGCCGTACGTGTGTTGAACGTGAAGGTGCCGTCCGTTCGTCACTAGTTCGTGATCGGATCGAGGGACGACTTGCGATTTGGATCGCGGAGACGTTCGACTACATCAACCGCGTTTCTTAACGCTTCCGCTTAGCGATCTACAAGGGTATGTAGATTCACTCTCCCTCTCGTAGATGCTCATCACCATGGATAGATCTTGCGTGTGCGTAGGAAAATTTTTGTTTCCCATGCAATGTTCCCCAACACCTCCCTCTGCGAAGGGCCTATCTTTTACTTTATATGCAACTTTACTTTCATGTTGAGTCAAATTCTCCTTATTCCAACCTCAATTATTCTCCACTTGGCAAACATTATGCGGTGCAGAAAGATTCAGACACATATATCCAGTTGAATATATATGATCATGAGTTATTATTGTTGACCATTATCCCTATGGTAAATAAGTTGGGAGGTGAAACACTAAACCCCCATCTTTCTTTGTGTCTGATTGAAACAATTTGTTCTAAAAATGTGATCTTGAGTGCCAGCAATCAATAGAAGACTATATGATAATTGAGTATGTGAAGTTTGGTAAACAAAAGTTCTTACATAGACTCTTCTGGAAAATATGATGAATTGTAATTGGTTGATGACTGAGAACATAGTTTATTGGGTTTCAAGAGAGTTTATTGTTACACCTTAATATGTAAATAGATTACTACTTGTTCATGGGAAGTTTTATGAGAAAGAGGTGTTGTTTATGATATACATTGATGCTAGCAAAAGCTATTAGAATTATCATTGATCAATGTTATGCACTATTCTAGCATTCACACTTCATAAATTGTTTCTTTTATCATCTACCTATTCGGGGACGAGTAGAAATTAAGCTTGGCGATGCTAATACATCTCCAACGTATCTATAATTTATGAAGTATTCATGAAATATTATCAATTATATATGATTTTGTTGCACTTTTATATTATTTTTATGGACTAACTTATTAATCTAGTGGAGAGTGCCAGTTGTTGTTTTCTGCATGTTTTTGGTTTTACAGAAAAATAATATCTAGGAAGGCCAAAATACCCCGACGATTTAATATGATTTTTTCTGAAATATATGTGATTTTTGGGCGAAGGAATCAACGCAAAACGATGCCCGAGGGCCCCACACGGGCACGTGGCGTGGCCAACCCCTGGCTGCATCGTGGGCCCGTGTGGGCAGCCCTTAAGTCGGTTGGAGATCTCATTCGGCCACAAGAAAACCAATTTATGGATAAAAATCGTGTAAACATTTCAGCCCGTTCAAAGTTACGGATCTCCGGTATTTAAGAAACGGTGCTTGGCCTCAGAAACAGACGCGAAAACCAGAAGACAGAAATTGAGATCCAATCTAGGGGAGAGCTCCCTCTCTCCCCAGAGGTCCAAGGAAGAGAGAACCACCTTCTCCTACACCTCTCGCGCATTAATAAATTTTAGGTCATCCACTTAAGGGAAATTTACTGCTGTCCTACAAAACTCTACGCTTGGAGGCCCAACAAAATCTACAAGAATAAAGTTGCATAGTAGACATCATGTATACATAAGGCGAACCCTCAAATTAAGACTACTAGCAGCATATACATACTACGATAGGAAAGTAGCAACTTCAGCCTATGCGCGGGGACACAAATCGGCGCATCTACGATGGTGCCCAACACCTGCACCAGGTCAGTCCAGGTCACCTCCGGGACCGCATCGACCTTCGCACCCGCCGGCCCCCGAAAGCAAGAGCAGTACACGGCCCAACGCACTCGCTGATCGACATCCTCGGACTCCGCCTCGTCCATCGCCCAGAGAAGGAGATCAATTCCAATGGTTGACCCACCATCGGCGGAAACATCCCCCGTAGCTCCACCTCGGTAGCACGTGCGGTCACGTACATCGCCCCATCCATCGTTACCTTCGAGGTGTCAGACAAGGAAGCGATGTCCTTCAACTTCGCCAACATGATGGCATAACGTGCCGCTTACGCCTCAAGCATCCCGCTCCATCCCTTACTTCTGTCCATCTTCACAAAATTATACAAGCATGGCATTATTCATCACAAAAAAATAAAGCAACATGTAACATAGCACTATATAACACTAGCTTACTAAATGACTTCTCTTTGTTTTTTTCCTTTCTTTCTTCTATTTTTTTCTCTTTCTTTTACTTTACTTTTCTTTTTTCCGAACATAGCAAACATAGTAAATTTTTCCAAAGGTTATAAACAAGCCAACACTAGGCAAACACATAGTTTTTTTCTGAAGTTTTTGTTAACACTAATAAACCTAACTAATTAGCAATTTACAAGCAACTAAGCTAGCTAACAAACTACCAATTAACTAACTAGTAATTCACAAGAAAGTAATATATCTATCCAGCTAACTAACTAGCAAATAATTACAAGCAATTAATTAATCTAACTAACAACTAATATAACAAAAAAAATTAGGTGGTGGATCCGGTCAACGGTGTGGGCGGCGGAGGAGGAGGCGGCACGGCGGCGGTGGAGGCCGACGGGGGTGGCGGACGAGACCAATGTGATATCGGTGGTGGCTGTGTTGCGGTAGCGGCGTGATGAGGCATGGCGCGGCGGCGGTGGGGAGGAGGAGGCGGTGGTTGTGGGGAGGAGGAGGCAACGCGGCGGCGGCAAGATGTGTAGCTAGGGTTACAGCTGTCCGTGCATCTATCATTATAAACATGGGGGACACGAAGGTGAAGGGGCACGGGGCTTTGCCAAGTTCCTTATATAGGGTACTTGGCAAAAATGTCCACGTGGTAACTCATGACTTTTCTGCATTTTTAAAAAGAAAAACGATAACCGTAGCTTCCATTAGGGGGAACTCGGCAAAGGGAGCCCCGCTATCACGGAGACGTCGTGAGGTCATTTTTGGGGCCACTCGGTCAGGTTTTTGAAGAGTTCGTTTTACGCGGAACTCGGCAATATCTAGACTTTGCCGAGTTTCACATGATCGCCGAGTTGTTTTTCGTCTGCACTGGGGAATCAACAATCACTGCCGAGTTTGATGTAGTTACCAAGTTTTTTCTGTCTGGCACTAAGCAATACTCTATAGTTGCCAAGTTTTTTCTGTCTGTCCCGCAAAAAAAATTGCCGAGCTCCCGATAAAAAGCACTCGGCAAACTTAGGGAACTAGGTATAGGGTAACGCAGCAGAAAACAAAAAATTTCCGACCTACGCACCAGCCCAGGACCACTATGGAGACTGCATACAAGGTTTGATCATTTTCGTTACCGACTCGTAGCGCAGCGGAAGTAGAGTCGATGACGATCGGCGGTGCAGATCCCCGCAGCTAGGATTTTACAACCTCCCAACCGCGAGGATGTATACCCTCATCCGCCCCACGGACAGCCCTCCGGGAGGCGGTCGGACAGTCCCCCGGACGGTGTCACGGACAGCCCTTCGGGAGGACCATCGAAACTCGGACAGTCACCTTGACAGCCCTTCGGGAGGACCCCAGAAACTTAGACAGTCACTCGGACAGCCCTCCGGGAGGCACTCTCGAACTAAGACCGAAACTACGATCTCTCTACAGAGTTGCACACATACGGTGTCATCTATCCGGCAGGGCTTCGCCGTCCAGAACTAGTTCCCACCGGAACCCAGACAGCCTTTCGGCTCTACGAAACTATTTCGCTGGGAGGGAGAGAGAAGCCAGATAACATCAGATGGCATGTGTATGTGAGAAAGACTGAGAGTGGAGAGTGCATCTCCACCTCTATTTATAGGAAAACCCAAGGGGTAGGGTGGCACTTGAAATACCTAAAATGCCCTTCACAAGGGCACAAAAGTAAAAGCAAGTGGGCAGCCCTTATCCTTCCATGTCATCCCTAAAGATATTTGTGAGTAAAGCCCCAAAAGGTGGCTTTCCATAAAGTAATCCAAAAAGCACTTTCACTATTCACGACGACATATTTCAGCGTCCGTTCGAACTGAAAATATTTATGTGGGCTTAGAACATTTCTAGTACCCACTAAAATAATTTTCAACGCGATCGGAAACAATTACGATTTAGTGACTTTCATCTGCGAAAAGCATCTGAAGCGGTTCCGGCAGCTCCGGAACATTTCCGGTTTTCTTCCCTGAAAATTCCAGAAAGTTTCCAGAATGATTCTGGCACCCTCCAAGAATTATCAGGCATGTGCCAAAACCAATTTGACTTTTTGGTGTACTCCGAAACAACTTTTCGGTTTAGTGATTTTCATCTGTGAAAAGCAACTAAAGCGGTTCCGGCAGTCCGGAACATTTCCGGTTTTTGTCTCTGAAAAATCTCAGAAGTTACCGGAACAATTCTGGTACCTTCCAATAATTTCCAGGCATGTGCTGAAACCAATTTGACTTTATGGTACACTCCGAAACAACTTTTCGGTTTTACCGAAACTCTTCCGGTGTTCTCTCTCCGGAACTCTTCCGTTGTCTCCGAAACTTTTTCGGTGAATTTCTCTCAGACTCCCTGTCTAGTATTCAACAGATAGATGACCCTTAAGCGTATGACCCTATAGGTTCGGTGAAGTATAGACATGACCCGGAACCCTTCCGATCAATGATCAACATCGGAGCCGTGGACACGCATATTGACCCCTATACCCACACGAATGAATATTCGAGTGAACCTCCAGTTGCCGTGTGCTATTCCTGTTGCTTCGCGATATGTTACAAATACCCAAGGTGAGACATTTTGGCATCCCCGTGGATCAACAATTTGTCCACTATGCCAGTTACCTCATTACCGGTATTGTTCTCTTTTCTCGTTCCCGTGTTCCGGCATCCCCGTGATCAAATCACAAAGTGTCTGGCCAGACGAAGATGGATACCGTAACACCGAGAGGGCCCAGAGATATCTCTCCATCGTCGGAGGAGCAAATCCCAATCTTGAGCTATCAAGTTACATGACACACTTTTCCATGAACCCGTAAGCCGCCGTAATAGCCACCCATTTACGGATGACGTTTAACAAACCCCAAAGTTCATGAAGCAAGCATGAAGAAACTCGATACTCTCATGGTCTAAGGAATCATGCAAACGTTAACCATCTCTGTGTTATTAACCATTAACTTATGACGAATGTATCTCATAGCATAACATCAATTCGGGTCGATTCAACACAAATGTTATTCTAACATTGTGCCCTCAAAATTGCCGGCATAGCCATGCCCATGATCAGGAAAACAGGATCATCATGCAATACTTGAGCCAGTCTTAGAGGCCAGACTAGGAATACATTTTACCATTTATTATTCCACACGTGCATATGAGTCTTCCTCCGAGCCTCGTGGTTATTGCAGACTCGAGAACCATAGCAGTTATAGCATGGAACATAAACCTAATTATGAACAGGGAGATAATCAATAACATTTATTATTGCCTCTAGGGCATATCTCCTACAGACTCCCACTTGCACTAGAGTCAATAATCTAGTCAATGCTAATGCACTTTACACCTATGGCATACTGGTGTAAAATATGCTTCTCTTGTGGTATAGCCTGATGTCCAACGGATCTGACAACTTCAGCTCTGTGTGTAACTTTGCATATCCTCGCGTTTTCACAATTTCACAAAATTCATATTTTGTGTGGACTTGGCTTTGCATATGTGTGAATCATTGGTCGAAACCTGATTCCTCAGACTGAGCTATGGAGCAACTATCTGCAATAGTGTCCCATAGACCAAAGCCATCTTGGAACCATACTAAGTTCATGAATGAACTATATGATTCAACAACTTCTTTGTCGCTTCTAAAGCGTCAACATACTTTGCCTTTGTTATAGAATTCGCCACAGTATTTTGTTTGGAACAATTTCCAACTACCGTGCCACTATGTTGTGTATTACACAAAACCCTTAACTTAAATCGAAAATCGCATGGAGCATTGATGAAGACTGTATCGATGTAATTACTTACAACGAGCACTTCATAATCTCTGCTTGCGAGAAACCATGTCATCAGTACTACTCTAGTACCTAATGACATCTTTCACTGTTGTCCCACGATCAGTACTTTTGATCACTTTGGTATCTATACTCGCAACAACTTTGGAGTATTGGACATATCTGGTTGTTTTTACATACCATGGAATACATGTTTAATCCAAACATAAGAGTGTGTGGAATCACCATCATGTGTTTTTGCTCATCTGTGTTTTGAGACACCGAGTCTTGCAAAACTCTTCCCATGTGACTTCGGCAAGAATCACTCCTTGGCGGTTTTAAATGCTAAAAGGTTTTAGCATTTTGTCAATATGTATCTTTGCTCAGCCCCATTAGGTAAATCTATCTCCATAGATCATCATGCCTAATATTGAGGCTATATAGCCTAAGTACTTCATCGAAAAACTATTTTCAAATGAATTAATAATTCGTGTCAAGAAATTTTATTTCCAATTAACAATGTGTCAAGCACACAAGGTTTTTAGAAATATTATTATGCTCCCACTTACTTTCTTGAAAAACAAGCATCTTCGTTACCCATTGATGAAGTCAAAAACCCTTTTCGACCATTTCATCAAAACATGAAGATTCCAACTCTATTTTGCTCTCTTCTGTCCATTGCTGGAACTCTGAAGTTTGCATACTTACTAGCATCCTCTGGATCAACAAATTACTTTGGACTGTATCACATATAAGTCCTAGGTTTCATTTCCATCAGATGGAAATCCTTTTGTCATCCATGTTTCATATCTCATGATTGATATATGTATTAATTGCTAGTTCAACCCGAACCGACTTAAGCATCGCTACGGTGAAACAACCTCATCGTAGTCAACTCCTTGAACTTGTTATTTCAACAAGTCGAGCTTTATGGATAAAACATTTTTATCCGTATCAGTTTTTAGTTCCATAAATATTCGTTTAGACTCTAAGTCTTCCGAAAGGTGTATCAAGGTTCTAATCTTGAATCACTTATATGGAAACTATCTCGGATTGTATTGGCATTCAGCCAATTCCGGAGTCAGGGCCCATCATCGCTTCCTTGTGTATCGTAGGTATACTGTTGTCCAACAACAATATCTCGTTTGCGCACCTGAGAGGTTTGCACGAGCCTTGCCTACGGGGTTCAGCTGCAAGTTCGACTGAAGTCCAAACATTTTATTGTAGAGACTTCCGTATCAGTCGCAGTAGGAAACTCCGGAATCACTTCCAAGGTTCCTTTCCTTTGACCTGATGACGAAGATACCGGTTATCTCGTCGAGTTGCACTGTCCTCCCACTCACCTTTTGTAAGAACTATTCTCTTTAAAAGCATACCGTTTTGTGGCAAACCTATTTGCCTCGGTATAGTGAGGGAGGAATACCCAATTACTTGGGATAACCTACAAAGTAGCACTTGTCTGATTTGGAATAGGTTTGTAACCTTTTACACAAGCCCCATATTCCAAATGTTAAGAAAAGATATAACATGGTTGGGCGTACCATACCATGACGTCATTTCAACAGACCCGATGGAGCTCTTTTCAGTGTAAAAGCCGCAGTCTCTAAAGCATCACTTTAAAAGTGATAATGGCAAATCTATTTATGTCATCTTTGATCTTACCATGTCATAAATGGTTCGATTACATCTACACGGACTCTCCACTTGCAGTGGTGTTCCGGGAGGTGCAAGTTATGAAACCCCTTTCACAACTCATCAGACATTCGCTAAACTTGTAACTCAAATATTCCTTTCTGCAATCGAATTGTAGAAACATAATTTTCTTGTTACAAAAACTTCTACTTCATTTTTGAAAACCTTATGAATGAATTCAAAAGATCCAGACTTACGTCTCAACAAGTAAACATCCATATATCTACTTGAGTCATTTCTGAAGATAGATGAATCCACTACTTGCAACAACCTTTATTGGACTACACACATCATAATGTATGATCACCAATATGTTCTTTGCTCGTTCCTTATGGCCTGTGAACGGTATTTCAGTCACTTCACTTTTCAGAGGAAAGTTGCAAGTGTCAGATGATTCAACATCAAACGACTTCAAAATCCATCATAATGGAATTTTCCATGCGGGTTTCTCCAATGTGACCAAATGTAGTGCCACACTTGTGTGGTATTCTTTTAGTCTTGCGACATTTAGCGTCAGTGTTATGGATGTATCATATTTCCATCAATATTCATAACATACATCCCATCTAGGATGGGAGCATGGCCCTTCATGTTATTCATAATACTGAACAACAATTGTTGTTTTCATGAACAACTCTTTTGCAACAAACATTGTGCAATGGGCTAGAGTGTATGAAACTCTAAAATGAATTATGAAAGTAAACCCAGAGGTAATGTATTATTATCAATATTCATAACATACGTCTCATTCATAATGAAAGTATGGCCCTTATGTTATTCATAACACCGAACATCAAAAGTTCTCTTATGAACAACCTTCTTTCAAGATACCTTATGCAAAGGGCTAGAGTGTGAAACTCTAAAATGAATTATGAAAGTAAATACATAGGGAATACACCTATGGAAGGCATAGTAACATTTACTATGTTCCCTGCGTGTATCTAAACCTCATTCCTGGCTAGTCTTTCAGGCCATAGTAGTTCTTACATCGAATTGCAACAGAATGCAATCGAGCGGGTATCTTTGTGATTAACTCACAATACCCAAGAATTAGTGATTAACATGTTTAACCATAATTCCCAAGAACTATATCTTTGACCAGCCTTCTATACATCAAAAACATGTATGACATTCATACATGAGCTGGATATTCCAGTCTTCTTTCCTTTTGCCTTTATACTTCTAACAGTTTAACTTTCAGTATTTCTCCTACTCTCAGAAGAAGCACCCAACTTAAGAGTGGCGATAGCCCCGGACTTCCTAGGCGTGAAAGTTTCACTAACACCCTTCGGACACTTCCTTTCTCTTTAAGTTGTTGTTTTATTCACCAGCATCATATGACAGGCGTTCTTCTGGATCCCTCTCTTATCAGTCTAATGCGTAGTAAACTCCTTTACTAATAGTTTGCAAACAAACATTGCTTTGGATATCTCATATCTTTTAGCCTTTGTCTGTCTCTGAAAATGATTTTCAGATTCCATGAATATCACATAACTATCCAAACTTTCGAAGTTCGGGTCTCATGGAAGCAAACATATTGCACTTTGACTGAAAAGGAATTCTAGCTTTTGGATCGAAGGACGAGAGTCACATGATCCATAGCATTAGCGGGAGAATACCGAAAGAATGCGATAGGACAAAGTCCTTCTCGGCACTCTTGAGGACAATCCTCATATTACGTTACCAACCGTAAAGTTTTAACCAGATATTTAACAGCTATTCAATTTTAATAGGGAAGGTGGAAACGCGAGCTATTATCCTACAACTATTTTGCAAATCACACTTAGACAGTGTTCAAAATTAATTGCACTGAGAATTAAAAGAATTAATTCTACAGTGCGCTCCCACTCAAATCAATATCTCTCATAATTGATTGCGAGTGATACAAGATCCACATTTCAATTCAACACCATTGATGTGGACATCACTGATGACGAGAATTTCAATTGGTGGGCAAACATGCCGATCACATCTCTATGTGACTCCTGTTCATCTTTCGATGGGCGTGTTCCGAGCTCAGGACAATCAAGCCAGAACGTCAAGACAACCAAGTGATCTCGCTGCGAGGTCTGACCTCACCCGCCTCACACTTCTCTAATCGTTCGTACCCATGTGGACATGGCGCACCCCGAAAAGTTAGGTGCCGTGACGGTGCTACACTTGGGAGAACACTAACTACTTGATATTTTTGTGAGAGATCACCCTAATAAAAGCGACTACCGCGCAATCAAGAAGGGTGCATCATAAGGGATAAACATCTCAGGCAATTCATAATAGCATGATATGGTATAGCCCTTTCTGACGGAGAAGTCTTTCATTTCTTCGTCTTCGGCATTCGCGTCGGTGTTCACCTTCGCGAAGATTGCCACCACCTTGTCGATGCACCAGATAATATTGCTATCTCTATAGCTAATAAAATAAGTGCATTACATCAGGTTGACACGCAGGTCATTAAAGTGCAATCATATGGCTCCAGCCATCATGCCGAATCATGACACGCAGGTCATGTTAATCAATTTACATCATATAGTCATCTCATACATAATCAAATTATTATGAACACTGCTATACCACATCACATGCACATGCAAACCATCCTGCAAAACCAAGTTAGACGCCTCTAATCGGTTCATGCAAAATTTTATTTTTCGTGGCTTCTAAGGTTTCGAAACAAACCGAAGCTACCAACGTTCATCATCAAGTATGATAATTCAAGTTGCTAGATTAACTTTCCAGGGTGTATGAAACACGAGATAATAAAATCTCGAGCCCCATACTAAACTTCGTCATACGCGTGACCCCCGTGCAGATCACATCTGCATTGCCCTTTCGTCTGCGAAACATCCATCTTTCTCAACTATGGTCGAACCCAAAGAACTGTTAGCACTTCGTTGATCTGTCAATCAGCATACTCAGGAGCAGCATGAAAGGATCGTGGATTGCCAGAACTTTGTGAGATTCCACCATGCCGTCAAGATCAGGACTACGCAAATTCAGGGGAAGCAACAGGAACATCGGGTAACAGATTTCATCTGCTACCCGCACAAATAATTTATAGTAATAGAACTCATCTACTACCTAATTATATAGTGCAACACCCATACATCTCTATGTATTCTAGATCGCAACCTGCATCTACGCATAACACGGCTCTTGATGCCACTGTAGGGTAACGCAGCAGAAAACAAAAAATTTCCGACCTACGCACCAGCCCAGGACCACTATGGACACTGCATACAAGGTTTGATCATTTTCGTTCCCGACTCGTAGCGCAGCGGAAGTAGAGTCGATGACGATCGGCGGTGCAGATCCCCGCAGCTAGGATTTTACAACCTCCCAACCGCGAGGATGTATACCCTCATCCGCCCCACGGACAGCCCTCCGGGAGGCGGTCGGACAGTCCCCCGGACGGTGTCACGGACAGCCCTTCGGGAGGACCATCGAAACTCGGACAGTCACTCGGACAGCCCTTCGGGAGGACCCCAGAAACTTAGACAGTCACTCGGACAGCCCTCCGGGAGGCACTCTCGAACTAAGACCAAAACTACGATCTCTCTACAGAGTTGCACACATACGGTGTCATCTATCCGGCAGGGCTTCGCCGTCCAGAACTAGTTCCCACCGGAACCCAGACAGCCTTTCGGCTCTACGAAACTATTTCGCTGGGAGGGAGAGAGAAGCCAGATAACATCAGATGGCATGTGTATGTGAGAAAGAGTGAGAGTGGAGAGTGCATCTCCACCTCTATTTATAGGAAAACCCAAGGGGTAGGGTGGCACTTGAAATACCTAAAATGCCCTTCACAAGGGCACAAAAGTAAAAGCAAGTGGCCAGCCCTTATCCTTCCATGTCATCCCTAAAGATATTTGTGAGTAAAGCCCCAAAAGGTGGCTTTCCATAAAGTAATCCAAAAAGCACTTTCACTATTCACGACGACATATTTCAGCGTCCGTTCGAACTGAAAATATTTATGTGGGCTTAGAACATTTCTAGTACCCACTAAAATAATTTTCAACGCGATCCGAAACAATTCCGGTTTAGTGACTTTCATCTGCGAAAAGCATCTGAAGCGGTTCCGGCAGCTCCGGAACATTTTCGGTTTTCTTCCCCGAAAATTCCAGAAAGTTTCCAGAACGATTCTGGCACCCTCCAAGAATTATCAGGCATGTGCCAAAACCAATTTGACTTTTTGGTGTACTCCGAAACAACTTTTCGGTTTAGTGATTTTCATCTGTGAAAAGCAACTAAAGCGGTTCCGGCAGTCCGGAACATTTCCGGTTTTTGTCTCTGAAAAATCTCAGAAGTTACCGGAACAATTCTGGTACCTTCCAATAATTTCCAGGCATGTGCTGAAACCAATTTGACTTTATGGTACACTCCGAAACAACTTTTCGGTTTTACCGAAACTCTTCCGGTGTTCTCTCTCCGGAACTCTTCCGTTGTCTCCGAAACTTTTTCGGTGAATTTCTCTCAGACTCCCTGTCTAGTATTCAACAGATAGATGACCCTTAAGCGTGTGACCCTATAGGTTCGGTGAAGTATAGACATGACCCGGAACCCTTCCGATCAATGATCAACATCGGAGCCGTGGACACGCATATTGACCCGTATACCCACACGAATGAATATTCGAGTGAACCTCCAGTTGCCGTGTGCTATTCCTATTGCTTCGCGATATGTTACAAATACCCGAGGTGAGACATGTTGGCATCCCCGTGGATCAACAATTTGTCCACTATGCCAGTTACCTCGTTACCGGTATTGTTCTCTTTTCTCGTTCCCGTGTTCCGGCATCCCCGTGATCAAATCACAAAGTGTCTGGCCAGACGAAGATGGATACCGTAACACCGAGAGGGCCCAGAGATATCTCTCCATCGTCGGAGGAGCAAATCCTAATCTTGAGCTATCAAGTTACTTGACACACTTTTCCATGAACCCGTAAGCCGCCGTAATAGCCACCCATTTACGGATGACGTTTAACAAACCCCAAAGTTCATGAAGCAAGCATGAAGAAACTCGATACTCTCATGGTCTAAGGAATCATGCAAACGTTAACCATCTCTGTGTTATTAACCATTAACTTATGATGAATGTATCTCATAGCATAACATCAATTCGGGTCGATTCAACACAAATGTTCTTCTAACATTGTGCCCTCAAAATTGCCGGCATAGCCATGCCCATGATCAGGAAAACAGGATCATCATGCAATACTTGAGCCAGTCTTAGAGGCCAGACTAGGAATACATTTTACCATTTATTATTCCACACGTGCATATGAGTCTTCCTCCGAGCCTCGTGGTTATTGCAGACTCGAGAACCATAGCAGTTATAGCATGGAACATAAACCTAATTATGAACAGGGAGATAATCAATAACATTTATTATTGCCTCTAGGGCATATCTCCTACACTAGGCATCTTCACCGATTCCAGTAGTGTCTGAAACCCACCGAGTTACAAATTTTAGTTAGGCAGATCCGCAGATGGTTGCATTGGCACCTAAAAAACAAAAGATGGTTGCATTGGTACCAACTTTTTTTTCGGTCGGAAAATCCGGAAACCGGCCTTTCCGATCGCTACCGGAATATGGGCCTACCGCCCAAAAAACAACGACCCATTTGAATTAGGCCTGTACAGCCCGCCCCAATACTAGCGTATACACGCTGTTCCACAGCATCCCCTCGAACCCTAGACCACACCCCTCACCATTCTTTCCTCTCCCTCTCTCTCAGCCACTGGCGGCGGCGTGATTTGAACGTGACGGACGCACGATTTGAGTGAGACAGTGGCTCGAACGCAGCAGCACTTTAGGAGGCGAGCCGCACGGCGCTACTCGACATGGGAGTCCGTGGGAGGGGGCGAGGCATTGTTCCAGCGATCGGCAGCTGGAGGGAGATTGATCTCGTGGCCATTGGTGGTGAAACCTCCGGCGAAGCGATGCAGCCGGATGCGCACGATGCGGTCGGGCATGCGAGGGGCGGTGCTCGTGGTGATGCGTCAGCTACCATCGATGGGACGGCGCCAAACAGAGTCGTCAGCAAGGTGACGGAGCCGGCCGTGGTCATCGACAGATGGAGCAGAGGGAGGGGGGTCAATGCGGCGGGGAGCATGGTTGCGAGGCGAGAGGCAGCGGTGGATGGTGTCATTGGCAGCAACCCTATTTTCGCAGGGGAGGACGGTATTTTCCGGTTTTGACAATTTTTGCCCAAATTCAACTAAATTTGATTGATATTTGAAAAATTTCAAATGCTTTTCGGCGAAAGCAAGCCCAAAAAGTTCTGAGATTTCCGGAATTTTCCGGAAAAGAAGGGAAACGGAAAAAAAAAATCCTGGATTGGTACTAAGAAACAGAGAAATAGTTCTTTCCGAAAGAAAAAAACTATCAAAAAGAGCGAATGAAGAAGAGTGTTGGGGAAACAATGTTTTCTGCTGAACTACAATATTTCTGGATCTTACTTTTTGTTTGTTTGAAAAGGAGGATAAATCCCGGCCTCTGCATCGATTGATGCACATAGCCATATATTATTAATTGTTGATAATGCCGAGCAAATCGGCTTACAAAGAGGAAATAAAAAACAACTCGAGGCCATCCACAGAGGACATGCCTCGCGGCAGCATCACCAAATCCTACCACCAAACCTACAATGACATATTCCCACCTTTTTTCTGTACTCCATGGTGAAATATGATTTTTAATTACCATAAGAATTGCGATTCAATCTGTGGTGAAGGGCCAGAAGGGTAGGACTAGAGTTCTTTTACAGTACATCAGATCATCTTAGGCCGTTATTTTTTGTGATCCAAGGGCCCAGATGTGAAAATACTACACCAAAATTTGTGTAGCATATATATTCCGGCGTGAGGGGCATTTTGTTTACCACTCCCATTCATTTCTGCTGGTCATAGGCGCACCTGCACCACACCACCGTGTGCTGCTGAATGATGAGCAGAGCCTATCTCCATCGACGCTTTGGACTCAAAATCTCTGCCACGGCGCCCATCTCCCCGCCAGCCTCCACCCACCGGTCCAGTCCGGCCAGTTGCTCCACCGGTTGCCGCCCGCCTCGCCCTAGGATGACCAGCGAAAACATCCATTGCTCCTTGTAGAATCACGTCCGCGGGGCTCTCGACCACCTTCTCCACGTACATGGCTAGCTCCCTCGACACGCGTACAACTCCTAGAACCTCCACATGAACCAATTGTGCGCGACTCCGCGTACCCATTGAACCGCAGGTCAAGCTCGTCGTTCGTCACAGCAGCGGCCGCCCTGGAGTTGGACGACGTCACTGTGTCATTCGTGCTACGCTTGATGAATCGGAACACGGTGATGCCAATGTTGGGGGCGGTCAGCCGGGACCTGACACGGCCTCACGGTCATCGGGCCCTCCAAGGAACACCGCGTGGGTCACCGCCCTTTCGCTGCATGGGTGCAACAGAGTTCTGGTGCTCGTGTCGATGCTGCTGGGGACATGGAAGCTGGCGCCACTGCTCCTGTAGGGCCGGTCTACGAGGAGGCTAACGGTGCACGGGCCGCGCGACCACACCCTGGTTGAGCTCGCGGCGCTCCTCGAAGCGGCAGGCCATCTTGCTGTCGTACTGTTGCTCCTTGTAGCAATGGAAGCTGACGGAGGCGGGGAGGCAGCGTCGGGAATGCGGAGGAGTTGCTTCGTGCACCTGGGGGTGGCATGTGATGTAGACGATAGAGGTATGCGTCTGTAGCTGCAATTATTTGAATTAATTAGATTCATTAGGATCAATAACACGTGAAAGGGCTACCCAAAATTACCAATCTGTCCTCGAGCCAAAATCTAAACCGAACCATATTAACCATTGGATCAACTTAATACTACACGTTAAATTCTGTGGTACCATGTACTTCCTCCGGTCCGGTGTATTGGGCTTACTAGAGCTCGCAGCGCGACCAAGGTAAAAAAACTATTGGCTTAATCCATTCTATCGTCTGATAAGTTTCCTCCTATCAGCTATCCCTACGGTTAATGCTATTAATTAGGAAGCCAATCAAAGCGATGCTAAGGCCCACTAAAAACTTCATCGGTTATGCATGCGTGCCAGAGAGGAAAATCTCACGCGGGTATGGCGGCCATGCACTGGTGAACCTCCTTGTCCAATTAATTGCATCAATAAATGATAGAGAAAAATGGGGTGCAGGGTTAGTTCTTCTAGGTGGAAAGGAAAGGTCAGTGTTCCAATTAATTAGGAAATTAGTGACTACGGGCCTTATTCCTTGTTCATTTCGGAACAAATAGATTTTCGTTAAGAGCCTAATACACCGGACCGGAGGGAGTACCGTGAAAAACCTCTAAAAATATGGTGTCATTGTTACTTCAGAACAATTCGAATAAATAGAAGGTTATAATGTATTCTTCCCAACAATTCTAATAGAAGGAAACTATTTGCACAGACTTGTGTCTTCATCAATTCTAGTGTGTGAATACAGGAGATACACTTGCGTGAGCGTGCAGCGTACATATGTGGTATTCATATCTTCCTTGTCATCGGAATAAATAGAGCTAGCGCTATCTAACTGTACATGCACAACAATTCCATGGGTGCCAGTGCACCACTGTTGCAAGAGATGTTTTGTCAAAGAACTTGATCTGCACAGTGTGACCTACTGTCATTGTTCATCTACATGAAGGAGTGAATCCTTCTGGCTATTGGAATGACATTGCTGGAATACATGTGCTTAACTAAGATGCTCATCACACTTGCAGGGTTGCTGTATGGCTGAGGGTGGAACTGAAGAATGGATAGTGTGACGGGATCTTCCAAAGGGACAGGTCGTCGTCGTCGTCCAGGGGACAAACACCGGGAAGCCACGGCACCGACGCGCACCACATGATGCTGATGGCGCCGTCGCTATCATTGCCGGCGTCGTTTTCCAGCTGCGTCACTGAGTAGCGAGAAGCAAGTCAGCAACTAGGCAGTGGATGTTCAGTTAACACAAGCAAGGCCAAGGGAACGTACATATGTCCTTGAGGGTAATTAAGAAAGCTTCTTCTGATTAGCACATGTACTATGCATATGTATGTAGCAGATGCCGCAGTGACCTCTGCATACATGCATGGTCGATCTGTGACTCCGTCGGTGGACAGCGGATCGCCAGAAGCGGGTCTCCAGCAAAATTCCGAGGCGGCGGAGGATGGTCGACGCGGGCGACGGAGCTCCAGTTATGGAATTGATCAATTGACAGAGGGGTTTGGTGCAGACCGACAAGGGTATAATGCGGCGTGAAGGGATTGGGTTGCTTCTCACCGTGGGCGACAAGTGGCGACGATGAAGTCTTGCTCGACTTCAGGGAGAATTACGAAATTCCATAAATTTGATGGTCTTCAGGAGGGGCTGATCACGTATTCGCATTCCTGGAGTCGGCGCTGTGCTCCTAGTGCTTGGAATTGACACGGCATGTTCCGGTTGGCCGGATTGACGGCGCGGCTAGGGTTTGGTGGCACGCTGCGTCATGGAAACGGAGACTGTCGTGTAGAATTTGGACTTCCCGGCGGATGGGAAGCAGGGGCGGCGGTGGTAAAGAGAGAACAAGATAGGGATAGGGTAAAATGCTCTGGTGGAATTTTGCCTGTAAATAAGCACAATTTCAGGGGTATAATGATATACCTCTTCGTTTTTATGTGGAGAAGTGGCCAAAATCACTGTTTTGACCCTTTAGGACCCTTTTTTTGCAACGCCCAGCCCTCCGGCATTGCATGTAGAAAGCAAAACGATAGGATCCCGGGCATTGTAATATGGCCCACACCCACGCCCAGTCGCCGCAGACTGGCCGACGTGGCAAAGGTCATCATGCGAGCATCCATGGCGTTGCATGCAACGATGAGGTTCACGACGTTGCACATGCGAAGAGGTAAGTGGCCACGGGCCGTGGGTGAGGCTCCCACCCACCCACTTGCCCCCACCTCTCTTCCTACTCTTTCCCCATCCGAGGTGCAACCCCCTCCCCTTATCTCTCCCCCACTCAATCCTATCTCAAACCCCTCCAAATCGGTTGCATTTGTTCGTGGATTCGGTCTCTTTTGCATTCATTGAGGTAACCTTTTTCATCTCCCGCGATTTGGTTGGTTGAACTTGTGTATTTTGATGGCATTGTTAATGTGAGCTCTAACCCTAGTTTTGAATTTCTCCCAAATCCATTGTTAAATTGGTAAAATGGCGATTAATATGATCTTTGTGATGTGTAGTAACCATTATGGTTTGTGAAATATTAGCGATTTGTGATGTGGATGAATTAGGGTTAGGGTTAGGATTTGTATTCGAGGGAAGAATATATGTAATTCAATGGCCTATATAATATTGTTTTAGATATTGTTGTGTGTTTTAGATGCCTTATGGAAGATTTGTCATTGATACTTTTAAGTATTTACCAGGGACCATTGTTTTTTAGATGGCGAGAATGGTGAATGTTCATTATGTTGACAAGGCGGCATTTATGAATGCCGTGATTGTTGACAACGAGGAGGAAGTGTTGACATTTGTTTTAAGTCCTACTTATGAGGAGGTTGTGCAACAAATACGGATTGTGTTAAGTGACCAAGTTGAACTATTAGGATGGTATGATGTTGGGTCGGGACATAAGTCTCTAATGAAGAAGATACCTATCAAGCCAGATTTGCAATGGGGTGCATACAAGGAGGTTGTTGCATCCTCGGAAATCAAGTCATGTTTTCCATTAAGGTCAAAGGTCCTCTCTTTCATCTTTACATGATATGAGACCGATTAGAAGTGTGCTGATTATTTAGGAAAGAGTGAAAGTGCATGACGCCAATGCAATGAGCCAAGTTCATAAATTCTTACGGTACAAGTTCCCAACATCATCCAGTGCGGCATGAAGAAGGTCATCAAGTTCATTACTTCCTTCCTCGCTTTACTTCTTTCTTACCACCTTGATTTCCTCGTGTTGGTTGATCACGAGGATCGTGTTGGTTGATCACGAGGATACTCGGACTCTGCATCCAGTGTGGCTGCTTTTTACCCCTGCCCCTGCAGGGCAACTGCGATGGCTGTGACGGCTGAGGCGCATCGGACATCTGCGAGGCACCAAACTCGTTGTAGTTTGGGTCATCATCGCCACTAGACTCTTCCTTGTCCACTGGCTCCTCCACATGCGGCTGCTCATCATCCTCCACGTCATCGGCTCAGCTGGAAGAGGGCGCAGCTCGGTTGGAAGAGGGTGCAACTCGGCTTGACGAAGGTGCATGGTTGTCTATGGCGCGCCCACCGTGGCAAGTAAGTAATGCTGCAAGTGCATGTCACCGATTCACGAACCTTTGCAACAACCACCAAGAATGACACATGAACATGCATGAAAATGTATGAGAGAGGTGGATATTGATCGAAACACACCTCCATGGTGCCCCTGAGATATCCCTCAGACCTAGCACTACCATGGGCATGTGAGAGTGCTAGCTCCACCTCGTTAACATGTCTGCATAGATCTGTGCCCTAGAATGAACATAGGTTACATATCTTAATTCATGACATTAAACTAGAGTTCGATTGATAAACATACCACTCGGTCATGGACGAGGGCGTAGTCAAGCTGGGTTCCAATGGTCTCCCTGATAACATTGTTGAATGCACAATTAGCGTCATCGAACGACGCTAACTCCAAGTAATCAGCCTGAGTCCAAGTACCCTTCAGCACTAGCCGATACTCCTTTCGAAGCAACACCAGATGACGGAGATACTCCTGCTCGTCGTTGTCGGGCTCATTGTTCGTTTCAACTCGCCTAGTCATTTGTTCATTCCGCATGTCCACCCAAATGACGTGGTACTCCTCCCACGTGGTCATGTCGTGGCACTTCCACTGATCAATCATGCAAGTTATAAGAATACAGCATTAGCACTTCTAGGGTTAGCATCACTACCGGGTACTCGAAAGGGTGCTCATCTATGAAGGTTAGTGCTTGTGTCAACAAAGTCCGGCGGGGTTCGCTGCTTTACTCCAAATTGCTTCGCAACGCGTTGTGGGAGGTGCCACTTGACAGCATAGAAGCATATCATGGGGCTCCGCACATGCCAAAGTGCCTCGTCACGGTGGCACGTCATGTTCAAAGGAAAGGTCTCACTACTGTGTACGGGCTCCAATTAACCTACAACACATGATGTTACTTATGTACAAGATATTCCATCACATCATGTTCAAAGGGAAAGGGCAAATGGCTGATGATCGGCTACCTGGTGGTAAGTCAATGTCGAGCTCGTTGATGTAGGACTTGTATTGCGCCGTCGAGGGCATTGTGGACACCTCCACTTTGTCCCACGTGTATTGTATGGTGGGGAAGAACTCGGGATCCTCCTCAAAAGACCATTTCCATGCAATTGGTGTCGGTATCCTAGGCTGGCCAACCGGCTTCCGCTCCCACATCCACACCTAGAAATCCCACACAAAACCGCCACTGCAGGAGGTCAGCTTCTGCCTTTGACATGCCTCGTCCAGTTTCACATTCAAAAGCATGTCAAATTATGGCAGTCAATGATAAAGTGCATACATAGAAGATGGATGCAATTATATTTTACCGGCCGGTATAAGAAAGCTAGTCCAGCTGACCCCCAAGTATACTTCGTGTCCCAGTATCGTAGCCGGTCCAAGTACATCCACGAGGCAGTGAGCTCTGAACCATCTGGAAACACCACCTGTGTCAAGAGATGCCACAAGTATGCCTGGGCATGCTCTTCCACAGTCGCCCCACCCGCATTAGGCGGGCATCTTCTTCTAATGTGTCGCAGCCATGTGTACAAGCCACCGGCTGGCCTTGGGTCCCTCTTGCTCTTGCCTTCTCCATCCCACTCCAGAAGATCAACACCAATCAATCCGGAAACCCGTTGTCGCCACCCCTCAAATTTCACCTTCCCAGTCAAAGCCCTTCTCTCGATTGGCAAGCCAATGATCATCGCAAAGTCTTCAAGGGTGACTTGTGATCTCACCAAGGGGTATGTGAAAGAAGTGTGTATCCGGTCGCCAACGATCCACGATGGTGGTGAGGGCCATGGAGTTCAGAAACGGCAGCGAACCTTGAAAGTTGGCGACCAAGGCGAGAAGACCCAATCTTCGATAATAGCTCTCATACCGATAGTCATACACCATTGCATCGCCCGCATTGTGGCCCCCGGTACGCAAAAACGGTGGAACCTACACAGAAAGGAAAAACAGTTAATAGTCGCATCCTTGCTACTTCACAAAAAAGAAAAAAGAAAAACAGTTGAACAATATAGATTATTACCTCTCCTTTCTCGATGGCCTGCCCATGATCAGTTTCCGCTATCCTACATAATACATTTACACTTTCATTGCTAAGTTTGGACTGGTACATACATGCAAGTTATGCAAGCCTCAATGCCATACATGTTCATTTATGGTCATAACTAAAAAAAAACGCATACATATCAATTCTCTGACTCAAGTTCGTTAAAATCACCCATATAAACTATATCAACCCTATATCACTTCCATACATCAATATATACTATTAACATGACACATAATCGGAAAAAAAATGATATTACAGAGGTTTCAATATTCAAATACATTGGAGCAAACATGCTATATTTCACCAAAAATAAAGCCATGTACATACACAAACCATTGGTTCTCACTACACATGCTTGTGCATCTGTACTTTGCCATGAACAAAAAAATAAGCACAAAATTTTTCTCTCCAAAGCCATGAATACACAATAAAATATACATAAGCACACAAACTATCTCTTCTCTCTCAACCAAATCTAGCCCATACAATCCTTAAAAAATTAGGGAAAACTAAAACTAGGGTTCTACCAAATGTACAATAATGCAATTAAAATAGCAAGTTTTAACCGCGAAAAATTGGAGGAATAGGGGGAGAATACCTCAAGCAACTTGGGGGAGTTTAGATCCACGAGTTTGGGGGGAGGATTCGTCCATTTGGAGTAGATTTGGTGGAGGAGGAGAGAGGGGGCCGGGGACCCCTCTGTTCGTCCATGCTGCTGGAGGAAGAACATCTGTGGGGGCTGCGAGTGGAATGGGCCCCACCCACGGACCCGCGGCTCCTTTACCTATTCGGCATGCAACACCACGGCACTTAGCGTTGCATGCAACACCGTAGACCTGAGCGTTTCACCCTTTGCCACGTCGGCCGGTCAGCGGCGACTGGTCGTGATGTGGGCCATGGGGCAACGCCGCGAAAACCAGCGTTTCACTGTGTTAGTGCAACGCCGGAACGCAGGTCGTTGCAGAAAAGGGTCAGATCGCGCTATTGTTTCCAGCGGGGCTAATTTTGTGCTAAATTTGCACCAAATGGTCAAAACAGTGATTTTGCCCAAGCTCAGGAAGCTAGTCTTGGGCTGCCTTTTTCCACCGTGAAGAAAGGGGTTGATGCGGCTAGAGGAGGAAGCGGCTTTGGCTTCTCAAAATCGAGTTCTCTTTGGCTTCACCCGTAAGCTATTGTAGGAGCTGAAAAGAACTGGCCAGCCAGGTATGTTACTGATATGGAAATGCTACGCACGTGCACGGTAAGTAGGGATTATTGGCCCACCAGTCAGAGAGACCAACGTTTACTACAAAAACCGATGGAGCTAGCTAGCTACGAGCATTCCGGTCGATCACCAGATCATATCTATCGGCGATCCGGCTCCTTCAGTTGGCAGCTGGTTATACTTATACACCGTGCGGGATGCTCTCGTATGTGACGGCCGGCGATGCGGATGCGGCGCTGGGGCGCGCTATGACGCGGGCGGAGGCGGCGTAGTTCCGGTACTCGGCGGCGGTGCCGGACTACTGGCTCTACTGCCACAGCATTGTCATCGTCCTCGTCGTCTACACGCTGTCGCCGCTTCCTCTCGCGCTTCTAGAGCTCGGAGCGCCGGCCTTGTCTTTGCCGTACAAGCTGCAGCGCAGGGTGCGCCTCTCGCGGGCTGCCTTCCTCCGCTCCTACATGGACACCTGCCGCGTGGTCCTCCTCACCATGGGCCCGGTTCAGCTCCTCTCCTGGCCTGTCGTTAAGGTCCATGCATGCATGCATGTATACAAGTGCACATACTACACATAATTAAGCTTGCTTGCATGCAGTAACTAATTATTCTTGCATGAATGAGTGTGCTAAACTAGCTACCGCTAATGTTGGATGATTAGATGGTGGGGATCCGGACGGGGCTGCCGCTGCCGTCGGCGGGGGAGGTGGCGGCGCAGATTGCGGAGTACTTGCTTTTGGAGGACTACCTCAGCTACTGGATCCACCGGCTGCTGCACACCAGGTGGGGCTACGACAACCTCCACCGCGTCCACCACGAGTTCACGGCGCCCATCGGCTACGCTGGGTCGTACGGGCACTGGGCCGAGGTCCTCATCCTCAGTTTCCCCTCCTTCGCCGGCCCGGCCGTCGTGCCCTGCCACATGACCACATTCTGGCTCTGGTTCGTTATACGCCAGTTAGTGGCCTTAGACGTTCACAGCGGGTAAACTTGTCTCAACTACGAATCAATTAATTATGGCGCTAGGTAGGTTGCCTGGAAGGAATGATACGCCGATGGACACCACGTTAAATTCCCTACAGTAACTTGAAAAACAAAACAATCCATGACACATCGAACAAATTTCAACCGCACGGAAGAGCATACATGTTGAAAAAAGAAAAAAAACTGGATTATCATATTCCACCTCAGTACTAAACTTATCCCGTTCATCCAATAGCTAGCTAGTTATAACATCACCGCAAACATGCCAATCATTAAGTGCTTAAACTGCAGGTTCGACTTCCCTTTCAACCCGACAAAGCTTATCCCGTTCTACGGAGGGGCGGAACACCATGACTACCATCACCGTGTAGGACGGCAGAGTCACAGCAACTTCTCTACTGTTTTTACCTTCTGCGACTATCTGTACGGGACGGATAAAGTAAGAGTAATGCTATTATTTGTTATGAAAATTTCTGATTCACTATTTTTCTTTTGCGGGGTGTCTCATTCCCTAGTAAAGGCCGGCAATGAGAAAAATGAAACTGTACCACCACAAATTATTTTCTGACATTAAAATACTATCTTGTTGTTTCAGGGCTACAGATACCATAAGGAAAGCCTGGCAATGGTACGTAGCTACACTTGCCAGCATCTTCGGTTGTCTAAACGTTTCCAAAGTTTACTAGTATTGCAGAGCAAAGTTTTAAAAATATTAATTATTCGATTTTTTTAAATGGAACAATTATTATATATTATAGATATACTCTGTTAGATAACAAAAAAAAAATCCATATATGGTTGTCTCAATTAAATAATTCATGTGTACTTTTAATTTGCATTGATTAAATTATCCATGTGTTGTTAATTTAATTACAAAGAAACATCTCACTCTTTTCTCTCTGTCGGATGTAACAGCTGGAGGAGATGGAACAAAACAATATTGGGAACAGAGAGACAAACAATTTTATCAGCGGGAAGCATGAATAGATAAATATTTGATATAAGTGTGTAGGAGGAATAAAGTTCTACAGTGTAAGATATATTGTACCGTGCTTCTCAGTGAGGCATGCAACCAATCACATCATGGCAGCCCATCACTCCTTCTATCGCTTCACTTTGTATTCCCTTATAGTATTGTGTTTGTATTGACCTTTTTAAGTCCCATCAATGCTGACAAATGGCAGCACCTCTCTCCCCTCTTTTCTCTCTGATGTCAGGTCTCCATGCTCCATCTATCTCCTACTACTATCTCTCTCCCACACCCTGCTAGCACATGCATATTTCGTTTTGATTCCCAAACTTGAAAAGTCAACAAACACTAGTACAAAACAGGGCATCGGTCCACCCCTGAGAAGCCCATTAGTCCCGGTTCACTCACGAACCGGGACCCATGCGGGCATCGGTCCCGGTTCGTGAGGCCAGGGCGCCGGCCGGGCCTCGTGGGCCATTGGTCCCGGTTCGTCTGACCCCTTTTGTCCCGGTTCCAGACACGAACCGGGACCAATGCGCCTCGCTCCTGGCCCACAACCATTGGCCCCGGTTTGTGGCTGGAACCGGGACCAAAGGGGTCACCTTTAGTCCCGGTTCCAGCCACAAACCGGGACCAATGCGCCTCGCTCCTGGCCCACAACCATTGGTCCCGGTTTGTGGCTGGAACCGGGACCAATGGTTGGCCTATATATAGCCCCCCGCCCGCGAGCAGAGCAATGCATTGCTGTGTTTTTTTGCCCGGCCGTGGGAGAGCTTTTGTGGTGCTCTAGCTCACCTCCTATGCACATGAGGTGTTCGATGAAATGCCCGAGCCACACTTAAGCTTTCTCCTCTCGAAGCTCCTTGTCCAAGCTCCAATTTCCTCAAGATTTGTCTAGGTTTGGCGGTCCATCCTGTCCCGTCCTCGTCCTCACCGCCGTCGATCGCCCGCGCCCATCTCGGCGCCGGCAACACCGTGGTTAGCCTCTTGTTCTTATCTTCTTTCTAAAAGAAAAAAGTTCTTACTTGTGTGTTTTAATTAGATGCTCTAGAGAGTTATATGTTGTTCAATAATAAGAACTATATAACGCACGCAGATGAACCGGCAATGGATGTACGGTGACCGACGCACCTCCAAGTATATTAAGGGCCTGCATAATTTTCTCGAAGCGGCTGAGGCAAACAAGCAGAATGGTTTTATGCATTGTCCATGTACTGTCTGTGAGAATACGAAGGCTTTCTCCAACTCTAAAACCCTTCACTTCCACCTGCTTGAGAAGGGTTTTATGCCACACTATAATGTTTGGACCAAGCACGGAGAAAGAGGGGTTATGATGGAAGACAACGAAGAAGAAGAGGATGATGACAACTACCCGCCCCCTGAATACGGTGATGCTGCAATGGGGGAAGCTGAAGATCAAGAGGAACCAGACGATGTGCCCGATGATGATCTTCGCCGGGTCATTGTTGATGCACAGAGAGAATGCGAAAGTGAAAGGGAGAAGTTCAAGTTCGATCGCATGTTAGAGGATCACAAAAAAGGGTTGTACCCAAATTGCGAAGACGACAACAGAAAGCTCGGTACCACACTGGAATTGCTGCAATGGAAGGCAGACAATGGTGTATCTGACAAGGGATTTAGTTCGCTGCTGAAAATAATGAAGAAGAAGCTTCCAAAGGATAACGAATTGCCCGGCAGTACGTACGAAGCAAAGAAGGTTCTATGCCCTCTAGGATTGGAGGTGCAGAAGATACATGCATGCCCTAATGACTGCATCCTCTACCACGATGAGTACGAGGATTTGAACGCATGCCCGGTATGCGGTGCATTGCGGTATAAGATCAGACGAGATGACCCTGGTGATGTTGAGGGCGAGCGCCCCAGGAAGAGGGTTCCTGCCAAGGTGATGTGGTATGCTCCTATAATACCAC
The DNA here is from genome assembly GCA_039707655.1 of Elymus sibiricus. Classification (NCBI taxonomy): domain Eukaryota; kingdom Viridiplantae; phylum Streptophyta; class Magnoliopsida; order Poales; family Poaceae; genus Elymus; species Elymus sibiricus. Next base: position 12,795,169 of record CM077673.1, on the reverse strand, counting down.
GGCTGAAACGTCTGTTCAGAAACAAAGAGCATGCCAAGTTGATGCGATGGCACAAAGAAGACCGTAAGAAAGACGGGAAGTTGAGAGCACCCGCTGACGGGTCGCAGTGGAGAAAAATCGAGAGAAGGTGGGGGGACTTTGCAGGTGACGCAAGGAACGTATGGTTTGGTTTAAGTGCAGATGGCATTAATCCTTTTGGGGAGCAGAGCAGCAATCATAGCACCTGGCCCGTGACTCTATGTATCTATAACCTTCCTCCTTGGTTGTGCATGAAGCGGAAGTTCATTATGATGCCAGTGCTCATCCAAGGCCCTAAGCAACCCGGCAATGACATTGATGTGTACCTAAGGCCATTAGTTGAAGAACTTTTACAGCTGTGGAATGGAGAAGGTGTACGTGTGTGGGATGAGCACAAACAGGAGGAATTTGACCTACATGCGTTGCTGTTTGTAACCATCAACGATTGGCCTGCTCTCAGTAACCTTTCAGGACAGACAAACAAGGGATACCACGCATGCACACACTGTTTAGATGACACCGACAGTATATATTTGGACAAATGCAGGAAGAATGTGTACCTGGGGCATCGTCGATTTCTTCCGACCAACCATCAATGTCGAAAGAAAGGAAAGCATTTCAAAGGTGAGGCAGATCACCGGAAGAAGCCCGCCCTCCGTACTGGTGATCACATACTTGATATGGTCAATGATTTACAAGTAATCTTTGGAAAGGGTCCTGGCGGACTATCTGTTCCGACTGACGATGCGGGACGCGCACCCATGTGGAAGAAGAAATCTATATTTTGGGACCTACCCTATTGGAAAGACCTAGAGGTCCGCTCTGCAATCGAGGTGATGCACGTGACGAAGAATCTTTGCGTGAACCTGCTAGGCTTCTTGGGAGTGTATGGGAAGACAAAAGATACACCCGAGGCACGGGAGGAACAACAACGTGTGCATGAAAAAGACGGCATGCATCCAAAGCAGTATGAAGGTCCTGCCAGCTACGCTCTTACCAAAGAAGAGAAGGAAATCTTCTTTGAATGCCTGCTCAGTATGAAGGTCCCGTCTGGCTTCTCGTCGAATATAAAGGGAATAATAAATATGGCAGAGAAAAAGTTCCAGAACCTAAAGTCTCATGACTGCCACGTGATTATGACGCAACTGCTTCCGGTTGCATTGAGGGGGCTTCTACCGGAAAACGTTCGATTAGCCATTGTGAAGCTATGTGCATTCCTCAATGCAATCTCTCAGAAGGTGATCGATCCAGAAATCCTGCCAAGGTTAAGGAGTGATTTGGTGCAATGTCTTGTTAGTTTCGAGCTGGTGTTCCCACCATCCTTCTTCAATATCATGACGCACGTCCTAGTTCATCTAGTCGACGAGATTGTCGTTCTGGGCCCTGTATTTCTACACAATATGTTCCCCTTTGAGAGGTTCATGGGAGTCTTAAAGAAATATGTTCGTAACCGCGCTAGGCCAGAAGCAAGCATCTCCATGGGCCATCAAACAGAGGATGTCATTGGGTTTTGTGTTGACTTCATTCCTGGCCTTAAGAAGATTGGTCTCCCTCAATCGCGGTATGAGGGGAGACTGACTGGAAAAGGCACGCTAGGAGCGGACTCAATAATATGTAGGGACGGGCTTCTTGGTCTCAAGCACACTACACAGTTCTACAGAATTCTACCTTGGTGACCCCGTATGTCGATGAACACAAGAATATTCTGCGCTCCAAACACCCGGAGCAGTGTGACGACTGGATTACATATGAACACATAAGGACTTTCGGCAGTTGGTTGCAAACACGTCTCATGGGTGACAACACTGTTTCTGATGAGCTGTACTCGTTGGCCAGGGGACCATCTTCGACTGTATTGACTTACAAAGGGTACGAGATAAATGGGAATACATTTTACACGATCGCCCAAGATCAAAAGAGCACCAACCAAAACAGCGGTGTCCGCTTTGATGCAGCAACCAAGAGGGGAAAGGACACATATTATGGTTACATAGTGGACATATGGGAACTTGACTATAGACATGATTTCAAGGTCCCTTTGTTTCAGTGCAAATGGGTCAATCTGTCAGGAGGCGGGGTACAGGTAGACCCACAGTACGGAATGACAACAGTGGATCTCAACAATCTTGGGTACACAGACGAACCATTCGTCCTAGCCAATGATGTGGCGCAGGTTTTCTATGTGAAGGACATGTCTACCAAACCGAGAAAAAGAAAAGATAAGGAAGCGAATACATCATACGATGAGCCAAAGCGCCACATAGTTCTTTCAGGAAAAAGAGACATCGTGGGATTGGAGGGCAAGACAGACATGTCTGAAGATTATGAAAAGTTTCATGAAATTCCTCCCTTCAAAGTCAAGGCTGACCCAAGCACCCTGTTAAACGATGAAGATTATCCATGGTTACGGCGCAATAAGCAAAGGACACAAGCGAAGAAAAAGTGAAGACTTTCTCTCCACAACTAGTATGATGATGCCTTTGATCTAGAATATCACTGCAGTTACATGTGAAGAAATGAATTGTCCGTTTTGTACACGAAGTGCATCCAGTTATTGCCGTAATCCTCTCAACTTTTTATGACATGCTATGTGGGTGAAATGATGATACCATGCCAACTTTCAACCTTTTCAAAGTTCATTTGTAGTGCTTTTCAATTTCAGGGTCATTTAGCTTAAAAAAATTAGTAAATGCATGAAAAATACCAGATGAAGTCAGAAAGGGTTGAAAATTGATGATGTGGCTTTGAATGGTTCATTTTGAACACACAAAAAGTCAGGAGTTCAAATAAGTTCAAAAAAATGAAATCCCTTTGTAACAGATGAGTTTTCGTCCGAAACCCTGATACTTCGAAAGAGATTGTCCATTTTGTACACGAAGTGCATCCAGTTTTTGCCGTAACCCTCTCAACTTTTTAGCACATGTTATGTGGGTGAAATGATGATACCATGCCAACTTTCAACCTTTTCAGAGTTCATTTGTAGTGCTTTTCAATTTCAGGGTCATTGAGCTCAAAAAAATCAGTAAATGCATGAAAAATACCAAATGAAGTCAGAAAGGGTTGAAAATTGATGATGTGGCTTTGAATGGTGCATTTTGAACACACAAAAAGTCTGGAGTTCAAATAAGTTCAAAAAAATGAAATCCCTTTGTAACAGATGAGTTTTCGTCCGAAACCCTGATACTTCGAAAGAGATTGTCCATTTTGTACACGAAGTGCATCCAGTTTTTGCCGTAACCCTCTCAACTTTTTAGCACATGCTATGTGGGTGAAATGATGATACCATGCCAACTTTCAACCTTTTCAGAGTTCATTTGTAGTGCTTTTCAATTTCAGGGTCATTTAGCTTAAAGAATGAACTAATAGCAAAAAGAATGAACTAGAAAACTTTTATGAAACTCTAATAGCAAAAAGAATGAACTAAAAATAATCAATTAAAATATTTTGTTATGATCAACTAAAACAAAACTATAATCTTCTTCAATAGCAAAAAGAATCAACTAAAAAGCTTTTATAAAACTCTAATAGCAAAAGGAATCAACTAAAAAGCTTTTATAAACCTATAGAATTTTCATAAAGAATTTTTTTGTTAGAAACTTTAATAGCAAACTAAAATAACAAAATCTGTTTTTGATTAAAACGGACATTTAAAATAACCTAAAAATTACCAAATTGAATATAATGATAAAATACAGTAATATTAAATAGCAGGAAAAAGAATCACTCGAAAATCTATTTTTATTGTAAAGTTATTCACAAACTCGTGATTCACACAAATTTAAAAGAATTCAAATTTAAACTATTCAAATTTGAAAACTAATGGCACTAACAGAAAGTTTATAATTTTTGTGACCTAACAGCAAAAAGAATTAAAAAAATAAAGCAAAAAAGAAAAGAAATAAATAATGCAAAAAACAAAACAAAAAAACTGCAAAAAAATTAAAAAAAATGCCGCCTACTGGGCCACCACGGCCTGAATACGACTAGAAACACAACCAGCTAGTTGGGCCAGGATTCAGGCCCGCAGAAGGCCCAGTAGGCCCACAGGCAGATACAGAGTGGTTAGGCCCGTAAGCCTGCTTTAGAGAGGAGCTCGAAGGCTCTGGCGCACCGCGCCTTATAAACAGGTGCGGCACTCTCTCAAATAGCGAGGTGGGACTAAACTCCCACCACGCCGCTGTGCAAGGCCATTGGTCCCGGTTGGTGGCACGAACCGGGACCAAAGGTAGGCATTGGTCCCGGTTGGTGCCACCAACCGGGACCAATGCCTACCTTTGGTCCCGGTTCGTGCCACCAACCGGGACCAAAGGTCTCTGCTTCCCGCCCTTTGGGCTGCTGAAAAGAGACCTTTGGTCCCGGTTGGTGGCTCTAACCGGGACCAAAGGGGGGCATTGGTCCCGGTTCCTGCCTCAAACCGGGACCAATGCTGTGTGTATATAAGCAGCACTTGTGAAAATTTCATTTTCATCTCGCAGTTCCCCCCGACGACGCCGACCTCCTCGACGCCGCCAGGCTGCCCCGACGCCGTCGCCGTCGCCCGTGCCCCTGCCCCGCCGCCGAGCCCACGCCGACGCCGTCCGCCGCCCATGCCGTCGCCGTCCGCCGCCCCCGAGCGCGCCCGGCCGCGCCCCTGCGCCCCGGCCCACCCCCACCGTCGCCGTCTTCGCCGGCTCCCTCGTGCGCCGCCCCCGCCGTCGCCCTCGCCAGCCGACGCCGTCACCGGCTCCCTCACGCGCCGCCCCTACCGTCGCCCTCGCCAGCCGACGCCGTCCGCCGCCCCCGAGCGCGCCCGGCCACGCCCCTGCCCCGGCCCGCCCCCACCGTCGCCGTCGCCGACGCCCTCGCCGCCCCCGCCGTCGCCCTCGCCGGCCGCCCCCGCTGTGAGCCGCCGCCGCCCCGGCTCTGTTCATATCATTTTATTTTTATTTTTTATATGATGAATTTTTTGTTCATATATATATAATGTATATATGTATGTGGCTATATGTATGTATGGATGTTCATATATGTATTAATTTTTTTGTATGTGGCTATATGTATGTGGCTATATGTATGTATGTATGGATGTTCATAGCATTTTTTTGTTCATATATGTATTTTTTTCATAGCATTTTTTTCCATGTATATATGTATGTGGCTATGTATGTATAGATGGATAGCATTTTTTCCATGTATGTATGTCGTTGTCGATATACCCCCTCCCCGATAACTTCGACATGAGGGGGGGGGGTCGATATACCCCCTCCCCGATAACTTCGACATGAGGGGGGGGGGGTCGATATACCCCCTCCCCGATAACATTTTTTTTCTAAGTTAGTAAGGTAAAATGTTCACCCCCCTCTCGATATACCGGGCGACCAACTCTCGAGGCCACCCAAACCCTAGAAAAAAAGCGTTGTCGATATACCCCCTTCCCGATAACATTTTTTTTCTAAGTTACTAAGGTAAAATGTTCACCCCCCTCTCGATATACCGGGCGACCAACTCTCGAGGCCACCCAAACCCTAGAAAAAAAGCGTTGTCGATATACCCCCTCCCCGATAACATTTTTTTTCTAAGTTACTAAGGTAAAATGATCACCCCCCTCTCGATATACCGGGCGACCAACTCTCGAGGCCACCCAAACCCTAGAAAAAAAGCGTTGTCGATATACATATGCAACATTTGATCATATGTCAAATTTTGATCATATGTCAAAGTTTGATCATATGTGAAAGTTTGACTTTTGACATAGATTTATCAAGAATGCCCCCATTATGGATGTGCACAAGTTGATCCAATTTTTTTCTGATCTCATCTATATATATATTCTTCTATATGTCACGTTGTCTGTCAAAGTATTGAAGAAATCCATGGCTTCATCATTAGCCGGAAGTAACATGCGTATGATGCTACGAAGCTCTTCAAAGTTGTTTTCACTAGTGCAGATTCGGGCTATAGCACCGGTTCATAAGGCCCTTTAGTGCCGGTTCTGTAACCGGCACTAAAGGGTGGGGACTAAAGGTCCCCCCCCTTTAGTACCGGTTCAACACGAACCGCCACTAAAGGCCACCACGTGGCACGAGCCAGCGCCGGGGGGTGGAAGACCTTTAGTACCGGTTGGTAACACCAACCGGTACTAAAAGGTTTAGGGGGTTTTGGGTTTATGATTTCTTTTTCCTTTAATTTTGTGTTTTCCATTTAATTCTTTTTCATTTGCTGGTATTTTACGATACTACATATTGTACACGTTATGCATATATATAAATAGAATTTCTCGTAGAACCGATCATATATATATATATCATCGAATGTCTCGCACCACCATTCACACATACACATGTATATATACAATTTGGTATATACAATTTCTCCTACATGGAGGCATTACTGCGGTAGCGGGTAATGGTATACTCCTTTGGGATCTATGACCTGGTCGAGCAAAAATCCCACTATTTCCTCTTGAATTGCTCGTACGCGATCCGTTGGTAGGAGCTGATCCCGCACCATATCGAACTTTTAAGAAGGAGATCAATATGCATGTATTAGTTGTGTGATTAGATATCGATAATGATGTAAAAATTGTGAATAGTGTTCTGGCAAACGTACCCATTGCTGTCTAGCAGATGTGCTACTTTCGATCGTCATCATGCGAATGTTCTCGCAAACGTAGTATGCACATAAATCATTCCCCGGCTTCTGCCTCATGCACTTTACGAGAATAGAATTCAATCAGATAATAATTAATCAAGCATGATAATTAATGGTATTGAAACTAGAATTAAAGAGATGGTAGCTAGCTAGTACTAATTAATTAATTACCCTGGGTCGATACCAATACAGCTTTTGTTTCCATTGGCCTGGAACCGTTTTGATGAACTTTGCCCAAGCCCTGCCCGCCGGCAAAGAAAATGAATAAAGGAGTTATTAATTAGTTGATATCAGGAAATGACGAACTAAATAGGCCGACATATAGTTCAATAATGATTGAAATTACCTGTTGACTATCCCCTTGACGGTTTCGTACTCCTCAACTGGTTTAATTAGTGAGTCCAGTACTTCAACTTTTCCTTCTTCAACTTGAATGTCTAACAAGATCCAGTGGAATCTGCATGCGCACACGTTTGCATGTATAAATTAAGCGGGCATGTGCATAACACTCATCAACTACCCTAAACCCTATACACTTATTAACATCTAGCTAGTAAGCAAAAACAGAATTTGTAGTACAAGACAGTGTGACTCACTTGAAGTTGTAAGGAAGTAGTATATCTCGATTGGTGTTTAGGCGCTTCAAGAACTCTAGCATGCTTTTCTCTGTGTCTTCTCGATAACATTCATGCGTCCATATCTCTTGATTAATGGTATTTGGGTCAATGAACCCAATGCCATAGCGTCCCTTTTTATTCATTTCATAGATCTTCATCCTGCATAATACCACAGAAAAGAATATAGTGAGGATAATTACAGGTAATGATCAACGAGCACTACAGCTAGCTTGAGACTTAAATTACAGAAAGAAATCACTTACAGACAATAGCAACTGACGATAGATTTGTCGAGTGCGTCTTGATTGAATAACTGAAACAGTTCTGTAAACTCAACATACAGAGCATTCTCATGGTAGTAATGCTCTGCCTTGACTTTCACCATGAGGGACTCTCGATTGGTAGTCTTGGCAATTTTCATGTACCATTCATGCAATTCATACATTCTCGTTGGGAGCTTCTTGACCTCCTCAGGCTTTACCAGAGGTTCGCCGCGGGCATATTTCCGTTTTACGTCCTCCTCTCTAATCTTATCCATGGGCTCAATGCCTAGGAGTTGATAAACAGTGACACCGGCCTCGGCAGCCATCCTTCTATGATCGTCGGTTATTACCAGCTCATCGGCCGCGTCGGTACTCACATGTGTTGGTACAATGAGCGGGGGGATCGATTGCACCGCCTGTTCTCCCAGCTGGGGAACAGTTTTCCCGCTTTTTTTGGCAGCTGCGCCTTGGCTCGAGCTCGAGCTCGACTCCTTCTTTTTTTTTGCTAGATGTGCCTTCCTGAGTTGGCGCTCATAGTCTGAGTCAACAGGCTTGGGAGCTGGTTCTTTAGCCATACGAATAAAGTGCTCAACGACAACCTCAGGCACTTTCTCCTTTGGCGGCGGTGGCGGTTTCGGTGCAAAATGGGCGTCCAAGTCCGCCCTGCATTTGGCTTTGATTTCCTCATCCGTCATGTCGTAAGGCCTCTTCGGAAGAGGCGCGAGGCTTGGACCAAATTGGTATCCTCGTCTCTTGCCTCCTGTACTTGTACCGCTAGACGCCATAGCTGCGGCGGCTCTCTTCCGCTGTTGCCTAGGCGGCGGAGACGACTGACGCGGTGCAGGAGCACTGGGCTGACGCGGTGCCGGACTTGGAGGAGGAGGAGTGGCCTGACGCGGTGCCGAACTTGGAGGAGGAGGACTGGCCTGACGCGTTGCCGGACTTGGAGGAGTAGGAGTGTCCTGACGCGGTGGCGGACTTGGAGAAGGAGTCGGCTGACGCGGTGTCGGTGGCCTTGGAAAGACAATGCAATCCTTTCTCCATAGAATGATACGATGTATGGCCTCTCCCAGTGTGCGCTCGTCGTCACCTCCAGGAATGTCAAGCTGTAGCCCCGAATATTGTGCCACCACTTCATCAACCGTGACACGAGCATAGTCAGCTGGAATCGGATTGCAATGGAAGGTTGCTTCAGGGGGATTTGTATAAGCAATGCCGTCCGCCACCTTCATGGATATGTTCTTCATTTTAAAGTGTAGCTCACAATTAGTGTTATCCATGATGTCATCCACAGGGTATCTATCCAGCAGTAGTGACTCATCGCCTAGGGCGGAACCCACGCTGCTTCTCGGCATGGATGGCTCGGTGCTATCCAATGATGGATCCGCTAGCTGCTGCCGCTGCTGAGACCCCCTTTCCTGGCTAAGTGAGTTGATCTGCTGCTGCTGCCGCTCTAATTGGAGTGCCAACTCCGCGTGCGCTGATTCTAGGCCTCTAACGCGTTCTGCTTCCTGCTTCCTCTGCTCCTCCTCCAGCTTCCTCTTCTTCTCCTCCTCCATCTTCTTTCTCGCACGGCTTCTGTAGTCGGCGTTCCAGTCCGCAAACCCCTGATACCACGGAACAATGCCTTTGCCTCGTGTTCTTCCCGGGTGTTCAGGATTTCCCAGGGCGCGTGTAAGCTCGTCGTTCTCTCTGTTGGGCGTGAACACCCCCGTTCGAGCCTCTTCTATTGCAACAAGTAGTTTGTCGTCGGCTCCTTTAAGACTTGCCTTCTTCAAAACCTGGCCTGTCTTTGGGTCCAACGCCCCCCCCATGCGCATAGAACCAAGTCCTGCACCTGGGGGGCCAGCTCAATGTAACTGGAATGACCTCTACATCTATCATCTCTTGCTCAGCCTTATCCCACTTAGGCCGGGCCATCGCGTAGCCACCTGGCCCCAGCCTATGGTAATGCTCCTTTTTCGCGGCATTGAGCTTGTTTATTCTCGACCGTTCCTTAGCTAATTCCGATTCCTTGAATTTCACGAAAGCGGGCCAGTGATCTCTTTGCTTCTCCAGTGTTCCCGTGAATTCTGGAGTCTTCTTTCCTCCGTACTTGGCCCATATATTTTTCTTGTGGTTGTTGAATGCACGCGCCATCTTCCTAAGAGCAGCGTCCTTGACTTTCTGCACATCTGCATGTGTGAAATGATCTGGTAGGGTGAAATGTGACATGAGAGATTCCCAAAGCCGATCTTTTGCTCTTTGGTCAACATAAGTAAGATCTGGACGTTCCGTTGCTGGCTTTTTCCATTCTTGAATGGAGATCGGGATTTGGTCCTTCACAAGAACTCCGCACTGACGAATCCACTTGTCCGCATTCTTCTTAGGCTCGCTTGGTTCGCCATTAGGTTTGATGGCATCGATGTTGTACTTTACGCCATCCTTCAACTTTTTGGCCGGGCCTCGCTTTCTGCTGCCTGCAGACGATTTACTCGATCCGGAGGGCTGAAAGAAGAAAGATCGATTCGTTAATATATATATATATATATATACAAAATCATTTAAAACACGTGATGATCACCAGATGCCTGCTTCTATAATGTACCTCGCCGGTATTTGCTATTTCAAGATCATCATAGTTCTGGACTTCATCAATTCGGTCGTCTTGATCGAATATCATATCACCCTCCCCGGTATTGTTCAGATATTGGGAGCCGTCATCTTCTTCATTCTGATCATGTGGCCCGCGAGGGGAGCGTATGATCTCGAACACGGCCTCTTCTCCTTCTCTGCCGGTATTGTCCGCCATAGCTTTTATTTAACTAATCCAGAAGAAATATAAAACAATTTAGTACGCATCTCAAATAATAGTAGATAATTGATATGCATCTCGAATAATAGTAGATAATATATATGCATCTCGAAAGATAAAACTGAATCATAGTAGATAATATGCATCATCGAATATAATCTCGAATACATCATCTCGAATATTATCGAATAATATATATAATCTCGAATACATCGTCTCGAATATTCTCGAATACGTACATCACTAGCTAGCTAATATAGATCGAATACTATCGAATGATCTAGTTCACTCGCGGTTCCTGAGGCGCGGGCGGTGGACACCCAAAGAGAAGGAACGATCACAGGATCATAGCTCGGGTGAGATCCCCGAAGAACCTGCCAGGTATTGGAGAACCTGACGTCCATAGCAGCCATGTAGCGACGGACGTGCTCGTCCTCCTCCCTGACACGGCGACGTACCACCTCCGGCGGTGCCGGCTCCCTCCGCCCCGAAAGTGGCGCCCGGAGCCACCAAAGGAGCTCCGGGTCGTCGACGGGACCCGGGGCCGGGTTCCTCACCAAGCGGCGCCCCCCTGAAGGTAGCACCTCCCAGTGCCAGCCCGGCGGAGCCCAGTCCCGGACATGGCTCCTCTGAAGCAGGACGTCGTCGCGAACGGGTCGACGGCGAGGATGCGGGCCGGGCATCGTTGACGTCGATAACAAATTCTATATGCAAATGTAACATTTTTTCTTATATACAAATTCTATATGCAAATTCTATATGCAAATTTAACATAACGGACATTAATCTAATTCATCTAACATTTGACATTAATATATCTAATTCATCTAACATTTGACATTAATCTAACATTTCTATGTAATTCATCTAACATTTGACATTAATATATCTAATTCGATCATCTAACAAATTGACATTAATCTAATTCATCTAGCTAAAACTTTGACATTAATCTAATTCATCTAGCTAAAACTTTAACATTAATCTAACATTTATATAACTACAAAACAGAGAAAACAGAAAATAATTAAGAAAAATGTGTGTGTGTGTGTGTGTACGTGTGTGTGTGTACTCTGTGTGTGTGTGTGTGTGCGGGCGGGCTCGATCGGATGATCGAGGGCGCGGCCATGGCGCAGGGGGCTCACAGCGGGGCGACCGGGGCGGCGACGGGGGGCGGCGACGGGCGCGGCGACGGGCGCGGCGACGGGGCGGCGGCGAGACGGCGACGCGCGACGGGGACGGCGACAGGGACGGGCCGGGGCAGCGACGTGGACGGGGACGGCGACAGGGACGGCGACGGCGACGGCGACGGCGCGCGACGGGGGCGGCGACGGGGACGGCGCGCGACGGGGGCGGCGACGGGGGGCGGCGGCGCTGTCGATCGAAGAAGCAGAGGAGACGAGCGAACAGAGAAGAAGTGAAAATTTTCATAAGGGTTGTTTATATAGGATGGACCTTTAGTACCGGTTGGAGCCACCAACCGGTACTAAAGGTCAAATTTGGCCAGGCCAAGCGGCGGGAAGCGACCCCCTTTAGTACCGGGTCGTGGCTCCAACCGGTACTAAAGACATCCCTTTGGTACCGGTTGGATCTACCAACCGGTACTAAAGGTGGTGCGCTGCCGCAGGTGCGGTGCGGGCAAGTTTAGTCCCACCTCGCTTGCCGAAGGGCGCCCGCACCAGCTTATAAGCCCCGCCGCGGCTGCTGTCTCGAGCTCCTCTGTATTGCAGGCCTTCTGTGCCTACCTTTGCTGCTATGCCTTGTTGGGCCTACTGGGCCTACGGGCTTGCATCCTGGCCCAACTACAAGTTGGGTGTCTAGTCGTATGCAGGCCGCTGTGGCCCAGTAGGCGGGCTTTTTTTTATTTATATTTTTTCTCTTTTTTCTTTTCTGCTTTATTTATTTTCTTGTATTTATTTCTGAGTTGATTTTTGCTGTATTTAGAGTTTCTTTCTGAATATTTTTGCTTTAGGTACAAAAAATTACAAACTTTCTGTTAGTGCCAGTAGTTTTCAAATTTTAATAGTTTAAATTTGAATTATTTGAAATTTGTGTGAATCACTAGTTTGTGAATAACTTTACTTTAAAAATAGATTTTTCAGTGATTCTTTTTTCTTATGTTTAATATTAGTGTGTTTTATCATTATATTCAATTTGGTAATACTTAGGTTATTTAAAAAATGAAATGCCTTTGTAACAGACGAGTTTTCGTCCGAAACCCTGATACTTCGAAAGAGATTGTCCATTTTGTGCACGAAGTGCATCCAGTTTTTGCCGTAACCCTTTCTACTTTTTTGCACATGCTATGTGGGTGAAATAATGATACCATGCCAACTTTCAACCTTTTCAGAGTTCATTTGTAGTGCTTTTCAATTTCAGGGTCATTTAGCTCAAAAAAAATCAGTAAATGCATGAAAAATAGCAAATGAAGTCAGAAAGGGTTGAAAGTTGATGACGTGGCTTTGAATGGTGCATACTGAACGCACAAAAAGTCTGGAGTTGTAATAAGTTTAAAAAAATGAAATGCCTTTGTAACAGACGAGTTTTCGTCCGAAACCCTGATACTTCGAAAGAGATTGTCCATTTTGTACACGAAGTGCATCCAGTTTTTGCCGTAATATTTCTTCGCGTTTCAAATGCCAAAACACATAAGTACCCTAATTAACTATTACAAAGATTCCCTCCGGTTTTTCCGAAGTGGGACTTTCCAGATATATTAGTTCGGAAACTCACTAGAGAAGAAAGTGATGACAGTGAAGTCGGTCACATCCCAGAGTGGGATCTTTGGGTGTGAAACTTTTTCTTCGCGTGTGTCCCTTTGCACCGTAACCATGGACAATCTTCATCATTTAACTGGATGCTCGGGTCAATATTCACTGTGAAGGGAGCAATTTCATCAAACTTTTCATAATCTTCTGACATGTCTGTCTTGTCATCCACTCCCACGATGTTTCTTTTCCCTGAAAGAACTATGTGGCGCTTTGGCTCATCGTATGATGTATTCGCTTCCTTATCTTTTCTTTTTCTCGGCTTGGTAGACATGTCCTTCACATAGAAAACCTGCGCCACATCATTGGCTAGGACGAATGGTTCGTCTGCGTACGCAAGATTGTTGAGATCCACTGTTGTCATTCCGTACTGCGGGTCTTTCGTTACCCCGCCTCGTGTCATATTGACCCATTTGCACCGAAACAAAGGGACCTTCAAACCACGTCCATAGTCAAGTTCCCATATGTCCTCTATGTAACCATAATATGTGTCCTTTCCACTCTTGGTTGCTGCATCAAAGCGGACACCACTGTTTTGGTTGGTGCTCTTCTTATCTTGGGCGATCGTGTAAAATGTATTCCCATTTATCTCGTACCCTTTGAAAGTCATTATATTCGAAGATGGTAACTGGGACAGCAAGTACAGGTCATCTTCAACAGCGGCGTCATGCATGGCACGTGTCTGCAACCAACCGGCGAAAGTCCCCGTTTGTTCACGTGTAATCCAGTCGTCAGACTGCTCCGGGTGTTTGGAGCATAGAAAATTCTTGTGTTCCTCCATATACGGAGCCACCAAGGCGGAATTTTGTAGAACTGTGTAGTGTGCTTGAGTGAGAGAATGCCCGTCCATACATATTATTTGTTCCGGTCCTAGCGTGCCATTTCCACCCAGTCTGCCCTTATGCCGCGATTCAGGAACACCAATCGGCTTAAGGTCAGGAATAAAGTCAATACAAAACTCAATGACCTCCTCATTTTCATGGCCCTTGGAGATGCTTCCTTCTGGCCTAGCACGATTATGAACATATTTCTTTAAGACTCCCATGAACCTCTCAAAGGGGAACATATTGTGTAGAAATACAGGACCCAGAATGGCAATCTCTTCGACTAGGTGAACTAGAACGTGCGTCATGATATTGAAGAAGGATGGTGGGAACACCAACTCGAAACTGACAAGGCATTGCACCAAATCACTCTCTAACCTTGGTAGGATTTCTGGATCGATTACCTTCTGAGAGATTGCATTGAGGAATGCACATAGCTTCACAATGGCTAATCGAACGTTTTCCGGTAGAAGATCCCTCAATGCAACCGGAAGCAGTTGTGTCATAATCACGTGGCAGTCATGAGACTTTAGGTTCTGAAACTTTTTCTCTGCCATATTTATTATTCCCTTTATATTCGACGAGAAGCCAGACGGGACCTTCATACCGAGCAGGCATTCGAAGAAGATTTCCTTCTCTTCTTTGGTAAGAGCGTAGCTGGCATGACCCTGGAACTGCTTTGGATCCATGCCGTCTTTTCCGTGCATACGTTGCTGGTCCTCCCGTGCCTCCGGTGTATCTTTTGTCTTGCCATACACGCCCAAGAAGCCTAGCAGGTTCACGCAAAGATTCTTAGTCACGTGCATCACGTCGATTGCAGAGCGGACCTCTAGGTCTTTCCAATAGGGTAGGTCCCAAAATATAGATTTCTTCTTCCACATTGGTGCGCGTCCGTCAGCGTCATTCGGAACAGATTGTCCGCCAGGACCCTTTCCAAAGATTACTTTTAAATCCTTGACCATATCAAGTATATCATCACCAGTACGGTTGGGAGGCTTCTGCCGGTGATCTGGATCACCTTTGAAATGCTTGCCTTTCTTTCTTACGGGATGCCTGCTCTGAAGAAATCGACGATGCCCCAGGTACACATTCTTCTTACATTTATCCAAATATATACTGTCGGTATCATCTAAACAGTGCGTGCATGCGTGGTATCCCTTGTTTGTCTGTCCTGAAAGGTTACTGAGAGCAGGCCAATCATTGATGGTTACAAACAGCAATGCTCGCAGGTCAAATTCCTGCTGTTTGTGCTCATCCCACACACGTACACCTTCTATGCTCCACAGCTCTAAAAGTTCTTCAACTAATGGCCTTAGGTACACATCAATGTCGTTGCCGGGTTGCTTGGGGCCTTGGATGAGCACTGGCATCATAATGAACTTTCGCTTCATGCACAACCAAGGAGGAAGGTTATAGATACATAGAGTCACAGGCCATGTGCTATGATTGCTGTTCTGCTCCCCAAAAGGATTAATGCCATCTGCACTTAAACCAAACCATACGTTCCTTGCGTCAGCTGCAAAGTTCTTCCACCTTCTCTCGATTTTTCTCCACTGCGATCCGTCAGCGGGTACTCTCAACTTCCCGTCTTTCTTACGGTCTTCTTTGTGCCATCGCATCAACTTGGCATGCTCTTTGTTTTGGAACAAACGTTTCAACCGTGGTATTATAGGAGCATACCACATCACCTTGGCAGGAATCTTCTTCCTGGGGCGCTCGCCCTCAACATCACCAGGGTCATCGTGGCAGATCTTATAGCGCAATGCACAACATACTGGGCATGCATTCAAATCCTCGTACTCACCGCGGTAGAGGATGCAGTCATTAGGGCATGCATGTATCTTCTGCACCTCTAATCCTAGAGGGCAGACAGCCTTCTTTGCTTCGTACGTACTGTCAGGCAATTCGTTATCTTTTGGAAGCTTCTTCTTCATTATTTTCAGCAGCTTTTCAAATGCCTTGTCAGGTACACCATTCTCTGCCTTCCATTGCAGCAATTCCAGTGTGGTACCCAGCTTTTTCTTGTCATCTTCGCAATTTGGGTACAACGGTTTCTTGTGATCCTCTAACATGCTCTGCAACTTCAGCTTCTCCTTTTCACTTGCACACTTTCTCTTTGCATCCGCAATGGCCCGACCAAGATCATCAGCGGGCTCATCTGATGCCTGTTCTTCAGCTTCTTCCCGCATTGCCGGCTCAGCTTCTTCCCCCATTGTTGTACCATCGTATTCATGGAACCCATGGCTAGGATAGCTGTCGTCGTCCTCTTCTTCTTCATTGTCTTCCATCATAACCCCTCTTTCTCCGTGCTTGGTCCAAACATTATAGTGGAGCATGAAACCGGACTCAAACAGGTGGACGTGAATGGTTCTTGACTTAGAGTAATTCCGATCATTCTTACATCCAGCACATGGACAAGGCATAAAACCATCCGCCCGCTTGTTCGCCTCAGCCGCAAGCAGAAAAGTCTGCACGCCATTAATGAACTGGGCAGAGCATCGGTCATCGTACATCCATTGCCGGCTCATCTTCATTACACAGCACCGAAAAGACCAAATTAATACAAGTTCATACATAAAGTTCATACAACACTTATTATCATAAAACAACATACAAATAACTCTCTAGCTAAAGCATTTAAATGCAACAACAAATGCGATCAAGATCGCAACTAAGGTAACAATTGATCCAACAGCATAATGATACCAAGCCTCACTATCGATGGCATATTTTCTAATCTTTCTAATCTTCAAGCGCATTTTCTCCATCTTGATCTTGTGATCATCGACGACTTCGGCAACATGCAACTCCAATTCCATCTTCTCCCCCTCAATTCTTTTCAATTTTTCTTTCAAATACTCGTTTTCTTTTTCAACTAAATTTAACCTCTCGACAATAGGGTCGGTTGGAATTTCCGGTTCACATACCTCCTAGATAAAAATATCTATGTCAACTTGATGGGCATAATTTGTCATAAACACGAAATGCAACAAATAATTATAAAAGAGAATATACCACATCCGAATCATAACCCGGACGAGGGCCGACGGGGACGGATATCAAAGCCATGGCACTATGTATAACAAACAACGTACGGGTAAGATAATTATACAAGTAACTATATATCTAAATCACACAAACATGATTTTTTTTATATAAAAAAGATAAGAACAAGAGGCTCACCACAAGGTGGTGCCGGCGACGGGACGGTGCAGGCGATCGACGGTGCTGACGACGGAGACGGGAAGGCACTAAGTAAACCACACCTACATATGCAAACTAAGAGTTATTTTGACCTCAAATTGCATATAAATCAAATACTACCACATATAATTCCTCCCAAAATAAAACCCACAAATCACTATACTTATAGAGCATTGCAAGAGCTAATCTAGCAATGAGAGATGAAAGGACAAAGTTGCTAACCTTTGTGATCACTTGGATGGATGGGGTGCCTTCAAATCTTGGACAAATTTTGGCAAAAATGGAGGTGAGCTCGAGCAAGAGGGGAAGAAAACAGAGAGGGGGAAAAACAGAGCGCTTCGGCTTGGGCTGGACGAAGGGTTTATATAGGATGATCTTTTGTACCGGTTGGTTATACGAACCGGGACTAAAGGTCCTGTTAGGCCCCAGCCTGACAACAGCCTGCCACCACCTATTTAGTACCGGTTCGTGGCACGAACCGGTACTATAGGTTCGCCACGAACCGGTACTAATGAGCGCCGCCCGCCTAGCTGTTGGAACCGGCACTAATGTGTCTCACATAAGACCCTTTTTCTACTAGTGTTTGGAACGGAGTTCCGGATAGGATAATTCGCTTTTTGGTACGAATTTCAGCAAAGGCCTTCCAAATAGCGATATTCGGAAGGCTCTTCCTGAACTTCGTACCAAAAAGCTAATTAATTATCCTATCCGGGACTCCGTTCCAAAACAATTTTGGAGAGCTTCGTACCATTATGCGCCTGTTACTTCCGGCTAATGATGAAGCCTTGGTTTTCTTGAATCCTTTGACACTAGACAACGTGACATATAGAAGGGTAGATGAGATCAGGAAAAATATGGACCATTTTCTGCACATTCAGAATGGCGCCATTTTGTTAAATCCATTAAAGGTTAAGAGAATCCCTTGTTTGACATTCATGAGAGAGGCGGTCCGGACGTCGGACATTCATGAGAGAGGCGGTCCGGACGTCGGACATTCATGTTTGTATATTAATTGCCATGTTGTAATATTTGCAGAAACTATGGATCAAAGAGACTTGGAACAAGAACAGTTGTTGGGGGAGATAATCCTCGCCGGAGGTGATGCTGTCTTGTCGTTTCTCAACGACACCTATGGAACAATGGAGGAGGAAGGACATGATCATGATGGCTCCGGTGACATGATCATGATGGCTCCGGAGGTGCTGACTAGCTAATTGATGCATTAATTGTTTTGGTATGTACATATATTAACTCTTCTTTCTTCTTTTATAGCCCTCCGGATCGAGCCAAACTTCGGTAACGAGACGAGGCCCGAAGAAGAGGTTGCGCAAGGATGAAAGGTTCACGATCACAGCACTCGCGGACGATGGCCTACCGATTGAACCCAAGCGGACCAAGGACGCATTTTCTGCTCAGTGCGGAGCTATTGTTAGGGACAACATCCCGATCAGCATCAAGCAATGGAATAAGCCTAAGGACGACGCCCCTGAAGGTGATTATGTCACCGATAGACAGAAAGATGATCTTTGGACCTTGCTGAAGGCAAATTTCACCCTACCGCCAGAGGAGGATCCGAATAAGCCAGTTATAGAGCCACTGGTCAAGGCGTGTGCTCTTAAGAAGATGGCAGATCTATTCAGGAGGTGGAAGAAGGAGTTGAAATCAAAGTTTGTCGACAAAGGTGAGACTCCAGAATTCATCGGCCGATTTGAGAAGATAAGAGATCACTGGCCCGCATTTGTGGCCTACAAGACATCAGACAAGAGTAAGAAAATGTCAGAGACAAACAAGAACAACGCTGCAAAGAAGCAGTATCACCATCACACGGGGTCAGGTGGCTACCTCAAAGCCCGGCCGTTGTGGGACAAAGCTGAGAAAGACCTGATTGCTAAAGGGGTCGAACCAGAGACATTGAACTGGCCAGACCGTTCAAGGACTTGGTTCTTCGGGGTTGGGGGAGCTTTGGACCCTGAAACAGGGAAGTGCCGTTGGACGGACGAGCAACTTGCAATACCCGTCACGAAGCTTCAGAAGTATATCGCCGCAGCGCAGGAAGGGACGTTCATTCCCGACAGAGAGAAGGACGAGCTGACTGAGGCCCTAGGGAATGCTGAGCACCCTGGACGAACACGAGGCACACCAGGCTCCGTTTCGTGGAAGTTTGGGTTTCCCGATGCAGGCGGTTACAGAAGCCGGGAGAGAAAGAGAAAAGCGGAGCTGAGCGACATGCAGAAGATGAGTGCAAGACTACAAAAGCTAGAGGAAGCTGAGAGCCAACGAGCTGCCGGCCAACTATCTCAGCGGCACGAAGCTACCCCAGAAGCTACCCCGCCATCTCAGCGGAGAAGCAGCGTGGCTTCCACGGAGCCCGTTCAGACTGACTTCACGGAGCCTATCTACCCCGTGGATACTATCACGGAGGCTCAAAATTGCAAGCTTATGACGAAATGCCATAACGTCACTTTATTGGCGGCTGTCGGCTCTGTTGCACCTCCTCAACCCAACGGAACTTTTCACTGCCTTCCGATTCCACATGGCTATGCTGTTGTGATGGTGGATCAAGTAATGGAGGGATTTGAGGAGCTCGAGCTTTACCACTCTACAGGTGAAGGGGAGAATCAGCTGGTTCATGCTCTGAGGAGTACATGTCTATGGCAGAAGGAGTACATCAAGCTTCCAAACTGGACGCCTCCGCCTCCTCCTCCTCCTCCGGCGAGTCAGGGCACTCCGCCTCCTCCTCCTCCTCCTCCTCCGGCGAGTGATCAGGGCACTCCGCCTCCTTCTCCGGCTCCTCCGACGCGTGAGGGCACTCCGCCTCCTCCTTCGCCTACTCCGGCGCGTCGGAGCAGTCCGCCTCCTCCTCCGCCTCGTCGGCAACGGCGGAAGACAGACGTCGCCGCTCCGGCTCCTCCGGCGCGTCGGAGCACTCCGCCTCCTTCTCCGCCTCGTCAGCAAGGACGAAAGAGAGACGCCGCCGCTCCGGCGGCTAGCAGTACAAGCAGAGGCGAGAGGCAATTCAGATACGGTCCATCTCTCAAGCCTCTAGAAAAGTTACCATATGAGATGACCGAGTCTGAAAACGAGGAGATATGTCGTGCCCAAGTGAGGGACCATTTTGCAAAGAAAACTCCACCTCCGAAGGAGAAGCTAGATCCGGTGAAAGTGAAGCGCACTATCGAGGCCCTGAAGCGACCACCACCGCCTCCGCCGGATTCCAACTATGTCCGGATTATTAAAAAGACATATGTAGAAGCGCGGCGGTCGGGAAGTACTTCTAGTGATGCAAGGTTAGCAGAATGAAGAAGTGGGAAAACAATTCCCCAGCTCGGCGAACAGGAGAAGCAATCGTGCCCCCCGCTCAAGGTGTCTAAAGATATCGTCGCTAATCATCCGGGGATGGTGCCTGGTACCAATCCTGGTGATTACTTGGTGGATGATGTAATTTTTCAAACGGCTGAGGTAACAGAAAAATATGAATACTTGCACGGGAAGCCTCTCGTCAAACCTGATCATCCTCCTCTAACAACGATGATGTACAAATTGCATGAGTGGTACATGAAAACCTGCAGGGAGTCTGGGAGAGACACTATGTATATGGCAGTGAAACCAGAGCACGAATTCATTGGACTTTCCGTGATGCCTGTTGAATTTGTGGAGTTATTTCAGTTATACAATCAACGGGCCCTCGACAAACAACTCATGACTGCCTACTGTCTGTAAGTATTACTTCTATAGTTAAGTCTCTAGCTCAGCTTGTTCATTGCATGTATATATAATTATCCTCACTATATTATGCAGATTGAAGATCGTCGAATGCAAAAAACTAGGAATCTTCGACGTTGGGTTCATTAGCCCAGATGCCGTAAATGAATGGACGGTAAAAAACTCAATCAAAGAGACCGAGGAGAACTTGCTACAGTCGTTCCTTATACATCAAAACAAAAGGGAAATACTCCTTCCTTACAACTTCAAGTGAGTATTGCTGTCTTCTCTGTATACTCAGTTTCGCTTACTCGAGGTTAAGTAATGTAATTGATGAGTTATATATGCGTGCGCAGTTTCCACTTTATTCTGCTATCCATTAAGCTTGACGGGGCATTAGTAACTGTCTTAGACTCGAGACGTAAAGATCCCGAGAATTATGCGGACATGACTGCAATGCTCAAGAAGTAAGTTCAGTCAATACCGGGACCATATCGGCATGCAACTTTCGTTAATTTCCTGATATCAAGTAATCATTTTCTTTGCCTGGCAGGGTTTGGAAGAAGTTCACCCGAAAGGTTCCCGGTCTAAACAAAGAGTTGCGATTTACGCACCCCAAAGTAAGTAGTACTAGCTAGTTCCGCGCATCTCTAATTGATTCAAATTTTCATCAATATATCATTACCATGCTTGCTTATCAGTTTGATTGAACTCTATTCTCGTAAAGTGCTTGTACCAGAAAGAAGGGACTGTTTTATGTGCATACTACGTATGCGAGTTCATTCGCCACTCGACCTCTGAGCGGGGCTTCTCTGACAAACAATTTGAAGTACGTAAATAATATTCACAATTTTATTTTATATATTACCATCAATTGTGTTGAGTTTTATTTATATATATGCATGTATTGACCCCCTTCTTTAAATTAGATCTGGCAGATGCGGGATGAACTCCTACCACATGATCGCATACGAGCAATTCAAGAGGAATTGGCGGGATTCTTTCTTGACCACGTCATACCTAAAGACGGGGAATACCATTCGGATTTGTGATTGGATCTTAGGTAGATGATGTTAGGGATTGTAAAAGATGTTATATTGTATATATGTAGTACCGTCGGATAGATATACGAAAACTTGTTGTTCGACCAAGCACGGAGAAAGAGATGTCACTTCTCTCTATATATGTTCAGCATGACGATCTTGTGTAATTAATGGTTTCCTTCATTTTCTTATTAGCTAGCATCGAGTTATCTCTATATGTATAGTAGCTACCGTCGACCGAACACGGAGAAAGAGAGGACACTTCTCCCTATTAGCTAGCTAACACAATATGAAACCCCTAAATTAACCCTCCAAAACCCCCCAACCCCCCCCCCCCTCCCCCTTCAAAAAAAAAAAAAACCCCAGCTGCTGCCTGAAGCTGACGCGTGGATGACCTTTGGTCCCGGTTGGTGTGACCAACCGGGACTAAAGGTCCTCCTGCCTGGGCTCCCCACTGCGGCCACGTGGATGCCTTTTGGTCCCGGTTGGTGTTACCAACCGGGACCAAAGGTCCTCCTACCTGAGCTACCCGCAGCGGCCACGTGGAGCCCCTTTGGTCCCGGTTCGTAAGCGAACCGGGACTAAAGGTTTTGGGCTTTAGTCCCGACCCTTTAGTCCCGGTTCCAGAACCGGGACTAAAGGCCCTTACGAACCGGGACAAATGGGGGTTTTCCTACTAGTGAAATAGTGAACCTCCAATTCAAATTATGTTTGAACTTTCATCTTCATGGTGACTAGATCTTCAGAAAAAGACTAATATTGGATATGTTTTGAGAAAATTTGAATCTTGAATCTTGAATCACGGTGAAACTGACAGAAACTATCATGAAACATGTGAAAACATCAACGGAAGTACATTGAGATACACCGAAACATGTGCAAAGCAAGTGTGGAAAAACAAAACATCTATGAAAGTGCTTTCGTCATAGTTCATTTGAAATGTTTTGATATATATGTGAAAGTTTATTGAGATATATTGAAACGTTTCGAAACAAGTGTGAAAAACTAAAACATCTATGGAATTAACGTGAAACATATATAGCACTTGAAACATGTCAAACATGGTCAACCAATTTCATAGATGTTTCATTTAAGTTTTAAAATTCAAAATTTAAACTTGTTAAAATGCATGCAAGACTGGTCTTGTATTGATGGCCTTGTCGCAAGAAATACAAATATATAAAAATATCACAAATCGGATGTTCATTTAGAGAGATATGAGTCTTCTAAATTATCACCATGAAATAAAATGAATGCCTTTGACATGCCTTTGACCCAATACAACATAGACCTCGAGGAATGTGACTCATGGTGGAAGCATGCACGGTACATCCGTTCCACGGTAGAAAATTCGGGCCAGTCTGTAGGCATGTCCCACAAGTTCTTGCTCAATGCTCATTCTTGCCCACGCTCTTTAATGTGATCTGACCATGATCAACAATTTTGGACAAATTTATATAGAGTTTCCAATAGCATTTTACTCTCTATAAAACTGGTATGTGCTCTTTTTGCGGCAAAAAAACACATGTGTGCTCACAGAGTTAAAATGTGGGAATTGTTACAAAATCCTGAGGAATACCAAGCCAAATATGGCGACCTGCATCTAGAGGTAAAGCAAACTTTGCCAAAGAATGGGCTTCTTGGTTGCTACTTCTTCCGATCCTTGAGGGAGATCGTTGCTCGCGCGGCAGAGTCTTTATCGCCGCTGAAGACGACGGATGGAGTGAATGAACGGGCCGCTGTTTCTCCACGGTGTCTTCTGACCTAAGAGCATCTCTAGCCGATTCCCCAAAAGTTATATTGGGGGGTAAATTTTCTGGTTTGGGGAATTAAGCCCATCTGGCCCATCCTCCAAACCATTAATCCTCCAAAAATATAACTTTTCATCTCCCATATCTCAGCCCTTTAGCCCATTTTTGCTCTAGCAACACCACTTCTCAGCAAATATAGGTGGGCGCCCGACCTTTCTCTCGGCGCCGACCCGGCTCGCCCCGCCGCCGCCATTGACCCCTCGGCGGCTTCCGTGCTACCAGCAGCAACCCTGCTGCCCTCTCTCGCTCCTTCTCCTCACTCGCTGGTGCCGGAATCGGCATTTTTGCAGCCGCCGAGCCGCCACCGCGTAGCTCCGCCCTGTCGCCACCGAGGTCCGCTTTCACCGGGAATCGAACCACCCGACCTCAGATATGGCATAGGAGGCTCACGCCCAAGCCCTAGCCGGCCGACGACACCGGAACCGGTCAAGTTGACCACCGCCGCCGCCCCCGTCGCCGCCCCTACATCCCGGCCACGTTCGTCACCTCCCTGCCTGGGAACCGCCTCTACGGACTGCTAGGCACCGTTGCTGGTGTCCTGCACCGCTGTTCGGCCCTAGCCGGAGCTCCGCCGTCGGCTGCCGTCCCTCTGACCCCGTCCACCCACAAGGTGTTTAACAAATTGCCCCAACATTTTTTTTTCATTTTCTCGGTTTTTCATGGAATACTATCTCAAATTGATCATAAAACGCTCAAATGTTTAGATGAAGAGGTTGTGGAAGATCCAAGCATTCCTTCAAGCACACCAAAGGATCAAGAACCGAGAAGCTCACAACCAACTCCAGGAAGATCTTTTTGAGCACCATTGGCAAATTCATAGCACTTGATTCTTGTGCTTTTATCATGTTTTATTTGGATTCTTAATTTATTTGGACCGTATGTTGTGTTTGAATTTGAATGGTTTAGTTTGAAAACATTAAATTTGATATGTATTTGAATTGTGTGTACTTGAATTCTCAAATTTTGAATTAATATGTTGCGAACATATATGTTCAAATGAAGTTTTTATGCAAACATTTCGATGATCGTGTAAACGGCCCAGTCAACACATCCTCTGGTAGGATTAGGACATATCCTCACCTATTAGATAGTTCAGTGCATGACGCAAAAACTTGGTAGACGAAAATAATTGGACATGTATTGCATGGAATTAATTGTTGAACCTAAATTACGTCATAGGATGGATGATGATCGTGAGTGGATGTATACTGAATGGGGTAGCAATGGAGATATGTCCACTGGGTGGCTCACAAAGGCGATTTCGTGGAATTCGCATTTGCCGGAGAAACTGGAGCTAGTGGAACTTGGTGCCCCTGCAGTGTTTGCGACAACCACAGGAAGCATACAAAGGATGACATGGCTACACACCTTTGTAAGAATGGGTTCATGCCAAACTACCACGGATGGTTCATGCCAAACTACCACGTTGGGTGGTGCGACAGCGCACCGATGATAACGGTAGCGGGCTCAAGCGCATGATGAATGCCATTCGTGATGCACGTTTGCCACATATAGTGCAACCTCAAGTAGAGGAATCAACGGTAGCGCAAGAGCAGGAGCCAACATCAAAGGCTTATTATGATATGTTGGAAGTCTCACATCAACCTTTTCACGCGCATACACACATTTCTCGGCTGAATGCCATCTCACGCTTGATGGCTATCAAGGCGCAGTTCTGCCGTCTCTTGATTATGAGTTGTCTTGGATTCGACGCTAAGAGCCGTCTCTTGATTATGATACAGTATCATTCGGGTGCCATGTCAAATTTTGCTTAGGTGATAGATTTTAGATACATTACATGGTGTAGCACCGGGACTGCTCTTACTAGTGTAGTGAGGATAATACGGGACACATTTTAGGCGGCTGCTACAAATCATCCGGTTCGCTAGCCACCCGATTGATTCGTCAGGATGCTTTGTCAGCCCTGTGATCCGTCTGCATAGTCCACTTTTTTCTTCGCGTCAGTGTTGAACTACAAAAGGCGCTTTCATCCATCACGTTCCGCATGGGTATCATGGGCCCGTAGGACCAGTCACGTACAGCAATTCCACAATCATATCTCTTTCACGTGCGTGGCCCCCACAACTGTGCCTCTTTACATGTCTTCTTGACTGGCTACAGTGTATCTATGGTCCTGTTTGATACTCTAACTAGTTAGAGGTTAGAGTTAGTTTCTAACCCAATCTAACTCAAATAAGCACCTCTCCTATTGGCTAGTTGGGTTAGAGTAAACTAACCCAATCTAAGTCCTCCTGTTTGGCTGGGTTAGAGTTAGTTGAGCCCCAATCTAACTCAAACTAACTCTAACCCATGTATCCAAACAGGATGTTGGAAACAGAATGCAAAGGGCAGCATGGCTGGGTGGTTCCTTGCCTAAGCGGTCAGATCAAGTACCGATGAGACAACTTCGGTTCCATGTCAAAACACTACACAACTTGCATCCTTTGCAACATTCAAACATACATATGCAAAGAATTTTTTTGGACGAGTTGACATCGTCAATCATTGGAGAAGAGTAGTTGCCACTGTCAATCGTTGGAGAAGAGTTGCTGCTTTGGAACATCAAGGGGTTCGGATTTGCAGCAGCACGGGCCGGCTTTGCAGCGGTAGTTCCTGGTTTTGCAGCATCTCATCCCGACTTGCAGCAGTGATGGGACGGGCACTGGACCAAGCAGTGTTCCATCCCGATTTGCAGCGTGACGGTGATGGTCTTGCAACATCCCTTACCAGCTTGTGGCAGTGGTGCCTGGTGTTGCAGCGTCTCATTACAATAGCACGACGTCAAACTCGCGACATCTCTTCATGGCTTGCAGCGTCCCTTTGCAGCATCGGTGACACCCGGCCTTGCAACATCTCTTCCCAGCTTGTAGCAATAGCGACTAGTCTTTGCAACAAAATGGGGTCCCCGACCACAACATGGAGCAACCTCTTGCAATAGTTGTGGCACCTAGCCTTGGAACATCTCGTCCAACCTTGTAGTGTCACGCCTGACCCATGTTGTGTTTGGGGGTTTGCAACATCACTTATGTTGCGCTCATGTTGCGCCACTTAGCTGTGACGTACAGTTTGCAACATGACCCATGTTGCGCTCGAGGGTTTGAAACATGACCCATGTTGTAGGTTTGAAACGTCACTCATGTTGCGCTCGCGTTACAAACACTTCTCGGTCGTTTTGTTGCGCACACTGTTTGCAACATGGCCCATGTTGCGCTCGGGTTGTAAACACTTATCCACCGTTCAGTTTCGATCCACCGTTTGCAACATGATTCATGTTGCACTTGAAGTTTGCAACATGATCCATGTTGCCCTCACGTTGCAAGCTCTTGTCGACTATGGCCCGCCATTTGTAACATGCGCCATGTTGTGCTTGGATGTTTACAACACGGCCCATGTTGCGCCCGACCGCCACAAAAATCCGCTAGAGCAC
The DNA here is from genome assembly GCA_039707655.1 of Elymus sibiricus. Lineage (NCBI taxonomy): Eukaryota > Viridiplantae > Streptophyta > Magnoliopsida > Poales > Poaceae > Elymus > Elymus sibiricus. The sequence goes on along the minus strand of CM077673.1, from coordinate 12,768,068 downwards.
GGTGGTTCGGTTTTTATGGCAGAAAATAAAAACAAATGGCAGCCTGCTTGCAAGATTAGCATGCAGCGTGTCAACACAAGTATGCGACATGGAAACCCGTTTTTTCTCCCACCCGAACCAGGAGAAAAGGAAACCGCTTGCCCCGTGCGCCGACCGTTCCGGCATCGATCCCGGAAGCTCCCCGTCCCTGATGACCTCGTGGTCATCGGTGGGTGAGGGCCGCCGGGATCCTCGTGCGGATCTCTGTAGCACTAGGTTTGGTAGATCCGCAGTACGGAATGACAACAGTGGATCTCAACAATCTTGGTGCATCCAGTTTGTACACGAAGTGCATCCAGTTTTTGCCATAACCCTCTCAACTTTTTAACACATGCTATGTGTGTGAAATGATAATACCATGCCAAGTTTCAACCTTTTCATAGTTCATTTGTACTGCTTTTCAATTTCAGGGTCATTTAGCGTAAAAAAAATCATTAAATGCATGAAAAATAGCAAATGAAGTTAGAAAGGGTTGAAATTTGAGGATGTGGTTTTGAATGGTGCATATTGAAGGCACAAAAAGTCTGGAGTTGAAATAAGTTTAAAAAAATGAAATGCCTTTGTAACATATGAGTTTTCGTCCGAAAACCTCATATTTCGAAGGAGATGGTCCAGTTTGTACACGAAGTGCATCCAGTTTTTTTCGTAACCCTCTCAACTTTTTAGCACATGCTATGTGTGTGAAATGATAATACCATGCCAAGTTTCAACCTTTTAAGAGTTCATTTGTAGTGCTTTTAATTAAAACAAATGAAGGTATAAAATGGTGGACACGTGGTTGGCTAGCAAGGCGGTGGACACAGCGCGTTGCATCAGCCGGTTGATTTCAAAGGTTTTCCTTCCTATAAACGTCGCTGCGAATCAATAAAACTCAGTGAAGTTTTCTCAACAACAACAAAAAAGCAATGGTAAAGACAGCTCCCGTCCGTGGTATACTACAAGTTTTCCTAGCTCCGTATAGGGCAAGCCTCCCTGTCGTGTCACGCACGACTCTCGTCCATAAGGAAAATCTCTTTGATGGGAGTCGCTTCTCTATGAATTTTTCTTCAAAAAGAAAATCCTAGGCAGCCATGCGGCTAAGTAAACATCATATTCATAGTCCCACAGAATTAAGCATACGGACATGTATGCTGTTAACATCTGCTGTAGATGGAGTCCGACAAAACGCGAGGGGCCGTGTAGAATTAAGCAATGCACATTAAACAGGCCCTTGATGCCTATGAGATAGCTACTGGTCAATGTTTGAACTACGATAAATGCCTATGAGATAGCCTCTGTCCGACCATACGTGAGGGGCCGTGTGGATCACTCCATGCAGAGTTTGGAAGCATTTTTTTCTTTTTGAAAAAAAAAAGTCTTAGGAAGGTCAGTGAATACGGATATGTATGCTGTTAACATCTGTTGTAGATGGAGTCCGACAATACGCGAGGGGCCGTGTGGATCAGTCCATGCATAGTCCGGTGACATTTTTTTTTCTTCTATTCGTTAGGATGAAGCAAAGAATACGTACAAGCCAAGGCCTGAGTGGCGTGTTTTTTAGCGAAACATGGCTGGAAACCACGGAAAAGCCAAAAGAAAAGCACTCTCCAAGCACAGCGCCGTCGAGCTCTGTCGTCGTCCGTAGTTCTGGCAAATCTCAATTCATGGGTCCACCACTAACGAAGTAACGATAGAAGCAGACTTGGTTTTGATGGACTGATCAAGAGATTTTTTTATTTTTTTTGAACACAGTACAGACGTAAGCGTTCATATACACGCGCATACACTCACCCCTACGAACGCACATATGCACACCCTACCTCTATGAGCACTTCCGAGAGACTGAGCCGGCATATCATCTTGAAATTTACGAAGTCGTCATAAGCACCTCATAGTCGACGGGTACGTCAAGTCCTACTAAATGCGCATCACGGAAATCTTGGAATAAATCCAGAAATAAATGCGAGCACCAGGATTTAAACCCTGGTGGGCTGGGGATACCACAGTCCCTATAACCATCCAACCACAGTTTGGTTCACGACAGATCAAGAGATTAAACAGACTTGGTTTTGATGAACCGATCAAGAGCTAAAACATTTCAAAACCTAAAACCCAAAAGAAATCTAAAGACATAGTTCGTACGGGATCCGGGCGCCTCTCAGCGATTTGGGACCATAGCCGCTGCCTGCGACAATCTCGGCCGTCCGTTTCCGCCTTTGCTATTTTTTCGTCTGGCCCTCGTCTGGTACCCTCCGTCGCTGTGTGTGGTCCCTCGTCTTTGTCTTTTTCCTAGGATTTTTTTTCAAAAGTGTTACCTATTTTTGAACAAATTTGAAAAGCGTATGTCTTAATTGAAAAAAACCAAAAATAGCACCCCGTCGGCCTCTGGTGGGCCGAAGGGGGGCCTGTCGGCCTGGGGCAGGCCGAAGGGGGCCTGTCGGCCTGGGGGAGGCCGAAAAGCGGGCTGTCGGCCCGGGGCCCTGGATAAGGCCGACCGCCCGAGCTTCTTCCTCTCACCACTCCTTTCACCCTCCCCCGTCGTCCAGGCTCCCCAGCTCCACCTCCCCCTCCTGTTGCTCTCTGGTGCTTGCACCCCCAACGCCGATCTCTTCGCTCGTCCACCCATTTTCGTATCGAACCCGCGTAAACAATAGATCAGGGCTCTCTCCGCCGGCGTACGGTATTTTTTTTGCTTCCAACACAATCAAATGTCAACTTTCAACTCGGTTGTGGATTCAGTTCTTATTGGTAACTGTTTCTTTGCAGGTAAATGGCTTGCCCATTTTGTCGAGCTCCAAGTGGTCCTTGCTCTCCCTTTGATTCTGGTGCGTCTGTATTCACTGTGGTGCTGGATCGTCGATGTTCAAGGCGTGTTGTAAGATTCTATATCTTGTTTATCTGATTGTGGCATTTGGTTGATGGTGTTTTGGTTGTAATGTATTCGAATGCCTTTGTTTATATGATTATGATGTTTGCTTCCATTCTTGTTGTAGTATGTTCCGTGCAGTGTTAGATCACATCTTGCTCGGTACATTGAGGAGTGCAGAGCTTTAGCTATTCAGAGGGGTGACACATATATTGATCTTGCTCTTCACAACAGTGAGGGTAACTTATACCACGTTCTGTTTACACATGGTCGGGTGAGCAGTAAATTCCATGGTCCTTCCTGGGAGGAACTTGTGAATGATTATGGTCTCCGTCATCGTGACATGATGACTGTTAGGCTTGAGCACTATGGAACATGGTGTAGTGTTGATTTTCATCGGGATGGCGTTATGCTGTTCCCTTTACCCTGTGTTGGTAAGTTTTTTATTTGAGTGATTTTAAGTTTTGTTTCAGCTTATACGATTTGCTGTTGTGCTCAATTTGTGAAATTATTTTTTTGTAGCTCTTGAGGATCTGAGTGAAACTCAGAGGGAACTTGTTGACAATTGTTTTTATAGTCGTGGTATCTTCGGTCTAAATTATCACCAAATGTTTGTCATGTCCCGACAGCTCTTTGTTGACAACTACATATTCTGTACTCCTTTTGTTCATAGGATTGATTCCATGAATGTCAATGGTCAACATATGGTGAGCTTTGTTTTTGGCTACTGTATTTTTTTTTCTTTGCTCTAGTATACTGTTTTAAATTTGTAAGCTCAACATCATATAACTTGATGTTTTTTGTCAGGTTATTCCGACCATGGTTGTGAGGAGTTTGACGGAATTTGTGTCAATTCCTAGGACCGGTTCTTTAACTCTTGAAATTACTTTGGATTCTGAAGATGATGATATATCTGTGAGCATTCCTTGTTCCTACTTTATTGGCTTGGGTGATAGAATGGTGTTCAAGAAGGAAGGCTTCGGTAATTTTCTTCGGGCATCGTCTATTGAAGTCAACAATTTGGTGCTCATAACCTTCAAAGAGCGTGATCAGGAGCTAGTTGTTGTTTTCAGTCATCTGCCACAGTGATCGTACTATCTCGCCCTACTATCCCCCCATTTTCTTTTCCCGCCCTACTATCCCGCCATTTCCTTTCCCGCCACTTTTTCTCCCGCCATTTTCTTTCCCGCATATCTTTCCCGCCTTTCTATCCCGCCATCTTCTCTTGTGAACCTATATAACCACATCCGCAGTAAGGTGGGTGAGCAGGCCCTTCTGTCCCCCCTTTCTCTCATGCCTTTCGCTCCCGCCATCCTTTCGTGGAGATGTCTCATCCTCATTATCCTTTTGATCGTAGTTTTCACTCTGGTATGTCCGATCGTCTTCTCAAACTAGCCGCCAATTTCAATATGGATGATAGAGTAGTTCCATGGGAGGAACTCATCAGTAGTGACACCATAATGAATGAGTTGGCTCACTCATTAGCTAGGAGTGGGTGGCCTCCCAGGACATTTGAGGAGATACGGAAAGAACTTCTCAGGTTGCATGGCAGATGGCAGAAGGTCAAACTGCATAAGAGTGAATCTTACATCAGGCTTGGAAGGAAGAATTCAGATTTATGGTCAGCAGACAGTGAGGACGAAGACGACCTCTTCATGCCGAGCAGCAAGGTCAAGACTACCTCATCGTCGAAGGCCAAGAGTTCTACTTCGACAAAGGGCAAGAGATCTGCATCGACGGAGGAGGAGGATGATGCATTCATGTAGTACTGTTTTGTATCGTACTGTTTAATTTCAGTTGTAATGTTTAATTCAGCTGTACTGTTTAATTGAGTTGTAATGTTTAATTCAGTTGTACTGTTTAAGTCTCTCTAAACCAATTGACCAACTTTGTACTGAAGTTTTGTTGCCACCGACGGCTTCTCCCTCGGCCAGCTCGCTTTTCCCTTGCTTTTTCCCATGCGCAGACGCTGATTGCGATGCCCACACTGCAGCAAAATGCGCTGGTTTCCACATTGGCAGACTGTAGTGATTGGCAGACTGTAGTGATTGGTAGACTGTAGTGATTGGCAAAACGTAGTGATTGACAGACTGACGCTGATTCCTGTTGTCTGCTTTGTCAGATTCCTGCTGTCTACGGACGCGCGTGTTTTATTTTCTTCTGCTGACAACACACTGCTCCTCATCTTTATATATGAGAAGCCCATGCCTGCTCTCTCACGCTCTTATCTTTGCTTCTGCCCACACTGCTTGCTCTTTCTCACTCTCTTCTTCATCGTCCAGCCGCACTTCAAAACACCAACGTGCTAGTCATTATGAGTTTGCCTTGCTCGGATCAAAGCATTAGGCGTACGAAAATGAAGAGTGCGACTTTGCCTCGGGGGGTGGAAGTACTTCGTTGTTGGTGTGGCGATCTGTGCAAGGTGAAGGAGGTGACGGATTTTTCAGATTGGTTGGGCATGAAGTTTTTCATGTGCGCCAATTATGAGGAAGATCCACCCGTTGCTACTTCACCGTACATCAGGCCTCCGGTATGTTTCAGTCACGAAGAATAAACACGTTGTTGATATTATTGTTGATTTGATATTTCTATTTCTATTTTTGTTGTAGTCTCCTCCGCCTCTGTGCATGTACTATCATTGATTGACACGAAAAAACCGGACTGGGCGGTGACCGAGATTCATGAAAGAGGTCGTCGTGCATGGGCAAGTTTGGACGTGGAAGAGCGGCGCGCGAAGGCGGCAGCAAAGGAGAAAGCAGAGCAGGAGAGAGAGTGGCAAGAGTACTGTGTGAAGCAGAGGGCTTTTCTTGATGAGATGAAAAAGTAAAACCAAGAAGAGGGACTACGGCTGGCGGAGGTTTACCGACAGCGAGAGGAGGCCCGTGAGGCTGAGAGGCAGATAAAGAAAGAAAGGGCTCATGCAGCCAAGGCAGCAGAAGAAGCTCGTGATGGAAAAGGAAAATATCCCCGTTGGACTCAATAGATTTATGTTATTGTATCCTAATGTTCGCATTGCAGAAAGTTGTATCTTAAAATTCGTAGGAAGTTCTATCTTAATTTCAACATGTTAATTTTTATGTATCTTGTGGACTCAGTAGATTTATGTTTAATTCAGTTGCAATGTTTAATTCAGTTTTAATGTTTAATTTAGTGGTAATGTTCAATTTTAGTTGGATGCATTTAGTTCGCAGTACAAGTGTTATCTCTCTAAACCAATTGACCATTGAAATAAAACATGAATACGTCTCATACATAAGTAGATAGTAATTTGTCCCATACATAAAATAGACATATGTCTCATACATAATTAGATAGGCATGTCTCATACAAAGATAACCATTTCACTGCTGCGGACGGCGACGAATCTTGGGCTTCCTCGGACGAGGACCGGAAGGCGATAAGCGCTCACGCGGTGGACGAGTCTCACGATGACCACGACCATAGGCCGCCTCGTCTGTCTGTGTCTGTGTCTCCTGCGTGTATGGTGGTGGTGGAGTGGCAAGAACTGTCTCCGAGAAATCATAGGTGTTTGCAGCTCGGTCATCGTCGTCGCCGTCGCCGGCAAAGAACGAACCAGCACCAGTAAACATCGGTGACTGGACTGCAGTCATGAACGGTTGCGACTGGCTGCCGACTGCGGTAAAGTAAACCATGTAAAATAGATTTACGAGGCTATAATGTAAAAAAGAATGTGCAAAGTAGTGTTACCTAGGTCCATCTGGTTAAACCAGGAAGAGCCCCCGGGTTCTGAAGGATGTGGCTGCTGGTAAAAATGGCCACCGGGATATGAAGGAGGTGTCTGCTGCCAGGAAGAGCTCCCTGGTTGTGAGGGAGGTGTCTGCTGCCAGGAAGAGCTCCTTGGTTGTGAAGGAGATGACTGCTGCCAGGAAGAGCTCCCGGCGTGTGAAGGTCGAGGTTCCGAACGCTGCACAGAGGGTCGAGGTTCTGGACGCTGCAGAGAGGGGCGTGGCGGAAGCTGTGCTGCACGAGTGTTAGTAACATCCGAAGATCGTCTACATGTAACAGATGCGTAAATCCCGCGTAGCTTCCCTTGGAGACCCTTCCACAGTGAGATGTGCTCTCGCTGTGAAATATTATCACCTCTCTCAACGCGTTGCAATATAGCGGAAACCTCGTCTAGCGCCTCAGATGTAAATTGACCCTATGAACAAGAAGTTAACCAATTGTAGACGTTCACGTTCAGGAAAAACTAAACATGTGAGAACCATAGCACATACCGCGTGGTGTCTGGTTCCCACAACTGAGGCAGTTGGGAACAGATCGCTGGTGAGAGGGGCTTCGATATGACCAGGAGCTGATGATGGAACCAAGTAGATCCTCGTGCTCTGCCGGTAACGCTGCAGATACAACCCGAACCTGTCCCAGTCAAAGGCCCGAACTTCATCCCAGAAATTTGTCGGCGCAGTAGTCCATTCATTGACACAAGGGCTAATGTCGCGAAGCCAAGAATCATGGGACTTGTTTCCTCCTGCTCGAGTGTACCTGAGATTGAAATGCACATTACATGATTAGTTATATTCTAAATGCAGACATGAATGTCAGGAATGTCAAACTCTTGGCATAGACCGAGCTAAAGTAGTATTACTTACTTGTGCACGTGATCTGGTAAGTGTGGAATAACAGGAATGTCAGGCTCTTGGCATAGACCGAACTGTCTCATCACCCTGTGAAGAGCCATCTCCTCAACCGTCACGTCGAACACCAACCTGGCCTTGGTCATCCAATAATGCCGATCTCTAGTGCACATTCCAGAAATCCCATCTGCACATCTGGAGGAAATAGCACGATCGGAGTATGGCTCCCAGATAACTTGATCCTCGTGCAAACTGTCAAACTGCGCCGTGAAGGAGGGGTAGCAGCCTCTCACCTGGCTATGCGCAAACTGTCTCTGTATTTGACAACAAACATTAGCAATAGTATTGAATAGCGAAAAATAAACACTAGTAATTCGCCGATAGAAAATACCTCTCTCCGTGTCCAAACAGATCCCATAGTAGGCAAGTCGCCAATAGAAGGCACGTAAGTCCCAGCCATGTCCTCATAACCAAAAGATTTTTCAACGCTGCCATAGGGTCGACCAATAGGGAATCTCTCATATGACCAGAGCTGCAACAGTAGAGGACATCCAACAAGACCTGATTTTCTAGACTTCAACTGGCAGGCTTTGCACAGGCCTCTGTACGTAGCCGCTAACACGGCAGAACCAAAACTCCTCTGCACAATGTCCCTCGGGCAACGTGCGTCAGCTATCTCTCGTGCAATACCGATGAGTCGTGCATCGACAGTGGTCACGTGGTTCTCCGTGAACATCGTCTTGCCGAACAACCACATAATGTATGCCTCTAGGGATCGGTCAATCTGTGCCTCTGACAACTGAACATTGGGATATCCTAACGAGGCAATCTGAAACTGGCTCAACCACCTAAAAAGAGGCCCGTGACGATCTTTGCCTAGCACCGTAGTAGTTGGCACAGCAGCCACAAAACGGCAATGCATCGATGCTAGCCAACCAGGTTCTGGCTCTAAAGGACCTATGGCAGCACCGGCCAGAGGTAATCCTAACAAGTAAGACACATCCTGTAATGTAGGCGCCATCTCTCCCCAGGGAAAGTGAAACGTATGTGTCTCTGGTCTCCATCTATCTACTAAGCAGGTAAGGAGTGACCTGTCGTAAGAGAAGCGTGAAACATGCTTCTTCTGTAACTGCATTGGTTCACCTGCCTCATCCAATTGTGCAAGATCAACCCACTCATCCAATGTACCCTCAACCAGCCGTGCCAAGGGTAGAAGTCCAGCCCAATTTAACCTACACAATAAATAGAATGTAGCTTACAGTTAGCAGCTATCAAAAGGATGTCAAACATAGTAAGTCTTTATACCGACACATACCTATCAACCCATGAAGGGTGTATCATCCAGTTAGACTTTGGGGTGCGAGTGATCACCACGCCTAAGTTCGTGCCCGATTCCATAAGTGCGCCTCGGTGCCCTCTATCGATATTACCATTAAGCAACGGATACGAAGCCATATCTGCAATCACAACATAGTCAACACATATTACAGAATAAAACATAGTCCGACATATTACACGTTAAAACTGTTGGGGAACGTTGCATGGGAAACAAAAAATTTTCCTACGCACACGCAAGATCTATCCATGGTGATGAGCATCTACGAGAGGGAGAGTGAATCTACATACCCTTGTAGATCGCTAAGCGGAAGCGTTAATAAACGCGGTTGATGTAGTCGAACGTCTTCGCGATCCAAATCGCCGAGCGTCCCGCGATCCAATCACGATCCTTCCGATCTAGTGCCGAACGGACGGCACCTCCGCGTTCAACACACGTACGGCTTGATGACGCCTTCACCTCCTCGATCCAGCGAGCGATGGTGAAGTAGTGGTTGAGTTCCAGCAGCACGACGGCGTGGTGATGGTGGTGAGGAACAATCTCTGCAGGGCTTCGCCAAGCACTACGGAGATTATGACGGAGGAACTAGAGGGCTAGGGTTGCCGGCACACCGCTTGGGAAATCCTGATGTGTCCCGTGTGCTAGCCCTGCCCCTCTATTTATATGTTGAGCCTTGGGGTCTAAACTTGGAGTAAAAGCCTCCTCCGGGTCGGTTTTGCCCGCACAAGGTCGGTTTGGCCCGCAGGGAAAGAGTCCAACTCGGATCCCTGCCGAACCGTGCACAGCCGCGCACAAGCGGTAGTACCGCTTCACACAAGCGGTAGTACCGCTTGGGCGGTAGTACCGCTTCACACAAGCGGTAGTACCGCTCTGGCGGTAGTACCACTTCACACAAGCGGTAGTACCGCTCCGGCGGTAGTACCGCTTCACCAAGCGGTAGTACCGCTTACGCGGCAGCAAAACTACTTTTGCACTTTCCAATACCTTGTGGGCTTTATCCCTTTGGCTCATATAAAGTGTTGCTGCACCCGAACACTTCGGTAAACATCCGGAACCCCTTCCGGTGAACTCCGGAACCCTTCCAGAGATCAAAACACTATTATCACATATATCAATCTTTACCTCCGGACTATTCCGGAGATCCTCGTCATGTCCGGGATCTTATCCGGGACTCCGAACAACTTTCGGTCACCAACATAATAACTCAATTATACTAATCGTCACCAAACGTTAAGTGTGTAGACCCTGCGGGTTCGAGAACTATGTAGACATGACCGAGACACCTCTACGGCCAATAACCAATAGCGGGACCTGGATGCCCATATTGGCTCCTACATATTCTACGAAGATCTTTATCGGTCGAACCTCTATGTCAAGGATTCAGTTAATCCCGTATGCTGTTCCCTTTGTTCTTCGGTATGTTACTTGCCCGAGATTCGATCGTCGGTATCACTATACCTAGTTCAATCTCGTTACCGGCAAGTCTCTTTACTCGTTCCGTAATACAAGATCCTGTGGCTAACTCTTTAGTCACTTTGCTTGCAAGGCTCAATGTGATGTTGTATTACCGAGTGGGCCCTGAGATACCTCTCCGTCACACGGAGTAACAAATCCCAGTCTTGATCCATGCCAACCCAACAGACACCCTCGGAGATACCTGTAGAGCACCTTTATAGTCACCCAGTTACGTTGCGACGTTTGATACACACAAGGTATTCCTCCGGTGTCAGTGAGTTGCATGATCTCATGGTCAAAGGAACAGATACTTGACATGCAGAAAACAATAGCAATAAACTGACACGATCAAATGCTACGTTTACAGTTTGGGTCTTGTCCATCACATCATTCTCCCAATGATGTGATCCCGTTATCAAATGACATCTCATGTCAATGGCTAGGAAACCTTAACCATCTTTGATCAACGAGCTAGTCAACTAGAGGCTTACTAGGGACACAGTGTTGTCTATGTACCCACACATGTATTTGAGTTTCCAATCAATACAATTATAGCATGGATAATAAACGATTATCATGAACAAGGAAATATAATAATAACCAATTTATTATTGCCTCTAGGGCATATTTCCAACAAAAACATAGTCCACACATATTACAAAATAAAACACAGTCCGACATATTACAAAATAAAACACAGTCCGACATATTACAAATAAAAACATAGTCCGACATATTACAAATAAAAACATAGTCCGACATATTACAAATAAAAACATAGTCCGACATATTACAAATAAAAACATAGTCCGACATAGGCCGACACATTATATAGCTTGTGAGCTATTTGTTCCTCGTCCGCCCCTTCGGCCTCGACTGCCACGACCACCACGACCACCTCTTGCTACTGTTGTCGCAGTGGTCGATGTGGAAGCACTCGTCGATGTGGAAGCACCGTCTTTGTTCAGGTCGGGACAATATTTCATCCTATGCCCATAAGCCGCGCATAGCAAACATTGTCTGGTTGCTCCACCAGCTTCAGATTGGTCCATATCGTTTCGGATGTGCTTTACCTTGCGTCTGCCCCTGCTTGTTCGCCGAAGTCCTGGATCCGGGATGTATACTCTCTCACCATCGTTTACCTTGTTGAAATTGCCGACGACCCTAAACCCTGTCATCTCACCTGTCCAGACATTGAGTACTGCCTCTTTTGAATAGTACGGAGACACGAAGGAGATAGCGTCCAACTGAATCTGGCCACAGGCAGCCAACACATGTGAGCAAGGCAGGTGCAACAACTGCGGTTTGCTGCATGTACACTCACAGGTTGGATAAAATTCCGTTCCAATTTTAACCTCATGCGTCTTCACCTCATTTGCAGAACCAAAACCATCAGTAGGAAGCTGAACCTCATACCTCCTTTCCTGATTACCTATGAGTGTGACAGTGTGCTTTTTTGCTTTCTTTATCTTATGAGCCATGTACTCCATGACACGGCTACAATAAGGTGTGTTCTGATTAGCTGCAATATGCTTCTTTGCTAACTTGTGCCTTTCTCTGAAATATCTCAAAGTGCCATGGAATACGCCCTCCACAATAGCTGTCAGTGGCAATGCTCTATTCCCTCTGAGTACAAAGTTGTACACCTCTGCAAGATTGGTTTTCATGTGGCCATACCTAGCTCCATGGGTGTCATGCAGCAAAGACCAATTCACTGGAGGCTCTTTCTCTATCCACTCAGAAAAATTCTTTATTGCCCTGCCCTTCTTTCTCTTCGTATTAGGAGGGTCAATTGCTGGCAAGTCACAAAGACCTACTGGCTCCTCTAGCTCCGCAATGAGTGCTGTTAATTTAACCTGGTCTTTTTCCATTTTCTTCCTAGCAAGGACCTGCTTCTTAGTAAACTCATCTAGTTTTGACCAAATAAATTCGTATTTGCGCTGCTGGTTCTGCTTGCATAACTTTTTGAACAAGTTCATCAACCGTTTGTTCTTGAACTGTGAGAAAAAATTTGCACCCAGATGGCGCATGCACCACCGGCTTTGCAAGTCCTTCCAAGGTGTTGGCTCGTCAGCTGTTGGATTACTTAGTGTCTTCATGACCTTCAATATACCTGGATGTCTGTCATGAATGACACACACGTTTGGTCGGTCCTTCACGATCGCAATTTTAACTTGCCGGAAGAACCATACCCAGCTCGGAAAGTTTTCACCCTCCACAAATGTCATCGCTAGTGGGATGATTTGGTTGTTCCCGTCCACACCAATAGCAGTCAGGATTTGCCCTTTGTACTGACCAGTCAGGAATGTACCATCCACAAACAACACAGGAGGACAATGCCGGAAAGCTTCGATGCATATAGCGAAAGAGAAGAATACTCGCTTCAACACCTTGTGATCTGGTATAATCTCCAACCTCGTGTGTTGTATGTTAACATTTTTTTTATTTAGAAAAGGAGGATGACCCCCGGCCTCTGCATCTAGGAGATGCATGCGGCCACTTTATTAATTATTCCCGAGGACCTTACAAAGTATTACAACAATATGCCTGAAACCGCCATCTTGGCAACATCTGCCGCTACTCCTATCCATATGATGAAGGGGTGCTAGCTGGGCCAAATACCCAGACCACTCACCTAAGCCTAACATCAAAAGCCGGAAGCCCCAGCCGAGCCACATACCGGGTCTGGGGCACAAACCGGTCTGACGCACTCGCATGTGTCGTTGCCGCCATCTTCCACAGGTCCGTCTTCAGATCAGATATTGAGGCTTCTACCTTGTCTGGCCACTCTGCCATCGACGTCACCATGACGCCAGACAGCTACCTCCTCCTGCGCGAGTCCATCTCCGCACATCGGGTGCCGAGTCTCCACTGCGCCACGCCGCCGAGATCCGCCGCCATCAATGGGTAAGATGAAGCACCGCTCCACCAAAGAAGCCGCCCACTGGTCCTCGATCCCGTGTACGCCTCCAAGAATGACGCCCCCAAGGAGGAAACAATGCCAACGCGCCGCCGTCATCCGATCTACTGATCTAGGGTTTCCCCCGGAGGTAGCAGATAGAGGTCTGGAGCTTCTCCACGGCGATGCCTTCAAGAAGGTAACGACACAAAAGAGTGCCGCCATCGCCGGTCTTGGCATCAAGCCGAGAACGAGGTTTTCACCCGGATCCGCTCGAAGAACCTCCATCAAGCATCGTGTGCACAGGTCGCCGCCGATCTAAGCCGCCGCGCATCGAGCAGGCCGCACCGGCCAGATCAGATCTGTTCGGAGGGCAAAGCACGCATGGCGCCGACCCAACCACCAGGCCCTCCATGCCGCCACCGCCGATCCGAGGTCAGAAGGTCCGTCGCGCAAACCCGGCCGCCGCCGCCGACCGCAGCCAAGGCCGCAGCCCGAAGCAAGGCCGGCCGCCGCACCCGCCACCATCTCCGCCCTAGGCTGAGCCGGCCGCCGCGCCGCCGCCGGTCAAGGCAGGGACGCCCGCCACTCCGCCAAGGCCAGATCGGCCGCGCCACCACACGCCGCGGGGCACCGCACCGCCCCCATGGCGCAGGAGAGAGGGAAGGCCCCCGCCACCGCCGTCAGCCCCCGGGCTATAGGCCGGCGGCGTCCTTCGGCGGCGGCGGAGGGGGGGAGGGAAGGGAGGGGAGCCCCCAGCGGCTAGGGTTGCGACCCCGCCCGAGTCGCCCGAGCGGGGGCGACGCGGGGGGCTGTAGCAACTGATGCCCATCAACAGATATCTGTTGTATGTTAACATAAGTGCCGGGATTTCTCTCCTTCAGTATGTCAAGGAGACGGACAACATTATCATATGAGTCGAAGAACGTCCCAAACCTTTCCTCCATAGCCTTCTGCTTAGCCCTCCAAGCCTTCCCATATGGAATGTCATAATTCCATCTGACCTTCACTGTTTTCTGGATATGTTTTGCTTCCATATCTTTCTTCTCAACTATCTCAGTATACATGAGTTGCGCTATGAGAGTTGAAGTCAGGTTTGGATGACGAACCAACAGGTTTTTCCTCACACAATTATGTGGGACCACATTGGTGACAACCCAGTGGATGTTATACTTCGGCACGTGCCCGTGCACCTTCGCAGGACAACCTGTTTCAACACACTTCACGGTATATTTTGTTGGACTCGATATGTGTGTCCGGAAAACCCTCTGCGTAGACATAGCCCACTTTATCACCGCATACATCAATTTTTTCTTTGTGTCAAACATAGCCCCGATCTGGACTTGGTTCACATTATATTGCCATGGAGTCTCATGGCCATCATTGACAGTAATGCCGGCGGATATGTCATGATCCCATGCTGAAGGAATGGGTACCTCCACTTCATCCTCGGAATTTTCTGAATCCAGATCCTCCGCAAACCCATCCTCGTCCTCTTCCTCCATCACCCTCTGCATTTCATCGCCTTCCTCATCCCCATCAGCAACATCAGAGCCCGTATCATGACCACTAACATTGTGTGGCACATAATCTGACTCTTTCTCGGCTTGACTAGCATCCACATCCGGTGGCTGTGACCCGGATACATAAATCGCGTTAGCAACTTGACTACCCTCGCCTGGTTCATACCCCATGTTGACTTGTACGAAATTCTCCTCCTTCGCCACTGGTTGCACTAGGGCATATGGGTGGATTCTTCGGTCTCTGGAACGACTTAACAGGGACAACCACTGCTGGCTCCTATCTATCGGCATCAACTCCCACTTGACATTTTTATAGGATTTGGTCCACAATGCATGAATACTGACGGAACAGACTTCAGGATCCAGCCCAAAACTAGTAATCAACCAGTGCTTCAACTGCCTAATGTCCAGTCTGTCCGGGTCAGAAAGTGTCATGACGCCTTTTTTAAACTCGCTAAGATCAACCCCCAACTCATTATATCGAACATTACCAGGGCCGTAATAAACAGTCAAATTTACGGATTCTGACATTTTCACCTGTGGCAGACATTGCCAGCTTCTCATTATTCGTAACGAACAAATTTATACTAAAATAAACCTACATTAAAATAAACCTACGTACACTAAAAAAACCTACACTAAAAAGAATCTACACTAAAATAAACCTACACTAAATAAACCTATACTAAAATAAACCTACACTAAAATAGACCTACACTAAAAAAAACCTATACTAAAATAAACTAAAATGACTACTAACATAAACTAAATATACTTACACTACCAACACGTACACTAAATGTACACGTACACGTACACTACATAAACTAATTTTACGTACAATAAAAAAGCTAACCTAAACTAAAAAAAATCGGTATACCTTCGACGCGTGTGTCCCCTTCTTCTTCCTCTCCACCTTCTTCTTCCTCTCCACCCCACCACCTCCTCACCATCCACACCTCCACAACCCCACCATGGCTCCTCCAAACGAACAAAATACTATACCATGGCGCAAAATGAGACCGTACGCCGGTGGAGATGGGTATGATCTATTGTTTCAACGGATTGAATAGGAAAATGGGTGGAGGATGGAGGAGATCAGAGGGGGGGGGGGCAAATTCGGTTTAGAAAACGAGAGAGGGAGAGGATGAACGAGCAGCGAGGAGGAAGAAGGTCTCGGCCGGTCGGCCTTATCCAGGGGCCTGTCGGCCTCCTGGAGGCCGACAGGTGCCTTTCGGCCTGCCCCGGGCCGACAGCCCGCTTTTCGGCCTGCCCCAGGCCGACAGGCCCCCTTCGGTCTGCCCCAGGCCGACAGGCCCCCCTTCGGCCCACCTGAGGCCGACGGGGTGCTATTTTTGCTTTTTTTCAATTATGACATATGGTTTTCGAATTTGTTCAAAAATATGTAGTACTTTTGAAAAAAAATCTTTTCCTGGCCACACCATGTCGGAGATCATGGCCACCAGTTCCTCCGATGCGTGAGGCTGTCCGCCAATCGTCGAGGGTGTGATCATGTTCCTGGACTTCATGCCGCGTGCGCCACTGGTTTGCATTATTTTACATGGCTGCACCATATCCATGCATGGGATGGTGCCTTACGGAAACGCATGCATTAATTAATCAATAAATCATCACAGGATCTGATTTCTTTTTTTTTTTAAGAACAACGCGCTTTATTTCATATCATAATGTTTTGGGGAAGACAAAGGTGGTCTGGAGGACCATTGAAACATACATGACGGCCGATATCTAGGGTAGTGGCCATCCTCGCTAAATTATGTGCCTTGCTATTACAAGCGCGTTGCTCGTGAACAAACTCACAGCTAAGGAAACTCGACTTCCTTTCATGTATACTCCCTCCATTCCAGAATATAAGGTGTATTGATTTCCGTGCAAGTCAACCATTTGAATGTTTGACCAAGAATATAGAATAAGATAACAACATCTGCAATACCTAATAGATAAAATATGAAACTACTTTTCATGATGAATCAAATGATATAAATTTTGTATTGTGAATATTGATATATTTTTCTAAAAACTTGGTCAAACATACACTCGTTTGACTTTTCGAAAAACAAATACACCTTATATAAAGGAACGGAGGGAGTATCATTTAAGATCATGCAATATTCTCCTCGGTGTAATTGGCTTTTCAGGATGACTCTCAGACAGTCGGATGCTATACGCACTTTGGTGATAACCATATCTTCTGCCAAAGTTAGAGCCTCTCTACATGCATAGGCCTCGAGCGTTGCAGGCTTTGTTACCCCCTGGAAGACCAGCGCAGAAGCGCCAAGAAATTGTCCCTCTGCGTTGCGACATATCACACCCACAACACCAATATTTGATGACTTCGCCACAGCCCCGTCAGCATTCAGTTTGGTCTCTCCTGGTGAAGGCGGTATCCATCTTGGCGCTGATGTATTAGCAGCCCCACTGGTGTTCTTGATCTTTTGCTTCTTGGCTGACAGTTCTCTCAACTCTTGCAAATAGCGTTCAATGAACAAATGTGTGGACAGTGGACTTTGAAATTCCTGCTCGTGAATAGCCTTGCGGCGCGGCCACCATATCGCCCATAGGGTGGTAAGAACAGCAACGAACCTGTCTTGGCTCAACGTATTACAGAGACCGTGCAGCCAGAGCTTCGGATCGGACGTCTCGTCGCCGTATACAGGTAGCAGTGAATCATCATCATCATCTTGGAGGGACCACACGCTCTTTGACATATTACAATCTAGGAGGGCATGTCTCCAAGTATCGCATGCAGCTTGGCAGATCGGACATACTGCCTCCTCCGACATGTGGGGACGTTGTCTCTCTTGGCCCGTCGGCAGGGACGCCCGAGCTAGGCGCCATGCAAAAATGTGGAGCTTGGCAGGAACCTGAACACCCCAAAGCTTCTTCCAATTGCTCTCTTGCTGAACAGTGTTTGACGGATCGGTTTCTCCAGTAAGCCACTTCTCCCGCCTCATTTTTGTCTCCATGACCATCCTGTAGCAAGAACGAACGGAGAACACTCCAGATTTCTCATACTGCCATGCATAGAAATCACTTTGATTAGTGTGGCTGAGCGGGATTTGACGCACTATCTCAGCATCGATCGGAAGCAAATGTTCAGTCAATGCTTGCTCGTCCCAAGTTCTGTCCGCATGTGATATAAGGCCTGCAACTTTGTCCGGGGGGTTTGGAGAGATTACACTAATTGGGCGCATGTTATAATCTCTCGGTAACCAATTATCATTCCAAATGTTGGTGTTCTCACCGTCTCCAATGCGCTTAATCAGCCCCGTGTGCAAGATATCCCTCCCTTCGCAGAGAGAGCGCCAAATTTGTGATGGCCGAGAACCCACTTGGGCTGAAAGAATGTATGAAGCTGGGAAGTAAACCGCCTTAAGTATTCTCGCGCTCAGAGTATTGGGGTCACAAAGAATCCTCCATACCTGCTTGGCAAGAAGTGCGAAGTTAAAAATCTCCATATCTTGGAAACCTAGACCCCCCTTGTATTTCGGCATACACATAGATTCCCACGAGACCCATGCTATTTTCCTTTCTCCTGCCTTGCTACCCCACCAGAACTTGCGTATCAATGAAGTAATATGCTGACATAAACCCCTTGGTAACTTAAAAAGAGCCATGGAGTATGTGGGTATAGCCTGCACCAACGACTTAATTAGCACCTCCTTGCCACTTCCCGCTAGGCACTTTTCCATCCATCCCTGGATATTCTTCCAAACTCTGTCCTTTAGATAGGAGAACACGCCATTCTTAGATAGTCCCACATCAGATGGTAACCCTAAGTATCGCTCACATATGGTCTCTTTTTGGACTTCAAGAATACCTTTAATTATTTCTCTTTGCGACACCGGACATCCCTTACCAAAATAAATGGAAGACTTTTCATGGTTTATACGCTGCCCAGAAGCTTGACAGTACAAGCTTAGAATTTCCTTAAGTTTCGAGGCATTCTCCGTGGTAGTTTTGCTGAAGAACAAACAATCATCCGCAAACAAGAGGTGGTTTACCTTCGGTGCGATGGCAGCAATTTGGATGCCCTCAAACAGCCCCTCATTGCTTGCTTTCTTTAACATGCATGAAAGTCCCTCTGCCGCCAATAGGAACAAATAGGGAGAGATGGGGTCCCCCTGCCTGATGCCTCTGGAAGGGTGGAATTCACTACTCTGCCGTCCATTAAAGAGTAGAGAGAAAGAAACTGAAGTAACTCCTCTCATAACCTGACGCACAAACAAATCGCATAAGCCCAACTTTTTCATGATGTCCTCCAAATATACCCATTCGACACGATCATATGCTTTCATCATGTCAAGCTTGACAGCACAGTGCCCATTCTTCTTGCCCCTGTTGTTCTTCATAAAATGAAGGAACTCATATGCAGTAATAACATTATCAGTAATAGGATCTGAGGGTGTTACAGCCGAGGGATGCCTCACCTTGCCGGTAGACGGCCCAAGTAGGTCGGCCCGAGGACCCCTAGGTCAGATTCCGCTCTGGACCATCATGCCAGCTCACGGGCCCAATAGAAGTAAGATTCAGGAAGCCTTGCCATCTAAGACAAGGCATCTGCATTCGTGGAGGACCCCGCCACCAACGTAGCCAACTAGGTTGATGTAACCCTAGGGGCCCCGCTATCTTATATAAGCCGGGGCCGAGCTAGTAGATAGACAACTCACAATCTCTCGGTAATATCTGTACTTGGTAGGCCCCAATCGCAATATACAACATGAGCAGGAGTAGGGTTTTACCTCGTAAGGAGGGCCTGGGCCTGGGTAAATCTGGTCTCCTGTTTTCCCTCCGATCTACTCACCTCGCTGGGATACCCTATCGAGGGATCTGCCGAAATCTACTCCGGCAGTGGTGGTCCATGCAGGCCCCGTGTGGTGAACTCCGAGATCAGATGGGATCGCCAGTTGACGTCGGCGCGTTCTACGTGCCGGGTCAGATCTTCGTCTTTGGCGCCATGACCTATGTCGCCGACTCGAGCGGCCACCTCGGCCAAGTCAAGAACTACACTCCGGACCGGATCGTTCGATTCGGCTAGCTGGAGTACGTCGTGGATTCACGTTGCGAGCTTGTTCTCCAAGGCATGGCATCATGCCAGGCCTAGGAGCAACAGGCCAAATTTGTCGACCCGCCCACCACCCACTTCATTGCCATAATTGAAGACCCCACCATCATCCTCGAGGCGACCAAGTAGCTGGAAGACTAGGTCGAGGAGATGGGCGAGTCGGCAGACAGCCACCCGCAAGCCGCAGTGCCCCTCCGCCCGTAGCAGGCGACCTCGGTCGAGGACTGCTACATGGTGGACACGCCGAATCTGAGCTTCGAGAAAAGCCCCGATACAGTATACGAAGGCGGCCCGGGGCGGCCTGCTGGGCTGGATCCGCCCCGTGCCTCTGTAAGTTTTTTGTGCTCCGTTTCTCTTCAGCTCCGGCCGGGACATAATCAATTTGACGTTTCTTTGGCCCATGGGTGTCGCTGCCAATGTCCACGGGGGCGGCCACCTGGTAATGCCCGGCCGGGAGCTTGGCGTCCTCCTCCTGGTGCATGCTTGCTTGCACAATTTCACAACTCCCATTGTCTCCTGGTACGTCCAAGCAAGCAAACTATCCTTATCTTTTGCTCCTAAATTAACTATTACATGTCAGTTTCTTGCGCAATTTTCCGGTTAAACCCGTTGCTTTCTCTCTCTTTCTCTCTGCAGAATTTCTAGGATACGACGACGACACAAGCGACCAACCGATTGCAATCAATTCTAGCTTGACTGAACGAGCATGGCAGAGACATGGGTATTTCTGCCCTTTTGGTCAAACATAAATGACCATTGGGGCCAGAAAAACAGATCAACGGATGGTAACTTCCAAAATTGACGGCTGTGGCAAAAGCATAAGGAATTTTTTTTGGGGTACAAAAAGCATAAGGAAATTTAAAGGAACATTTGCATTTTTATTATTAGCAGAAAAGCAATGGTACAATCATAATTCCCGAATAGACTAGTGGCATCGATATAAACACTAGTAGAAAACAGGCCTTTCGACCAGAGCATTAGTCCCAGTCGGGTTTTGGACCGGGACTAATGTGACCACTAGTCCCGGTTCCAACGGCTAGGCTTTAGTCCCGGTTCATTTGTGACCTCTAGTCCCGGTTGGTGTTACCAACCGGGACTAAAGGGGAGGTGGCAGGTTGGCGTCAAGCTGGGGCCCCTGCGAGCCCCTTTACTCCCGGTTAGTATCATCAACCGGGACTTGACCAACCTGGACTAAAGATATCATTATATATAGTGATTCGTCTAGCCCGAGCCCAAGCTCTCTTTTCTCTGTTTTCTCTTCCCCTTGCTCGAGCTCATCCTCCATTTTTGCCAAGATTTGTTAAGATTTGAGGCACCCCATCTATCCAAGTGTTCACAAAGGTTAGCAACTTTGTCCTTTCATCTCTCATTGCTAGATTAGCTCGTGCAATGCTTTATAAGTATAGTGATTTGTGGGTTTTAGTTTGGGAGTAATTATTTAGGAGTTTATTTGATTTATATGCAATTTGAGCTCAAATTAACTTCTTAGTTTGCATATGTGTAGGTGTGGTTTACTTAGTGTCTTCCCGTCCCCGTCCTAACCACCGTCGATCGCCCGCACCGTCCCGTCGCCAGCACCACCTTGGTGAGCCTCTTGTTCTTATCTTTTTATATATAAAAATCTTATTTATATGATTTAGATAATTACTTGTATAATTTTCTTACTTGTATGATTGTTTGTTATACATAGTGCCATGGTTTTGATATCCATGCCCGTCGGCCCTCGTCCGGTTTATGATTCGGATGTGGTATATTCTCTTTTATAACTATTTGTTGCATTTCGTGTTTATGACAATTATGCCCATCAAGTTGACATAGATATTTTTATCTAGGAGGTATGTGAACCAGAAATCGCAACCGACCCTCTTGTCGAGAAGTTAAATTTAGTTGAAAAAGAACACGAGTATTTGAAAGAAAAATTGAAAAGAATTGAAGAAGTGAAGATGAAATTGGAGTTGTATGTTTCCGATGTCGTCGATGATCACATGATCAAGATGGATGCAACGCGCTTGAAGATTAGAAAGTTTAGAAAATATGCCGTCAATAAAGAGGCCTGGTATCATTATGATGTTGGATCAATTATTACCTTAGTTGCGATTTTGATCGCATTTGTTGTTGCATTTAAATGCTTTAGTTAGATAGTTTTATGTTGTTTTATGAGAATAAGTGTGTATGAACTTTATGTATGAACTTGTATTAATTTGGTCTTTTCGGTGTTGTTTAGTGAAGATGAATCGGCAATGGATGTACGATGACCGACGCTCTCGCCAGTTCATTAATGGCGTGCATAGTTTTCTGCATGCGGCTGAGGCAAACAAGCGGAATGGTTGTATGTGTTGTCCATGTGGTATCTATAAGAATGATAGGACTTACTTTAACTCAAAAGTCATTCACGTCCACCTGTTTACGTCCGGTTTCATGTCTGGATATAATTGTTGGACCAAGCACGGTGAAAGAGGGGTTCTAATGGAAGAGAATGAAGAAGAAGAGGATAATGACAGCTATCCTGAGTTCCCTGAATACGATGGTACTACAATGGAGGAAGAGAATGAAGAAGAAGAAGCTGAAGAAGAGGCATCAGATGAGCCCGCAGATGATCTTGGTCGGGCCATTGCTGATGCAAAGAGAAACTGCGAAAGTGAAAAGGAGAAGTTGAAGTTGCAGCGCATGTTAGAGGATCATAAAAAAACGTTGTACCCAAATTGCGAAGATGGCAACACAAAGCTTGGTACCGCACTGGAATTGCTGCAATGGAAGGCAGAGAATGGTGTATCTGACAAGGGATTTGGGAAGCTGCTGAAAATAATGAAGAAGAAGCTTTCAAAGGATAATAAATTGCCTGACAGTACGTACGAAGCAAAGAAGGTTCTCTGCCCTCTAGGATTAGAGGTGCAGAAGATACATGCATGCCCTAATGGCTGCATCCTCTACCGCGGTGAGGAGTACGGGAATTTGAATGCATGCCCGGTATGCGGTGCATTGCGGTATAAGATCAGACGAGATGACCCTGGTGATGATGTTGAGGGCGAGCGCCCCAGCTGGAAGAGGGTTCCTGCCAAGGTGAGGTGGTATGCTCCTATAATACCACGGTTGAAACGACTGTTCAGAAACAAAGAGCATGCCAAGTTATTGCGATGGCACAAAGTTGAGAGTACCCGCTGATTGGTCGCAGTGGAGAAAAATCGAGAGAAAGTGGTCGGACTTTGCAGATGACCCAAGGAACTTATGGTTTGGTTTAAGTGCACATGGCATTAATCCTTTTGGGGAGCAAAACAACAATCATAGCACCTGGCCTGTGACTCTATGTATCTATAACCTTCCTCCTTGGTTGTGCATGAAGCGGAAGTTCATTATGATGCCAGTGCTCATCTAAGGCCCTAAGCAACCCGGCAATGACATTGATGTGTACCTAAGGCCATTAGTTGATGAACTTTTACAGCTGTGAAATAAAAAAGGTGTATGTGTGTGGGATGAGCACAAACAGCAGGAATTTGACCTACGAGCGTTGCTGTTTGTAACCATCAATGATTGACCTGCTCTTAGTAATCTTTCAGGACATACAAACAAGGGATACCATGCATGCACGCACTGTTTAAATGAGACTGAAAGTATAAATTTGGACAAATGCAAGAAGAATGTGTACCTGGGACATCGTCGATTTCTTCCGACCAAGCATGCCTTAAGAAAGAAATGCAAGCATTTCAAAGGTGAGGCAGATTACCAAAAGAAGCATGTCCTCCATACTGGTGATGATATACTTGATATGGTCAAGGATTTACATGTAATCTTTGGAAAGGGTCTTGGCGGACAATCTGTTCTGAATGACGCTGACGGACACACCCCCATGTGGAAGAAGAAATCTATATTTTGGGAGCTGGAATATTGGAAAGTCCTAGAGGTCCGCTCTGCAATCGACGTGATGCATGTGACGAAGAAACTTTGCGTGAACCTTATAAGCTTCCTGGGCATGTATGGGAAGACAAAAGATACACCGGAGGCACGGCAGGACCAGCAACGTATGAACGAAAAAGACGGCATGCATCCAAAGCAGTATCAAGGTCCTGCCAGC
The DNA here is from genome assembly GCA_039707655.1 of Elymus sibiricus. Taxonomy (NCBI): domain Eukaryota; kingdom Viridiplantae; phylum Streptophyta; class Magnoliopsida; order Poales; family Poaceae; genus Elymus; species Elymus sibiricus. The sequence goes on along the minus strand of CM077673.1, from coordinate 12,744,221 downwards.
TACGCTCTTACCAAAGCAGAGAAGGAAATCATTTTTGAATGTCTGCTCAGTATGAAAGTCTCGTCTGGCTTCTCGTCGAATATAAAGGGAATAATAAATATGGCAGAGAAAAAAATTCAGAACCTAAAGTCTCATGACGGCCACGTGATCATCACGCAATTGCTTCCGGTTTCATTGAGGGGGCTTCTACCAGAAAATGTTCGATCAGCCATTGTGAAGCTATGTGCATTCCTCAATGCAATTTCTCAGCAGGTAATCGATCCGGAAATCCTACCAAGGTTACATAATGATTTGGTCCAATGTCTTGTCAGTTTCGAGTTGGTGTTCCCACCATCCTTCTTCAATATTATGACGCACGTCCTAGTTCACCTAGTCGAAGAGATTGCCATTCTGGGTCCTGTATTTCTACACAATATGTTCTCCTTTGAGAGGTTCATGGGAGTCTTAAAGAAATATGTTCGTAACCGTGCTAGGCCAGAAGGAAGCATCTCCAAGTGCCATGAAACAGAGGAGGTTATTGAGTTTTGTATTGACTTTATTCCTGACCTTAAGCCGATGGGTGTTCCTCAATCGCGGCATGAGGGGAGACTGCGTGGAAAAGGCACGCTAGGACCAAAATCAATAATATGTAGGGACGGGCATTCTTGGGCGCAAGCACACTACACAGTTCTACAAAGTTCTACCTTGGTGACCCGTATATCGAGAAACACATGGATATTATACGCTCCAAGAACCCGGAGCAGTCTGACCCCTCGATTAAACGTATACACATTGCGGCTTTCGGCGGTTGGTTGCAAACACATCTCATGAATAACAACATTGTTGAAGTTGAGCTGTACTTGTTGCCAGGACACCATCTTCGACTATATTGACTTTCCAAGGGTACGAGATAAATGGGAATACATTTTACACGATCGCCCAAGATAAAAAGAGCACCAACCAAAACAGTGGTGTCTGCTTTGACGATGCAGCAAACACCAAGAGGGAAACTGACACATATTATGGTTACATAGAGGAGATATGGGAACTTGACTATGGGTGTGATTTTAAGGTCCCTTTGTTCGGGTGCAAATGGGTCAATCTTACAGGAGGAGGGGTAATGGTAGACCCGCAGTATGGAATGACAAAAGTGGATCTCAACAATGTTGGGTACACAGAGGAACCATTCTTCCTAGCCAATGACGTGGCGCAGGTTTTCTATGTGAAGGACATGTCTACCAAACCGAGAAAAAAAAAGATAAGGAAGCGGATACATCATACGATGAGCCAAAGCGCCACATAGTTCTTTCAGGGAAAAGAAACATCGTGGGAGTGGAGCACAAGACAGACATGTCAAAAGATTATGAAAAGTTTGATGAAATTCCTCCCTTCCCAGTGAAGACTGACCCAAGCATATTGTTAAATGATGAAGATTGTCCATGTTTATGGCACAATAAGAAAGGGACACACGCGAAGAAAAATTTTTATACCCGAAGATCCCACTCTGGGATGTGATCGGCTTCACCGTCATCACTTTCTTCTCTGGTGAGTAGCCGAGATAGGCCAGTTTGTACACGAAGTGCATCTAGTTTTTGCCGTAACCCTCTCAACTTTTTAGCACATGCTATGTGTGTGAAATGATGTTATCATGCCAAGTTTCAACCTTTTCAGAGTTCATTTGTACTGCTTTTCAATTTCAGGGTCATTTAGCGCAAAAAAATTATTAAATGCACGAAAAATAGCAAATGAAGTTAGTAAGGGTTGAAATTTGAGGATGTGGATTTGAATGGTGCATATTGAATGCACAAAAAGTCTGAAGTTGAAATAAGTTTACAAAAATGAAATGCCTTCGTAAGATGAGTTTTCGTCCGAAACCCTCATACTTCGAAGGAGATGGTCCAGTTTGTATACGAAGTGCATCCAGTTTTTGTCGTAACCCTCTCAACTTTTTAGCACATGTTGTGTGTGTGAAATGATGATACCATGCCAAGTTTTAACCTTTTCAGAGTTCATTTGTACTGCTTTTCAATTTCAGGGACATTCAGCGCAAAAAAAATCATTAAATGCATTAAAAATAGCAAATGAAGTAAGTAAGGGTTGAAAATTTAAACTCCTCATGTTGACTAATAGAAACATAATATAATTTTGTCAGAAGAATAACAAGAAAACATAAACTAAAATATTTAAAACAAATGAAGGTATAGAATTAAAAGAGCTAAACAGAATCTGTTTTTGATTAAAACACCTAATTGAAATAACCTAAAAATCCCCAAATTGAACATACTGATAAAACATACTAATATTAAACAGCAGGAAAAAGAATCACTCAAAAAACTATTTTAAACTAAAGTTATTCACAAACTAATGATTCACACAAATTTCAAAGAATTCAAATTTAAACTATTCAAATTTGAAAACTAGTGGCTCAAACAGAAAGTTTATATTTTTTTGACCTAATGCAAAAAGAGTCATTCAAAAACTCTAAATATTTTAAAAGTTATTGAAAATCTAAAAACAGAAACTGTTTTGTTTAGAAAAACAAAACAGAAAAGAAAAAACCCACCTTTAGTCCCGGTTGGTGTCATAAACCGGGACTAAAGGTCCCTTCCCGCGCGGAATTTGGGAGGCCTTTAGTCCCGGTTGGTGTCACCAACCGGGACTAAAGGTGCCTGCCGGTGGGCCAATCGCCCCACCTTTAGTTCCGGCTGGTGGCTAGAGCCGGGACTAAAGACCCTTTAGGCCCGGGTCGTGGATCCAACCGGGACTAAAGGTGCCTGCTATATAAGCTCGCGCCCTTCGTGTCCCAGTGCCAGCCGCCGCTCGGGACATATTCAGATCGAAACTCGTGAGCAACGCTGCCGCCGACGAAATCGCCGCCCCCTGCTGCCCACCGACGAGCCGCTTGTACCCACCGACGAGCCCCTACTGCACCCCCTCCTCCCACGGTGAGCCTCCGCCTCCTTCCCCCCTCTCTGTGTTCGCCCCCGGCCCCTCGCCGTGCCCGAGCGCGGCAGCGCCATGGCCCACGGCCACGTCCCACAGCGCCAGTTTGGAAGGGTTTACAACTTTGCAATTTGGAAGGAGTCTTACAGTTAATTATTCAGAAATTTTAATTAGCAGCTGGTATCTGTCTTAGTGCTCTCAATATTACACGTGAAAAATCGAAAAAGCGTCTCTCAAATAATTGATCTGTTGATTTTGGCTTGCAATTTTTAACTTGATCGTGTAGGTATTTGACTTGTTGGGGTAGAAATTTGATAATGTAGCATGGTACAATCTTGAGAGTATTCCTTACAAAAATAAACATGTGATATGAATATTTTGATTTCTTTTCGTTACAATATATTAAAACAAGAACACCGAATTTTAAAGATATTTAGTATTGAAATGGGACAATTATAATACTCCCATGTTAAAAATAATTATTAATCTTAGCAACACTCGCTATTCAAGGAGTTATGAGATCTTGTACAATGTAAGGTGCTTAGAGAAATAAACCATTTTTCTTGAAGCATCGGTGATTTTAAGATATGTCATAACACCAGGGAGATCCGAATGATTTTGCCTACGTTCTGAAATATAAGTATTGCTGAAGTTGTTTGTTTCTTTAGTTCCTCGGATAGGACACACAATTCGTGTCGCGTAAATATCTCCACACAATTGAAATTTCCTTAAACTTTCAACATCATGTTTAGGTTGTGATAACAAAAATATCGCCCATATATCTTAATAATCTGGAGACGGAGAACTATTGTTTTAAATTCTAAAAGTAATCTGAAACTCCGGGATTATTTAGTTTACATCCAAGGAAGTTGTACGATCCGGACAACAAAAGCCCTCGCCCTACCCTCGGCGGCCCTGGCAGCAAGTACCCTTACCCGCGTCGGTGCCGCACCGGCAGGAAGCCCATGCTGACCGATCCCAAGTGTGAGAGCCGGAACATTTTGCCCGTGTTGCAACAGTTCTACGTCCCCCGCGATGAGTGCTTCAATCACGTCCAGAAGGCCGACTTCACGGCCTACCTCCTCAAGAGTGTCTCGGCGGGCATCCTCCCCCTTCTCCACGAGCAGTTCCACTCTGCCTCGCCGCGCGAGTTCGGCAACTTTGATGACATCCTCAAGCTCTACGAAAGCGGCCTTAAGATCCCAGATATCCCTATCCTGGACGAGCCACCGCTCAGGAGCGTCATGCCTGCCGGCACGGACTTTCTTCTGAAGATTCCCATGCCCAAAATCATCCAAGAGGACAGGCACGCCTGGCGGACGGACAAGGAGTTTGCCCGGGAGATGATTGCCGGCCTGAACCCACACATCATCACACGCATAAAGGAGTTTCCCCTAAGGAGCACACTTGTCGACTACGGTGAACAGACGAGCAAGATCACAGAAGAAGACATCCAGCCCAACCTCGGCGGGCTCACCGTTCAGGAGGCGTTGGCCGACGACAAGCTCTTCATACTGGACCACCACGACAACTTCATGCCTCACCTGCTACAAATCAACAGCCTTGACCACACCTTCGTCTACGCCACCAGGACTCTGCTCTTCCTGCTGGATGACGGCACCCTAGAGCCACTCGCCATCGAGCTCAGCCAGCCCTGCCTTAGCGACGACAACACCAAAGTGGTCGGCACGGACAGCAAGGTCTATATGCCTCCCTCCTTTGGCTCGGAGTCGGACAAGGCTGTCCAGGACACCATCTGGCAGCTGGCCAAGGCCTACGCTGCCGTGAACGATTCCGCGTGGCACGGGCTCATCAGCCACTGGCTCCACACGCACGCGGTCATCGAGCCGTTCGTGATTGCCACCAACCGGCAGCTCAGCGTCACGCACCCCATCCACAAGCTCCTGCAACCACACTACCGTGACACCATGACCGTCAATGCCTTGGCACGCCAAGTACTCATCAACGCCGGTGGCTTCTTTGAGATGACCGTCTACCCTGGCAAGTACGCACTCAGAATCTCCTCCGATGTCTACAGAAGCTGGAACTTCACTGAGCAGGCACTGCCGGAAGACCTGATCAAGAGGGGTGTGGCGAAGCCGGACCCGAACAACCCTTCCAAGGTGACATTGCTCATCAAAGACTACCCGTACGCGGTGGACGGGCTGGCCGTTTGGTCGGCCATTGAGAATTGGGTCAGAGAGTACTGCAGGATCTACTACCCCAACGATGACGTACTTCAGGAAGACACCGAACTGCAGGCATGGTGGAAGGAGGTGCGCGAGGTCGGCCACGGCGACATCAGCGACCGCCATTGATGGCCCAAGATGACAACGGTGCCCGAGCTCGTCAGGTCATGCGCCACCATCATCTGGATTGCGTCCGCACTGCACGCGGCCGTTAACTTTGGCCATTACTCGTACGCGGGCTACCTCCCCAACCGCCCGACGGTGAGCCGGCGACCAATGCCGGAGCCGGGCACCAAGGAGTACCAGGAGGTGGAGACTAACCCGGGCATGGCCTTCATCCACACCATCACGAGCCAGCTCCAAAGCATCATTGGCGTGTCTGTGATCGAGGTCCTGTCCAACCACTCCTCCGACGAGGTGTACCTGGGGCAGCGCGACATGTCAGAGTGGACATCAGATGACAAGGCGAAAAAGGCTTTCGAGCGCTTCAGCGAGAAACTCATTGAGATCGAAGGGATAATCATGAGCATGAATAAGGATGGTCAGCTCAAGAACCGGAATGGGCCCGGATTCCCCTACATGCTGCTCTACCCCAACACATCTGACGTCCATGGTGAGACAGCCACCGGGATCACAGCCAAGGGCATCCCCAACAGCATCTCCATCTGATTGATCAGTGTTATGGTATTATTGTTGTACTATATGTTTTATTTTCCCATTGCAAATAAGGAACGATGCATGTACATGAAGTGGTATATATTAACACATGCACGTTTGCATGTGGCCAGAAGCCTGCTCGTTCGGGAAAAAATAATGTGCATCCCGAATCCGAACCAACTCCCGTGCGGACTGTGCATACCCGATGCCGATTGGTGCCTCGTGTCCAAACTACTGATCCCACAGCCGCCTGGGACAGCACCTCGTCCGCAGCAAAAGCTTGTTCGGTCAGTTCGGCTACAAAGCCCTGGCGCTCCGCCGCCTCCTTCCCAGACGCCGCGGCATTTCCCCTCCCCCAACTATGCCATCGCATACGACCTCGCCGCCATGGCATGATCAGAAGTACCGATCCGCTCCTCCTCACTGGTAATCGTCCCCACCATGGTGCCGAGGCCACCGGAGCCGTCGACCGTGAAGTGGGGCAGAGGGAGAGAGAGGACTAGCCCAGCGAACGCGATGGGGTCGTCGGAAAGGACGGGCTCCCCGGCGGCGTTGTAGTGGTTGTCCACAATCCGAAGTCCGTGGGATGGCACAGATGAAGGGGATCATGGTATTGTAGTCCGCCAGTTTGTTGAGTTGGACCGCATGTGTTGAGTAAAACAAAAAAGTAAAAGCAGAAAAGATGCGAGGTTAGCGCGTCGCAAAACGTCGTCTTTGTGTACCAATGTTCTACCATGTTCGTGTGAGTGCAAAAGTGCCCACGAGCTCGCATTGTGTGATTGAGCATGACCTGCCATTTGGTATTAGAGCCTGATCGGATGAGGCGATGACGGGCACGTCGTCAGATAAGAAACGATGTCGGTAAACTGTTGTCCTGCCCTTTGTCCCACCAACTCTTAGCAAAAATGGATTCCCTATAAACCACTGATCCTAACCATACATTTTCCCGGCCCAAGCCAGCTTCGCTACAAAGCAAAACACTAGCGTAAATTTTTTGAGCCGACACTAATGAGCTCACTCAGATGGTAGAGAAAAATGAAACCGCCGCTAATAAGCTGACGCAGTATTTGAGGCAATTTCCAAAACAAAACCGCCTCCGACTGGAAAGTATTTGGAGGCGGTTTCGAAAACAAAACTGCCTTCGACTGGAAAGTATTGCAGGCAGTTTCTGTGGAGAAACCGACTCAGCTAGGAGTTATCCCTGCCTATATAACCCCTTAGAAACCTAACCGTCACACTCTCCCTTCTCCCCTCCCTCTCTCACTCTCCCGCGCCGCCACCACCTTTTTTCTATCTTTCTCCACCATCCGCTAGTCTGCAATAGCGGCGGCTGGGTTTCCGCAGCTGGCGGGGATGAGGGCATGGCTGGCGGAGCGGATTGCAGTGCCATGCAAGGACAAGGGATCCACCGCGTGACAGCCGCCGCCGCCGCCGCCACCACTGCCTCCACATCCCGGGAGGGTAAGGGGGAGCTACGGGTTCCGCCGCCACTGCCACCACCAACAGGCACGGCAAGGGCAAGGGCAGCGACGCAGGCTCCGCCGCCACCACCACCTCTACCACCGAACCTTGCCTCCTACTCCGAGGAGGAGGCCGCCCCTGCCGCGGACGTCACAACTGCACCGAGGAGGAAGCGAGGTGGAGCTACCCATTTTACTGGGTCTGCTGGGTATGCGGCTGCTCGCAGGAGGATGTTGTGAGAAGCGAGAAAGGCGCCATATTTTCAATACTAGGAGTGGCCCAATTGTCTTAGTAGTTGTAGTATTTTCAATAGTATAAATGAGTTATAGTAGTATTAGTAAACATGGAATCTCAGGAGCTCCTGTGAGATTGAAGTGAATGAGTGCCCGAGTGTCCGACAATGTAATGTAACTTTCTATGTAACAATGGCATGGAATGCAATTTGTAAGATGAATTGGAGGTGTTGTGTTGATTTGTGATCTTTGATCTGCAGTATTCAACATAAATCAAATTTGAATTGCAGGGCTAACTGCAAAACATAATTTAAGTAAGCCATTAAAATAGCAATACAGGCGGTTTTGACTACGAAACCGCCTGTAATACTTCAGTACACACTTCTTTGCTGCCTGTACATATTCTTCAAGTGAATATATGTGATGCGGAAGAGGCCTGCATGCTGTTAAAGCTGGCGGTCTTAAGCGCCCATGGCTTCTGGGCGAATTTGAGGATGCAACATCAAAGAGCAAATCCACTGCTGCCAGCAGCGTATTTTGGCCGGACCACCACTTGTAGAAGACATCCAAGGCAACGTTGACCTGAGACACCCAGGTTATGGTATGCCATTTCCATAGCTCATTGTCTTCGAGGGTGTAGGCACTTATGCATGGTTGGCCGCCAGGGTGGATGAGGAGGACAACACCCACAGAACCTCCAGGTTGTTGCTCTTCCCATCACAAATCTGCCTATGGGCAGTTGAAACGGGTGGCAAGGGCATAGATCGCCACGGCGTCGCTGCTTACGTATGCGATCCACACCAGCACACTGAAGCTGCGTAGGACAGGAACTTTTTTTTTTTTGAAAAGGAGGTTAAACCCTCGGCCTCTGCATCAATTGATGCATGCAGCCATCTTTATTAATTATTCCACTAAGGTCTGACAAGAACATACATCAAGCCACCCGAAGCCTCCACTCACACCTACAAACTTGATAATATGGAGTGCTCTCACTCCCCATATCTATAACCGATGTCGTCGCCGATCCATCCATATAACGTATCGGAACGTACAACCGGTGTAGCAGATCTAAAGCGTACACCACATGCACACGTTTTAGAAGCCGCCATCATCATCGAACCGCTGTCCCATCTTCAAGAAAGAAATCCGCAACATCCTTGCCAGTCCGGCCATCCGTCGACGCCACCACGGCGCCCAACGACTCCACCGCCCTGCGCTCGTCCATCCCGACGCGGAGACTCTAGAAGATCTGTCATGCGTAGCACCTGCCGACCAGGCATGACACAGCGTAGCACCTGTCGGCCAGGCATGACTTGACATTTCCACCGAAGCTCCGTTCAAGACGAAGCCGCTCCGCCTCTTGCCTCTGTCTTCCAGCGCTGCTCCACAAACAATGCTCCCAAGAGAGAAACGACACCGTAGTGCCGCCATCATCCGATCTGGAACACCAGATCCTAGGGTTTCCCCCGGAGCAGCATGAGTGGGTCGACAGAAGTTACACGACGATGCCTTCATCAAGGTAACGGCGCAGAACGCCGCCATCGCCTGCCGTCGGCTCGGTTTTCACCGGCAACTCTATCTCCCCAACTCGCAGCCGGGACTAGATGACGGATCGCGAGATCCGACCACCCAGCCTCTGGCCGGCCACCTCCGACGAAGAAGATGACCACCACCGCCGGCTGCACCAGCCAGAACAGATCTGCCCGGAGTTGCCGCCGAGCAGCCCACCAGGCCCTCGACGCCGCCGCCGATCCAGAGCCAGATGACGCGCCTTGCAGCATAGATCGCATGGCGCCGCCGCCGGAACCAGGACATCCGCCGCACGCAGCCGCCCGTGACCGGGCAACCCAACGTACCTGCATCCGCCGCCACCCGAGGCAGGGCCGGCAACCGCCGCCGCCGCCGCTGCCATCGACGCCGCTCCGCTAGATCGGCCGTGCCTCCACGCGCGTAGGGGCCCCGCCACCTCTGAGACGCGGGAGAGAGGAGGACCCCCGCCACCGCCGTCGGCCACCGGGCGCAGGCCAGCGGCCTTCTCCGGCGGCGGCGGGAGGAGGGGAGGGAGGTGGTTTTGGGCCCGCCGGCGCCTAGGGTTGGGGTGCCACCCGAGTCGCCCGAGCGGGGGGCGACGCGGGGGCCTGTGAATCTCCCGTCTGTAATATCTCTTGGATCTTCTGCTTCTTCGTCTGTTGAGCGTAGGACAGGAACTGTACGTACCAAATAAGAGACGTAGAGGATGTACTGGATGAAGGGGCTAGTGAGGATGAGGATGCGTAGCTGCCACTCCTCCCACCATTGGACAACACTTGAGACTCTCATCACCAACGCAGCTGCTACGCACTCAACTCACTGGGGAGAGGGAGAAAAATAAGGTGGGAAGGGAGGATAAAGAAGTTGCAGTACTTGGGAGTGAGACAGACACTTGGACGGCCTTGCCCTGCCCCCTTGTATTATTGTTGACAATCTCTAGATGGCTTGAAGAAGCATTGGATGGTCTGAATGGCTTGGAGAAGGCTAGTGTTTTCCACTCGGTCTTCAAAGCGCCAGACATGCGCCTACCATTATCAACCTCAGGACGTCAGAAGTTGTCTTCATCATGTTCCAACGCGGCTCCTCTGCAATCAATAATAAATCTGTGTCTATTCATCTAAATCTCAATCAACTCTGTCGTTGATGAAAGAAGCAGGCTCTAAAATTCCATGGTAATGGTGGCCAAGCTTTCGCATAGTTCATATTAATTAATCCAGCTGGCTACTCTAGTACTACTACTCTACTAGAACACGGTGGAACAAAATGGGAATAAACGCAAGCACCTTGCGGGTAGGTGAAAGCTGACCTGATCCTGGTGGCTCTTCCAGCGGACGGAGGAGAGGGCGAGCAAACATGACCAGGGGCACACTTCAGCTGGAAGATGAGGTGAGGTGAGTGATCTGGCTTGTCATCATAGCCCGACGGCTGGACGTTGATGAGGCCATCTCCACACGCCTACTCGTCCGCCGCTTGGAGTTTCACAATACCTGGCCGGCTGGCGCCCCGCAGTTGCGCATTGGCAACGCCTCGTTGCCACGTCACCACCCGTACGTCCGACGATCTGGTCTGGCGCCAACGTATGAGCACGCGGTCGTGCCGGGGGCTCATCCGAGTACTCGGCTGTCCTGGATTCTCACTTGCTCGGCCTGGGATGGGATGGCATCGGAGCAGGATAGGGTAGAGAATGGTTAAAGTGGAAGGACTGGGTTGGTTGATGGTGGGCCACTGGGCTATACTGGCTGTAGGGCCGGGGTCGATGAGCGCTGATTTTGGGAAGCTCGGCGGACTAGGGTTTCACTACTCCACCGGCTTCCAACCGGCGTCGAGTCTTTTTTGGTACCACCTATCTCCTTCCTCGTCCGCTCCGCAGGTGCTTCGGGCTGATCCAGGGGATAGCTGGTCTATCTTCCCAGCCTTGGGTTTCCGTGGTGAACGAGAAGGAGTAGATCGGTTTTGTAGGTAACGGAAAAGAAGGTTTCTTGTGTCATGGCCTCGTCAGGATCTGGTTCGCAGAGGTCTGATAGCGGGAAGGAGAAGGCTGATGCAGGGTTGGAGGCCGCCATGAAGCACATGCGGCTGTAAGAGGGGGAGCTCGATGAAGTTTACGTGGGAGAAGAGGAGATTGGGAAACTTGCAAAGGAGGCTCGTTGGCTAGTTGTCGCAAGGGTAAACACCTCCAAAACTTTCAGTAGCACGGCATTGAAGGAAACTCTAAAGTTCATATGGAACCTAGCTCATGATCCTGAGATTAGGGAAGCAGATGACAATTTTTTTGTCATACAAGTCTTTTGCCTGGGTGATTGGAAGAGAGTAATGTTCCAAGGTCTATGGATCTTCCGTGGACTGATGGTGCTCTTTGAGGAATTTGATGGAAAGCGTGCACCAGAATCTGTCAAGCTCGAGAGGATATCAGTATTGGTGCAGATCCACAAGATCCCAGATTTGTACCAAAAGTAATCTAATGTAGACCAGCTGGCAAGGAGAATTGGCATTGTTAATTAGAAGTGTAGATCTAAACCCAACACATTATTTTGAGGGAAATTATATCCGTGTACGGGCAAGTATAGATGTATCGAAGCCACTGATCCGATGGACATCCCTGAATCTCGCAGGAGAAAGAATTTTCCTTGAGGTTAAATATGAAAAGATTGGGTATTTCCATGAATTTTGTGGCCTCCTTGGACATGACAAGGAGGAATGCGGTGACGATGTTCACCCTCCTGAGAAGATACAGTGGGGAAAGTGGCTACTGGCCAAAAGACGGACGACTCAGGTCAACCAGGAAAGTGAACGTAGGTCTGCTTACTTTCGTGGCAGAGGCCGTGCTGGCCATGGTGCACCTCGTAAGAGGAATTCCAACGAAGCTGGCCTAGATGATGATGGGGACGAGTGGGAGATAACCCAGAGTCCTCTGAACGAGAAAGAAAGGGAGCAGAATGGAACTAGCACAGATCGTGCAGAGGAGACAACTAAGGCGAAGGAAAAGAACCAGACTACAAGAAAACTTGATATGGATGCTGGGACAGAAAGAGAAAAGGGGAAGCTTGATGGTACAGGGAAGAATCCCGCCACGGCGGCCACCATGAGTGGGCTCATCCCACCTCCACCGCCAGCTTATATTTCTCCTAGGGACCGTAAGAAGGCTCGCAATGGAAGCTCACGAAACAAGTCTACAGCCTTTGATGTACTATCGGCAGCCTCCCTCGAGGAGGACCGCCCGGTCCAATGAGTCTCATGGCGTGGAACTGTCGTGGGGTGGGCAATGCCGCGACAGTCCGAGAACTTCGCGATCTCGCGATGAAGTTTGCCCCGACCATGCTGGGAATTGTTGAAACTCAAATTAGTAGTTCACGTGTCGAAGCTTTGGCATCTACCCTTGGGTATGATTGCGGTTATGCTGTTAGTAGTTCCGGTAGAAGTGGCGGTCTTGGAATTTTCTAGAATAAAGAAATAAAATTGGAGATTTTGAGTTATTCAAAGTATCACATTGATGCTTCAGTTGATAGTCTAGGCTCTAACCCTTGGCGTCTAACACTTGTGTATGGAGAAGCGCAGGCTGAGGGAGCGGTATCTTACTTGGGATACCTTGAAAAATCTGTCAACGACAAGCAATCTCCAATGGCTGAGGTTGTTCACCTTCACGAACATGATGGGATTGGGCCACGGAGCCAAGCTCATATAGATGCGTTTCGTGATGTAATAGATATATGCTCTTTTCAAGACTTGGGTTTCTCTGGAAGACTGGAACGTCTTGGACCTTCGAGAAGATGGTGGCGGGAGGCACATACATGCGAGTCATGTTGGATCGAGCTTTGGCAACCCCAACCTGGACAGCAGCCTTTCCGAACGCGGCTGTTTCACATGAGGTCGCTGCATGTTCAGATCACTCAGCTATCAGGCTATGTTTACATGATAATGCTCTCGCAGGTCAAACAAAACCTCCTCGTGTTTTCCGCTATGAAGCGATGTGGAAAACCCACCCAGATTTACCTAAGGTAATCACAAATGGTTGGGGCAGACATGCTCAGGGGAACCCACTCGAGATGGTGCGAGAGAAGCTACAGGCTCTATCTTCTGATTTGAGGCGATAGGAGGCAGACACATTTGGCTCGGTGAGAAAGAAAATAAGAGAGCTGAAGTCCGAGCTGGACCGGCTCCGAAATAGGAACAACAGGATAGGTCCTCACCATCTAGAGCTACATATTAATGAAAACTTGGTGGAATTGTACCACCGAGAGGAGATCATGTGGAGGCAAAGGGCTCGGATTGAGTAGCTTTATTCGGGTGATAAAAATACGTTCTTCTTTCATCAAAGAGCGAATAAGAGGAGGAGAAGAAACTTGATTAAGAGCCTTGCAGCGGCCAGTGGACTAACTATTGATGATCCGACACAGCTGGAGGCTATGGTGACAGATTTTTATGCATCACTTTTTCAGACTGAAGGTGTGACCGACATGCACCGAGTCATCAATGCCGTTTCAGTCAAGGTTACGGAGGCAATGAATGCTGTCCTTACAGCCGCATACAAGAGGGATGAGGTTAAAAATGCTCTATTCCAAATGTTTCCTCAGAAAGCACCGAGGCCCGACGGTTTTCTAGCCCTATTTTTTCAGCATAATTGGGATGTTTGTGGTGATGATGTGACGGATGCAGTTCTTCGGATTATTGAGGGAGTGGACAGCCCTGCCTCTATTAATGACACCATTTTGGTCCTTATCCCAAAGGTATGCAACCCCTCTTCACTTTCACAATTCCGTCCTATCAGCCTATGTAACGTGCTATATAAGATTGCTTCCAAGGTAGTTGCAAACCATCTTAAGCAGATTTTGCTAGAGATAATTTCAGAGGAGCAATCAACTTTTGTACCTGGTTGTTTAATCACTGATAATATCATATTTGCGTATGAATGCCTGCACTTCATGAAGAGAAACAAGGCAAAAAAGCATAGGTTTTGTGCTCTAAAGCTTGATATGATGAAGGCCTATGATCGAGTGTAGTGGTCTTATCTGGAAGCAATCATGATCAAGTTGGGTTTCAATCCTCATTGGATTTCTATGGTCATGAGTATGGTGAGCTCTGTAGTTTTTTCAGTTTTGTTTAATGGCAAAAGGCTAGAAGAGTATAAACCTTCAAGAGGTATCCGACAGGGAGATCCTCTTTCATCCTATCTATTCTTGCTGGCAGCAGAGGGCCTTTCGTGCCTCCTAAAAGCTAATGCTCAGTCATCTAATCTATGTGGAACAAAAGTGGCAGAGAGTGCTCCGGCAGTTAGTCACCTTCTTTTTGCAGATGACAGCCTGCTGTTCTTTAAAGCAAGCCATGAAGGGGCGAAAGAATTGTCAAACCTATTGGATATTTATTGTAACGCATCAGGTCAGAGAATTAATCGTGACAAGTCCTCGGTTTTCTTTAGAAAGGGATGCCCAGAAGCCCTGAGAGAGGAGGTAAAAACTTCCCTTGGTGTCACAAAAGAGGCTCTTAATGGTAGATACCTTGGCTTGCCGTCTGATGTTGGTAAATCAAAAAATGGAACTTTTAAGTATCTAAAAGATAGTGTTTGGAAAAAGGTTCAGGGGTGGTTGGAAAAGATGTTGGCAGTAGGAGGAAAAGAGGTGTTATCAAATTTGTTGTTCAAGCTATCCCAGTGTACTCAATGTCATGCTTTAAGCTCCCGAGAGGTCTATGCGAACATATCAACTCCATCATCCGCAAATTCTGGTTGGGGAGCAAGAATGGAAGCCGAAAGGTAGCATGTGTTTCTTGGGATGTTATGTGTCGGCCAAGGAACATGGGGGGACTCGGTTTTCGTGATCTCCAACTGTTTAATTTAGCACTGTTAGCAAGACAAGCCTGGAGGGTGCTTCAGGACCCACTTTCGTTGAGTTCCAGAATTTTGAAGAGTGTATACTTCCCTCAAACAACTATTTTAGAGGCTCCCTTGGGGAGTCACCCCACGCAGATATGGCGCTCTATATTTGAGGGGAGAGATGTGCTGGCTCAAGGCCTTATACGCAGGATTGGAAATGGTGCTACTACTGAGATATGGCGACACAATTGGCTACCCAGAGAGACAACGATGAGGCCTATCACATCACAGCCGATATCGGGGCCTATGTTGGTCAGCGAGCTTATTGATGAGACATCTGCTAGATGGAGGGAGGAGCTAATTCGTGACATTTTTCTGCCAATGGATGCTGCAACTATCTTGGATATACCTCTGTGTACGTGGCTGGTCCATGATTTTTGGTCACGGAATAAGGTGAAGAAAGGAAAATTCAGTGTCCGTTCTGCATACAGATTGTTGGTTCACACTAAGTTTACTAGGGGCAGCTGGCTGGAGAAAGCAGCTGGATCCTCATCGAATGAACGAAAAGCAAAGGACTGGACAGCTCTATGGGGTACTCAAGTTCCAGCCAGGGTCAAGCTATTTCTATGAAGACTCGCCCTCCATTCGTTGCCTACAAACGATGTCAGGCCCGGCGTAATATGGCTGATCATCCGAGTTGCAGTTTGTGCGGTATGGAAGATTCTTGGAAGCATGCGCTGTTCGAATGTTCATCGTCACGATGCGTATGGGCTTTGGCAGATTCAGAAATGGTTGAACATATGATGCACACAAATGAGAACAATGCCCGGAACTGGCTATTTACACTGAAGGCTTCGTTATCGCATGTGGAATTTGTACAATTGACAGTAACGCTATGGGCGATCTGGTTTGCCCGTCGCAAGGCGATCCATGAAGCAGAATTTCAATCTCCTATGACAACACATTTGTTTATAAACAGGTTCATCGAGGATCTGGCCTTGATTGGCGGGGGGGGGGGGGGGGGGGGGAGGGGGGGGGGAAGCAACATGTTCAAGCAAACCCGGTAGCTCCCTGCACTAGTAGGAAAACCCCCATTTGTCCCGGTTCGTAAGGGCCTTTAGTCCCGGTTCTGGAACCGGGACTAAAGGGTCGGGACTAAAGCCCAAAACCTTTAGTCCCGGTTCGCTTACGAACCAGGACCAAAGGGGCTCCACGTGGCCGCTGCGGGTAGCTCAGGCAGGAGGACCTTTGGTCCCGGTTGGTAACACCAACCGGGACCAAAAGGCATCCACGTGACCGCAGCGGGGAGCCCAGGCAGGAGGACCTTTAGTCCCGGTTGGTCACACCAACCGGGACCAAAGGTCATCCACGCGTCAGCTTCAGGCAGCAGCTGGGGTTTTTTTTTTTGAAGGGGGAGGGGGGGGGTTGGGGGGTTTTGCAGGGTTAATTTAGGGGTTTCATATTGTGTTAGCTAGCTAATAGGGAGAAGTGTCCTCTCTTTCTCCGTGTTCGGTCGACGGTAGCTACTATACATATAGAGATAACTCGATGCTAGCTAATAAGAAAATGAAGGAAACCATTAATTACACAAGATCGTCATGCTGAACATATATAGAGAGAAGTGACATCTCTTTCTCCGTGCTTGGTCGAACAACAAGTTTTCGTATATCTATCCGACGGTACTACATATATACAATATAACATCTTTTACAATCCCTAACATCATCTACCTAAGATCCAATCACAAATCCGAATGGTATTCCCCGTCTTTAGGTATGACGTGGTCAAGAAAGAACCCCGCCAATTCCTCTTGAATTGCTCGTATGCGATCATGTGGTAGGAGTTCATCCCGCATCTGCCAGATCTAATTTAAAGAAGGGGGTCAATACATGCATATATATAAATAAAACTCAACACAATTGATGGTAATATATAAAATAAAATTGTGAATATTATTTACGTACTTCAAATTGTTTGTCAGAGAAGCCCCGCTCAGAGGTCGAGTGGCGAATGAACTCGCATACGTAGTATGCACATAAAACAGTCCCTTCTTTCTGGTACAAGCACTTTACGAGAATAGAGTTCAATCAAACTGATAAGCAAGCATGGTAATGATATATTGATGAAAATTTGAATCAATTAGAGATGCGCGGAACTAGCTAGTACTACTTACTTTGGGGTGCGTAAATCGCAACTCTTTGTTTAGACCGGGAACCTTTCGGGTGAACTTCTTCCAAACCCTGCCAGGCAAAGAAAATGATTACTTGATATCAGGAAATTAACGAAAGTTGCATGCCGATATGGTCCCGGTATTGACTGAACTTACTTCTTGAGCATTGCAGTCATGTCCGCATAATTCTCGGGATCTTTACATCTCGAGTCTAAGACAGTTACTAATGCCCCGTCAAGCTTAATGGATAGCAGAATAAAGTGGAAACTGCGCACGCATATATAACTCATCAATTACATTACTTAACCTCGAGTAAGCGAAACTGAGTATACAGAGAAGACAGCAATACTCACTTGAAGTTGTAAGGAAGGAGTATTTCCCTTTTGTTTTGATGTATAAGGAACGACTGTAGCAAGTTCTCCTCGGTCTCTTTGATTGAGTTTTTTACCGTCCATTCATTTACGGCATCTGGGCTAATGAACCCAACGTCGAAGATTCCTAGTTTTTTGCATTCGACGATCTTCAATCTGCATAATATAGTGAGGATAATTATATATACATGCAATGAACAAGCTGAGCTAGAGACTTAACTATAGAAGTAATACTTACAGACAGTAGGCAGTCATGAGTTGTTTGTCGAGGGCCCGTTGATTGTATAACTGAAATAACTCCACAAATTCAACAGGCATCACGGAAAGTCCAATGAATTCGTGCTCTGGTTTCACTGCCATATACATAGTGTCTCTCCCAGACTCCCTGCAGGTTTTCATGTACCACTCATGCAATTTGTACATCATCGTTGTTAGAGGAGGATGATCAGGTTTGACGAGAGGCTTCCCGTGCAAGTATTCATATTCTTCTGTTACCTCAGCCGTTTGAAAAATTACATCATCCCCCAAGTAATCACCAGGATTGGTACCAGGCACCATCCCCGGATGATTAGCGACGATATCGCTAGACACCTTGAGCGGGGGGCACGATTGCTTCTCCTGTTCGCCGAGCTGGGGAATTGTTTTCCCACTTCTTCGTTCTGCTAACCTTGCATCACTAGAAGTACTTCCCGACCGCCGCGCTTCTACATATGTCTTTTTAATAATCCGGACATAGTTGGAATCCGGCGGAGGCGGTGGTGGTCGCTTCAGGGCATCGATAGTGCGCTTCACTTTCACCGGATCTAGCTTCTCCTTCGGAGGTGGAGTTTTCTTTGCAAAATGGTCCCTCACTTGGGCACGACATATCTCCTCGTTTTCAGACTCGGTCATCTCATATGGTAACTTTTCCAGAGGCTTGAGAGATGGACCGTATCTGAATTGCCTCTCGCCTCTGCTTGTACTGCTAGCCGCCGGAGCGGCGGCGTCTCTCTTCCGTCCTTGCTGACGAGGCGGAGAAGGAGGCGGAGTGCTCCGACGCGCCGGAGGAGCCGGAGCGGCGACGTCTGTCTTCCGCCGTTGCCGACGAGGCGGAGGAGGAGGCGGACTGCTCCGACGCGCCGGAGTAGGCGAAGGAGGAGGCGGAGTGCCCTCACGCGTCGGAGGAGTCGGAGAAGGAGGCGGAGTGCCCTGATCACTCGCCGGAGGAGGAGGAGGAGGAGGAGGCGGAGTGCCCTGACTCGCCGGAGGAGGAGGAGGAGGCGGAGCGTCCAGTTTGGAAGCTTGATGTACTCCTTCTGCCATAGACATGTACTCCTCAGAGCATGAACCAGCTGATTCTCCCCTTCACCTGTAGAGTGGTAAAGCTCGAGCTCCTCAAATCCCTCCATTACTTGATCCACCATCACAACAGCATAGCCATGTGGAATCGGAAGGCAGTGAAAAGTTCCGTTGGGTTGAGGAGGTGCAACAGAGCCGACAGCCGCCAATAAAGTGAGGTTATGGCATTTCGTCATAAGCTCGCAATTTTGAGCCTCCGTGATAGTATCCACGGGGTAGATAGGCTCCGTGAAGTCAGTCTGAACGGGCTCCGTGGAAGCCACGCTGCTTCTCCGCTGAGATGGCGGGGTAGCTTCTGGGGTAGCTTCGTGCCGCTGAGATAGTTGGCCGGCAGCTCGTTGGCTCTCAGCTTCCTCTAGCTTTTGTAGTCTTGCACTCATCTTCTGCATGTCGCTCAGCTCCGCTTTTCTCTTTCTCTCCCGGCTTCTGTAACCGCCTGCGTCGGGAAACCCAAACTTCCACGAAACGGAGCCTGGTGTGCCTCGTGTTCGTCCAGGGTGCTCAGCATTCCCTAGGGCCTCAGTCAGCTCGTCCTTCTCTCTGTCGGGAATGAACGTCCCTTCCTGCGCTACGGCGATATACTTCTGAAGCTTCGTGACGGGTATTGCAAGTTGCTCGTCCGTCCAACGGCACTTCCCTGTTTCAGGGTCCAAAGTTCCTCCAACCCCGAAGAACCAAGTCCTTGAACGGTCTGGCCAGTTCAATGTCTCTGGTTCGACCCCTTTAGCAATCAGGTCTTTCTCAGCTTTGTCCCACAACGGCCGGGCTTTGAGGTAGCCACCTGACCCCGTGTGATGGTGATACTGCTTCTTTGCAGCGTTGTTCTTGTTTGTCTCTGACATTTTCTTACTCTTGTCTGATGTCTTGTAGGCCACAAATGCGGGCCAGTGATCTCTTATCTTCTCAAATCGGCCGATGAATTCTGGAGTCTCACCTTTGTCGACAAACTTTGATTTCAACTCCTTCTTCCACCTCCTGAATAGATCTGCCATCTTCTTAAGAGCACACGCCTTGACCAGTGGCTCTATAACTGGCTTATTCGGATCCTCCTCTGGCGGTAGGGTGAAATTTGCCTTCAGCAAGGTCCAAAGATCATCTTTCTGTCTATCGGTGACATAATCACCTTCAGG
The DNA here is from genome assembly GCA_039707655.1 of Elymus sibiricus. Lineage (NCBI taxonomy): Eukaryota > Viridiplantae > Streptophyta > Magnoliopsida > Poales > Poaceae > Elymus > Elymus sibiricus. Next base: position 12,724,414 of record CM077673.1, on the reverse strand, counting down.
GGCGTCGTCCTTAGGCTTATTCCATTGCTTGATGCTGATCGGGATGTTGTCCCTAACAATAGCTCCGCACTGAGCAGAAAATGCGTCCTTGGTCCGCTTGGGTTCAATCGGTAGGCCATCGTCCGCGAGTGCTGTGATCGTGAACCTTTCATCCTTGCGCAACCTCTTCTTCGGGCCTCGTCTCGTTACCTAAGTTTGGCTCGATCCGGAGGGCTATAAAAGAAGAAAGAAGAGTTAATATATGTACATACCAAAACAATTAATGCATCAATTAGCTAGTCAGCACCTCCGGAGCCATCATGATCATGTCACCGGAGCCATCATGATCATGTCCTTCCTCCTCCATTGTTCCATCGGTGTCGTTGAGAAACGACAAGACAGCATCACCTCCGGCGAGGATTATCTCCCCCAACAACTGTTCTTGTTCCAAGTCTCTTTGATCCATAGTTTCTGCAAATATTACAACATGGCAATTAATATACAAACATGAATGTCCGACGTCCGGACCGCCTCTCTCATGAATGTCCGACGTCCGGACCGCCTCTCTCATGAATGTCAAACAAGGGATTCTCTTAACCTTTAAGGGATTTAACAAAATGGCGCCATTCTGAATGTGCAGAAAATGGTCCATATTTTTCCTGATCTCATCTACCCTTCTATATGTCACGTTGTCTAGTGTCAAAGGATTCAAGAAAACCAAGGCTTCATCATTAGCCGGAAGTAACAGGCGCATAATGGTACGAAGCTCTCCAAATTTGTTTTGGAACGGAGTCCCGGATAGGATAATTAATTAGCTTTTTGGTACGAAGTTCAGGAAGAGCCTTCCGAATATCGCTATTTGGAAGGCCTTTGCTGAAATTCGTACCAAAAAGCGAATTATCCTATCCGGAACTCCGTTCCAAAACAACTTTGAAGAGCTTCGTAGCATCATACGCATGTTACTTCCGGCTAATGATGAAGCCATGGATTTCTTCAATACTTTGACAGACAACGTGACATATAGAAGAATATATATATAGATGAGATCAGAAAAAAATTGGATCAACTTGTGCACATCCATAATGGGGGCATTCTTGATAAATCTATGTCAAAAGTCAAACTTTCACATATGATCAAACTTTGACATATGATCAAAATTTGACATATGATCAAATGTTGCATATGTATATCGACAACGCTTTTTTTCTAGGGTTTGGGTGGCCTCGAGAGTTGGTCGCCCGGTATATCGAGAGGGGGGTGAACATTTTACCTTAGTAACTTAGAAAAAAAATGTTATCGGGGAGGGGGTATATCGACAACGTTTTTTTTCTAGGGTTTGGGTGGCCTCGAGAGTTGGTCGCCCGGTATATCGAGAGGGGGGTGAACATTTTACCTTAGTAACTTAGAAAAAAAAATGTTATCGGGAAGGGGGTATATCGACAACGCTTTTTTTCTAGGGTTTGGGTGGCCTCGAGAGTTGGTCGCCCGGTATATCGAGAGGGGGGTGAACATTTTACCTTACTAACTTAGAAAAAAAATGTTATCGGGGAGGGGGTATATCGACCCCCCCCTCATGTCGAAGTTATCGGGGTGGGGGTATATCGACCCCCCCCCCCTCATGTCGAAGTTATCGGGGAGGGGGTATATCGACAACGACATACATACATGGAAAAAATGCTATCCATCTATACATACATAGCCACATACATATATACATGGAAAAAAATGCTATGAAAAAAATACATATATGAACAAAAAAATGCTATGAACATCCATACATACATACATATAGCCACATACATATAGCCACATACAAAAAAATTAATACATATATGAACATCCATACATACATATAGCCACATACATATATACATTATATATATATGAACAAAAAATTCATCATATAAAAAATAAAAAAAAAATGATATGAACAGAGCCGGGGCGGCGGCGGCTCATAGCGGGGGCGGCCGGCGAGGGCGACGGCGGGGGCGGCGAGGGCGTCGGCGACGGCGACGGTGGGGGCGGGCCGGGGCAGGGGCGTGGCCGGGCGCGCTCGGGGGCGGCGGACGGCGTCGGCTGGCGAGGGCGACGGTAGGGGCGGCGCGTGAGGGAGCCGGCGACGGCGTCGGCTGGCGAGGGCGACGGCGGGGGCGGCGCACGAGGGAGCCTGCGAAGACGGCGACGGTGGGGGTGGGCCGGGGCGCAGGGGCGCGGCCGGGCGCGCTCGGGGGCGGCGGACGGCGACGGCGTGGGCGGCGGACGGCGTCGGCGTGGGCTCGGGGGCGGGGCAGGGGCACGGGCGACGGCGACGGCGTCAGGGCAGCCTGGCGGCGTCGAGGAGGTCGGCGTCGTCGGGGGGAACTGCGAGATGAAAATGAAAATTTTCACAAGTGCTGCTTATATACACACAGCGTTGGTCCCGGTTTGAGGCAGGAACCGGGACCAATGCCCCCCTTTGGTCCCGGTTAGAGCCACCAACCGGGACCAAAGGTCTCTTTTCAGCAGCCCAAAGGGCGGGAAGCAGAGACCTTTGGTCCCGGTTGGTGGCACGAACCGGGACCAAAGGTAGGCATTGGTCCCGGTTGGTGGCACCAACCGGGACCAATGCCTACCTTTGGTCCCGGTTCGTGCCACCAACCGGGACCAATGGCCTTGCACAGCGGCGTGGTGGGAGTTTAGTCACACCTCGCTACTTGAGAGAGTGCCGCACCTGTTTATAAGGCGCGGTGCGCCAGAGCCTTCGAGCTCCTCTCTAAAGCAGGCTTACGGGCCTAACCACTCTGTATCTGCCTGTGGGCCTACTGGGCCTTCTGCGGGCCTGAATCCTGGCCCAACTAGCTGGTTGTGTTTCTAGTCGTATTCAGGCCGTGGTGGCCGAATAGGCGGCATTTTTTTTAATTTTTTTGCAGTTTTTTTGTTTTGTTTTTTGCATTATTTATTTCTTTTCTTTTTTGCTTTATTTTTTTTAATTCTTTTTGCTGTTAGGTCACAAAAATTATAAACTTTCTGTTAGTGCCATTAGTTTTCAAATTTGAATAGTTTAAATTTGAATTCTTTTAAATTTGTGTGAATCACGAGTTTGTGAATAACTTTACAATAAAAATAGATTTTCGAGTGATTCTTTTTCCTGCTATTTAATATTACTGTATTTTATCATTATATTCAATTTGGTAATTTTTAGGTTATTTTAAATGTCCATTTTAATCAAAAACAGATTTTGTTATTTTAGTTTGCTATTAAAGTTTCTAACAAAAAAATTCTTTATGAAAATTCTATAGGTTTATAAAAGCTTTTTAGTTGATTCCTTTTGCTATTAGAGTTTTATAAAAGCTTTTTAGTTGATTCTTTTTGCTATTGAAGAAGATTATAGTTTTGTTTTAGTTGATCATAACAAAATATTTTAATTGATTATTTTTAGTTCATTCTTTTTGCTATTAGAGTTTCATAAAAGTTTTCTAGTTCATTCTTTTTGCTATTAGTTCATTCTTTGAGCTAAATGACCCTGAAATTGAAAAGCACTACAAATGAACTCTGAAAAGGTTGAAAGTTGGTATGGTATCATCATTTCACCCACATAGCATGTGCTAAAAAGTTGAGAGGGTTACGGCAAAAACTGGATGCACTTCGTGTACAAAATGGACAATCTCTTTCGAAGTATCAGGGTTTCGGACGAAAACTCATCTGTTACAAAGGGATTTCATTTTTTTGAACTTATTTGAACTCCAGACTTTTTGTGTGTTCAAAATGCACCATTCAAAGCCACATCATCAATTTTCAACCCTTTCTGACTTCATTTGGTATTTTTCATGCATTTACTGATTTTTTTGAGCTCAATGACCCTGAAATTGAAAAGCACTACAAATGAACTCTGAAAAGGTTGAAAGTTGGCATGGTATCATCATTTCACCCACATAACATGTGCTAAAAAGTTGAGAGGGTTACGGCAAAAACTGGATGCACTTCGTGTACAAAATGGACAATCTCTTTCGAAGTATCAGGGTTTCGGACGAAAACTCATCTGTTACAAAGGGATTTCATTTTTTTGAACTTATTTGAACTCCTGACTTTTTGTGTGTTCAAAATGAACCATTCAAAGCCACATCATCAATTTTCAACCCTTTCTGACTTCATCTGGTATTTTTCATGCATTTACTAATTTTTTTTAGCTAAATGACCCTGAAATTGAAAAGCACTACAAATGAACTTTGAAAAGGTTGAAAGTTGGCATGGTATCATCATTTCACCCACATAGCATGTCATAAAAAGTTGAGAGGATTACGGCAATAACTGGATGCACTTCGTAACTGCAGTGATATTCTAGATCAAAGGCATCATCATACTAGTTGTGGAGAGAAAGTCTTCACTTTTTCTTCGCTTGTGTCCTTTGCTTATTGCGCCGTAACCATGGATAATCTTCATCGTTTAACAGGGTGCTTGGGTCAGCCTTGACTTTGAAGGGAGGAATTTCATGAAACTTTTCATAATCTTCAGACATGTCTGTCTTGCCCTCCAATCCCACGATGTCTCTTTTTCCTGAAAGAACTATGTGGCGCTTTGGCTCATCGTATGATGTATTCGCTTCCTTATCTTTTATTTTTCTTGGTTTGGTAGACATGTCCTTCACATAGAAAACCTGCGCCACATCATTGGCTAGGGCGAATGGTTCGTCTGTGTACCCAAGATTGTTGAGATCCACTGTTGTCATTCCGTACTGTGGGTCTACCTGTACCCCGCCTCCTGACAGATTGACTCATTTGCACTGAAACAAAGGGACCTTGAAATCATGTCTATAGTCAAGTTCCCATATGTCCACTATGTAACCATAATATGTGTCCTTTCCCCTCTTGGTTGCTGCATCAAAGCGGACACCGCTGTTTTGGTTGGTGCTCTTTTGATCTTGGGCGATCGTGTAAAATGTATTCCCATTTATCTCGTACCCTTTATAAGTCAATACAGTCGAAGATGGTCCCCTGGCCAACGAGTACAGCTCATCAGAAACAGTGTTGTCACCCATGAGACGTGTTTGCAACCAACTGCCGAAAGTCCTTATGTGTTCATATGTAATCCAGTCGTCACACTGCTCCGGGTGTTTGGAGCGCAGAATATTCTTGTGTTCATCGACATACGGGGTCACCAAGGTAGAATTCTGTAGAACTGTGTAGTGTGCTTGAGACCAAGAATGCCCGTCCCTACATATTATTGAGTCCGCTCCTAGCGTGCCTTTTCCAGTCAGTCTCCCCTCATACCGCGATTGAGGGAGACCAATCTTCTTAAGGCCAGGAATGAAGTCAACACAAAACCCAATGACATCCTCTGTTTGATGGCCCATGGAGATGCTTGCTTCTGGCCGAGCGCGGTTACGAACATATTTCTTTAAGACTCCCATGAACCTCTCAAAGGGGAACATATTGTGTAGAAATACAGGGCCCAGAACGACAATCTCGTCGACTAGATGAACTAGGACGTGCGTCATGATATTGAAGAAGGATGGTGGGAACACCAGCTCGAAACTAACAAGACATTGCACCAAATCACTCCTTAACCTTGGCAGGATTTCTGGATCGATCACCTTCTGAGAGATTGCATTGAGGAATGCACATAGCTTCACAATGGCTAATCGAACGTTTTCAGGTAGAAGCCCCCTCAATGCAACCGGAAGCAGTTGCGTCATAATCACGTGGCAGTCATGAGACTTTAGGTTCTGGAACTTTTTCTCTGCCATATTTATTATTCCCTTTATATTCGACGAGAAGCCAGACGGGACCTTCATACTGAGCAGGCATTCAAAGAAGATTTCCTTCTCTTCTTTGGTAAGAGCGTAGCTGGCAGGACCTTCATACTGCTTTGGATGCATGCCGTCTTTTTCATGCACACGTTGTTGTTCCTCCCGTGCCTCCGGTGTATCTTTTGTCTTCCCATACACTCCCAAGAAGCCTAGCAGGTTCACGCAAAGATTCTTCGTCACGTGCATCACGTCGATTGCAGAGCGGACCTCTAGGTCTTTCCAATAGGGTAGGTCCCAAAATATAGATTTCTTCTTCCACATGGGTGCGCGTCCCGCATCGTCAGTCGGAACAGATAGTCCGCCAGGACCCTTTCCAAAGATTACTTGTAAATCATTGACCATATCAAGTATGTGATCACCAGTACGGAGGGCGGGCTTCTTCCGGTGATCTGCCTCACCTTTGAAATGCTTTCCTTTCTTTCGACATTGATGGTTGGTCGGAAGAAATCGACGATGCCCCAGGTACACATTCTTCCTGCATTTGTCCAAATATATACTGTCGGTGTCATCTAAACAGTGTGTGCATGCGTGGTATCCCTTGTTTGTCTGTCCTGAAAGGTTACAGAGAGCAGGCCAATCGTTGATGGTTACAAACAGCAACGCATGTAGGTCAAATTCCTCCTGTTTGTGCTCATCCCACACACGTACACCTTCTCCATTCCACAGCTGTAAAAGTTCTTCAACTAATGGCCTTAGGTACACATCAATGTCATTGCCGGGTTGCTTAGGGCCTTGGATGAGCACTGGCATCATAATGAACTTCCGCTTCATGCACAACCAAGGAGGAAGGTTATAGATACATAGAGTCACGGGCCAGGTGCTATGATTGCTGCTCTGCTCCCCAAAAGGATTAATGCCATCTGCACTTAAACCAAACCATACGTTCCTTGCGTCACCTGCAAAGTCCCCCCACCTTCTCTCGATTTTTCTCCACTGCGACCCGTCAGCGGGTGCTCTCAACTTCCCGTCTTTCTTACGGTCTTCTTTGTGCCATCGCATCAACTTGGCATGCTCTTTGTTTCTGAACAGACGTTTCAGCCGTGGTATTATAGGAGCATACCACATCACCTTGGCAGGAACCCTCTTCCTGGGGCGCTCGCCCTCAACATCACCAGGGTCATCTCGTCTGATCTTATACCGCAATGCACCGCATACCGGGCATGCGTTCAAATCCTCGTACTCATCGCGGTAGAGGATGCAGTCATTAGGGCATGCATGTATCTTCTGCACCTCCAATCCTAGAGGGCATAGAACCTTCTTTGCTTCGTACGTACTGCCGGGCAATTCGTTATCCTTTGGAAGCTTCTTCTTCATTATTTTGAGCAGCGAACTAAATCCCTTGTCAGATACACCATTGTCTGCCTTCCATTGCAGCAATTCCAGTGTGGTACCGAGCTTTCTGTTGTCATCTTCGCAATTTGGGTACAACCCTTTTTTGTGATCCTCTAACATGCGATCGAACTTGAACTTCTCCCTTTCACTTTCGCATTCTCTCTGTGCATCAACAATGACCCGGCGAAGATCATCATCGGGCACATCGTCTGGTTCCTCTTGATCTTCAGCTTCCCCCATTGCAGCATCACCGTATTCAGGGGGCGGGTAGTTGTCATCATCCTCTTCTTCTTCGTTGTCTTCCATCATAACCCCTCTTTCTCCGTGCTTGGTCCAAACATTATAGTGTGGCATAAAACCCTTCTCAAGCAGGTGGAAGTGAAGGGTTTTAGAGTTGGAGAAAGCCTTCGTATTCTCACAGACAGTACATGGACAATGCATAAAACCATTCTGCTTGTTTGCCTCAGCCGCTTCGAGAAAATTATGCAGGCCCTTAATATACTCGGAGGTGCGTCGGTCACCGTACATCCATTGCCGGTTCATCTGCGTGCGTTATATAGTTCTTATTATTGAACAACATATAACTCTCTAGAGCATCTAATTAAAACACACAAGTAAGAACTTTTTTCTTTTAGAAAGAAGATAAGAACAAGAGGCTAACCACGGTGTTGCCGGCGCCGAGATGGGCGCGGGCGATCGACGGCGGTGAGGACGGGGACGGGACAGGATGGACCGCCAAACCTAGACAAATCTTGAGGAAATTGGAGCTTGGACAAGGAGCTTCGAGAGGAGAAAGCTTAAGTGTGGCTCGGGCATTTCATCAAACACCTCATGTGCATAGGAGGTGAGCTAGAGCACCACAAAAGCTCTCCCACGGCCGGGCAAAAAAACACAGCAATGCATTGCTCTGCTCGCGGGCGGGGGGCTATATATAGGCCAACCATTGGTCCCGGTTCCAGCCACAAACCGGGACCAATGGTTGTGGGCCAGGAGCGAGGCGCATTGGTCCCGGTTTGTGGCTGGAACCGGGACTAAAGGTGACCCCTTTGGTCCCGGTTCCAGCCACAAACCGGGGCCAATGGTTGTGGGCCAGGAGCGAGGCGCATTGGTCCCGGTTCGTGTCTGGAACCGGGACAAAAGGGGTCAGACGAACCGGGACCAATGGCCCACGAGGCCCGGCCGGCGCCCTGGCCTCACGAACCGGGACCGATGCCCCCATGGGTCCCGGTTCGTGAGTGAACCGGGACTAATGGGCTTCTCAGGGGTGGACCGATGCCCTGTTTTGTACTAGTGCTGCAATGCTCGCGAACCATGGGTTCCTCCACCTACGGGATTCTCAAAGTTCAATGTCGACGCTGCCATTTCTACACATAATGGAAGGGGCTCGCCTGCTGTGGTATGCAGGGACGAGCGGGGCATGTACGTCGGCGCTTCAGCAATGGTCTATGCGATCACAAATCCATCAACGCTTGAAACGTTAGCTTGCAGGGAGGCTTTGTCCTTGGTTCTGGACCTAGATGAACATCACCTGCTGATTGCGTCCGATTGCCAGTCGGTTATAAAAAACATTGAAAAAAGAACAGGAGGAAGAAATGCAGCCATAGTGAAGGAGATAACAGCCAGAAGAGTCGAGTTTGAGGCGTGCGGGTTTCGTTTTGAGAGTAGAAGGATCAATTTTGAGGATCATGCTTTAGCTAGATTTGCTATTTCTTTAGAGATTGGTCGCCATGTGTGGTTTGGCACCCCACATGACCCTGTAATTATCCCCATGAACATCATGAATTAATAAAGGTGGGGGTCGTTACCTCAAAAAAGAAAAGAAAAGCGGACTGAGCGGAGCCGAGTGAGTCACGGTGGGCATAAAACCCGATACCCGAAGCTAGAACCCGGAAAACCCGAACCCGAACCCGAAAAAGCCGAGTACTCTATCGGGTAGCAGTTTTGAAAACTCAACTTTTATTCTGGTATAAGGCCACGGTACCCGAATTACCAGAATAACCCGAATTATTCTGTAGCCCAATAAAAATATGCACACATAGACAACTAAGAAAAGGCCCAGCCCAAATCGCCATGCTACTCGCTAGTCGCTACCCCGCAAAAGCTAAATCGAGTCACCACTCACCCGTGCCCACTTCCTCGTCCCCTCCTTACACCCGCGCGGCGTCGGGCTAGTCGACTGCCACCACCACGCATGGCTGCCGCTCGGCCCGGGCGACCTACAAGACCACTCCTGCAGGGCTTCCCTCGCGCGTTGTAGCTTCCCTCCTCCTCTTCCTGTTCGTGCCCAACGAACCTCCCAGATGCAGCACTAGGCACCAGCCACAGCGCCGCGTGCGCCTCGGCTCCAGTCTCTGGCCGCCATCCTCTACGAGCTCCGGCAGCGAGCTCTGCCGCCTCTACAGGTGTCGTCCCACCTCACCCGACGACCTCCTGCTCCGGCCAGCCTCCAACTACTTTTGGATGTGTTTGGTAGGGTGCATGAGAGATGCATGAGGGTAAGAGTTCCCTTCTCACCCCACTTTTGGGTGTTTGGTAGCCTGCATGAGGCCTCATCAGCATGCACGATCTCAGCTCAAATACCCTCATAGCATGCACGAAGAGAGAACATCCCAACAGCCGTTCGCTGGTCAGCATGCACGAGCGAAGACGTGTTTCAAAAAATGTTCAGAAATTCAAAATTTGTTTAAAAGTTTAAAAAGTGTTTAAATTTTCAAAGTTTCTTCAGAATTTCAAAAAATTATCATATTTTCAAATTTAAAAAAAAAATCAGATTTCAAATTTTTAAATTTTCGTTCCAATTTTCAGAAAAAATGATTAGAATTTCAAAATTTGTTTAAAATTTCAAAAAGTGTTTAAATTTTTAAAGTTTCTTCAGATTTTCAAAAGATGGTCATATTTTCAAAGTCTCAACTCAGCATGTCTCAACACATACATCGATACCAAACAACAACAAATGCATGTACTCAGCATGTCTACACTCAACATGTATCAGAGGAGAACAACCATGCTAGGTTGAGAAAGCTACCAAACACACCCTAAACGCCGAGCCCCTCGCGCCGCCCCTGCACGATGGTGTTTTGTGTGTGTGTGTGTGTGTGTGTGTTTGTGGTATTTCGGGTAATTCGGGATTACCCGAACACGAACCAGATTCTTCGGGTATCCGAATTGTCGGGTATCAAAAATTTTGGACAAATTTCAGGTATTGATTTCGAAAACTCGAATTACACGACCTGAACTTTCGGGTAAACCCGAACGCCCAGTCTGACGAGTGAGTACACATTCATCTTCTCTCTTGAGGAAAAATAGCCCAAAAGCTACAAAATGAGCGTGCACGATGCCGTCGTTTCGGGCGGCCGAACCTCGCGCGTCGGACATTAAATACGCATAGATCTTGGAACATAAAGCTTCAGACAGCGCCGACAGGAGGGACGGGAGAGAGCACATGGCAAAGAGTGGAGCGTCGTTGTCCTTTTTCCGTTCCTCTCTCGCTCATTCTCTTTCCCACATCCCGGCGTATTCCCCACCCATCCTCTCCAACTATCCTCGTGATTCCTAGGGTTAGCACAAATCTCGCAGGCGAGCGACGCGCCAACGGTCAGTTGACTGGTGGATGGTGCGGCAGGGATACTTCGCAGGAGCTGGAAGGCGGTGCGGTCGCGCGACCTCGCGTCCCGGCCGTCGATGGGCGCGCGGCCGATGGGAGGCGGGGGGCGAGCCGGTTGCGCGTAGATGACTGGAGGCGGCCGGAGGCGACGATGGACCAGCATCGCGTGGAGGCACTCACAGCGACGGGCACAAGGTCAGATCTCAAACCTTCTCGATTGTTTTCGGGAGGGGAAACCGCGGGAGGAGGGCAGTCCAGTTCGAACGAATGGGCCCAATCGCCGCCGCGCGCAGTGCGTGTTAGCTTGTACTGGGACAAGTGTAGAGATTTATGGAAGCATGTTTGGTTTCGCAGCATATCTTCTCGGGTTTCTTGTCTGGTTCTCATTTTTTATGTCTGCTAGTTCTGTGTGTGTTAGTACCTGTATATGGGAGAGATATTCCCTGGTATGATGTTCTGGATCGAACAGATAGATGGGTAGGGGAGGAGAGTTAGGAATTGGGAGCCCAAATCTGACGCACTTTTGGATGTATTGAAACTTACCTAAATTTGCAATGTACTTTAGCGTTTTTCCGCACGTGTTTTTTTTTTTTTGGATTATTGTGGCAAAGCGTTCAGGTTACAGGCAGCCTTACAATCAGTGTGGATCGTATCATCCACACAGAGGGTGGAACAAATCCTTCAATATACCCACACTCCACACACTACTACTGAATCTGACTATAGCATGTGCATCATTGTTCGTTGATCTATTGATCTTGCTAATTCTGAACTTGGGTAGCTGTTGTAGTAGATACAAAGTTTCAAAGATAATGCTTGATATTACAGATTTGCTTCTTCCCTTTATGTCAGTTCATATGCCATGGCGGCACAATATGATTCAATTTGGACTAGTTTAACAGCAGTAGTAACAATTGCTATTGTTCCCTCTCGACATCCTAGAGCTTCTGCAGTTTCTGCAGAAGTACAACGACCGACAACTACCCATGCTGACAAGATTACATTGCCAAAATCATCTTCAACAACAGCTCCCCAGGTTCCATGGTTTTCTTCAATAGAGAATCATGCATCGTTGTTCAGCTTAGTCCATCCTGCACCAGGCTTTCTCCATGTTTCCTTTACATCCTTTTTCTATTTTGCATTCTCATCACTGAAGAAGGCGACTGGCGACTGCCTTCTTTCCTTTCCTTTGTTATGCGAGTCAGTATTCCCTGATTTAATTTACTGTAGTGACGCTAAATAAGATTCCCTGATTTGAAATACAGTGTGTTACACAACCCCTAAAATGTCACCTACATCGCAATACCATGGTTCGCAAAATTCCCATATGCATGAACACTACATAGGCAACAATTTCCATATGGATGAACACGACATAAGCAATACAGTGTGAACGATGTAAGCAACAAATTGAGCAAGTCACCTACGGCCATCGCATGCACGGAGTTGCCTACCTTCCCATCATATAGTCGTCGCGCCCAAGCATAAACTCGACTAACCCCAAAAACACCAAGTCGCCCACTGACTAATACGCGCACCGGCGGGGGGTCGCATAAACCCAAATACATAGTCTCCCCGCGCCGGGCCACACGAATTTGACTAAGTCGCCTACGGGCATGTCATCGCATGCAGGGAGTCGCCTACCTTCCCACCATATATAGTTGTCGCGCCCAAGCACAAACTCGACTATCCAAAAACACCAAGTCGCCCACCGACTAATTCATGCGGGGGGTCGCCTAAACCCAAATACATAGTCGCCCCGCCGTGACATACAAAATCGACTAAGTCGCCTACGGCCATGGCTTGCACGGAGTCGCCAACCCTCCCAACATATAGCCGCTGCGCTTAAGCACAAAATTGACTTAATCTAATGCACTAAGTCGTCCCACGCCTAATCCACGACGTAGTCGCCTAAACCCCAATAAATAGTCGTCCTGCGCTACACAAATTTGACTAAGTCGCCTACGGTCATCGCATGTACGGAGTCGCCTACCTTCCCACCATATAGCCTTTGCGTCCAAGGACAAACTCGGCTAACACAAGAAAACACCAAGTTGCCTACAAAAACACATCAACCCAAAACATATTCTCAACCCTCTCAAGAGCATCCAATTTATAACCCTATAGAAGAAGTTAGGGTCATGTTTTTAGCATCTCATCGAAGTAGGCAATTGTCTCAGCCATGTCCCCTTCTTTTGCTTCAGTCAGTCAGATAGGCAACAACTCTGACATATTTTAGGCAAAATAGGCTATAGTACTGATGAACTTGGGCAATAGTACTGATGCATAGTGGCCCCACGCCCCGCCAAGCAAATTTGACTAAGTCGCCTACGTCTTTCGCATGCACCGAGTCGCCTACCTTCCACCATATAGTCGCCGTGCCCAAGGACAAACTCGACTAACCCAAAAACACCAAGTCGCCCACCGACTAATCCATGTGGGTGTCGCCTAAACCCAAATACATAGACGCCCCGCCGCGACCTACAAAATCGACTAATTCGCCTACGGCCATCGCTTGCACGGAGTCGCCAACCCTTCCAACATATAGGCGCTGCGCTTAAGCACAAAATTGACTTAATCTAATGCACTAAGTCGCCCCATGCCTAATCCACGACGGAGTCGCCTAAACCCCAATAAATAGTCGTCCTGCGCCACACAAATTTGACCAAGTCACCTATGGTCATCGCATGTACGGAGTCGCCTACCTTCCCACCATATAGCCTTTGTGTCCAAGGACAAACTCGGCTAACACAAGAAAACACCAAGTCACCCACAAAAACACATCAACCCAAAACACATTCTCAAACCTCCCAAGAGCATTCAATTTATAACCCTATAGAAGAAGTTAGGGTCATGTTTTTAGCATCTCATCGAAGCAGGCAATTGTCTCAGCCATGTCCCCTTCTTTTGCTTCAGTCAGTCAGATAGGCTACAACGCTGAAATATTTTAGGCAAAATAGGCTATAGTACTGATGAGCTGGGGCAATAGTACTGATGAACTTGGGCAAAAGTACTGAAGAAACGGGGGGTAATAGTACTGAAATGAACTGGGCAAAAGTACTGATGAATCGTAGGCAACTATTCTGATTTTTTAAAGTCAAAACAGGGTAGGTCCATCATGAGCACTTTTGATATACGTCACATTTATTCAACAAGCATTGATTTTTGTTTAAGCCGGGCAACAGCAGTGACATACCGTGGGATGGATAGGCTGCAATACTGATGAACGTGTGGGACGGATAGTTAACAACAATGTGTCGTGGACGCAAACAACACTGCACAATTGCAGGCAACAACAAAGAGCTGCCCTAGTGCGATGATTTTTTCCCCACAAAACCTCAACCCGGGATTTTTTTGAGCACCTCTTTCCATATCAACACATCAGCAAGTTTTCTTTCTTCACTACATGAACGATGCATGTTTTTTCCGAGGCAGATCTGTGCTGGGGGCAGGGGTCTCCAGTCTCCTTTTTAGTGGGAGTACATGCGAGCATCCTCCGGTGGGTGGGAGTCTTTTTTTGGCGTAGCATGGGGGGCCGTGTCTATAGCTCGCTTATTGAGAGCTGCAGCGGAGCGTTGACGTATTCTACTTTTTCATGGAGCATTTAATGTAGGCAGCACCATTGAGTAGCAGTAGCTCACAGAGAGCTATCTTGTGTTCGTGAGGGTCGAAACAAAAATCTTCTATGTATTTGATCTTCTGTTAGAAATGAAAGTTAGATAAACCATTTTTTATTACACGGCAAACGCTTAAAAACACGATTGACATCTTTTTATATGCGATGAACATTTTTATATACATCATGAACTTTTCATAAAACAAAATTAACATTTTTCACTACATGATGAACATTTTCTAAATACAAGATGAATATTTTCTAAATACACGGTGAAATATTTTAAAATACACGATGAACATTTTTTCATACGCAATGAAGGCTTTTTTAATAAATGGTGAACATTTAAAACAAACATGATGAACCTTTTTCAATACATGATGTATTATTTTAAATACATGGTGAACAATTTTAAAATGCATGATGAACATTTTTAATATGCGATGATCATTTTTTTAATACATGGTAAACATTTTTTAATACACAGTGAACTATTTTTTAATACATGGTGAATATTTAAAAAAGGATGAACAGTCTTGAATACACGATGAACAGTTTTTAGGTACACGATGAATATTTTTTCAGTACACGATAAAAATATAGATAATGAATAATTTTTTAAATACACGATGAACATTTTTTATTACGCTATGAATATTTTTCAATTACACGATGAACAAAAATATAAGGAGCAAAAGAAGAGAAATGAAGAAGACGAAAAAATGGAAAAAGGAAAAGGAAAAGGAAAAACGAAATAAAAAAATATGCGATGAACAGTTTTTTGAAATACACCCCAAACATCCTTTGGAATACGCGATGAACATTTGTTTTAAACGCGGTGAACATTCAATGTGATGAACAATTTTTTAAACACAATAAATAAAAAATAAAAACCCTGTATATTAAAAATAAAGAGAAGAAAAGTAAAAAAAAGAAATATATTTGAAATAAGTGATGAACATGGAAAATATAGTGGAAGAAAAGGAAATACAAAATGAAACAAGAAAACAAAAGGGAAAATATATTTAAAATAAATTGAGTTTTTTATTTGAAAATGAAATAGCAAAAAAGGAAAGAACAAAGAAAGACAAAAGAAAAAGAAAAATGATGAAAAACCACAACAGAAAACCAAAAAACGAAGGGAAAAACAGGAAACCACCCTACTACCGGTCCACACTAAGCTGTGGAGCGACCGATGCGGGAAAAATCTATAGATTGGACCGACCTAGATCGAAGGTTTTGTACGCGAGCGGACCATAGGACTCGAAGTAGGCAAGATATAGCACCCGTGCGAAATCGCTTGTTAAGGGGTACCCCTTGCAAAGGTCAATGCGGTGCTTGTCACAACTTGTGAGTTTTGGTGTGATTTCTTTGTAGGAGATATGCCCTGGAGGAAATAATAACTCTTGTTATTAACTCTTGTTATTTATCTCCAAGTTTGTAATTGATGTTTATGCTCCATGCTATAACTATAATGATTCTCGTGTTTACAATAACCACGAGGCTTGGAGGGAAACTCATGTGCACGCGTGGAATAATAAACGGTGAAATGTATTCCTAGTCGTGCCTCTAAGACTAGCTCAAGTGTTGCATGATGGTTCTGTTTTTTCTAATCATGGACATGCCTATGACGGTAATTTTGGGGACACAATGATAGAAGAACACTTATGTTGAATCGACCCATATTGGTGTTATGCCATGAGATACATTCGTAACAAGTTAATGGATTATAACACAGAGAAAGTTAAGCGTTTGTATAATTCCTTAGACCATGAGAGTATCAGGTGCATTCATACTTGCTTCGTGAACTTTGGAGTTTGTTAAATGTCATCTGTAAAAGGTTGGCTATTACGACGGCTTACGGGTTCACGGAAAAGCATGACAAGGGACTTGGTAGGTCAAGATTAGGATTTGCTCCTCCGGCGATGGAGAGATATTCTTCGGGCCCTCTTGATATTACGGTATCCATCATCGTCTGGCCAGACACAGTGTGATTTGATCACAGGGATGCCGTAATGCGGGAGCGAGAAAAGAGAACAAAACCGGTAACGAGGTAACTGGCATAGTGAACAAGTTGTTGATTCACGGGAATGCCATTAAATCTCACCTCGGGTATTTGTAACATATCGCGAAGCAACAGGAACAACATTCGGTAACTGCAGGTTCGCTCGAATAATTATTCGTGTGGGTATAGGGCTCAATATGGATGTCCACGGTTCCGCTGTTGATCATTGATCGGAAAGTGTTCCGGTTATGTCTATACTTCCCCAAACCTATAGAGTCACACACTTAAGGGTCATCTATCTGTTGAGTACTAGACAAGGAGTCTGATAGAAAGTCACCGGAAAAGTTTCAGAGACAACGGAAAAGTTCCGAAGAGAAAACCGAAAATGTTTCGGAGTTACCGGAAATGTTTCGGAGCGCGTCCAGAATTATATTAGGGGGTCCTGAAAATGTCCTGGACCTTCGGAAATGTTTTCAGATTAAACGGTCCCGAAAAAATATTTCATGAATAATTCTCATGAATAGTGGTATGACCAGTGAAAACACTATTAGGGTACATCCACTATTTGGTGGCTTTTTGGAAAGCCACCTTTTAGGGCTTTACCCAAAAGTCAAAGAGGATGACATGGGGAGGTGGGGCCGTCTCACAAGGGGGCCCACTATATGTGACCGGCCATGGTGAGAGCTCCTCCATGGAGCTCCACTTTTCCACCATATGTGGCTTTTGGTGAAGAAAAAGGTGAGGACCTTTTGGTATTTTCACCCCTAGCCTCTACCCCTTGCTTGACCTATAAATAGATGTGGAGAGAGCTCTCACATCTCACTCAAGTTCTCTCATACACATGCCATGCATTATCTGGCTTTCTTCTCTCGCTCATACAAAATAGTTTCGTAGAGCCGAAAGGCTATCTGGGTTCCGATAGGAACTAGTTCTGGACGGTGAAGCCCTGCCGGATAGCTGACACCGTATGTGTGAAACCCAGTAGAGAGATTGTAGTTTCGATCTTAGTTCGAGAGTGCCTCCCGAAGGGCTGTCCGAGTGACCGTCCGAGTTGGGAGTGCCTCCCGAATGGCTGTCCGAGTGACCGTCCGAGTCCGAGTCCGAGTTGAGAGTAGACCGACGAAGCTTAATGCAATGATTCAAAAGAGCTAAGCGTTGATATGCACGTTTTGCATGTAGCTAGTTGAGATCCTAGCTAGTGTGGGTGCCACAAACCACGCTCAAACCATCGGGTAGACGTCCCGATGAAACAAGAGCGACCGAGACGAGATGTACGGATCGACGAAGCTTAATGCATGCAATGATTCAAAAAAGAGCCGAGCACCGCGGAGCTAGCTATCTTAATGAAATGATCGGACGGATAAAACAAGAGCGACCAAGACAGGCAGTATGGACCGACGTAGCTTAATGCATGAAATGAGTCAAAAAAGAGGGGTGTCGTGAGTTGGCAGTTAACTTGACCAGTTTCACCTGGTTTCGTATCTACGTAGCTGAAAATAAGCTTTGATATGTGCGGTGTATGTAGTTGAGATCCCAATGGGTGCCACATACCCCGCTCAAACCATCGGGTGGATAACCCGATAAAACAAGAGAGAGCGACCGAGGCACGGGCAGTATATAGACCAACGAACCCGCTCAAACCATCGGGTAGACGACCCGGTGAAACTAGAGCGACCGAGATGAGCTGTATGGACCGACGAAGCTTAATGCATGCAATGATTCAAAAAAGAGCCGAGCACTGCGGAGCTAGCTTAATGAAATAATTTGACGGATAAAACAAGAGCGACCGAGACATGCAAGATGGACTGACGGAACTTAATGAAATGAGTCGAAAAAGAGGGGCGTCGTTAGTTGGTAGTTAACTTGACCGGTTACGTGCCTGGTTTCATATGTACGTAGCTGAAATCCTAGTTGTGAGCTAAGGGTTGATATGCTCGTTGCATGTAGTTGAGATATCAGTGGGTGCCACAAAACCCGCTCAAACCCTAGCTAGGGTGGACAACCCGATAAAACAAAAGAGCGACCGAGACACGAGCAATATATAGACCAACGCATGCATGATTACAACTTTTACTGCTTTTCCAGAAAGAATTGTACCGTTTGGCCTGATCTAGAGGTGCAAAAAGGGACCAAGCATGCAATGCCCTCTCTTTCTCTCTAGTTTAGTGGCATCACATCCGTGCATGCAATGTTCTTCAGGCTGTAACCACAAAGCTTATAATAAGAAGCTTTGAAGCTTTTAGGACGAATCCTATGATCGATGATCACTTGATCAGAGGTCTATGCTTGTTCGGCCAGAGCTACGCCTGATATAGTTGATATATATTTATGTCTAGCTCGATTGCTTTTAGATATCTTTGAGCTATAGTAGTAAAGTTGGACCAATTGTGTCTCTGCAGTGTTGATCTCTCCAGCTGTAGTTATAAAAATAATACTCGCAAGAGAAGAATATCTCACACATGCTGCATGCATATATTGCCTTTCCGGGTAATGAGAGGAGATGAGATATTTCCCCTTAGAGCAAAGCTTTTTGCGTGGGCAAGTCTTCATCTTTTTTTTTTTTTGAGCTAATTTTGTCAAGTAATGATACACTACTACACAACATTTTGGTGGACAACACGATAAAACAAGAGAGCGATCGAGACACGGACATTATGTAGACCAACGAAGAGCGACCAAATTGGGCAATATGGATCAAAGCAGTCCAATAAAACAAGAGCGACCGAGACGGACAATATCAAAAAAAGAGCGACGTCGACTGAGACACGGGAAGTATATAGACCAATGAAGAGCGACCAAATCGGACAATTTGGATCGAAGCAGTCCGATAAAACAAGAGCGATCGAGACGGACAGTATCAAAAAAGAGCCAAGCGATCAGCATTGCTCCCTTTGTGAAGATATATAGTGTCGCTAAGAAACATATCTGACTATCATAAGCATGCGATCAGCTTATGTTAGGCATATAAGCTTCATAGGAACAGTCATATCTTTCACAAAGGGTGCAATGATGAACGTAGCTTACTGCTTCCGGACAAGGCAGCAATTTAACCTGGTCCCGTCGCTCCTCAAGTAGCTAGGTGGGACTAAACACAAGTCCAGGGCCATAAGTTTGCCGAGTTCTTTTCATCGGGAACTCGGCAAATATATCACTCCTGGCATTCCAATTAAGAAAATGAAAACATGAAAATGTTTGCCGAGTTGCCGTTAGTCAAAACCCGGCAAAGGAAGGCCGCCATCACGGCTCCGTCCATTGTTGCCGGACATGGGCCACATGTCAGTGTTCGCTGAGTTTTTTCTATCAGGAACTCGGCGAACTATCTGCTTCGCCACTTTTTTTTTGTTCGGCGAGTCTGTTTTCGTCAGAACCCGGCAAACAACACTGCTTCGTCGAGTTACGAATTAACGGCGAGTTCAGTTACGGATCAAACTCGGCAGACATAAATTCGCCGAACAGCCGACAGAATGCACTCGGCGAATAATTGAAACTCGGGACAAAACGCGATTCTAGTAGTGTGTTAAGTAAATCCACAAATCGCGGGCTCATGCATGCAAAAGTAAGACTCCAACATGACATGATTGAAAATCAACACTCCAACTGGTAGATGCTTGCAAAGATAAATTATGACGTACAGTATAATCTTATTTGATGATATTTGTTCAGACACATTGTGGTGCAAGGAAGGAACGTTTGCTAACGACGAACATCTCCAGTGCTTACTCCAGGAAGGGGAACTCGGAGGACAGGGCGCAAGAGGAGGTCGGCCTTGCGCCGTGCCGTGATGCCAAACGCTTCCTCCATGTCCAACTCATCTGGTGGTGGACCCTCCCAGTCGAAGTGGAGCAGCAGGCTTGCGAGCGCGAGCTCGATATTGGCCAGGCCGAACGCCATCCCCGGGCATGTTCTTCGGCCTGAACCGAACGGCAGGAAGGAGAAGTTGGTGGCCCTAAAGTCCACGGCGGCCGCCTCACCCTCGAACCGCTCCGGCCGGAAGTCGTTAGGCGCGTCGGGCCAGTACCGCTGATCGCGGCCCATCGCCCAGACATTGACTAGCACCTGCGTGCCCCGGGGCACGTCGTACCCAAGAACCTGGCATGGCTCACGGCACTCCCGCGGGAGGAGTAACGGCGTGGGCATGTGGAGCCTAAACGCCTCCCTCATGACCAGATGCAAGTATGGGAGCTCGCCCAGGGCGTCCTCTGCTACTGTGCCACGGGCTTTGAAGGCTTGCCGGACCTCGGCCGTCACCTTGTGCATCACCTTTGGGTTCCTTATCAGCTCTGCGATCGTCCACTCGAGTGTCGCCGTCTCGCTGCCGCCACTAAGTAGGTCCTGTGCGTGAAACATCGAGGATTGTAGAGAGAGTTCCAATTTTGGAGAGAGAGAGAGAGAGAGAGAGAGAGAGAGAGAGAGAGAGAGAGAGAGAGAGAGAGTAGTTACAAAGATAACTGTCGAGCCTGCCGTCCTCCTGCATGCTGAGAAGCACGTCGAGCAAGTGCTCGTCCTTCTGGTCCTGGCCTCGGCCCCCTTTCATATTCCGCCCTTCGAGTCGCTCCCGGATGATGGTGTTGAGGATGTCGTGCCCGGCATCGTGGCACTCCTTGGCGCGGCGCACGGCCCCGCTGACCCAGCCAGCAAGCCGGGACGACGGCCACAGGTCAGGCGGGTTGAATCCCGCTACGAGCTTCATGGAGCGGTCGAGCGCGCTGAGGAACACGGCGCGCTCCTTGAACCGGCGGTCACCCATGACGGCGCGGATAGTTATGTCGGAGACGAGCGCCGAGAGGAGAGGCCGCATCTCCACGGGGCGCGTGGCCGCGGCAGCCTCGGCAACGTCGCGGAGCATGACGGCGACCTCCTCCTCCCGGATGGTGCGGAAGGATAGGACACGCCGCGCCGATAGGAGCTCCATGACGGCGATCTTCCGAAGCTGGCGCCAATAGTCGCCGTACGGCGCGAACACGATGTCCCGGCCGCCGTTGGTGAGCACGCGTGCTGTGGCACGCAGGGGCCGCGTCGCGAACGCCAGGTCGTGGGTCTTCATCACCTCAAGGGCACCCTCTGGGGACGACACCACCAGCGTGGGCACCTCTCCGAGCCGGAGGAGCATCACCGGCCCGTGGCGCTGCGCTAGGTCACGCATCGCGTGGTGGGGCAGCTGACCGGCGAGGTGGTGCAGGCTGCCGATCACCGGCAGCTGCCACGGCCCCGGTGGCTCGTTTTTGGCCGAGGCCCTGCGGCTGCGCCTAGAAAGAAGCACAATGCACAGGGACACTAGAGCTACACCGAGGTAGACGACCTCCATTTGCATGCTAGCTGTGCCTGTGCGTTCTCTAATTGACGGTCAGATTGCAAATTGCGCGGTTGCATGCCCTGCTTTTATAGGGCATTTACAGTCTTTATCGTACGAGAAAAAAAAAACATACGCTCTCTATGCCAAAATACATTTCATAATTAGTGTCCCATTTACGCGTCCCATGTGAGATGTGACATGGTGGATCTGGCACCCACACACTCCTACATGTAAGTGTAACAAAGCCTCTGTTACAAACAAAAAAGTAACATGACCTCTGTTACAAAAATAATTAAATTGCAGCAATGCCTCTATTGCAAAAAATAACTGTAATAAGGCATCTATTGCAAAAATATATATAACATGACCTCTATTGCAAAAAATAAATTGTAACAAGGCTTCTGTTGTAAAAATAAAATCAGTAATAAATTGACATATGTTTAAATTTCAGCAACAATGACCCATGTTATGAAAAATTACTGGAACACGACCTTTGTTGCAGTGATAGAGGATAATGCTCGGCCGCTCACTGCGTCCGATACGACGTCTCGTGAGACGGCGGATCTTTTAAAAAGATCGCCGGCCGATGCGTAGCAACGTCCTGATACGTCTACAACGTATCTATAATTTTGTATTGTATCATGCTATAATATTAACATTCTATGATGCTCTTTGAGTATTTATTACCAATTTATATTATTTTTGAGCACTAACCTATTAACATAGTGTCCAATATCAGTTGTAGTTTTCTGCGTGTTTTATTTTTTCAGGTCTAGAGTACCAAACGAATTCCAATTGCCCTGAAATTTTTATATGATTTTTCTTGACCAAAGAAGACCTGGAAGCTTCGGCAGGAGACCAGACGCCGCACGAGCGAGGCACCACACAACTGCGTGCGCCAGGGGGGCTCGCCGCGCCTTGATATGTGGTGGACCCATCGTAAGTCTCCTTACGTCCCTCTCTGGCCTACAAATTCCCAAATATCCCAAAAAACCTAGGGAGCATCCCGAAACACTTTTTTCACCGTCGCAAGTCTCTGTTCCGTCGCAATCTCAAACGGAGCCCTTTTCATGTGCCCTGCCGGCGGGGGGATCGATCAGGGAGGGCCTCCACATGATCCTTGCTGCTCCCATGGTGATGGCTGAGTAGTTCACCACAGACCTACGGGTCCTTAGTTAGTACCTAGATGGCTATCTCTCTCTTGATCTTCAATACAATTATGAACGCATCTTCGCTTTGATCTATCCGATGTAATTCTTTTGTCTGGTGCGTTCTTTGGGATCCAATGAATTGTGGGTTTATGTTCAGATTATTCATGATAAATATTTGAGTCTTTTCTGAATTATACTATGATTCTTATTTGCATGATTATTATACCTTTGTAAATCTTTCCGATCTATTGATTTGATTTGACCAAGTAGATTGATCTTTCTTCAGTGAGAGGGGTGCGTTGTACGGGTTCAACCTGACGGGTTTCTATATCCCAGTGACAAAAGCGGGCAAGATACGTCTTTGTGTTGCTGCCACTAATGAATAAACGATGGGGTTCATTCATATTAGTTGAGTTTACTTTCTCCACATCATGTCATTGTTCTCCAAGCATTACTCTGTTTTACTTAAGACTCTAGATGCATGTTGGATAGTGGTTGATTGGTGGAGTAATAGTAATAGGTACAGGCAGGAGTCGGCCTATTTTCTTATGGACATGATGCCTGTATATACATGATCAGTGCCATGAATAAAGATTACATAACTATGTGTTTTTCTATGAATTGCCTAACAGTAATTTGTCTACCCATCGTATGCCTACTAAATGAAAGATGCCACTAGGGAAAACTATGGCCTCCGAGTCTATTCACTTATATATTTACAAAAGCTTACAATACCTTGCTGCCATTGATTTACTTTTATTTTATTTTGCAATTTATATCTATCAACTATCGTCTACACTCTTCACTTGCTTGTAAATAACGAGTCCAAGGGGGTTGACAACCCTCTTGCCCACGTTGGGTGCAAGTGTTTGTTTTTTTGTGTGCAGTCGCTGAAGACGGTGGTTGCGTGTTACTCCTATTGGTTCGATAAACCTTGGTTCTTGAATGAGGAAAATATTTATCCACATTGTGTTGCA
Organism: Elymus sibiricus; assembly: GCA_039707655.1. NCBI lineage: Eukaryota > Viridiplantae > Streptophyta > Magnoliopsida > Poales > Poaceae > Elymus > Elymus sibiricus. Next base: position 12,700,672 of record CM077673.1, on the reverse strand, counting down.
TCACCCGTTCCTCTTCACGGAAAACCCAACGCAGATTAGAAGTATCTGGAAGGATTTATGGCACCGTTGTCGAGGAGTATCATCAACCTACTATCAAGTAACTTGGCACAAATTATCATTCACTTGTTCTTCTTTTTATTTGCTGTTATTTTTTGCTAGTTATATAAAAAATGAAAGAATATTTACTTTACTAGTTTGCTTGTTACTTCTCTAGTTTGGTTGTTGTGCTAAAGATAAAGCTATGAGATAAAGCTAAGGCTTGGTTTTCATTTTTACCACGTAATAGTATTGGAACATGGGATAAGTGTAAAGATGCTTTCATTACCAAGTATTTTCCTCCTGTTAAGATCATCTCCCTTAGAAATCAAATAATGAATTTTAAACAACATGATCAATAACATGTTGCACAAGCTTGGGAGAGGATGAAATTGATGATTAAAAATTGTCCAACTCATGGTTTAAACTTGTGGATGATTATCCAAAATTTCTATGCTGGACTAAACTTTGTGTCTAGAAATCTTCTAGATTCTGCTGCAAGTGGTACCTTCATGGAGGTGATACTAGGAGAGGCCACCAAACTTCTGGACAACACCATGGCAAACTATTCTCAATGGCATACCGAGAGAGTTGCAACTGGTAAGAAGGTAAACTCCGTTGAGAAAATCGCTACTTTGAGTGAAAAAGTTAAAGCTCTTATAAATATGTTTGCTACAAAAAATTCTCATGTTGATCACAATGATATGTCCTTGTATACCTTGATTGAACAAAATGATGATGATATTAATATGAACTTTATCTCGTGAAACAATTTCAACAACAATGCCTATAGAGGAAATTTCAATCCTAGACCGTATCCCGGTAACTCCTCTAATAATTATGGCAACTCTTATGGTAATTCTTATGGAAATCCTTCTACCAATAACAATAAAAGTAAAGCTTTGCTACACAAGCATGATTTTAATGTTACTATTAAATCTATCCAAACATCTATTAATGAAAGTAAGGAAAGGACCGCTAAGTTGCAAGCTAAGCGGGAATTCTTAGAAAAAGCACTTCCACCCGGTTTTTACAGGAATCATGATGACGATCTTAATATGATTGGTACCTCTCCTATTGCTTCTTTGTTTAATTCTCTGAATATAGATGATAAAGAGACTGGAGTTTAGCCCACTCTAGCTACAGAGAGTCATGTTTTCTTGGTCAGTGATGATTCTAATGATAAAACTGAAAAAGTGGGTTTGAAGAGGTCAAAACTTTATCTAGTGATGTGCCCACTATCTTGAATTGCAAGAATTTTAATTATGAGAGCTGCTCTTTAGTAGAATGTATTTCCTTGTTGCAATCCATTATTAGCTCACCCAATGCTTATAAACAAAACAAGGCTTTTACTAATCATATAATTGAAGCGATGATAAAAGGTTATGATGAGAAAGTTAAACTAGAAGTTTCTATACCTAGAATATTGCAGGATGAGTGGGAACCTACTATTAAAATAAACATAAAGAAATATGAATTTAATGCTTTGTGTGATCTTGGTGCTAGTGTTTCAACAATACCTAAATTTCTTTGTGATGTGCTTGGTCTCTCATATTTCTAGCTTCATATTTCTAGCTTTCGTGAGGTCGTGTTCCATGAAAATAATCGTATCATCTGCGCATTGTAGAATGTACACTCCCCTATCTACAAGATGCAGAACCAATCCTCCTACTTGATCGTTTTTTTTAGCCCGACCAATAAGAACGGCGAGTCTCAAACACTGTAGACTTTACTTTTTAGAATAGGCCCGTCGACACGGACATGGAGTATGTGATCCCGAGTTCCAATGATCCTGGATGAACAGTAAAATCCGAAAAAATAGTAAAAAGATTCAAAAAAATCTGAATTTTTTTGGCAAGAAACATTGATGTTTTTTCTACAAGCATGCAAATTTTCATGTTGAAATTACATTTGTGGAGGTGTGGGCAAAAAAAACAAAATTGATGTTCCAAAAAAGTGTTTTTGGAAGCACTTTGGAACACCAATTTTGTTTTTTTTTTTGCCCACACCTCCACAAATATAATTTCATCATGAAAATTTGCATGCATGTAGAAAAAACATCAATGTTTCTTTTCAAAAAAAATCAGTTTTTTTTGAATTGTTTTACTATTTTTTCGGATTTTACTGTTCATCCGGGATCACTGGAGCTCGGGATCACATCATCACTTTCGCGTCGACACTTATATTATCATGGGTAAGTTGTTACAATCCTCAAGGAGAAAACTCCTAATCCTGGTGGGTACATCACCTAAAGAAGTGTTAGTTGCCTTGCCTCCTAGCCAAAGAGGCCAACTCATGTGCCACTGTGTTGCTGGATCTCATAATACTATTGAAAGTCACCTCCTTAAATCTCTAAATTAGCTCCCTTGCGTACACTGAGAGGAAAGAGAGAAGATTGGTTACTCGCCTTGTGTACCAGTAAATCAGGGATGGATGAGCAATCTGTCTCGACGCAAACAGGCTCATTGTAGACTTTGTTCAGTGCAGACAATCCAAACAGGCCCATTGTATACCTTTTTTTTCTTCCAATGAGCAGAGGCAAGCACATATGACGGACCCATGTTAGTGCTCTTAAGGACCAGTAGACTATCGGTATGAAGGACCCATCAAGAAGAAAACCCCGTAAAAAAAAGACTATCTGTAAGAAGGTACTAAGAAATCCATTGCGTGTCAGTCATAGCTGTTAGTGGACGATGTAACTATTATTTGATTAATATAATAAGTCTTCCCGTCAAAAAGAAGCAAGCAAGTACTAGCAAACAAGGCATGTGTTGGTACCTTCCCATCAAAGTCGTGTGGTCTGCTGGAACTAACTAGATCGAGATCCACATTCAATTCTATTGCAGAAGAAACAAGTTGTGGTAGTACTACTACACTCTACACATCTCTGTTTCCAACGTCAACGCAATGCAAGCTGTTAGTTTTATGTTAATTAAGCGATAAGCGATAGATCGTCGGGAGATAGCACGTCAATCAATCCACAACGTAATGCGGGAAAGATGATCAAAGCATCTTGGAAATCGACAACTGGGGGGCTCAGAACCAACTAGGGGGTATATAGATACAAGGAGTAAGAGTACTTACTTCTAGTATAAGATTATTATGCGTATTATATATACCAAATGAGCATCGACACATACATTAGTATGTAGACTTTCGTGTGCAAGTGGGTTTGCCACATGTAATTAACTAAGTCAAGCAAGCAATTTCGTCGCACACCTCACCCGTTATCTATTGGAGTAATGTATGTGAAGTTAGCAACTCAGATCCACATACTAGTCCTTGCTTCATATCACAAATAATGGGATGCTTTAGATACCACGCATACCAAATGTCAAACCATTGATCGTGGAAATCGACAATTGTATGCCTCGCAACCGAATGCGTGTACACGAATGAGACTTTGTTCCGACGGCCTAATAAGAAAGAAGTCAAACGGCCTAAGTTGCTCGCTGGCCTAAAAAGACCGAACAATATAGTAACCCTTTGGATCCTGTGTACATTGATCTAGTATGCGAAAGGAAATACGTGACACGGATTATGACGAAGTGTGTTGAGCTCTTTTATGCATGTATACTTGATTAACCGGACACAGTTCGATTCACACAATGATTCTGCCCAACAACATATCTCGCCGACAAACTAAAAGAGAATGTCTACATAATAGATAACATAAGAACCATTCACATAGAATCAAATGGATGAATCTGTATGGATTCAACGATAAATCAAATTGAAGGCTGGATTTTGTTAATTCAATTAAAAGTTCCATTTCTGCGCTCATAAAAGGATATATTCATTATTCCACTCTTTTACCAAGCTTGAATCATTCCCTGGGACAAATAAAGCAAGCTCAAATCATCAACTAAGCATAAGCTAACTATCACGTGCACGCAACAATCGTCGACCGTGGTATGAATGGTAAGAGCGAACAAAGCTATGGGTTGGAATGGGAAACCCATGCAATGGGCATGACCTTAATCTCGTCTATGGTTGTGCCACCATCACTATTGGTAATGGTGCAAAAATACCTTTTTGGGTGGCCCCCTGGATTCATGACCATTTACGCTCTGTTTGGATGTTTGCATTGAGGGTCTTGGCATTGCATTGGGTTGAATACCAATATCACAGTATATTGGCATTGAGACTGCATACCAATACTTCTGTTTGAATGTTTAGGTATCCGAAACACGACTTGATATTGAGGTTGAATGCCAAGTTCTGTTTGGATGGTCAAAGTAGGAATTAGGTTCAATGAGACTTTGCCAAGACATCAAGCAAAGAGGAGGCCGGACAGGGGACAGGGGAGAAGGCCGGTCACCGGATCTCGCGGTGGAGGCTGGGCGGAAGGGTGGTGATTTCCAAACTTACGTCAAAGACATGGACGTAAGTACTATCTTTGTTGGAGCGGATGCAGCGAAGGCAGCGTGCGCTCGACCATGGAGAAGCAACATGTGTGCGGTGCGTCCGAGAGAGGTGAGTAGCAACCGAAAGAGCAGTTCTAAAACTCTGGAGCGAGATGGACGTGGCCCAGCCACGGTTCTACCAGGATGGTCATCAAGCATGCCACGCGGACGAAGACACCACGTGGAAGGGCCCAACGTCAACTGCCCACACGGTAGGCTTGAAAGCGGCAGCATTAGCAGCTGGCATGTCCCGGTCCGTGATTTGCTCCATGGTGCATCAGACAGCCGAGCCTCATGTTCAGGTGTCAGGCTGCGTGGTGGTGTGGTTGACAGCCTTGTAGGCAGTGCTGGCCTTGGTAGTACTCCAGAAAAAGAACAAAGTCCATACGGCTGGGTTCCAGAAACACTAGCTTTAGAAGCCATGGATGGTGGCCATGCTAGCAACGTAATTGATGTTAAACGTGGAGTTGCACCAGCAGTTCACGCAGGGAATGATGTCACTTTGGCACCTATTTCACCTCCGAAAGCACTGGAGGAAAAGGCACCATCACCTACATCCACACAACTACAGCCGGTGTTATACCCATATCCGGAGAAAACTCTTCGGACGCTTGACCCGGTAAAGTTGATTGGAGTGTGCGACGGTGTCTAGAAAGCACCGAGGAACCGGTAAAATTCGAAGACGCAAATACAAATGAGTGTTGACGGCGGGCTATGGAAGAAGAGTTGGGGTCGATCTACAACAACAATGCATGGGAGGTTGTGGATCTTCCAAACAATGAAAAAACTATGAAGCTCAAGTGGGAGTTTATGATCAAGAATGATGCCAAAAAAAATTGCGTAAACCATGAAGCGCGGCTAGTAGCCCAAAGATACGCACAAGAGGAAAGTGTGGATTTCGAAGAAGTGTTCGTTCTCGTTGCAAAAATTCGTCCGAAGAGTTTATGATGAGAATAGTTGCGGGGCATTCATACGGTGATTCATCGAACAGTTGCCGGGCATGATGAGAATATCAGTAGAGGATAGTACCAGGCGGGGCGGTTGAAGGACAGGGGTTGAACGGAGACGGAGGAGAAGTGGCTGGGAGTTCCGGTAGGGGTGTGGCGTGGTGGCCGGGCTGGTGGAGCGGCGGCAAAGGCAAGAAAGAATGAATGAAGTAGAGAAAATTAGAAGGATGAAGTCGCGGGTCCAGGAAGGGTTTTGAATGGGCTAGGGGTGTCAGATTGGTACGTTTTGCGTGTAAGAACTCCCGTAAACCTCCCACATTTTAGCCTCCAAAAGAAATCACGTTCGGACCACCCTACAGACCGATACAAACCCGCATTGGATGGCTTCCGCGGTCCGGACAACACGATCCGAATAGATACGAGCGGTTTACGGATCCACCTTGAAGATAGCTTACGGTTAACCATTGGGACGGAACTATTTTGTTGTCATTGATATCCAAAGTACCGGGTGGATCTATCAAGCTAGCGTAACACTAGTAGAAAACATGGCAGTAGTCCCGGTTCCAGAGGGCCTTTAGTCCCGGTTCTGGAACCGGGACAAAATGATCGGGACTAATGCCCAAAACCTTTAGTCCCAGTTTGCTCACGGACCGGGACCAAAGGGGCTCCACGTGGCCGCTGCGGGGCGCCCAGGCAGGAGGACCTTTAGTCCCGGTTGGTAACACCAATCGGGACCAAAAGGCAGCCACGCGTCAGCAGCTCGCAGGCGCTGGGTTTTTTTTGGAAGGGGGGGTTTTGGGGTTTTGGAGGGTTAATTTAGGGGTTTCATATTGTATTAGCTAGCTAATAGAGAGAAGTGACCTCTCTTTCTCCGTGCTTGGTCGACGCTAGCTACTATACATATAGAGAGAACTCGACGCTAGCTAGTAAGCAAATGAAGGAAACCATTAATTACACAAGATCGTCATGAACATATATAGAGAGAAGTGACATCTCTTTCTCCGTGCTTGGTCGAATAACAAGTTTTCGTATATCTATCCGACGCTACTACATATGTACAATATAACATCCCTTACAACCATTGCAATTCCACATGGTATTCCCCGTGTTCAGGTATGAGGTGGTCAAGAAAGAATCCCGCCAATTCCTCTTGAATTGCTCATATGCGATCATGTGGTAGGAGTTCATCCTGCATCTGCCAGATCTAATTTAAAGAAGGGGGTCAATACATATATATGAATGAAACTCAACACAATTGCTGGTAATGTGTAAAATAAAATTGTGAATATTGTTTACGTACTTCAAATTGTTTCTCAGAGAAGCCCCGCTCAGAGGTATAGTGGCGAATGAACTCGCATACGAAGTATCCACATAAATGAGTCCCGGGTGCCTGGTACAAGCACTTTACGAGAATAGAGTTCAATCAAACTGATAAGCAAGCATGATAATGGTATTGATGAAACTAGAATCAATGAGAGATGCGCGGAACTAGCTAGTACTACTTTCTTTGGGGTGTGTAAATCGCAGCTCCTTCTTCAGACCCGGAACCATAGTGGTGAACTTTTTCCAAACCCTCGCAGGCAAAGAAAATGATTACTTGATATCAGGAAATGAACGAAAGTTGCCGATATGGTCCCGGTATTGATTGAACTTACTTCTGGAGCATTGCAGTCATGTCCGCATAATACTTGGGATCTTTACAGAGCGAGTCTAAGACAGTTACTAATGCCCCGTCAAGGTTAATGGATAGCAGAATATAGTGGAAGCTGCGCACGCATAACTCATCAATTACATTACTTAACCTCGAGTAAGCGAAACCGAATATGCACAAGACAATAACACTCACTTGAAGTTGTAAGGAAAGAGTATTTCCATTTTGTTTTGATGTCTAAGGAACGCTTCTAGCAAGTTGTCCTCGGTATCTTTGGCCTCGTTTTGTACCGACCATTCATTTACGGTATTTGGGCTAATGAACCCAATGTCATAGATTTGTGCTTTTTTGCATTCGACCATCTTCAATCTGCATAATATAGTGAGGATAATTATATATACATACAATGAACGAGCTGAGCTAGACTTAATTATAGAAGTAATACTTACAGACAGTAGCAAGTCATGAGTTGTTTGTCGGGGGCCTTTTGATTGTATAACTGAAATAACTCCACAAATTCAACAGGCAGCAGGTCGACTCCAGGGAAGTCGTGCTCTTTTTTAATTCCGATCATCAAACTGTCGGTCCCAGACTTCCTGCAGGTTTCCATGTACCACTCATGCAATTTTTGCATCATAGTTGTTAGATGAGGATGATCAGGTTTGACGAGAGGCTTCCCGTGCTCGTATCTAAAGTCGTCTACTACCTCAGCCATTTCAAACTGTACATCATCGGGCAGGTAATCATCAAGAATGGTACCGGGCAGTAACACCGGATGATTAGAGATATCGCAAGACACCTTGAGCGGGGGGCACGATTGCTTCTCCTGTTCGTCGAGCTGGGGAATTGTTTTCCCACTTCTTCGTTTTTTCTCTCTTGCAACACTGGAAGTACTTCCCGACCACTGCGCTTCAGCATGTGTCTTAGTAATTATGCGGTCATAGTTGGATAGCCGAGTCCGTGGTGGTCGCTTCAGGGCATGCAGAGTGCGCTTCGCTTTCACCGGATCTACCGTTTCCTTCGGAGGTGGATCTCTCCATGCAAAATGGGCCTTCACTTCGGCTGCACTGATTTCAGCCTTTTCCTCTTCGGTCCTGTCATATGGTAACTTCGGAAGAGGCTTGAGGTTTGGACCAAATTTGTATTTCTTCCCACCTATTGTACTGCTAGCCGCCGGAGCGGCGGCGGCGACTCTCTTCCACCGTTGCTGACGCGCCGGACGAGGCGTAGTGCCCTGACGCGCCGGAGGAGGAGGAGGAGGAGGCGGAGTGCCCTGATGCGCCGAAGGAGGCGGAGTGCCCTAACGCGCTGGAGGAGGAGAAGGAGGAGGCGGAGTGCCCTGACGCGCCGGAGGAGGAGGAGGAGGCGGAGTGCCCTGACGCGCCGAGGAGGCTGAGTCTGCTGAGGTGTCCAGTTTGGAAGCTTGATGTACTCTTTTCTCCATAGACAGGTACTCCTCAAAGCATTTTCCAAAAGAATAATATCCTCTTCACCTATAGGGTTGTCAAGCTCCAGCCCCTCAAATCCATTCATTATTTCATCCACCGTCACAACAGCATAGCCATGTGGAATCGGACGACAATGGAAAGTTCCCTCAGCTCGAGGAGGTACAACAGAGCCGACCGCCACCTTGAAGGTCAGGTTCTGGCATTTCGTCATTAGCTCGCAATGTTCAGCCGCTATGATACTATCCACGGGGTAGCGAGGAGCCGTGAAATCAGGCTGAACGAGCTCCGTGGAAGCCACGCTGCTTCTCCGCTGAGATGGTGGGGTAGCGTCGAAGGAAGGATCTTCATGCCGCTCAGATGGTTGGCTGGTAGCTCGCTGGTTCTCAAGTTCCTCTAGTTTTGCTAATCTTGCACTGAGCTTCTGCATTTCGCTAGCTTCCTGTTTCCTTTTTCTCTCTCAGCTTCTATAACCACCGCTGTCGGGAAACCCATGCTTCCACGGAACGGAGCCTGGTGTGCCTCGTGTTCGTCCAGGGTGTTCAGGATTCCCGAGGGCCTCTGTCAGCTCGTCCTTCTCTCTGTCAGGAATGAACGTCCCTTCCTGCGCTGCCTTGATTACTGCCAGAAGCTTCCGGAAGGGTATTGCAAGTTGCTCGTCAGTCCAAACACACTCCCCTATTTCTGGGTCCAAAGTTCCCCCAACCCCGAAGAACCAAGTCCTTGAACGATCTGGCCAGTGCAATGTCGCTGGTTGGACATTCTTAGCAAGCAGGTCTTGCTCAGCTTTGTCCCACAACTGCCGGGCTTTGTAGTAGCTACCTGACCCCGTGTGATGGTGATACTTCTTCCTTGCAGCATTTTTCTTGTTTGTCAGTGACCATTTCTTACCCTTCTCCGATTTCTTGTAGGCCACAAATTCGAGCCATTGATCTCTTATCTTCTCATATCGACCGACGAATTTCGGAGTCTCCTCTTTCTCGACAAACTTTGTGTTCAACTCTTTCTTCCAGTTCCTGAATAGTTCTGCCATCTTCTTAAGAGCAAACGCCTTGACCTTTCGCTCTATAACTGGTTATTCGGATCCTCTTCTCGCGGTAAGCTGAAATTTGCCATCAGCTCGGTCCAAAGATCATCTTTCAGTCTATCATGGACATAAGAAACTTCAGGGTCCTTATTATTCTTATTCCATTTATGGGTGTTGATCGAGACATAGTCCCTAACAACAACTCCACACTGATGTACAAATGCGTCCTTGGTCCGCTTGGGAGCAATCGGTTGGCCATCTTTCGCGACTTCTGTGATCGTGAACCTTTCATCCGGGCGCAACCTTTTCTTCGGGCCTCGTCTCCTTACCTCGTCGGACTTTGAAACAGTTGAGGCTCCCTCCTCCGTTTGGTCACCGGAGCCGTGATCATGATCTCCTTCCTCCGCCATTCGGTCACCGGAGCCGTCATGATCTCCTTCCTCCTCCATTGTTGGATCACCGGAGCCGTCATCCTCTCCTTCCTGATAATCGGTGTCATTGAGATACGACAAGGGATCACCTCCGGCGTGGATTATATCCCCCAACAACTGTTCTTTTTCTAAGTCTCTTTGATCCATAGTTTCTGCAAATACTATACAACATGGCAATATACAAACATAAGATATGCAAATCAATACAAGGTAATGCAACAATACGATCATATAATATCACTAATACATCATCAAATAGTATCACTAATACATCATCGAATATTATCATTAATACATCTCGAATATTATTATATAATATCACTAATACAGATATAGTTGACGTCTCGTGGCGCAGGCGGTGGACACCCAAAGAGAAGGAACTATGACAGGATCATAGCTCGGGTGAGATCCCTGAAGAACCTGCCAGGTATTGAAGAACCTGGCGTCCAACGCAACCATGTAGCGTAGGACGTGCTCGTCCTCCTCCCTGACACGGCGACGTACCACCTCCGTGGGGGCCGGCTCCCTCTGCACCGATAGTGGTCCATGCGACCGCCACCAAAGAACCTCCGGGTCGACGACGGGACCCTCATTCCTCACCAAGCTGGGCGCCCCGGAAGGCAGCACCTCCCAGTGCCAGCCCGGCGGAGCCCAGTCCCGGACCCGACCACTAGTACATAACAGGGCATTGGTCCAGGACGGGCCAACCCATTAGTCCCGGTTCAGTCACGAACCGGGACCCATGGCTGCATTGGTCCCGGTTCGTGAGGCCAGGGGGCCGGCCGGGCCTCGTGGGGCATTGGTCCCGGTTCGTCTGGACCCTTTGGTCCCGGTCCTAGACACTAACCGGGACAAATGGGGGTCGCTCCTGGCCCACAACCATTGGTCCCGGTTTGTGGATGGAACCGGGACCAAATGGGGTCCTTTAGTCCCGGTTCCATCCACGAACCGGGACCAATGAGATGCCTATATATACCCCCCCGCCAGCGAGCAGAGCACTCCACACTGCTCAGTTTTTCTGGCCGGCGAGGGGAGAGCTTTGTGGTGCTCTAGCTCACCTCCTATGCACATGAGGTGTTTGATGAAATGCCCGAGCCACACTTAAGCTTTCTGCTCTCGAAGCTCCTTGTCCAAGCTCCATTTTTCTCAAGATTTGTTTAGATTTGGCGGTCCGTCCTGTCCCGTCCCCGTCCTCACCGCCGTCGATCGCCCGCGTCCATCTCGGCGCCGGCACCACCGTGGTTAGCATCTTCTTCTTATCTTCTTTCTAAAAGAAAAAAGTTCTTACTTGTATCATTTAGATAGATACTTGTGTAATTTTCTTACTTTTATTATTGTTTGTTATTATATAGTGCCATGGTCATGGTATCCGCCCACGTCGGCCCTCGTCCGGTCTATGATTCGGATGTGGTATATATTATCTTTTATAACTATTTATTTTATTTAGTGTTTATGGCAATTATGCCGACCAACGTGACATAGATGTGTTTATCTAGGAGGTATGTGAACCGGAAATTCCAACCGACCCTCTTGTCGAGAGGTTAAATTTAGTTGAAAAAGAAAACGAGGATTTGAAAGAAAAATTGAAAAGAATTGAAGAGGAGAAGGTGAAATTGGAGTTGCATGTTGCCGATGTCGTCGATGACCACAAGATCAAGATGGATGCAATGCGCTTAAAGATTAGAAAGATAAGAAAATATGCCATTGATAATGAGGCTTGGTATCATTATGCTGTTGGATCAATTGTTACCTTAGTTGCCATTATGATCGCATTTGTTGTTGCATTTAAATGTTTTACATAGTTGTATGTTAGTTTCAATTTATGTTTTAATTAGATGCACTAGAGAGCTGTATGTTGTTCTATGAGAACTATGTGTGAACTTTATGTATTTATTTTTTCAATAATAACATTTGATCACTTCTCTATTCACTTCTCTATTCATTTGCCCTCGTCCGGTCTATGATTCGGATGTGGTATATATTATCTTTTATAACTATTTGTTTTATTTAGTGTTTATGACAATTATGCCGACCAACTTGACATAGATTTTTTAATCTAGGAGGTATGTGAACCGGAAATTCCAACCGACATAGAAATTATTGTCGAGAAGTTAAATTTGGTTGAAAAAGAAAACAATTACTTGAAAGAAAAATTACAAAGAGTTGAAGAGGAGAAGATGAAGTTGGAGTTGCATGTTGCCGATGTCGTCGACGATCACAAGATCAAGATGGATGCAATGCGCTTGAAGATTAGAAAGATTAGAAAATATGCCATTCATACTGAGGCTTGGTATCATTATGCCGTTGGATCAATTGATACCTTAGTTGCGGTTATGATCGCATTTGTTCTTGCATTTAAATTTTCTAGTTTCAATGTATGTTTTAATTAGATGCTCTAGAGAGCTATAGGTTGTTCAATAATGAGAACTATGTATGAACGTTATGTATTTGTTTTGGTCACTACTGTACTTTGGCTTTAATGTGATGATGAATTTCTATTAATTTGGTCACTTCTCTATTCATGATATGCACGCAGATGAACCGGCAATGGATGTACGGTGACCGACGCACCTCCGAGTATATTAAGGGCCTTCATAATTTTCTCGAAGCGGCTGAGGCAAACAAGCTGAATGGTTTTATGCATTGTCCATGTACTGTCTGTGAGAATACGAAGGCTTTCTCCAACTATAAAACCCTTCACTTCCACCTGCTTCAGAAGGGTTTTATGCCACACTATAATGTTTGGACCAAGCACGGAGAAAGAGAGGTTATGATGGAAGACAACGAAGAAGAAGAGGATGACGACAACTACCCGCCCCCTGAATACGGTGATGCTGCAATGGGGGAAGCTGAAGATCAAGAGGAACCAGACGATGTGCCCGATGATGATCTTCGCCGAGTCATTGTTGATGCACAGAGAGAATGCGAAAGTGAAAGGGAGAAGTTGAAGTTCGATCGCATGTTAGAGGATCACAAAAAAGGGTTGTACCCAAATTGCGAAGATGACAACAGAAAGCTCGGTACCACACTGGAATTGCTGCAATGGAAGGCAGACAATGGTGTATCTGACAAGGGATTTAGTTCGCTTCTGAAAATAATGAAGAATAAGCTTCCAAACGATAACGAATTGCCCGGCAGTACGTACGAAGCAAAGAAGGTTCTATGCCCTCTAGGATTGGAGGTGCAGAAGATACATGCATGCCCTAATGACTGCATCCTCTACCGCGGTGCGTACGAGGATTTGAACGCATGCTCGGTATGCGGTGCCTTGCGGTATAAGATCAGAAGAGATGACCCTGGTGATGTTGAGGGCCAGCGCACCGGGAAAAGGGTTCCTACCAAGGTGATGTGGTATGCTCCTATAATACCACGGTTGAAACGTCTGTTCAGAAACAAAAAGCATGTCGAGTTGATGCAATGGCACAAAAAAGACCGTAAGAAAGACGGGAAGTTGAGAGCACCCGCTGACGGGTCGCGGTGGAGAAAGATCGAGAGAAAGTGGAGCGACTTTACAGGTGACCCGAGGAACGTATGGTTTGGTTTAAGTGCAGATGGCGTTAATCCTTTTGGGGAGCAGAGCAGCAAGCATAGCACATGGCCTGTGACTCTATATATGTATAACCTTCCTCCTTGGTTGTGCATGAAGCGTAAGTTCATTATGATGCCAGTGCTCATCCAAGGCCCTAAGCAACCCGGCAATGACATTGATGTGTACCTAAGGCCATTAGTTGATGAACTTTTACAGCTATGGCATGGAAGAGGTGTACGTGTGTGGGATGAGCATGCACAGGAGGAATTTGACCTACGAGCGTTGCTGTTTGTAACCATCAACGATTGGTCTGCTCTCAGTAACCTTTCAGGACAGACAAACAAGGGATACCACGCATGCACACACTGTTTAGATGACACCGACAGTATATATTTGGACAAATGCAGGAAGAATGTGTACCTGGGGCATCGTCGATTTCTTCCGCCAACCATCAATGTCGAAAGAAAGAAAAGCATTTCAAAGGTGAGGCAGATCACCGGAAGAAGCCCGCCCTCCGTACTGGTGATCACATACTTGATATGGTAAATGATTTACAAGTAATATTTGGAAAGGGTCCTGGCGGACTATCTGTTCCGACTGACGATGCGGGACGCGCACCCATGTGGAAGAAGAAATCTATATTTTGGGACCTACCATATTGGAAAGACCTAGAGGTCCGCTCTGCAATCGACGTGATGCACGTGACGAAGAATCTCTGCGTGAACCTGCTAGGCTTCTTGGGAGTGTATGGGAAGACAAAAGATACACCGGAGGCACGGGAGGAACAGCAACGTGTGCATGAAAAAGACGGCATGCATCCAAAGCAGTATGAAGGTCCTGCCAGCTACGCTCTTACCAAAGAAGAGAAGGAAATCTTCTTTGAATGCCTGCTCAGTATGAAGGTCCCGTCTGGCTTCTCGTCGAATATAAAGGGAATAATAAATATGGCAGAGAAAAAGTTCCAGAACCTAAAGTCTCATGACTGCCACGTGATTATGACGCAACTGCTTCCATTTGCATTGAGGGGGCTTCTACCTGAAAACGTTCGATTAGCCATTGTGAAGCTATCACTACAGGAATCAGGAAATTTGCCGTCAGGCTGCTACAGACGGCAAAGGCGAGATTCCTGACGACAAAGATTTTGCCGTCAGCCCATGACGGCAAAGCGTGTTGGCATACACTAAATCGGCAAAGGATTATTTTGCCGTCAGCATTTAGTCGGGCAGACGGCAAAGAATTTGCCGTCAGTGAAAATGGTTTGCCGTCAACTGTTACGAGGCAGACGGCAAAAAAAAGTAGCTTGACAGAACCGCCCGCTAACTAACGACGTCAACTCTTTGCCGTCAGCCGAACCGGATGCCAGCCGGCAAAGAAAACGGTTTTGCCGTCAGCTGTTGTCACTAGTAGACGGCAAAGAAATGGGTTTGCCGTCATGTGGCACACCTAGCAGACGGCAAAGAGTTGATGCCCAGGTAATTTGCTGCTGAATCGGGCTGATGGAAAACTTACATATTTAAAATAAAAACCTTATCTTGGCAATTCAATACACAATATATATCACAAATATAATAACAATGATCCATGAAAACAAAATCATCCATAGCAAATATCCATATATATCATCGGGTACGCATATGAGATCAAAAAGTATCACATCTTGCTGGGCATCTTCAAGTCATGTACACTCCAGGAGCTAGCCTTGCCACCATCAGCCTCTACACACATGCTAAACTGCAACTATGCTACTGGAAAGGAGACCAAGCAGAACTACTCGCTATGTCGAGGGGATGAAAGCACCACATCAAGTTGCCTGTAGCTCCGTGTGACGAATCATCGCTAATGCTCCATCCCTTCTTCATGTGTCCACTGCAATTAACCAAACAAGAAAGAGGTTCAGACTTAGATTCATCATATCAAATAGATTCAGACTCGAGAGCATCATTCATCATACTAAAGGCATTTTTTATCAATCAAATAAACTTGTCAAGCACTTGCAAACATTAAACATCATACTAATTAATGTTGGTTTAAAATCAAACTAATACCAGAACCATGAATGCGGGCAAAAATAAAGTAATCAATGTTGCTTTAAAAATCGAGCTAATACAAAAACCATGAATGTTCCGATGTCGAATTTGCTAACAGTTTCTGCCAGTCAATCCATACAAATACAATTTTAAAAAATAGCACATGTCTACAGGCTCTCCACCCATCCTAGATAAAGATCAAATCAGGAATCGTCTCACAAAGATTCAGTAATTTATATGTCAAAAACCAGAAAAGACATCAATAAAGATTTCCAGTCGTGTTATAATTGAAATAACACGCCACAGCTATAATCAGTAAAGTATAGTGGGCACTAAGAATTAAGGTTTTCAATTACCTCAAGAGTCATAAACCCTATGCATGTAATGGATGTCAAAGGAAACAAATTTAGAATGAAAGGGCACATGTCTACATGCTCTTCAACCATTTAGATAAAGACCAATCAGGAGTTGACTGACCAAAATCCAGTTATTGGGTTGATAGCAAATTTAATGATAGAAATCTAGAAAGGACATAGCTAGAGATTTCCAATTGCTATAACAAATGACTCGATGGCCATGAATCGGAGCATGCTACTGTTATTGCACGAAGGACACAAGCTTCAGAACAGAGAGGAGCGAGGCAGAGGAGGAAGAAGGGAGGGGATGAAGCTCACCATGGGATTTTTGAAGCAGATGCCATGCACGGCCGCCACCGCGGTTGCGGGGGAGCCATCCACCGCCGTCTAGGAAACCACCGGAGGGAGCCACTGTCATGCCGGGGTTGGGCCGCCGTGGGCGTACATCGCGCAGCCACCAGGTGCAGGAGCACCATCCATGAGGGCAAGACGAGGCGGCGATGACAGAGGTGGCTTGCCGATTAACCACAAGGCAGCAAGCTTCAATCACAGGGGTCTGCAGATCTCTACCTCACCCTTGTTGTAGGCAGCAATGGCCTTGTTGTACTCGCCCTTGAGCTTGTTGGCCTTGGCCACATAGGGAGCCTTTCCTGCAAAGCAAATCGACATAACTCGCATGTCAGCATACGCACCAACAAATCAGCTACATATTGACCAAAACCCAACAAGCTAGGGTTAATCATGATCCCATCCATGGCAACTAACAAACTAATCACTATATGCTGGTATACAAAGCAAATCAGGCATGGGATTTATTATCTTGGAAGGAACTTACGGCGGCGACGGACTTGTTCTTGGGGTTCTTCTGCTTGAACTCCTCGCGGAACTCGCCCCTGGCAGGAACCAACCAACAAGCAGCAGGTTCAGAACAACAACCGCCCAGAAATCACGGGTAAACAGCAACAGAAAAAAACAGAAACTGAGCAGGGTAACAGGAAGGAAGCAAAGGGGGTCCGTCTGCGGCGAAGACGTACATGAAGACGAAGAAGGTGCTGGGCGCCCTCTTGGGCTTGTTGGGGTCCTTCCCGGCCTTGCCCTTCTTCCCCTTGGCGTCCGGCTTCTCCGCCCCCTTGCTCTTCACAGCCAACCTACACCACAGATCGCAACGCGTCAGTAACCCATTCCCCCCAAATAGATCTACACAAATTAAACACACAGCAGCAGTCTGAATAACAAACCACAGATCCTACACAAGATCATACACATAAGGATCAATATTCAGTGGCCCATTTGAGACACAAAAATCTCATATTCATATGGGTTAACTCATGGGTCGCTCAGTTCAGAATTCACC
The DNA here is from genome assembly GCA_039707655.1 of Elymus sibiricus. NCBI lineage: Eukaryota > Viridiplantae > Streptophyta > Magnoliopsida > Poales > Poaceae > Elymus > Elymus sibiricus. The sequence continues at coordinate 12,683,463 of CM077673.1, read as the reverse complement.
TTGATTTGTATATATCTACTAAAAGAACTACAGTGGTTAGGTAGGCTGAATTGAAGATTAACCAAAATCATATCAAGTATTTGTTCAGCATGACTATACAGGGAAAGGGGAAGGGGGTTCATGGCAAGGACCTTCATGTCATGGCGTGGCTTGCATCTCTCCTCCATAGGTGCATTGGTTTGCATCCAAGCCTTGCCGTGCAGTCCATGGATATCTCTCCTCCTCAGGTGCATTGGTTTGCATCCAAGCCTTGCCGTGCAGTCCATGGATGCCCCTCCCTCCCTGCATCTCTAGAACAACACGACACTTCATTTTCATTAACTTCCATTGCTACTGAATAAAAGAAGAGCATGATGTATATGCTGCATGTGACATACACTACAGGAATATCCATTCGTGAAACAGCGGAGAATTTCCCCTAAAATAAGAGTGAGAATCTAGCAAGGGCATGATGAATTCGTCATATGTGAGCAAGAACAAAACAAAACACCAGCTCATTTTGCAAAATCTTAATACACAAGCACATCACAGCACTTGGGCTAGATAATAGTTGGAGATAAGTACATAACTAAATATGTGCAACAGATCATATAAACAGGGCATGACATATAATTGAACTTAACTGAACTTGAAGTTAACTGAAGTTAACTGGCAGATCAATTACACCTTTATGCAATAAAGGACTATATCCTTTATAATTTAATAAAGAACTAGTAGCATTTATATGTATGGACCAATATGCACAAACACACGTACATCATCATAAGAGAGGGAGAGACTGCGCATCCAAATGGAATGCTCCAGAAATAGTCAAAACTGGTGATGTGTATTTTCTAGCTGAAGGAAAAGAATGCTAGATGTGCATTCTAATTGAACCAAAAGATGCTGCTAGTCTGCTACTGCTACTGCATATACGTAGAAACAAACTGAAGGAAAACTTGATGATGTGCAAGTATAGTAACTGAGGGCAGCCAGTAATCACCAAAACAGAGGAGGCAAGATTGGTGGTGACCAAATCCAACGAAGGGGAAGCTTGTTTGTCACCAACAGTCCAAGCAAGGGACTTGTTCTCCGCGCACATCTGCAAGATAAGAGCAGACCATTCATTGTTTGTCGTTTGCTCTGAATTGTTGATTTAGCAGCAGCGGCATACTAGTAATCAAATCAAATCTAACGAGGAGGAGCTTATTTGGCAGCAAAGGATGGTCTACGAATCCAAAACAGAGCTAGCCTCCCTAATATCCTCCCTCAATCACAATTGTGTCCCGACAATCCTCAAACAAGGGTAACGGCAACGGTGAACATGTCCACAAGCTAATCTTTAGAGAAGATGAACCCGATCTGAAGTAGCTTATGTGCAACTTGTTCTCTGAAAAAATAATGCTGCCGGATGTGAATACTTGATTTCTCGACTGTGAAGTGCACACTAGAACAATGGATGGCATCCAACAGTCAGAAGAAGTTCTATATTTTCAATCATGAGCTGCATGAAGAAGTCGTGGTGGAGGGGGTATTTCTTCCTTCCATCTATCACATTGCGCTCCACTCCAGAATAGGTAAGACTGTTGTTGATGCCAAGGGAAGAAATATAGGTAAGATTGTGGCGATTGATTCTCTCTGGTAGAATTATTTAATGGAAAAGAAACAAACAAGCCTGCAAGATTTCAGGTTCTGAAACTGGAATAGAGCGAAAACAGGGCAGTGCACACAAGTGGCCCGGTTTGCACTTGCAAACCCACAATTTGATGTCTAGCGGCTGATCCACACATGGTGAACCAGCTGCAGTACTCGATAATTCAGTAGCGCCCACATGGCATACAAAATCATTCGATAACCTGAATGCAGAAATTCACACCCCAGGCTGGTTTGTGACTCTACTGGACATCATAGAAACTTAATTAGTCTGGATTCTTCAGTAGTACGTACAATCAAATGAAGCTTAGGCTGTCTCGGTTGTGGAAGGAACAATAAGCTAGCATAGCCTGGTTGTAATGCGGTGTAGAGACAGCTTTTGTGCGATGATTAACACGTACTCAATCAATCTGGCGTATCAATAAAGCATCCCAGCTACTCAGTCCTTTGATAGCCTTTAACAACTTTGGATTTGCCAAACTCCGTATGAACAAGCGTAATATTTAATTAAAAACAAAGTTACACACAGGAAGGAAGGAACAAAGCATCCTACGTGACCAACAAGCTCGCCGAGATGGCCAGAGAAGAGATGACGATGCTGATCAGGGTCCCTAGTGGGATCCACGACCTAGGTCTCAAGCTCAGGGACCTCAAGTATGTCCTTGCAGATGCCGATAGGAGGAACATCAGTGACAAGCGTGTGCGGGGGGTGGGTGAAGGAACTGGCTGATCTTTGCTCTGTGTAAGGACTGAAGTCAGGAAATTTGAGGTACTCAAACTGCATGCATGCTCTGTTTCCTCAGTTGAGTTGAGTCCAAGTCAAGTGATCAAGCAGAGTAGTAAAAGATCAGAGCACTCTTGCGCCCGCTGCTGGCGAAGGGAGCGGAATATCGGTGCAGGTGACGGTGTCGAGCTGATGGCCGGAGCGAGCACTGCGATCGATCGAGGATTAGTTCAACTCCTCAGTCTTATACTCTGATTGCATCCTTATAAAAAAGTTGTGTCAATGGTCAAGAGAGTTGAGAATCTCAGGCTATTTTTGCAACTGTATTGCCAACTGCCATAAAATTATATCCCGATCGAGACACTAGTGTACATTTCGATGAACACTGATCGATCCATATCTTGATGCAAATCATTCGACAGCGAAAGTAGCGTAGTGTGCAGGATCAGTATGCATGATGGGGACGTGAGGAATCAGATGCAAAGGTGGCGTAGTGGAGAATTGGTCCGATGGCGACATCGGCGCTGTGCCACCTGCTTACGTGCCACCGGCAAGGCAACCCCTCCATCGTCGACAGGTGTGCACCCTCCAATCATCCCGCCTTTCTTACGTGTAAAGAGATGGAAATATTGAGCCGCATTACCTTACACCAACCGCATTACAGTGACACTCACATTAATTTTCTTTCTTTCTTCCTTTGTGCTTGCAAGTGATGATCATGCATCATTGTCTGGGCAGCAACTTTAATGCACAGGTCAATGAAAATAAAGTATTTAATTTGTATCGAACTTCCCCACCAAACATAGATCGATCGTCTATACAAATAAGCCCTGTTAGGATGATCTCCACCGTGTGGGCCCAACGGCCCACCGGGCCCTTAGATCCACGCCCTGATCGGGGGCGCTCAACCCACTATGGTTGACGGGCCCCTGTCACCTGCACTATATATAAAGAGGTGGGGGCCGGCGGCTCGGCTCACGAGGTTCGTCACCACGCCATACACCCCACCAACATCCCCTACCGATCTAGGGTTAGTGCAGTGCTGACGGGAAGCTCCGCCACCACCTCGCCATCTCTCTGTCCACTCACCGCCGCCACCATCCCACCATGGCCACCGGCGGGAGTTCATCATCGCAAGGAGAAGGTAATTCCCCATCTCCTACTGCCACTGTTGCCGCAATCCTAGCCTACCCGATCCCGTGGGTCTATCAATGGTATCAGCCAAGTTTGGGTTCAGGATTTTCGGTACAAATCAAAGTATCTTCCCCTCCCTTAGAACCCTAAAGAGAAGGGCAAAGATCTCACCGGAGAAGGCCTTGTGCTCGCCGGCAAAGTGCGCCGCCGTCCTGGCCGCGCCTGTTTCCTCTCGATCCCCACACGCATCGGCAAGCCGAGGTGCGGGGACGAAGAACTACTCCCTCCGGGGGGCAAAGGGCACCACCACCGCACCGTTTGACAGCGGCGCGTTCACCTTCGAGGTGCTCGCGCACGCCGGCAAAGGGGGCGGAGGAGGCGCCGCTGCATCCCGCCGTCGGACGCGGAGGAGCAGAGGATGCTCTCCCGTGTCTCTCTCTTTCTCTCTGTGACAGTGGAGGAGGAGGAAAGAATGGAAAAGGGGGAGGAAGGAAGAGGCTGGCTCGCGCGGCGGTGGGGGTTTTCGGCCCCGTCGCCGGCGGCCGGTGCGACCGCCGCCAGTGGCCCGCCATCGACGTATACAGGGGGCAGAGGAGGCGCGGCGCGTCCCTCTCTCGATCTGCCACAGAAGAAAAAGAAGAACGGGAAAGGGAGAAAAGGAAGGAATTCAGAGGCGTTGCGGGCGCGGTGCGGTGGCTCTCCGCCGCCGGCGGCCGGACCGGACGCGACGGGGTGGCTAGAGGAGCCGCTGCCGACGGGAGAGAGGACTGGAGAAAAGGAGAAAGGGAAGAGAAAGGAGGGGCGTGCGCGGCGCGTAGGCTTTCGCCGCCGTGGATGGCGGCCGGGGCCGTCGCCGGTGGCCGGCGGCGCCCTCACTCGCCGCTGCGGCAGAGGAGCCCAGAGCGGCGCGGGGGGAGGAGACAGTGACCGATGGCTTCGGTCGGGAGGCGTCGCTGCCCAGTTTCATCCAGCGATAGCCACGGCAGATCGTCCTATCTGACGGACGGCCAGGATGGGCTGGCGGGACTAAACCCTAGCCGTCCCAGCGCCTGACAGGCCTCGGGCCGAAACGGCCAGGCCGCAGGCCGGCTGGAGCGCGGATGGGCCGGCTTTCGGCCCATAGAGCGCGGTCGTTTTTTCTGTCCAGGATTTTTGGGCAGATTTAAACAGTCTTATTTTTGTTTTTTCTATGCATTATTTTTCCAACGAAAATTTTGTTTAGAAAACAGAAAAGAAATAGAAATGTTTCTGCAAAGAAAATTAGAAAAGTTTCTGAAAATTAAAGAAAATTTTCAGAAAAAGAAAAGTTCATGAATTTTATAAAGAAAAATAATAAAGTTCATGAATTTTGATTCAGTAAAAGAAATTTTTCTGTAAAGAATAAAAAGTTCATGAATTTTATATTCACGTTTTTCCGCTGCAAAATAAATTATAGTGCTCTTTTACAAAGAAAATAAAAGTTTAAAAGTTAAAATATGGTATTGTTATTTTCTGACCAACGTTGATGATAACAGTACTATAATTCTATGAGTCTTATGTTCAAAGCTTAAATCTCTGATAAATTTTGTATCAAAGTGATCAATTTTCAGAGAACAGATAAAGATCAAGAAATGCTCTTGAGCTAGAGAAATGTATATTCCTTGTTCCCGCTGCAATAAAGTTGTTGATGATGATTATTTCTTAGCAAAGTTGTTTAATAGAAATACTATCATCACATTGTTTATGAGTTATATGCATTATTTCCATTTTCGCCCAACGGTGATATGGAATTAATGTAGAAGGATGATGTTTTATTCTAATTCTGCCACAACGGTGATTTGGAATATAAAAGAAAGTTTTGAAAGTTTAATGTGCATATTTTTTTTTTAGCAGACCAACATGGGGTTATTTTTATGCTCATTATTGTTGATTATTGGCTAATAAAAGTTTTCCATGCTTTCATTCGTGAAAGCGAATGGCTGGGTACTTGTGACCCGAAAGATGACCAAGGAAGGTCATAATGTGAGGGAGTATGTTCTCTCTAAAGAGTGGCTTCCAAAGAAAAGAGATAGATCATTGAGAGTCTTGGTTGACGAATGTCTTTCATGTACTCTCGATGAAGAAGATTTTTCAGTCAACATGTTTTGAGTTGAAACAAGCAACATGCGTGTTTAATTTGACCAACGTCGGATCAAGCATGTGTGTCAAAGAGCATTCAGACTTATTTCTAAATTTGATGATTGAATATGCAGTCAAAAGGGCCAATTCTGGCATTTATGTCCCTTACAGGGAATTACCCGCATGGCGGGAAAAGATGATTATAATAAAACCTGCATGGCAGGAAAAGTCTGGGAAAATACCTGCGTAACCCGTATGGCGGCAGTAATTTTCCCAGACTTATCTTGTATGACAGGAGAAAGACATGATGACTCATGTGTTTTTAATTTGTCCCACTCTGGGAGAAAGGTATGGAGTAGCTATTATGCTTTCCTAGTATCGAACCGTACACCTTATGTGTAACGGTCATTAAGCACTCAATAAATCCAAAGAGAATAAAAGTTACAGACGAACCTAAAGACAAGAATGATATGCAAGTGTGACTTGCAAAAGTACTAATTATAAAGAACTCTGTTGAGTTTCTGAAATGGAATGAGGAAAAAGTACTCCCATACCAGTTAACAGATAACTTCATTTCAAATGAAGTAGATAATCGAAGTTTCCTCAATTCACAAGAGTTATGAATGGTTTTTCGAAATTGTGGCAGAAAAGTTATTGCCACATTTCGAGGGGGAGAATGATGAAACTCCTCTATACTTTAGATAATGTGGTGTACATTATGCATCTAAAGTGATCCATTAATGAAGAATGTGATCGTCTGGGGGAGTACGACGGTCATGATAATACCCCTAAAGAATACTAAGACGGTACTTAAAGTGCCATAAAGAAGAAAGTTTTAACAAAATAAACCCAAATAATAAAGTTAAAGATACGCCATTTTTAGTGAAGATGGAGTAATCTGGGGGAGCATGTTGTATGACCTATACAACACCTGTTGTTAGCTCTATAAAGGAGGAATGAGTAAACATGGATCTTGTGATAAAGATCCCTCTAAAACCTATTGCCTCTTGGAAATGAAAGACTATACAATTAATTTGCCTCTTGGCAATGACAGAGCAACAACAACCCCATATGAAAGAAGTGACAGTACATGAGACACAGATGGTCTCAAGGAATGAGAAAATCAGATACTTCTGATTACTATAAAGTCTATGTTAGTGAAATTCAAATGGAGGTTGATCTCACCTCATTTAAAGCGCTCAATTGAGCTTTGAGAAGTGTCTGTTTTGTCTAAATGATAAGAGACTATGTGAGATGAAATAAAATTGGTGAATCCCGACGATGTTTGGGACTCATAAGTAATTTCCAATGGAGCATAAACAGTAGGCTGTAAAAGGTCTACAAGGTCAATGTGACTCCAAAGGAAATATGTAAAAGTGTAAAGCGCGACTTAAATCGAAAGTTTTTGTGCAAAGAGAATGAATAAATTACAATGAGTGTTAGTGGCACATCATGATCGACATCATGATCTGAGTTACATCAGATGAAAGTAAAGAACACAAGGGATACTGCTTCAAGAAGTCTTTTATGGACTAGAGCAAGTCTCTAGACAGTGGCATTTGAAGTTAAAAGATCCAGATGTTATTTTGGGTTAAAGAGAATGAGAGGACAATTGTATTCATGCAAAATTATAGAATGGGAAATTCATTTCCTAATCCCGTGCATGTGGATGACGTCCTACTTGCTAGTGGTGATGTCAATCTACTGCAGGAGGAGAAAAGAAGTTCTTGTCCTCAAAGTTCAAAAGAATGTTCTCGGTAGAGTGTCTCTCGTTATAAGTATCGAGATTCACCAAGAAAAGAATAAAAGGGGGTATTAGGAATGTCACATGGACATGATAAGAAAGGTCTCTAAAGTGTGCATGCGAGAAAAACCTACGCCTGTTCTTGTAGTCAAGGGTAATGGAACTGGAAACTATGGTGTTCCAAAAGTTGATGAGAAAAGATTGAAAACGGATACGGTGCCATATGCTTCAGCTGTTGGAAGCTCAATATATTACCCTGACACAGTTCACGTATCCGGGTTGTTTTGGCAATGTCCAGTCCATATATAGATCATTGGAATGGAGTCAAAGATATCGGCCTCATGCTGAAAGAAATAAGTGCTCTCAAAAGATTGTGAGTACAAAGACAGGACTTGTGAAATGTATAGCGAAATCCACAATTGTCGCTAACTTTCACACTTAGAGTTTTGGTGTGGAAAAGCTCCAAAGAATGAAACAATTATCATCAATGTGATGCAAAAACATGTTATAGCATGATATGAGGCTGAGGGACAGGCAAAATGGTTAAGGAGACCTGTACCCGGAGTTGATAATGGTTGACAACAGCGATAACCATTTTAAGTTTTTTCGCTCCTATGACAACGAGTCAAGTGTTGATGCCAAAACACACTGACACAGAGTTATGCGTTGTAAAGGAGAAAGTCCGGAATTATGTAGAAATGCTTGAAGCATAAAAGCAACAGACAAGTGTTTGCAGATGTGCTTATTAAAGGCTTGCCGCCCAGTGTGTTCGGAGAACACACAGTCGACATGGGTTTTATGGTATAGTCTAAGATTTCCGGACAATAAAGGGCCCAAGGTTAAAGAATTTGTTTCAAAACAGAGAGGTACGTTGTGGCTGTCTGATTCTATCGGCAATTGAGCTGTGACGATGAAACATGTCCTATGTATTGATCTGTTATGAAACGAGTAAAGTAAAAGTATAAGGTCAAAAGTAAAAGTTGAGATCAAGGGGGAGAATGTTAGGATGATCTCTACCGTGTGGGCCCAACGGCCCACCGGGCCCTTAGATCCGCGCCCTGATCGGGGGCGCTCAACCCACTATGGTTGACGGGCCCCTGTCACCTGCACTATATATAAAGAGGTGGGGGCCGGCGGCTCGGCTCACGAGGTTCGTCACCACGCCATACACCCCACCAACATCCCCTACCGATCTAGGGTTAGTGCAGTGCTGACGGGAAGCTCCGCCACCACCTCGCCATCTCTCTGTCCACTCACCGCCGCCACCATCCCACCATGGCCACCGGCGGGAGTTCATCATCGCAAGGAGAAGGTAATTCCCCATCTCCTACTGCCACTGTTGCCGCAATCCTAGCCTACCCGATCCCGTGGGTCTATCAAGCCCCACTTCCACCAGCTAACTACTTGCTCTAAACATCTGCCACCCCCCCTAAAGAAAAACAAAAAACATCTGCCACTGCCAGGATCACGGTACAAGATCCATCTCTCATCTCCTCAATTGAATCAAGGTACTTGCTTAATTTCGAATACTAACTTTATCGTCTCTATGTTTTACTCGAATCGACTCCTCGATCAGATATGCCACCTTTTTTTTTCCTTCACAGTGTTTGCTACTCTACAATGCAGTTGCATGGGTCAGGGCTAGCTAGCTGTACATCATAGTTGATGCTAATACTGGCTGTAGTTCCACATGGGCAGGCATCCTTAACCACTCCGTAATTAGGGGATCAACGTCCATGTCGTCTGTCATCGCGCCCGTCGTCAGTGTAAGCCATCTAGAATTCCATACCAAATATGTGTTCTGAGAAAGAATCAGAATCAGAGAGACTCAAAAGCAAAGGTTGCGCGCGTGATTAGACATGCTATCTAAGAGCATCTCCAACAGGCGCGCTTCGCGCGGCGCCCATAAAACGGTTTTGCAGCGCGCGAAAAGCGTTTTTTAGCGCGCGGCCGAGCGCTGGCTCCAGCGGCCGCCGCATAATATAGCGCACGCGTGGCACTCCAGCAGACGCACTAAACTACAGCGCGCGCGAGCAGCCGGCGCTTGCAATATGCATTATTTCAAGACAATTTGATGATATTTGAACAAAAATGAAACACAAACAGACATAGGAAATTCAAAAGCATTTCACATCATCCCATCATCTCATCATCCAACCAAGTTCAAAATCACAAACGAAGTTTAACATAACACACAAACAAATGGCACATGATCATGCCGCATCCTCATCTTCGTCCTCTCCTTCCTGCGATTCATCATCATCATCATCCGAAGTCTCAACGTCGTCCTCCTCTTCATTGTCTCCCGGAGATGCCGAAGGTATGTGTTGAGGCACACCGGAAGACATGCGTCCACCCATGTCACTCGGACCGGGAGGTGCTCCCATGCCTCCCATGAGTGTAGCAAAACTCATGCCTCCCATGATACCTCCGAAGCCACCCATGCCTCCCATGGTAGCTTCCATGCCACCCATGCCTCCCATGGTAGCTCCCATGCCACCCATGCCTCCCATGATAGCTCCCATGCCTCCCATGGTAGCTCCCATGGCTCCCATGCCTCCCATGGTAGCTCCCATGCCTCCCATGGCCATGGCTCTTTTTTGGACCAAGATTTCTTCACGGGCAAGATTGACGTACTCTTTTTGCTTCTCATCGAGGGTAGATGTGTCCATAACAAACAAGTTCTTCTCCCATTCTAACAATCTAGTTCGCTCCTCCATGGCCAATTTCTTCTCCTCCAATGCCACCTTCCTCTCCTCGGCCGCCACCCTCCTCTCCTCGGCCGCCACCTTCCTCTCCTCGGCCGCCACCCTCCTCTCCTCGGCTGCTGCATCTTGGTTCCTTGCCATCTTCCTATCCTCGTTCGCTTCCTTTCTTGCTTTCACAATAGCTTCCATAACATTTTTGAGGTCATCATCTACTTTCCTCTTCTTCTTGTCTTGTCTTTCTTTCTTGTCTCCATATGGTCTTGTTGGGTTTGAGTAGGCAACCAAGTTTGGTGTAGGGCTTCTCATGCCGTCATCGGTTGATGCCTCCTCACTAGTGGAAAAACGGGATTTAGTCCCGGTTTAAAACGGCCTTTAGTGCCGGTTCAGGAACCGGCACTAAAGGGTGGGGACTAAAGCCCCCCCCCCCTTTAGGCCCGGTTCAACACGGCCCGGCACTAAAAGCCCACCACGTGGCGCTGTCTGGGGCGGGGGATGTAGGACCTGTTACCAACGGGACTAAAGGTGGAGCCTTTAGACTAAATGAAATTTTTTTGATATTTTTTTTTGAATTTTTTTTTATTTTTTTTTCTGATTTTCGAATCTTTGAATTATTTGACAATTTAATCTCTAATCACCCAGCACGCTTAACTTTCAGGTTCTATCTCCCCTAGTTTCCAAGTCTGCACTTGTTGTTTTCCTGACAATAGTAAGCTATCAATCCTATTAACCCTTAGGTCTTGATGTCACATTATTTAATTTTTTGAACTCCAAACAATTATTAAAATAAACAACAATGATTAACAAACAACAATGATTAATTTAAAAATTCAAAAAAAAGGAAAAAATTTCAAAAAAATCAAAAAACAAAAAAATCCAAAAATCCAAAATAATACAAAATGGTTAAAATAAAATAAGTAATAATAATATATCCATTATTATCAGAAAAATATGAGCATGATGTCACACGCTTCACCGTTTGAGTTTGAAACTATTATTCTAAAAAACAATAATTATTTAGTAACACTAATATTTGTTGAATAAGTAGTTTGATCACAGTTTGACCATTGTTTGACCACATTTCATTTTTTTAAATTTATATTAACTGAAGAAGTTTTGTGTGCTCAATATGAACCATTCAAAGCCACATCCTCAAATTTCACCCCTTTCTGACTTCATTTGCTATTTTTCATGTATTTAATGATTTTTTGACCTAAATTAGGCCGAAATTGAAAAGCACTACAAATGAACTCTGAAAAGGTTGAAACTTGGCATGGTATCATCATTTCACCCAAATAGCTTGTGCTAAAAAGTTGAGAGGGTTATGGCAAAAACTGGATGCACTTTGTGTACAAACTGGACCATCTCTTTCGAAGTAACAGGGTTTCAGACGAAAACTCGGCTGTTATAAAGACATTTCATTTTTTTAATCTTATTTCAACTCCAGAATTTTTGTGTGTTCAATATGAACCGTTCAAAGCCACATCCTTAAATTTCAACCCTTTTTGACTTAATTTGCTATTTTTTCTTGGATTTAATGATTTTTTGAGCTAAATTAGCCTGAAATTGAAAAGCACTAAACCCAGGACTTAAAACGCCCGAAAACCCTAAACCCGGGACTTGAAACGTCCGAAACTCTATTATAAACAGTAAAATTAAAGGTTCAAACCCTAAAACCTAACCCTAAACTTAGAAATCTAAACCCTAGCCCCTAAACCCTAAAACGTCTAAAACGTCCAAAAACTCTATTTTCCCTTTGGAATTTGGTGATTTTAAAAAATTGTCGAAACGGAAAACTTGTTGTTTCTTCGGACAAATCTTTTTTTTCTGCAAATTTTGATATATTATTTGTATTTTTCTGAATTAGAATGATTTAGTTATGATTTTTCTAAGATTTAGGGGCTCGCAGGGCCCCCCCTTTAGTCCCGGTTGGAGATACCAACCGGGACTAAAGATAGACCTTTAGTCCCGGTTGAAGACACCAACCGGGACTAAAGGGCTGGGAAAAAAATTTGAAAAAAAAAATTTGAAAAAAAATTTGAATTTTTTTTTCCAGTCCCGGTTGGTATCTCCAACCGGGACTAAAGGGGGGGGGGCCTTTAGTCCCGGTTGGTGATACAAACCGGGACTAAAGGGGCTCGTGGGGGCCCCAGCCTGCCACCACCCCTATAGTCCCGGTTTGTATCACAAACCGGGACTATTGGTAGCAAATGAACCGGGACTGATGATGCTGAAATCAAACCGGGACTAATGGTCACATTAGTCCCGTGCCGTAATCAAACCGGGACTAAAGGGGCGGACGAAAGGTCTGTTTTCTACTAGTGCCTCCTCATCTTGATCCAAATCAATAGTACGCTTGCGTTTGTAGGTCTCCTCGATACCTTCATGTGGCTTCCATTTCTCATCATCCTTCAACTCTTCATAGCAATCGGCCAAGGTAAATGGTCTCCCTTTCTTGATCTTCCCTTTCTTGTTCTTCTTCTCCTCTCCTTGAAATAAGTTTTGTGTGATAGTGAGCTACACAAAAAGCATGGACATGGAAGAACAAGTTAGCACTTGAAACACCGAAGAAAGAGCATAGACATGAAAGAAGCATGGACATGTGAAAGAATCATTAAAGAAATGACATTTACCCTATCGTTACCATTAGTTCCACTTGGGTTTAGCGTGTCAACCGCCTTAAGTGCGGCCGCCCATCTTTGACAATCTTTGTTGATTGTCGACCACCGGGAGCGAAGAGATCTTTCCGTGCGGTCCATTCCACTCTTGTTGTGTAAATCAAAGTGCTCCTTCATCCGGATCCAAAAGGCATCTCTACTTTGATCCCCGCCAACGATTGCATCCCTAGACACTTTCAACCATGTATTGCATATCAATTTGTCTTCCTCCGTGGTGTAGTTGCCCGCTCTTCCTTTCGGTGCATCGAAGATACCCTCACCATCCTCGTCCCCTTCAAACTCATAATGAGAAGTGTTGGAGCCAACACCCATAGTTGACATATAGGTCTCATCATTCAAACTACAAAGAATATATCCAAAAATTAAACTATCCATATGTTTCCATTCATGCAAAAACACAACAACGATTTTTTTTTATGAAGTCATACCTTCTTGGCATTTCATCATACACGTTGTGCGCATCCGCCGGCGCAACAAACGAGCTCGCCGGCGCTTCGCTCGCCCCCGCTTCGGCCACGCGCACCTTCTTCTTCCCGGTCACCTTCTGCGGCCGCCTAGAGGAGCCATCCGACGTCTTCTTCTTCCCAGGTACCTTCACCAACTTTGATCGTTTCACGACTGGCGCCGGCGCGACGCCACCCGCCGAGGTCGTCCTTGGCGGCATGAAGAGCCCGCGCGCAAGTCCGGTGCTTGGAGGAGCACCCGCCGAGGAAGCGACGCCAACGATTCCCGCGCTAGGGTTGGCGGCGGCGGCGGAGGCGGCGGCGGCGCCGCCGGAGGGGTCACGGACGTAGCCAGGGGTGAGGGGGATGTCGCCGCGGTCGTCCATCGGGCGATTGCGCCGGCGGCGGCGCGGGGCGGTGCGAGAGTGGCGCGGCCGGCGGCGGAGGTGGAACAGGCACGAGCACTCGAGTGGTTCCGCGCGCGGTAGCGGGCGCACGAAATAAGCGGCGCGCGATGCCGTTTCGTTCCGCGCGCGGAACCACTTATGCCGCGCGCGGATTTAGCGCGTCCGCTGGAGCGCCCATTTCTGATGTGCGCGTGTTAAAAGTGTAATTTTTACAGCGCGGGGCACTTTTTGGGCGGCTGTTGGAGATGCTCTAAGTCGCATAGATACGTCAAGACTGAGACTCTGAGATGGACATGATGAAAGATCGTTCCTTCTTGTGGGCTGCCCACAGTGGCCCGTCAATAGCTGTCGTTACAGGTCTGATTGATGCCTCCCTGCTATTGGAGTTGCTGATCGCCCAAGCTATCTTGATCCTGCACATGCGATGGGTGCCGTTCACCGACACCAGTCCATCGGTAAGACAACTCATGGGCCACCAGTCCACCGACGAGCAATCCATACGGCCGTCGGCCCTCCATCCTCGACCGTCATATACGTCTCCAATACCTTGCCTTCAATACAAATTTTCGTGCGGTTCCATATCTCGCTGAATATTTATTTTGGCACACATCCCCTAGCACTCTTGCACGGTTCAGATAACAGGATCACTTGGACCTGGGAGCCAAAACGCTGCCCCCCCTTTACAAGGGGCATATACACATGTATATATAGTCAGATAATGTACCCGTAGCTACCTAGGATTAGGAATCCTACCCCAACACGAATACACCTGTCGTGCTTATTTCCAACATACTGGCTACCTAGACCATAGAACAACTCCCCAACGAAGCGGAGGAATTCAATAAAATCAAGGTAATTTCCCTTCAATAGTTTCATCCTTGTTGTCCATGATTTTCTGGGTGGCATGCTACTTGATTTTTTAAATATATATAGCATGCATGCATGATGCATGGGATTAGTTGTTGGTAATCATAACAATTTCTTTGCATGTTTCCTTATATCAATAGAAACGAGCTCCCTGTCATGGCGGGGGTTCTGGATGCTTTAGCATCCTACGTCGCCAGCATGCTCGCCGAGATGTCCAAAGAGGAGGTGTCCATGCTGATAGGGGTGTCCGACGGGATCGAAGACCTGGGCATCAAGCTTGGGGACCTCAAGAATTTCCTTGCTGATGCTGATAGGAGGAACATCACCGATGAGAGTGTGCGGAGGTGGGTGGTGGAACTGAAGCGTGCCATGTAGCAGGCTACCGACATCGTCGACCTATGTCGGCTTAAGGCCATGGAGCAGGGTCCATCCAAGGACATGGGATGCTTTAACCCACTCATCTTCTGCATGCGAAACCCCCTTCACGCCCACGACATCGGCACCCGCATCAAGGCACTGAATGAGAAGTTGGATAGAATTTGCAAGAGAGGACGTAGTTTCGACTTCGTCAAGCTGGAAGCCTACCAAGATCAGAAGATGACTCGGTCTCTTGCCACAGACCGCAAAACAGATTCATTGATGGAGCAGTTAGGCGTTGTCGGAGAGAAGATCGAGGAGGATACAAGGGCACTCGTGGAGGTGCTTACAAGGGAGGCGGGCTGCGACAAGACTGATCGCCTCATGGTAGTGGCCATCGTTGGTGTCGGCGGGATTGGCAAGACCACCCTCGGCAAGAAGATCTTCAATGACGAGGCTATCAAAGGTAAATTCACTAAGCAGATATGGCTTAGCATCACACAGGATTTCAGTGATGTTGAGCTGTTAAGTAAATCCATTACTGCCACTGGAGGAGACCTGCCTGGAGGAGGTGCAGCTCGAGACAAGGACCTACTTGGTCGTGCTCTCATGAATACCATCAAGGAAAAGAAGTTCTTTCTTGTGCTGGATGACTTGTGGGCTGTTGATGCATGGAATAAACATCTAATGACTCCCTTTAGCCATGGTGGCTGTGGAAGTCGAGTCCTCATCACCACGAGAGATGAGACTGTTGTTCGGAGCATGAAAGCTGTGCACCGCCACCACATTGACAAGTTAGGGCCTGAAGATGCATGGTCATTGCTCAAGAGGCAGGTTGGTACTGCCCCAAACTCAATACCTCTTCTTTTAGCAGAACATGCATTCTTAATTTGACTTGAGTTACATATGTACCACAATAAACATCAAGCAAGTTGTATTGCTCTTTTTCCATTAGTTTCACTATTAACACTAGTTCACGTAAATACCATTCACATTTGTTTAGTTGTTTTTGGAAATAGTAATTAACTACTAGTACCTTTGATCTAAAATCTTGGTCTTTTTAGAATTTTGCGGGCCAAGTGTTTCTAAGTTTGACCATGTATAATGAAAATGATATCATCTGAAACATAAATTGATATCATTATATTCATCATAAAATCTATTTTTATAGTTAGGGTAACGTAAGGAAACAGGCTTGCATATAACTTAATGATCAAGATATCAATGTTAGGACCTTGTCGTGTCCAAAAAACCTATATTTCAGATCAAATGAAATATTCATGGTGTATATTTGTGTACTTAAGCCTTTGTGTTTCACAATCATATATAAGATAGACAAAATATATCAGTTAGGATAAATGAATAGTATGCAGTTGTGCATGATTTCTGCCTTAGTAGATGATTAATTAACGAGTGACCTTACATTTCTCCACTACAATTTAATTAGGCCGTGTGTAACTTTTACTCCTTCTGAATATAGTTCATCTTAGGAAATGGGTCTGTCGATTATTTCTAAACTTGGCTATAATTGTATTTACCCACATTGATAACGTGAAATTGACACTATTACATCTACCGTGGAATATACTTTCATGGTGTACTACATTTTAATTCCAAGCAACATATTTCTATAAGAATTTGGTAGAAAGCTTGTTTCACCATGAAGACTGTCAATGTACCAAGCGAGATACATTTATTGTTAGATGGAGTATTAGTTTGGTTTATTCACTGATCTAGCATATGATTAGTAAACGAAATAACTACATTATCTAATCACAAAAGTCAGATGTCACGTTCCCCTCTGCTGCTGATGCTATAGATTTAAATTGACTGTAGGTACTCACAACAGAGGAAAATGGACATGAGGTTGATGTGCTAAAGGATCTTGGGTTGCAAATTATTGCAAAATGTGATGGTTTACCACTTGCTATTAAAGTGATGGGAGGACTTCTATGCAATAAGGAAAAATCACGACGTGATTGGGAAGATATCTTGCATGATGATATATGGTCAGTATCTCCAATGTCAGATGACCTAAACTATGCAATATATCTTAGCTACCAGGACTTGTCCCCTTACTTAAAACAATGCTTCCTGCACTTCTCCCTTAAACCCAAAAAGGTAGTGCTAACTGTCAATGAAATCGTATCCATGTGGATTTGTGAAGGACTGGTTCAAGGAGGCTCAAACAGTTTGGAAGAGGAAGGGAAGAAGAACTATACAGAGCTAATATTAAGAAACCTTATAGAGATAGATCCTACATTCCCTAGCCAACTTGTCTGCAATATGCATGATGTCATTCGCTCATTTGCTCAATTTATGGCAAGAGATGAAACACTAGTAGCTCATAATGCAGATACTGCTATAAAAATCCTTAGATCATCCAATTTTCTTAGATTATCTATAGAAACCAGAGGAGTGGGATCAGATGAATTTGAGTGGAGATATTTAAGAGAGCAGAAATTGCTCCGGACACTAATATTAACTGGAAACCTCAAAATTCAGCATGGGGACTCGTTGATTAACTTCCAAAGTCTACGTCTTCTGCATATAGAATCTGCAAATATGGTTGCACTTGTTGAATGTATGTACCAACTCAAGCACTTGAGATATTTGGCATTAAAGAGGACTGATATTTGTAGACTACCAGATAACATCCATGAGATGAAATTCCTACAACATATTAACCTTGAATGTTGTGGAAGTTTCACGAAACTTCCTGATAGCATTATCAAGCTGCAAGGGTTGAAATATCTTGATATTGATGGCACATGTGTAAGTAGTATTCCTAGGGGTTTCCGAGCTCTTATAAATTTGAGGGTACTATGTGGGTTTCCAGCTTATATTGATGGTGACTGGTGTAGTTTGGAAGAGTTGGGGCCTCTTTCCCAACTCAATGATCTTTTAGTACAGAGTCTAGAAAATGTATCTACTGCCTTGTTGGCTGCAAAGGCGATGGTAAATGCAAAGAAAAATCTTACCAAACTTTGTTTAAAATGTGGTGGTAGAGTGCGAGATGGGTTGGTCCAAGGAGGAGTCTTTGAGTCAGAGGAGGAGGAAATAATTGAGGCGGTGTTTGATGTGTTATGTCCTCAGCCTTGCATAGAACAAATCTTCATAGAAGGATATTTTGGCCGCCGACTCCCAGGATGGATGACGTCCACAGCTATAGTGCCCCTCGAGAGCTTGAAGATTCTATGCCTCAGACACCTGCCCTGCTGCACCCAACTCCCTGATGGGTTGTGTCGCCTCCCGTATTTGGAATGGCTAAAAGTGGACGGGGCCCCAGTAATCAAGTGTGTGGGTCCTGACTTCGTCCAACAGTACAATCAGCGGCACCGTCCTTCATCTCAGTTGGTTCCTACAGTTCCCAAACTCCAGACGTTGAATTTGTATGGAATGGAGGAATGGGAGGAGTGGGTTTGGGAGGCAGAAGTGAAAGCTATGCCCCTATTGGAGGAACTTTATATCAGTGCTTGCAAACTGGGCTGTATGCCTCCTGGACTTATGTCTCATGCAATGGCTTTGAAGAAGCTAGTAATATGGAACGTCCAAGGTCTCCACTCTCTAGAGAACTTTGTCTCTGTAGTTGAGTTCGACCTGTATAACATACCCGAACTGGCCAAGATCTCCAGTCTTCCAAAATTACAAAAGCTTGAAATCAGTTACTGCAGAAAGCTCAAGACACTGAAGGAGATGGATGTACTTCGGAGACTCCAGCTGACCGTTTTTCCCAGGGAAAATCAACTTCCAGTCTACCTGCAAACTGTAAAGCCTAGTCATTTGCTGCTGGCCTGCAACCTAGAAGTACTCACTTCCATGGCTGAGGGTGAATCTAGCTCCGAGTGGGACAAGTTCAGTCATATCAAGAACGTCGAGGCTTATGCAGAGGATGGAGAAGATGAGAAGAAATGGCACGTGTTCTACACATCTGAATCCTGCAACATACAGACAAATATTCACCAGGTAATACTTTGGTCTCTCTCTCTCTCTCTCTCTCTCTCTCTCTAGTTAAAATTAACATTCTTCCTATATGTTGTTGGTTCTATGCATATTGTTTTCATCAGTATGATACATATGATAGCTGAATGTATCTTCCCACTCTTTTGTTTTGTTTGCCAGGATCGATTTGTGGAAGAAGAGGACTAGACTGATATATGATGCAAGGATATATGTACGTCTGCTGTTACAACTTCTAGTTTTGAGTATTCTTACCTACTGCCATGACCATTGGAATCTCATGTTTAATATGATGATCAAATCCATGCAGGGATACGAGGGAAAGCATCAGCCATAATGCCATATACACTTACCTGCAGAGATTCCGACACCATACTAATTTCTTGCGAAGTGTGACATACACCCGTACGTATCTAGAGATTTAAACTTCTGCAGTGCAAGCAACCAATGGAGTTTATGCCGGGGCGGCGGCCCTGATGGTGTTAGCGTGGTGCTCATGGGCAGACCAATGGAGTTTATGCCGGGGCGGCGGCCTTGATGGTGGTAGCGTGGTGCTAGGTGCTGCCCGGTGTTCATGGCCGTGTGGACGGCGTGGGGGCCGGGATGTGGCGTTCGGTGGCGGTGAAAACCTACTATATCTTCTGATTGACCGGCGGCAACGAAACTCGTTCATTTCTTGAAGGCATCGTCGCGGCTGTCATTGTCCATCATGTTGCTCCTGAGAAAACTCTGATCCTCGGATGGGGCGGTGTCGACGCTCCGGTGTCGTAACCTTCCTCAAGGTGTCGTTTTGGAGCCCACGGTTCGTCGTATGGGGCTTTCGCTCTACGCGGTGACGTGTTCACAGTTGAAGACCCCGGTTGCTCTTGTAGTGCTGGGTGGTATTGTTGCGCTCAGCGTCTATGTATTATGATTTGGGTGTGTGCGTGTGTTGTGGTGGCGTGCGTTTGCACTGAATTATTGATGATCGTTGTTTTATATATAAAACGGGAGGAAAGCCTTTTTCGGTAAAGCAGCTCAGGTTGCAGGTTCTCTGAAACAGCTGCGTTTTTCTTTTTCTTATTCGCAGGTGTCTTGCTTTCGTTCTCTGGAAAACGATGCTTTTTTTTATAGACCAATCAATAGTATACTGTTATTTTAGCTTTTAATTTGTACTGCAATAACACAAATGACTGTCAGAAAATGGAGTTTATTCAAGCTATGAGATGCACGCTTGTTATTCACATCCCACTATATACATCTCACGCTTTGTCATAATAACATGACATGACGTGGTCCACGTATCCAATCAGACTCAACTGAATTAATCACCGATCGATCCTAGTGCTCGCTCCAGCCAACGCCTATGCCCTGCTCGCCGGCGTTGCCTGTGATCTGCGAGGGCGACGTCCCCCACCCTTCGCTAGCGTCCGGCGACTGCTCCGATGTAACCCTACTCTGCTTGCTCACTTGACTTGCACGGAACTGCATAGATGAAACAGAGCATATATGCAGTTTCAGTACCTTAAACAACATGGCTTGGGTGCTTGCCACACAGTGGATTCTGAATCACTGCATGTTGTTAAATGCCAGCCATGTAGTACAGATGCTTGATTGGTTTCTCATCATTTCCATCAAGCTGATTATCAGCTCACAAATCACAGTACAAATTAAATACTCCCTAATCTTGGCTAGCGAAATAAATTGCAGACGAACTGAGCCTGCCCAACCAAGCATAGAACACAATCCGAGGGACGAGCCGCCAGGGATTTCTCCGCCCTGAAACAACCACGACCCCCCCGGACAATCCGAAGTGCACCGCCCAACAAGCCGCCCACCAGCCTGTGCCATCACGGTCACCGCACCAACTTCGCCGTCTCACTGAGGCCACCAACATGAGACCTGGAGGGAGGACGAGGAGACACCGGGCTCGGGGGCAACCGTAACGCAGCCGACCGGAGGGGACAGCCTCCACCCCTGTGCGGAGCCGACCGGACGTAGCGACAGGGACCTACCAGGCCTCTAGAGGCCCGGCCAGACCCCAAAGGGTCCGGACACTCCTTGCAGCCATGCTGCAGCACGCCGGCCGCTAGAGCCATCACCACCTGCAGCCACAGACACCTCATCCCCAACCAGGGAGCCGCACCGCCGTGCCCCGAACCGCCCGGCCACCCCACCCCAGATGGGGCCTGAAATGGTTCAGATCTGGGCCGAACGGGCGCCTCCGGCCAGCAGCACATCACGCTGCCCCGCAGCCAACGACCACTCCGCCACGTCGAGGGCGCTCGAGGCCCATGGCACCCTGCCGCCGAGCCACACCGCCACCAGCCGAGCCGCACCGCTGCCAGGCACGAAGGAACGTCCGCCACCGCCGGTGCCTCCCGGGCTACGCGGGCGGCCTCTGCCGGCAGCGGCGAAGGGGGAGGGAGGAAGAGGGGGGTGCAGGTGGTCGAGACGGGGTGGTGGGGTAGTGGCTCTCTGCCGCCTTGGGGGGCGGCGGGAGCGCGGTTTGGAATAAGACGCCTTCTTCTCCATTCATCATATGAAAGCTATGTTCGAAATCTTAATGCATCGGCCAGATTGATCATGTATACATCACTCAGAAAAAAACTCCCCTTACATACAGTAACAATTCAACAACTTTTTTTCTGATAAAGGGTGGATTTTATTGACTGAAAATAGAGCATCAAGAAGACACAAATACAATGAGTACACACCCGGCCTCTGCATAGCTAGGATGCACACGGCCAACACCAACACACACAAAAACACGTCGGCAAATAGCGAAGTCATATAAGACGAAAGCTATGGGAGGCCGAAGAAAAAAAAGCGATCAGATCGTCGATCGGCAAACTACAACAATGACAATATTCGCACCCACCATCTTGTGACACCACACGAACGACGAAGTTCTTCAATAGCAACGCCTTCAGGAAGGGAGCGATGCTCAAGCGTCGCCGTCGCCGGATCGAACCACCCAAGGCCAGATTCTAGGATTTCACCCTGAAGAACTAGTCTGAGCATGTCCAAGCAATGCCTTCAACAAGGTAACGATGTGGAAACATCGTCATTGCCAGGTATAACCAACTTGGATTAGACCTAGGTTCTCACCCGGGAGCTCGAGACCGGGTGCTTGAGTAGCACCACCATCGAAGTCTCTTATGTGTTCTCGCCACCACTTTTCCACGATTCAACAGCTCTTTGCGATGCATGATTGTCGCCGCTGCACAACCATTCCTCTGCGTCAAGTCATCATCCATAATTTGCAGCACGGATGCCGCCATGGCCGGATCTGAAGCCGCAGATCCAAACCGCCACAACGCTCCTAGCCTTGTGATGGTGCCGGGGCCTGCCAAGGCCGCCACCGTGGAGCTGCAGGAGGTCATTGCACCCAACTCTGCAAACCACCACCACCAGAACGATCGCATCCAGATCACCACTGTATGGGAGAGCCGCCAGTGAACACATGTTGCGGAGTCGCGATCACGCCGTGATCCGCATGCCTCATCGGTGAGATTCCAGGACAGATCCAGCCCTCCCACGCCTCAACCCGACCAGAACCCCGCCGCAGCCGGACGATGTCCAGATGCATCGTTGCCTGGAACCACCACCCGCGCCGCCCGCAATCAAAACGCAGCAGCCGCGACAGCCATCAGGCGCATCCTTAGCCATCCCAACGAGCTTGCCCAGCAGCCAGCAGGACGCATCCGTCCTTGGTGCCGCAGCCGCCGCGTGAGACTAGCGCGTACGCGCCGCCGCGAGATCCGTCGCAATAGCCTCCGGTGCCTGTTGAGAAAGGATTTCGCCGCCACCAGCCGCCACCGGGCTTTGCCCGGTGGCGTGAGCCGGCGGCGGCGAGAGGAGATTAGATACGGCGGCTGTGTCGTGGGTTAGGTTAGGTGCACAGAACTGATAACTCCATTTATTGACAATCCTTTGTGTTGCTGAGGTACGACAGGTGACATACCTGTATACTACTGAGTTATACTCCATTTCCGGAAAGTAATAGTTTTTAGGACGGGTTGTGAGAGTTTCTTGTTCTATGTGCGCCCGGGTTGTGACAGATATTCTCCACAACATCGGCCGGGTTGTTACTCCATAATGGTAGGATGTATTTTCCATAGACAAGCCTTAAGCTAATAAGAAGAAGCGAGGGATAACAATTTCAATTTATTTCTTCCACAGCGAGTGTTCAAGAGCAAGAGCTACCTTACATTACGTAGGTTCAGTAACAACAAAAATAAAGCTCTCACCAGAGCACACTCTGCCTCAGCCAACTTAATGCAAAGAAATCCCTAGTACGAATTTAAAAGAGGCCATCTCATTTGCATGTAAGCGAAACTACCGAGGGTACTCTGCAGATAAGATGAACTCATGTTCCATACTGTACTGTCTAGTCGACCCCTCGGTGTTGCTTTCGCCTTTTGTTGCTGGATATATATTATCTGAACTTTGCTCCGTAGATGCATGTGCGCCATTGAGTGTCAACTCCACTTGTCTCATGGTAGGGCGATCCTCCCCTCTTAATTTGACACATGCAACCGCGATAGTAGCCACTTCTTTGACTTTTTCGCCTCCTTCGTCCATAACTTGTGGATCTAATATCTGCATTAATTGATCTTTTTCGAACAATGTAACAAAATGTGCAACAAGGCTCTCGTCGTCCGAGGACAAATACAAAAATGGTTTCTTTCTGGTTAGCAATTCCATAAGGACAACCCCAAAGCTGTAAACATCACTTTTCTCAGTTAGCCGCCCTGTGTAAAAGTACATAGGATCCCAATATCCTCTCGTACCTTGGGCCATTGTCATAACCCCAGATATATCCATTGGAATGCACCTTGAAGCTCCAAAATCTGCTACCTTTGCTGTCAGGGTATCATCCAAAAGTATGTTAGCGGACTTGACATCTCTATGAACAATAGGTATTGATGCATTTGAGTGAAGATATGCGAGAGATTTTGCCGCCTCAGTGGCAATCCGCAACCTATCATTCCAAGACAATGATTTAGGTCCTTCGACATGAAGATGCTCGTAAAGGGTCCCATTTGATATGAACTCATAGACCAACATCGGGACTTCAGTTTCAAGGCAACAACCATAGAGTTTTACTACATTTCTATGGTTGATTTGTGATAGGATAGCTACCTCATTGATAAAACCATCGATCTCCTTCTGGATCACCTTCTTGGGTTTCTTGATGGCCACAATGTGTTGGTTCGATAAAATCCCTTTGTAAACAATACCATGCCCTCCACCACCAACAACGAGATCTTTATCAAAAGAACGTGTTGCCTTTTCTAGCTCTTCCAAGGTTATGATCATCCTTTCCGCAATACCAGCACTTTGGGATACCAATTGCTGCAACAGTTGTCCGCGATTTTGTTGGAAGAACTTACGCTTTAACATTTGAGACCTCCGGTGTTTCAGTTTCTTCTTAATAAACATTCCGGTGAGAAAAAGAAGTACAAGTCCGGATCCAGCAGCAATTCCTATAATGATGCTCATACCTAAAAGTATATACAATATCGTTACACATTTATCTACTATATATACCATACATATAATTGCAGAAATTTTGTTGCAACATTGCTCACCTTTAAATTTTCTGCGGCCACCACCTGGAGAAGACACGAAAAAAAGGAGGGGGAGGAAGTATAATTAAATTAACATACTTATGTACATAGTAGTATGGGTGAATAATAAAACAAGTTAACCTTGCGCATGCGCGTGGGGTGCTAACCTTTGCATCCGTCAACAAGATAAGGGTTGCCATCGTAACCTGTGTTGCAGTGGCACGAATAGCCTCTAATTTTTGGTTTGCAGAAGCTGTTCTTGCTCCTACAGATGCCCGGACACTTGATATACTGTTGCGAGCTCCCGTTAGTTTTCAACCCCAAGCCACTAGGTTGCAATTGCAAGATCTCCCAGTCTAGACCTAAGGGGACCTCCAGTATGGCTCCTTGATTTTCTCTCCATGAGGATCGGGGAAGCTGGGAAAAGACTCGACGCTTGTTGAACCACCCTTCCTCTGCGATGAACGTGTATGCGTCTGGATATTCCTTATCAGAGGCACAAATTTGCAGCGACTTGAACCAGAATTCACTAGGCATGCCATTCTTGGACATGGAGATGCGTGCTTGGCAGCAACCCATGCCATAGCAGTAGTCGTCGTCAATGCCAGCTGCACTCGCGGCATCAAAGGTTCCATTTTCGTTTGCGGAACAAAAGGAGGAGCAACCACCGAGGATTGCCCGATTGCTATCCCCGACGGACAGCCCCGCCTGCACGCTGCAGCCGGTGACAATGAGCTCATTGTTGGTTGACAACGAGTAGGGAACTGTGTCACCATGGCCCATCCAGAGATGTGTGAGCGTCATCCCGATTCTGGCACCACAAACCTGAAGAAGTAGTTGGTCGGTGTTGATGACGCGCAATGTGTTGTTAGGGAGAGAGATGTCGACAACTCGGAGTGTACCCAGCATCAGTTGTGGGGGGTCGCGGCTTGTGTCACATGTGAGGTTAAAACCTGGCAGGTAGCACTTGGGCGGGCCTATGCCAAATGGGTATGGCACACTCATGTTGCCGCATGATGTGCTACAGTTACTTGCACTTGCACCTGCATACCCGCAAACATCAATTAACCCTCAATAGTTATTCATTTGACCCGCCTTCTCAGCAGAGCATGAATCCATCTCGATTCGTAGACAGTACATGCATCTTGATTCGCAGACAGTACATTCATATGTACTCTAACTAGAAAGAACTAGCTAAGAAAAAACAGATTAAGAATCGCAGAATACCTGTTCTGCAACTATTCCTTATTACATATAAACTTCCCATGAACATACAGTCCAAGGAAATGTGAAATTTAACCAAAATGATACTTCAATCTTGTGTCTTCAACTTTTTAATAATGTCATATGTTCTAGATTGGATACCTTTACTTAACTTATATTCTTTCTTGTATTTACATTGTACTATAAAAATTAGAGTTTAGCCCCTAACCCCAATCAGATATTGGACCAGCTATGCATTAATTGTGTCTAGAACATAATGGGATGGAGGAACAAATGATAAAAAGTAAAAGAACAAACAATTTAGAAATAGACATTCTCTCAAACTGTTGTGACGATGTTAGTTTTTAAATTATTATATTACTAACCCAAATATTTCTATATATACAGCATTGTTAGTACACTACACGTATCGGGGTTCATGGTGTATTAACTAATTTATTTATAGTACACAGTCTACCAAAGATCTGAGATTTATAGACCATGAACGTCAGCATATATTCATTCCAAAAGGAAAAATGTGCAATATGATGGGAAAAAAAACGATGCACATATCCGCCCCGAATTAAGTTTTAGCCGTCGCTCACCTATGAGGACACTGAAGCAGCCACCACGCGTATTGGGGTCGCCACTGGTTCCCTGTTGGCAGTGGCACCGAAACGAACCAACTGTATTGGTACATTGGCCGAAGCACCCATAATGTTCTGACCGCTTGCATTCGTCGATGTCTGCAGATACGGATACTGGTAAGATTATGTCTGCAGGGAACTTTGCTTCGGTGTACTCCCCTAGAAGAGTTTACCTATTCAGATACAAATTAAAGGTGGGATTGGAAGAGGTACCATCCAATAAAAAAGAATAATATAGTCTTTTATATCCAAATTAATTTATTCAATGCGTTTGATCTACAAGCTAATATGGTGATAGCCTTTCTAAGTTCTTCTATGATTCTTGCAAACTTTTAGCAGGTTGTACCCAAGCAAAACTTTTAGGGGTAGATATACTAGTAGGACTTGAGTAACTTCCAAACATTCGGTAGGTAGGAATAGATCTGAACGATGACTTCTTCCATATTTAATTGTTAATCCCGTACTAGCGCTAACCCTCATAGTTCATTGCTTTTTAGTTGCTAATTCCACATTATTTATTGAGAAATGAATGCGGTGGAGCGAGTTTGCATGTACTACTTCTTTTCCGGTTTATAATGATTGCGCGTATATCTAGGATGACAAATAGATCAACGTAATACAAGTTATACATCATGAAAAATATATCATAAAAAACTTCAAATCATCTACTTTCGAATGATATAACTTTTAGACTATACAATTTAATTTATGTTGATTAAATTATAGATCTAGAGATACGTGTAAGCCTTATAAACCGGAAACGATGTAGTATCTGATATCTCCAAGCAGTTTTAAACAACTATGCATGTATATAAGACGAAAAGTTGATGCCAGCAATGATTCTTCCTATTTTGAAATTTAAAAAGTTTTATAGTTCAAACCGTTGTGCAGATTCAAAATCGTTTTCACGTAAAATATTCGTCGCGCCGAGATCTTCAAAAGTAAATCCTATGTTGGCATATTTCGACGAATTTGTTTTTGAGGTCACAAGTTACCCCCCGTGTACTAGTAAATTATCATGATGTTTACGCTGATGTTACAGGAGTGTTTCAACTACTTTTTTTTGAATAGGACAAAAAGTTACCATGCATGTTTGTAAGAAAATAACCAGGTCTCCAAATACCACCATCTACCATCGATGACGCTTCCTCGGCCGCGTAAGGTCCATGTGTCGACATGGTATGGCTTGCTTATAAACTGGTCACTTAGGGCCGGGCCCGTTTAGGCGTGTGTCGGGTCGTGTCGTGTCTGGGCCGAACTATTGGCTACTTATGATCAGGTATGTGATACATAAAAAACCATGCTATTTACCTAAAAGTTACCAGCTGTGTGTTTTTCAACTACTTATTTTCACTGAGTCAAAGTTACCGCAGTATTTGTACGTACGTTATAAAGTCTACCATCAAATAATTACCATGTTATTTACACAAAAATTTTGAACTTTTGTTTTTTCAAAACAAAACGCACTAGTGAAATTTACCATGGTGTTTGTACATGAGTTATTAGCTCTGTTGTTCCTATATAATCATGTTATTGAATCAGAAGTTGTTGGGTATGTTTCTTCAACAACTTTTACCTCGGGTAAAAATAATAACCGAGTGTTGGTATGTGAGTTATCAGCTCTGTTGTGCATATATTATCATGATATTTACACATGGTTACCAGGGCTGTTTTTCGATAACCTTTTTTCTCGGGTTAAAAAGTTCTCACGCCTGGGCTAAGTAAGTTACAATCTTTGTTAGGTGTATGTTATCATGCTATGTACACATAGGTTACCGAGGGTTTGTTTGTCAACAAATTTTATCCCGAGGTAAAAATTTACCACGATGTTTGTACGCGAGTTATCAACCCTCTTTACAAAGAAGTTACCGGGGGTATGTTTTGAACAATATCCCCCCCCCCCCCCCCACCCTCAAAAGTTATCTTGCGTTTATGCATAAGTTATCAAGTCGGTTGGACATGTAATACCGTGCTATTTACACAAAAATTACTGGAGTTGTGTTTTCAAACAACTCTTTCTCTGGGTCCAAAAAGTTACCGCGATATTTG
Source organism: Elymus sibiricus (assembly GCA_039707655.1). Taxonomy (NCBI): domain Eukaryota; kingdom Viridiplantae; phylum Streptophyta; class Magnoliopsida; order Poales; family Poaceae; genus Elymus; species Elymus sibiricus. Next base: position 12,655,261 of record CM077673.1, on the reverse strand, counting down.
TACCGAAGTTATCAGGTGTATGGTGTGAATGGTACCATGATATTTACACATAAGTTACTACTAGGGGCATGTTTCAAGAAAAAAATTCATCCAAATCAAAGTTACCGAGCTGTTTTTAAGTAATTTATTAGGTGGGCGGTCCATAAAAAACAATATTGTTCACACATAAGTTACCATGATTTATTTTAAACAATTTAAGGAACCTTGTGTGAAGAGGATATATATTCGATTCTCACTTTGGTCATTTATTTTGCCTTGGAAAACGAGAGGATACAAAGTTTGTCAAAAGTGCAGATAAAAAATGACCGAGCATTAGCGCTTCGGTGCTTGGGGTCGTGGTAAGAACCACTAAAAATTGGGAGCAAATCTCCCCCGACTCAGAAAAAATGCACCAGGGGCGTTCGTGAAAAATAAAAACAGCCTAACCTATCTCTAACGTATATTTCCATATGGTTGACAACTCAACTAAAACGATGGACGAGAAAAGCTAGGTAGTATTGTGCTAATTAAGTGAGCAAAGAGGCATTTACTTATATTTTCGTGGGTGCATTTACTGATTTCTTATATTTTGTAGCCGTAGTTAGGAACTCAACTAAAGAAATAAAATACTCCCTCCGTCCGGAATTACTTGTCGCACAAATGAATAAAAATGGATGTATGTAGAACTAAAATACATCTAGATACATCTATTTCTATGACAAGTATTTCCGGACAGAAGGAGTAGACAACAAATTTACTTGGCTTAGATGGTTGTGCATTAGTATAATTCTCTTTCTCTGTGTCCATTGATCGAGATAGAATCAGTCGAGACTTTAAGCGTTCACGGGACGTGTGCCGCGATCGCCAAATTAGGGCTGCGATTAAGTAAAAATAGCAGTTAAAGGCGTACTAGCGAATTATTTTTCTCGATCAGTATAATTGTCTTTCATTGTGTCCATTGATCAGGATAGAATCGAGCAAGACTTGCGGGTGATCACGGGACGTGCGCCGCGATCGCCAAGTTAGCAATGTGATTAAGAAAAAAAGCAGTTAAATGCAGAAGCTAGAGCTGACGTAGGATTCAGATCGGACGGCAACTAGTGCATTAGGATCTATCGTAAAAAAACAGGACATTTGGATTTTAGCTTTTTCCATATTACTCCCTCCGTCCCATAATATAAAAGCTTATATTATGGGACATAGGCTGGCAAATGCAAAAAACATGTCCAAATTCTAAGCTCATGGATACGACCCATATTTATTTGAATATATACATATGCATGGAATTTTCTCCAGAAATCTAATAAATTTAGACTTGTATATTGAAATCGTTGTGCCCGTGGGAGGCTGGAGGCTAGTTTTAATTTATAATAAACCTGTTCCGGTAAGATTATCACTGTAACTCTACTTTATGTTATGCGCCCAACCCATCCACTACCTAGGGGACGAGCAGGGGCGAAATCAAGGGCCAGGCTTCGCATGGCTTGAGCCTACCCTCAAAAACCATGATTTGTTTCTTTAGTACTAAGCTTCAACAGATTTGGCAGTCTCAATCTTAAAAAAACAGGTGAAACCGGTCCATCTAAGCCAACTAGACCACGCAGAGCCTACCCTGCATATCCATCCTAGATTCGCTTTGAGGTGGATCTTTGGAAGACAGTGGCGATGACCTAAGTGCATCCAACCAGTTTGTGCAACAGACCTGATATGTGGCTTAGTTGGGGTCTCCGTCTTTAGATGTTAGGCTTAGGTGAAAGGTCTGAATATTCGGCTCACACTTTTTGTACCCCTTCATCAATGGATAGGAGTAGCGACAAATGCTCCCAAGATGACTGCTTCAGACATATTAATGTATTACTTTATAAATTATTTTTAAATAATTAATAAAGTGGATGCATGCATCTTAGAGATATAGAGGCCAGGGGTCATCCTCCTTTAAAATAAAGCAAGATTATCATTGTAACTACTTGTAATTCTATATCTAAACCTGCTCTGGTATGAATGTGTCTATTGGCAAATATAACTTTATTTTATGATCTCAGAAGTATATATAGTATATGTAAGGATTGCAGGTAGCATATGTAAGAGTATACATAATATGTAGACAGCAATGGATCATCGAACCTTGGCATCCGTTGGTGATGTAAGGATTGCCCTGGTAACCCCTTGTGCAGGAGCACAAGTAGCCGCCTCTTTGGCCTTGTGTGCAGATGGTGTGGTTGCTCCTGCAGGCTCTAGCGCACCCGGCCGAACTCTGCAACCCTTGCGTGCCGTTGTCGTGGCTATCGATGATGATCTCCCATTCGAGCACAAATGGAGCTTGTATGGAGTGCTTCTTCTGCTGCGAGCCGCTCAACGCATCAAACCAGCCGTTGGACGCGACGATCACGCGCGCGGGGCCGTCGCTGCGGTTCCACCCGAAGGACTCGAGCTCCACGTCGTAGGACGTGATGGGGACGAGCTGGCCTGACCCAGCCAGCACCTCGCGGTTGACGACGATGGGGGCCTGGCAGCAACCCCAGCCGGAGCACCGCATCCTGCTCTCCCGGAATGACGGGATGTACGAGTCGTCCCCGTTTTGGCAGAAGGAGGCGCAGCTGCTCATGATCATGTCGCCGTTCCTGAGGGTCGCGCGGGCGTTGCAGCCCACGAGGATGAAGTTGTTAACGTCCGACACCGTGTACGGCCCGCTGTCGCTGAGGCCGCCACCGAGCGTGCCGTTAAGCTCGCCGGTATAGACGACTTCTACCTGGCTGTTGTAGAGCTCGGAGACCTGAAGGGTGCCGTCGCCGAGGAGGAGCCGCGGCGGATTGCTTGACCGGTCGCAGGTGGGGTTGAACCCCGGCGAGTGGTAGTAGTAGGACGGGCCAATGCCGAACGGGTACCACACGCTTATGTTGCCGCAGCTAGTGTCGCAGGCGGACTTCGCTAACAACGGCGCCGGTGCAGCTGCTACTCCGGCGGACAGCGGCAGCACCACCAGCAGTAGCGCCGCTGCCGCCGAGAATAAGATGGCAGTGTGGTGGTGGTGGTGCTCCATTGATTGATGGTGGTTCTAGGACTTCGCTTTGTCTCTCGGTCTCTGCCATATTAGCTTTATTTATAGGAGTTAAATAAAGTATAGACAGCCGCGCGCATCGATTAGGACCAGGCGCACTGCACGACAGAGCCGACGACTAGCTACGGTCGTCCATGCATGCATCCAAACAAGTTTTCCGTCTCGACCTCCACACACGGCCAGTCGTTACGCGCTAAATAGAAGATATTGTAAATACTCCTTTCGTTTCTAAATATAAGATCTTTAAAGACTACGTTATGGACTACATACGAAACTAAATGAACGAATCTACACTTTATAATATGTCTATATACATCCGTATATAGTCCATAATAAAATCTCTAAAAGGTCTTATATTTAGAAACGGATGAAGTAGTACTTTCATACTACAACGTGTCATAGAAATGGTAGTACTCCATCCGCTCCTTTTTAGTCTGAATATAAGTTTTGTCCGTAGTCAAATTATCTCTACTTTGACCAAACTTTTAGAAAAAAATATTAACATTCACAATGTCAAATCAATTTCTTTAGATTCCTTATGAAATGTAGTTTCATAGTATATATATTATGTATTGTAGATATTGATATTTTTTAATATAAATTTGGTCAAAATTTATAAAGTTTGGCTTGATATAAATTTTATATGCAGAGTAAAAAGGACCGGAGAGAGTATCATATATGATTGCATTTATTAGCTTGTAGTTTTAACCCATTTTTAAAAAAAAGCATTATGTGACGGTACTCCTCATTAATTAACATCGTATGGAATGGCTATCGACATAACATGTTATCGTAAACACCGCTCTCCTCATTAACTAGTTACCACTTACCACATAAACAAGTTTATCTTGGATTGTGTTATGTTATTAGCTAAGTTATTCCTTCTAGGACTAACCTAACTGATCTGCTGAACCGAAACTAACCAAAAGCCACATGCATAGCATAGTGAGTCATGTGCATTTGGTGAGATCGAGGAGTCAACAAAACTAAACAAAAACTGGAATTAGTATTGACGTATGTTACTCCCTTCCTGGAAGAATGGCTAGGTTGTCAATTTTATCAATGCAACTAGGTAACTGGCTACATCGCTCTATAGCGGCGGCGGTTGCTTTTTTGGTGCGTTGGTTCTATGGGGCCTTAGCACGACGACTTTCCGACTGTCTACTACGCCGGGGCGATGACGGCGGTGCGCCTTCGGCTCGCTTCAGTGCTTGTAGTCGTCGCTAGATGGTCTATGGACCTGGATGTATTTTTTTTTACTTCTGATGTTCTTTGTACTATCTTGACAATTGATGAATAGATTGGTGCACCAGATGTGACATCATGGGCTTGCTGCTGGCGTTGGCGTCAGCATCCACTAGTACATAACAGGGCATTGGTCCAGGCCGGGCCAGCCCATTAGTCCCGGTTCAGTCACGAACCGGGACTAATGGGTGCAACAGTCCCGGTTCGTGAGGCCAGACGGCCGGGCGGGCCACGTGGGGCATTGGTCCCGGTTCGTATGGAACCTTTGGTCCCGGTTCCAGACACGAACCGGGACCAATGCGCCTCGCTCCTGGCCCACAACCATTGGTCCCGGTTCGTGGAAGGAACCGGGACCAAATGTGTAACCGTTCGCCTAGTGCGGGCCCCTTTAGTCCCGGTTGGTGGTTCAAACCGGGACTAAAGGTTCGAACGTCTCCCATCCCACGACGTTTTGCGCTCCGAGAAACAGGAGGATAAAGGAACTGTTCCTCGGCGAGGGCTACAGTAACTTCGCCCATTTCTCATCTTCTCCACTCTTCTTCCCCCATATCTTCTACCATGAATCCAATCACTCGCTACGGGAAGGTGCTCGCACATGGCAGTACCAATCTCGATGTCGTCTACACAAACGACAGCGCCATGGTGCCGCATTTTCTTTCCCTTTTGCAGAAATGGCTTCAAGTGGCGGATGAGAAAGACAAGTTCATAGGGCTTGATCTCGAGTACACGGCCAAGCAAGAAGATGTTGCCGTCATCCAGCTATGTTTCAAGAAACATGTCATGATCTTCCAATGGGCAAGGTGAGTTTTGAGGGTTTTCTTTGATCAATTAATAATTTATAGATTATTATGAAAATTGCATAGGATAGAAATATGTTCCATTTTGAATCCTATGGGAAAGATCAATATTTCTTTTAAGTTTGTAGTGAAACAATTTTCCTTGTTGCAAAACGTGGGAGAACATATATGTCATATAGTTAATTTAGGGTTTCTTCATCAATTCATAGGATATGAAAATTGCATATATATAGGATATAGCAATATATATCGAAAATTCGCTCCTGAGCTCGTGCTCAGATGCTCCCGCTGACGAAAAAAATCAAAACAAATACTTAAAAAATTCAAAAAATTCCAATTTTTTTTTGTGTGGTAGATATTTTATCGCGTGAGGTCCGCTCCAAGTTTCAGCCTATTTGAACATCTGAGGAGCTCTCGGCAAAAAAGACAAATCGGGTCTGAAAAATTCGTGAACAGTAAACCTTTTTTACAGACCCCGATTTGTCTTTTTTGCCGAGAGCTCCTCAGATGTTCAAATAGGCTGAAATTTGGAGCGGACCTCACGTGATAAAATATCTACCACACAAAAAAAAATTGGAATTGTTTGAATTTTTCTAGTATTTGTTTTGATTTTTTTCGTGAGAGGGGGAGCATCTGAGCTCCGGAGCCGAAACGGCCCTCTCAATATATATGTTCTATTTTGAATCCTATGGCAAAGATCAATTTCTCTTAAGTTGTAGTGAAATAATTTTCAATTTTTTTATGATATTACTGTTCACCGGGCTGAAATGAGCCCGGGGAGCAAAAACTCTGCGTCTTCCTCTTTTGTTGCAGCGAAATAATTTTCCTTTATATAGTTGCATATTATAATTCTGCCGAAATATACTTGTTGCAGCAGTATTTAACATTTGTTCCGTTTTAATTTGTTGATGTTGCAGTGGTGACAAGCACTGCCCAGCACTCATGGACTTCCTACGCAGCGGCATACATTTTGCTAGCGTTGATGTAAGAAATGACAAGCTGAAGATGAGGCGCAGCTTCGGTATTGAGATACCAGCTGGCTGCCTTATTGATATCCAAGACATATTCAGGCTTCGGTATGAGAGGACTTCGATGGCTTCTATGGCAGTCGCCTTGATCGACGACTATTACGGAGATATGAAGACCAAATTCCCCCGGGCGCAGCACAAAGAGTGGGAGAGGACCCCACTTCAGCCTATCAACATTGAGTATGCAGCAAAAGATGCATACGTTGCATATGAGTTGTACCGCAAGATTCGAACCGTGAACTATGGGCAGCGTCACCTCGCACCACCACCACCATTGGAATATTCTTCAGATTCAGACTAGCTAGTAGTGTTCGCTTGGACGAGTACTTTCTGTAATGGATATCTGAACTATTATATATATATTACATATCTCTCTAGCTATTATATATTTGTAGTGCTTTTCAATTCAGTTTTTTCTTAAATTCCGATTGTGGCTGAGAACAAAATGCAACAAAAAAGTGGGTTGTCATTGTTGGCAAGCACGCACACCATGCCAACTTTCAACCCTTTCAGAGTTCATTTGTAGTGCTTTTCAATTTCAGGGTAATTTAGCTCAAAAAAATCAGTAAATGCATGAAAAATACCAAATGAAGGCAGAAAGGGTTGAAAATTGATGATGTGGCTTCGAATGGTGCATTTTGAACACACGAAAAGCCTGGAGTTCAAATAAGTTCAAGAAAATGAAATGCCTTTTGTAAGCGACGAGTTTCCGTCCGAAACCCCGATACTTCGAAAGGGACTGTCCGTTTTGTACACGAAGTGCATCCAGTTTTTGCCGTAACCCACTCAACTTTTTAGCACATGCTATGTGGGTGAAAGGTTGATACCATGCCAACTTTCAACCCTTTCAGAGTTCATTTGTAGTGCTTTTCAATTTCAGGGTCATTTAGCTCAAAAAAATCAGTAAGTGCATGAAAAATACCAAAATGAAGTCAGAAAGGGTTGAAAATTGATGACGTGGCTTCGAATGGTGCATTTTGAACACACGAAAAGCCTGGAGTTCAAATAAGTTCAAGAAAATGAAATGCCTTTTGTAAGCGATGAGTTTCCGTCCGAAACCCCGATACTTCGAAAGGGACTGTCCGTTTTGTACACGAAGTGCATCCAGTTTTTGCCGTAACCCACTCAACTTTTTAGCACATGCTATGTGGGTGAAAGGTTGATACCATGCCAACTTTCAACCTTTTCAGAGTTCATTTGTAGTGCTTTTCAATTTCAGGGTCATTTAGCTCAAAAAAATCAGTAAGTGCATGAAAAATACCAAAATGAAGTCAGAAAGGGTTGAAAATTGATGATGTGGCTTTGAATGGTGCATTTTGAACACACGAAAAGCCTGGAGTTCAAATAAGTTCAAGAAAATGAAATGCCTTTTGTAACCGATGAATTTCTGTCCGAAACCCCGATACTTCGAAAGGGACTGTCCGTTTTGTACACGAAGTGCATCCAGTTTTTGCCGTAACCCACTCAACTTTTTAGCACATGCTATGTGGGTGAAAGGTTGATACCATGCCAACTTTCAACCCTTTCAGAGTTCATTTGTAGTGCTTTACAATTTCAGGGTAATTTAGCTCAAAAAAATCAGTAAGTGCATGAAAAATACCAAAATGAAGTCAGAAAGGGTTGAAAATTGATGATGTGGCTTTGAATGGTGCATTTTGAACACACGAAAAGCCTGGAGTTCAAATAAGTTCAAGAAAATGAAATGCCTTTTGTAAGCGATGAGTTTCCGTCCGAAACCCCGATACTTCGAAAGGGACTGTCCGTTTTGTACACGAAGTGCATCCAGTTTTTGCCGTAACCCACTCAACTTTTTAGCACATGCTATGTGGGTGAAAGGTTGATACCATGCCAACTTTCAACCCTTTCAGAGTTCATTTGTAGTGCTTTTCAATTTCAGGGTCATTTAGCTCAAAAAAATCAGTAAGTGCATGAAAAATACCAAAATGAAGTCAGAAAGGGTTGAAAATTGATGACGTGGCTTCGAATGGTGCATTTTGAACACACGAAAAGCCTGGAGTTCAAATAAGTTCAAGAAAATGAAATGCCTTTTGTAAGCGATGAGTTTCCGTCCGAAACCCCGATACTTCGAAAGGGACTGTCCGTTTTGTACACGAAATGCATCCAGTTTTTGCCGTAACCCACTCAACTTTTTAGCACATGCTATGTGGGTGAAAGGTTGATACCATGCCAACTTTCAACCTTTTCAGAGTTCATTTGTAGTGCTTTTCAATTTCAGGGTCATTTAGCTCAAAAAAATCAGTAAGTGCATGAAAAATACCAAAATGAAGTCAGAAAGGGTTGAAAATTGATGATGTGGCTTTGAATGGTGCATTTTGAACACACGAAAAGCCTGGAGTTCAAATAAGTTCAAGAAAATGAAATGCCTTTTGTAACCGATGAATTTCTGTCCGAAACCCCGATACTTCGAAAGGGACTGTCCGTTTTGTACACGAAGTGCATCCAGTTTTTGCCGTAACCCACTCAACTTTTTAGCACATGCTATGTGGGTGAAAGGTTGATACCATGCCTACTTTCAACCCTTTCAGAGTTCATTTGTAGTGCTTTACAATTTCAGGGTAATTTAGCTCAAAAAAATCAGTAAGTGCATGAAAAATACCAAAATGAAGTCAGAAAGGGTTGAAAATTGATGATGTGGCTTTGAATGGTGCATTTTGAACACACGAAAAGCCTGGAGTTCAAATAAGTTCAAGAAAATGAAATGCCTTTTGTAAGCGATGAGTTTCCGTCCGAAACCCCGATACTTCGAAAGGGACTGTCCGTTTTGTACACGAAGTGCATCCAGTTTTTGCTGTAACCCACTCAACTTTTTAGCACATGCTATGTGGGTGAAAGGTTGATACCATGCCAACTTTCAACCCTTTCAGAGTTCATTTGTAGTGCTTTACAATTTCAGGGTAATTTAGCTCAAAAAAATCAGTAAATGCATGAAAAATACCAAATGAAGTCAGAAAGGGTTGAAAATTGATGATGTGGCTTCGAATGGTGCATTTTGAACACACGAAAAGCCTGGAGTTCAAATAAGTTCAAGAAAATGAAATGCCTTTTGTAAGCGATGAGTTTCCGTCCGAAACCCCGATACTTCGAAAGGGACTGTCCGTTTTGTACACGAAGTGCATCCAGTTTTTGCCGTAACCCACTCAACTTTTTAGCACATGCTATGTGGGTGAAAGGTTGATACCATGCCAACTTTCAACCCTTTCAGAGTTCATTTGTAGTGCTTTTCAATTTCAGGGTCATTTAGCTCAAAAAAATCAGTAAGTGCATGAAAAATACCAAAATGAAGTCAGAAAGGGTTGAAAATTGATGACGTGGCTTCGAATGGTGCATTTTGAACACACGAAAAGCCTGGAGTTCAAATAAGTTCAAGAAAATGAAATGCCTTTTGTAAGCGATGAGTTTCCGTCCGAAACCCCGATACTTCGAAAGGGACTGTCCGTTTTGTACACGAAGTGCATCCAGTTTTTGCCGTAACCCACTCAACTTTTTAGCACATGCTATGTGGGTGAAAGGTTGATACCATGCCAACTTTCAACCTTTTCAGAGTTCATTTGTAGTGCTTTTCAATTTCAGGGTCATTTAGCTCAAAAAAATCAGTAAGTGCATGAAAAATACCAAAATGAAGTCAGAAAGGGTTGAAAATTGATGATGTGGCTTTGAATGGTGCATTTTGAACACACGAAAAGCCTGGAGTTCAAATAAGTTCAAGAAAATGAAATGCCTTTTGTAACCGATGAATTTCTGTCCGAAACCCCGATACTTCGAAAGGGACTGTCCGTTTTGTACACGAAGTGCATCCAGTTTTTGCGGTAACCCACTCAACTTTTTAGCACATGCTATGTGGGTGAAAGGTTGATACCATGCCTACTTTCAACCCTTTCAGAGTTCATTTGTAGTGCTTTACAATTTCAGGGTAATTTAGCTCAAAAAAATCAGTAAGTGCATGAAAAATACCAAAATGAAGTCAGAAAGGGTTGAAAATTGATGATGTGGCTTTGAATGGTGCATTTTGAACACACGAAAAGCCTGGAGTTCAAATAAGTTCAAGAAAATGAAATGCCTTTTGTAAGCGATGAGTTTCCGTCCGAAACCCCGATACTTCGAAAGGGACTGTCCGTTTTGTACACGAAGTGCATCCAGTTTTTGCTGTAACCCACTCAACTTTTTAGCACATGCTATGTGGGTGAAAGGTTGATACCATGCCAACTTTCAACCCTTTCAGAGTTCATTTGTAGTGCTTTACAATTTCAAGGTAATTTAGCTCAAAAAAATCAGTAAATGCATGAAAAATACCAAATGAAGTCAGAAAGGGTTGAAAATTGATGATGTGGCTTCGAATGGTGCATTTTGAACACACGAAAAGCCTGGAGTTCAAATAAGTTCAAGAAAATGAAATGCCTTTTGTAAGCGATGAGTTTCCGTCCGAAACCCCGATACTTCGAAAGGGACTGTCCGTTTTGTACACGAAGTGCATCCAGTTTTTGCCGTAACCCACTCAACTTTTTAGCACATGCTATGTGGGTGAAAGGTTGATACCATGCCAACTTTCAACCCTTTCAGAGTTCATTTGTAGTGCTTTACAATTTCAGGGTAATTTAGCTCAAAAAAATCATTAAATGCATGAAAAATACCAAATGAAGTCAGAAAGGGTTGAAAATTGATGATGTGGCTTCGAATGGTGCATTTTGAACACACGAAAAGCCTGGAGTTCAAATAAGTTCAAGAAAATGAAATGCCTTTTGTAAGCGATGAGTTTCCGTCCGAAACCCCGATACTTCGAAAGGGACTGTCCGTTTTGTACACGAAGTGCATCCAGTTTTTGCCGTAACCCACTCAACTTTTTAGCACATGCTATGTGGGTGAAAGGTTGATACCATGCCAACTTTCAACCTTTTCAGAGTTCATTTGTAGTGCTTTTCAATTTCAGGGTCATTTAGCTCAAAAAAATCAGTAAGTGCATGAAAAATACCAAAATGAAGTCAAAAAGGGTTGAAAATTGATGATGTGGCTTTGAATGGTGCATTTTGAACACACGAAAAGCCTGGAGTTCAAATTGAATATAATGATAAAACACAGTAACATTAAATAGCAGGAAAAAGAATCACTCAAAAATCTATTTTTTTAGTAAAGTTATTCACAAACTAGTTATTCACACCAATTTAAAAGAATTCAAATTTAAACTATTAAAATTTGGAAACTAATGGCACTAACAGAAACTTTATAATTTTTGTGACCTAAAAGCAAAAAGAATCACTGAAAAACTGTATGTAAAAACAAAAGAAAATAAATAAAGCAAAAAAGAAAACAAAAAAAGTAGAAAAAAATTAAAAAAAAAGCAGCCTAGTTCGGGCCCGCTGCAGTCATTGAAGGCCCACAGGCACGGGTGTGCAATTAGGCCCGTAAGCCTGCTGTTGAGAGGAGCTCGAGAGGTTGTGCACAGCAGCGCTTATAAACAACTCTCGAGCACTCTCAACTAGCGAGGTGGGACTAAACATTTGGCCCGGGGCAGCACCACCGTTGGTCCCGGTTGGTGGCACCAACCGGGACCAATGCCCACCTTTGGTCCCGGTTGGTGCCACCAACCGGGACCAATGGTCCCTGTTTCCCGCCCTTTGGCCTGACGAAAAGAGACCTTTGGTCCCAGTTTGTGGCACCAACCGGGACCAAAGGTCCCTGTTTCCCGCCCTTTGGGCTGACGAAAAGAGACATTTGGTCCCGGTTAGTGGCACCAACCGGGACCAAAGGGTGGAATTGGTCCCGGTTGGTGCCACCAACCGGGACTAAAGGTGTGTGTATATAAGCCACGCACTTAGCAGTTTCTCCAAATCGTGTTCTTTTCTCCGCCCGACGCCCTGCTCCTCGTTGCCGTCGCCGCCGAGCCCTGCCCCGACGCCGTCAGGCTGCTCGACCTCGCCGTCGTCGCCGTCGCCGAGCTGCCCCCGACGCCGTCCCCGCACCCACTGTGAGCCGCATCGCCGTTCCCCTCCTCTCATCCCCCCCCCCCCGCGCCCCGACGCCGTCGCCCGCCGCGCCGTTCCCCTCCTCTACTCCTCCCCCCACCCCCCCCCCGCGCCCCCGACGCCGTCGCCCGCCGCGCCGTTCCCCTCCTCTCCTCCTCCCCCCCCCCCGCGCCCCGACGCCGTCGCCCGCCGCCCGCCGCCCGTCGTCCGCCGTCCGCCGCGCTCTGCGAGCCGTCGCCCGCCGCCCGCCGTCCGCCCGCGCCCCGTCGCCCGTCGCCCGCCGCCATGTATTTTTCATGTATATGTGTATATGTACATGTATATGTGTGTATATGTCCATGTATATATGTATGTGTATGTATGGATGGATGAATGGATGGATGTAACTATATGGATGCATGTAACTCTAAGTTAAAATTATTAGGAGTCTTAGGAAAAAATTAGTATGTGTATGTTAGATTACATACAGAAAAAAAATTGGTTTTATGAAAAAATAGTGATTTAACGATAATAAAACGTTCTCATAGGAATTTGTCTCGACGTCGACGATGCCCGGCCCTCATCCTCGTCGTCGAGTGGTCCGCGAGAGCCTGCTTGATAGGCGCCATGTCCGGGACTGGGCTCTGCCGGGCTGGCACTGGGAGGTGCTACCTTCCCGGGCTCGGAGGTTGGTGAGGAATCTAGGTCTCGTCGTCGACCCGGAGCTTCTGTGGTGGCGGTCACGCGGGCCACTTTCGGTGTGGAGGGAGCGGGCCCCCGCGGAGGTGGTACGTCGCCGTGTCAGGGAGGAGGACGAGCACGTCCGTCGCTACATGGCGGCGTTGGACGCCCGGTTCGACAATACCTGGCAGATTCTTCAGGGATCTCACCCGAGTTATGATCCCGTGATGGTTCCTTATCTTTGGGTGTTCACCGCCGGCGACTCAGAGACCGCTAGTGAACCTAGTTCACCGTCCTCCACTTTGGATTCTAGGATATTCGATCTGTATTAGTGATCTTATATGATAATATTCGACATGTATTAGTTAATATTTGATGATGCATTAACTGGATTGTTCGGGATGATGTATTAGTTAATATCGAGTGCTTGTGTTTTGCCAGTCATTGCGGCAAAACATAGGGAATTTTTTCTATGTCATTGCTCGATATATGGAACGGGTTGACTTCAGGTCTGTTTCGGCTCCTTGTGTGTCTTTCAGTGAGGGAGAGTGTCCACCATATATATATATGAGAGAGGAAGAATCCCGACTGTTGTCGTGGGGGTCGCTTCTCCTTCTTTTCCTTGTGCTAGATATTTGTAATGCACTAGGGAAAGAAGGAGTAGCGACCATCACCGACGGTCGAAATATGAGAGAGGAAGAATCCCGACTGTTGTCGTGGGGGTCGCTTCTCCTTCGTTCCCGTGTGCTAGACATTTTGGTGTAATGCACTCGGGGACGAATGGAGGAGCCACCATCACCGACGGTCGCAATATCAGAGGGAGTGCCCACCATATACGTGAGATGAGAGTTTTGGAAGCAAAGACTCGACAGACCTAAAGTCAACCCGTTGCATATTTTGAGTAATAGTGATCTGTGTGTTGATCAGTTTCCTGGTAGTTGCCTTCGATCGATTTTAAATGTTTCAACTATGAACATAGGAAATGTCTGACGACGATAGCGAAAGGGAATTCGGTATGTGCGAATACTGCGAAGACGAGCGCGGTCTGTGCGACACGACTCACCTAGTTGATGGTAGGCGCTTCAGCATCGTGCTGGATGAGAACTTCGAAGTGGATACAGTAAGTCACAACGACAAGTCTTTTTTCGTAATTAAGCATGACTTCTGCTTCTTTTGCTTCAACTTATAATTTTAATTTTTTACTATTCTACTAGCGTATCCCCTGCCATGCAAGAAGTGATGTCTTGGATAAGATTGGTTTCAATACTAAAGAAACTATGGAGGTAAAGAGAGTTCACTTGAGGACCGAGCATGGTTATACTTTTGCCGTAAAATTGTACAATGCAGACACCTACTCCTTTTTTGAATGCAAAAGTTGGCAAGCACTATGCAAGGCTTATGCATTTGAGCCTAATATGCTTATCACCTTTGATATTCGTCCGGAAGATGAAATTGAAGGTAATATCGACATCTGGGTCGATGTGCAGACACCTCCAGTTCTACCATTATGTGAGTTTCTCAACCATATTTATTATGATTCCGATTCTGCCTCCTTGTGAGTTTGTTAAACATATTTATTATATAATTTATATTGTTTATTTCAAAATAGTTGACAGCTTATTTCCATTGACAGCTTATTTTCATTCTTCAAAAAATGTGCGGAAGATGGTAGACATAACCTACTACACCGATGGCGCAGAATTAACTTGTCAGGAGAAAAATCATCTTATCGCATTTATTAATTATCTTGAGAATTACAATACCTATTATCAAACTCCTACACATTATGGTCAATACGTGCCACTAGTGCACGTGTTGAACTACGGTAACATCCATGGAGATCGCATGGTAAGATTTTTTACTATTACGACATACGTGCATCTTTTGCATAAATTATTTTTAAAACTAAACTACATTGCTAACTACGAAGTTATTACTATGTTTTTCAACAGAAAATCCCGAATGATTGTGTGCCTCATCTGATGTTTCCGAAAGGTCACCTTGATGTCATGAGCTTACTGCCACCAGGTCATCATATGCATCACTGTTGTCCATACCGGATTTCTAAAACCGATGAAGACATGACAATCAAAGATTGGAAAAAATGTATGGTCGATCGTAGGGAGCTACTTGGAAGCAACATTGTGCGACGTGCAAGAATTGGAGACAGGATAATCTCCATTCTCCATAATGGAGAGTCAGGGCCTATCTTGTTTTATGCTATTTTACCTTAGAGAGGCCGGGTAGTTAGGTCCTAGCTAATACTCATGATCATGTGCTAAGAACAATTAAGTATGGTTGGTTAGATGACTATGGTGATGATGATCTAGTATGACTTGTTATTATGAAACTTGTTGTTCGACCAATCTCTCCGGAGAAAGAGAGGTCGATCACTCCTCTCTGTATATGTTCATGACGATCTTATGTACTTACTGGTTCCTTCATTTGCTTACTACCTAGCGTGTCGAGTTCTCTCTATACGTATAGTACGTAGCGTCGACCAAGCACGGAGATAAGAGAGGTCACTTCTCTCTAGATAGCCATTAGCTAGCTAACACAATATATGAAACCCCCAAATTAACCCTCCAAAAGCCCCAACTCCCACCCCCCCCCCTTTCAAAAAAAAAAACCCTAGCTCCTGAGCTGCTGACGCGTGGATGCTTATTGGTCCCGGTTGGTATTACCAACCGGGACTAAAAGCCCTCCTGCCTGGGCTCGCCGCAGCGGCCACGTGGAGTACCATCTGTCCCGGTTCGTAAGCGAAC
This sequence comes from Elymus sibiricus, assembly GCA_039707655.1. Lineage (NCBI taxonomy): Eukaryota > Viridiplantae > Streptophyta > Magnoliopsida > Poales > Poaceae > Elymus > Elymus sibiricus. The sequence continues at coordinate 12,639,751 of CM077673.1, read as the reverse complement.
CGGGACTAAAGGTATTGGGCTTTAGTCCCGACCCTTTAGTCCCGGTTCCAGAACCGGGACTAAAGGCCCTTACGAACCCGGACAAATGGGCCCTTTCCTACTAGTGATCCCCTCCGCCCCATTCTCTAGCTTTATGGTTGATCCAATTGGAGGTTCACTTCCGCTCTGATCCTACACTTGTTGTGTGTGTGCTCGACATGACAACAGAGACGTGGAATCGGTCGGCTTCAGATGACGATGGACTGGCGGGTGTTACTTCGAGGTTATCGCGATAGGTGTAGGACCGAGGCGGGGGCTCTCTCGACGTTGCACTAGTAGAAAACAGGGCTTTGGTCCAGGCCTGAAATCCCATTAATCCCAGTTCACTCACAAACCGGGACCCATGGGGGCATCGGTCCCGGTTCGTGAGGCCAGGGCGCCGGCCGGGCCTCGTGGGCCTTTGGTCCCGGTTCGTCTGACCCCTTTGGTCCCGGTTCCAGACACGAACCGGGACCAATGGGCCTCGCTCCTGGCCCACAACCATTGGTCCTGGTTTGTGGCTGGAACCGGGACCAAATGGTGTCCTTTAGTCCCGGTTCCAGCCACAAACCGGGACCAATGATTGGCCTATATATACCCCCTGCCCGCGAGCAGAGCAGTGCACTGCTCTGTTTTTTTGGCCGGCCGTGGGAGAGCTTTGTGGTGCTCTAGCTCACCTCCTATGCACATGAGGTGTTCGATGAAATGCCCGAGCCACACTTAAGCTTTCTCCTCTCGAAGCTCCTTGTCCAAGCTCCATTTTTCTCAAGATTTGTCTAGGTTTGGCAGTCTATCCTGTCCCGTCCCTGTCCTCACTGCCGTCGATCGCCCGTGCCCAGTTTGTGCAACAGACCTGATATGTGGCTTAGTTGGGGTCTCCGTCTTTAGATGTTAGGCTTAGGTGAAAGGTCTGAATATTCGGCTCACACTTTTTGTACCCCTTCATCAATGGATAGGAGTAGCGACAAATGCTCCCAAGATGACTGCTTCAGACATATTAATGTATTACTTTATAAATTATTTTTAAATAATTAATAAAGTGGATGCATGCATCTTAGAGATATAGAGGCCAGGGGTCATCCTCCTTTAAAATAAAGCAAGATTATCATTGTAACTACTTGTAATTCTATATCTAAACCTGCTCTGGTATGGATGTGTCTATTGGCAAATATAACTTTATTTTATGATCTCAGAAGTATATATAGTATATGTAAGGATTGCAGGTAGCATATGTAAGAGTATACATAATATGTAGACAGCAATGGATCATCGAACCTTGGCATCCGTTGGTGATGTAAGGATTGCCCTGGTAACCCCTTGTGCAGGAGCACAAGTAGCCGCCTCTTTGGCCTTGTGTGCAGATGGTGTGGTTGCTCCTGCAGGCTCTAGCGCACCCGGCCGAACTCTGCAACCCTTGCGTGCCGTTGTCGTGGCTATCGATGATGATCTCCCATTCGAGCACAAATGGAGCTTGTATGGAGTGCTTCTTCTGCTGCGAGCCGCTCAACGCATCAAACCAGCCGTTGGACGCGACGATCACGCGCGCGGGGCCGTCGCTGCGGTTCCACCCGAAGGACTCGAGCTCCACGTCGTAGGACGTGATGGGGACGAGCTGGCCTGACCCAGCCAGCACCTCGCGGTTGACGACGATGGGGGCCTGGCAGCAACCCCAGCCGGAGCACCGCATCCTGCTCTCCCGGAATGACGGGATGTACGAGTCGTCCCCGTTTTGGCAGAAGGAGGCGCAGCTGCTCATGATCATGTCGCCGTTCCTGAGGGTCGCGCGGGCGTTGCAGCCCACGAGGATGAAGTTGTTAACGTCCGACACCGTGTACGGCCCGCTGTCGCTGAGGCCGCCACCGAGCGTGCCGTTAAGCTCGCCGGTATAGACGACTTCTACCTGGCTGTTGTAGAGCTCGGAGACCTGAAGGGTGCCGTCGCCGAGGAGGAGCCGCGGCGGATTGCTTGACCGGTCGCAGGTGGGGTTGAACCCCGGCGAGTGGTAGCAGTAGGACGGGCCAATGCCGAACGGGTACCACACGCTTATGTTGCCGCAGCTAGTGTCGCAGGCGGACTTCGCTAACAACGGCGCCGGTGCAGCTGCTACTCCGGCGGACAGCGGCAGCACCACCAGCAGTAGCGCCGCTGCCGCCGAGAATAAGATGGCAGTGTGGTGGTGGTGGTGCTCCATTGATTGATGGTGGTTCTAGGACTTCGCTTTGTCTCTCGGTCTCTGCCATATTAGCTTTATTTATAGGAGTTAAATAAAGTATAGACAGCCGCGCGCATCGATTAGGACCAGGCGCACTGCACGACAGAGCCGACGACTAGCTACGGTCGTCCATGCATGCATCCAAACAAGTTTTCCGTCTCGACCTCCACACACGGCCAGTCGTTACGCGCTAAATAGAAGATATTGTAAATACTCCTTTCGTTTCTAAATATAAGATCTTTAAAGACTACGTTATGGACTACATACGAAACTAAATGAACGAATCTACACTTTATAATATGTCTATATACATCCGTATATAGTCCATAATAAAATCTCTAAAAGGTCTTATATTTAGAAACGGATGAAGTAGTACTTTCATACTACAACGTGTCATAGAAATGGTAGTACTCCATCCGCTCCTTTTTAGTCTGAATATAAGTTTTGTCCGTAGTCAAATTATCTCTACTTTGACCAAACTTTTAGAAAAAAATATTAACATTCACAATGTCAAATCAATTTCTTTAGATTCCTTATGAAATGTAGTTTCATAGTATATATATTATGTATTGTAGATATTGATATTTTTTAATATAAATTTGGTCAAAATTTATAAAGTTTGGCTTGATATAAATTTTATATGCAGAGTAAAAAGGACCGGAGAGAGTATCATATATGATTGCATTTATTAGCTTGTAGTTTTAACCCATTTTTAAAAAAAGCATTATGTGACGGTACTCCTCATTAATTAACATCGTATGGAATGGCTATCGACATAACATGTTATCGTAAACACCGCTCTCCTCATTAACTAGTTACCACTTACCACATAAACAAGTTTATCTTGGATTGTGTTATGTTATTAGCTAAGTTATTCCTTCTAGGACTAACCTAACTGATCTGCTGAACCGAAACTAACCAAAAGCCACATGCATAGCATAGTGAGTCATGTGCATTTGGTGAGATCGAGGAGTCAACAAAACTAAACAAAAACTGGAATTAGTATTGACGTATGTTACTCCCTTCCTGGAAGAATGGCTAGGTTGTCAATTTTATCAATGCAACTAGGTAACTGGCTACATCGCTCTACAGCGGCGGCGGTTGCTTTTTTGGTGCGTTGGTTCTATGGGGCCTTAGCACGACGACTTTCCGACTGTCTACTACGCCGGGGCGATGACGGCGGTGCGCCTTCGGCTCGCTTCAGTGCTTGTAGTCGTCGCTAGATGGTCTATGGACCTGGATGTATTTTTTTTACTTCTGATGTTCTTTGTACTATCTTGACAATTGATGAATAGATTGGTGCACCAGATGTGACATCATGGGCTTGCTGCTGGCGTTGGCGTCAGCATCCACTAGTACATAACAGGGCATTGGTCCAGGCCGGGCCAGCCCATTAGTCCCGGTTCAGTCACGAACCGGGACTAATGGGTGCAACAGTCCCGGTTCGTGAGGCCAGACGGCCGGGCGGGCCACGTGGGGCATTGGTCCCGGTTCGTATGGAACCTTTGGTCCCGGTTCCAGACACGAACCGGGACCAATGCGCCTCGCTCCTGGCCCACAACCATTGGTCCCGGTTCGTGGAAGGAACCAGGACCAAATGTGTAACCGTTCGCCTGGTGCGGGCCCCTTTAGTCCCGGTTGGTGGTTCAAACCGGGACTAAAGGTTCGAACGTCTCCCATCCCACGACGTTTCGCGCTCCGAGAAACAGGAGGATAAAGGAACTGTTCCTCGGCGAGGGCTACAGTAACTTCGCCCATTTCTCATCTTCTCCTCTCTTCTTCCCCCATATCTTCTACCATGAATCCAATCACTCGCTACGGGAAGGTGCTCGCACATGGCAGTACCAATCTCGATGTCGTCTACACAAACGACAGCGCCATGGTGCCGCATTTTCTTTCCCTTTTGCAGAAATGGCTTCAAGTGGCGGATGAGAAAGACAAGTTCATAGGGCTTGATCTCGAGTACACGGCCAAGCAAGAAGATGTTGCCGTCATCCAGCTATGTTTCAAGAAACATGTCATGATCTTCCAATGGGCAAGGTGAGTTTTGAGGGTTTTCTTTGATCAATTAATAATTTATAGATTATTATGAAAATTGCATAGGATAGAAATATGTTCCATTTTGAATCCTATGGGAAAGATCAATATTTCTTTTAAGTTTTAGTGAAACAATTTTCCTTGTTGCAAAACGTGGGAGAACATATATGTCATATAGTTAATTTAGGGTTTCTTCATCAATTCATAGGATATGAAAATTGCATATATATAGGATATAGCAATATATATCGAAAATTCGCTCCTGAGCTCGTGCTCAGATGCTCCCGCTGACGAAAAAAATCAAAAAAAATACTTAAATAATTCAAAAAATTCCAATTTTTTTTTGTGTGGTAGATATTTTATCGCGTGAGGTCCGCTCCAAGTTTCAGCCTATTTGAACATCTGAGGAGCTCTCGGCAAAAAAGACAAATCGGGTCTGAAAAATTCGTGAACAGTACACCTTTTTTACAGACCCCGATTTGTCTTTTTTGCCGAGAGCTCCTCAGATGTTCAAATAGGCTGAAATTTGGAGCGGACCTCACGTGATAAAATATCTACCACACAAAAAAAATTTGGAATTTTTTGAATTTTTCTAGTATTTGTTTTGATTTTTTTCGTGAGAGGGGGAGCATCTGAGCTCCGGAGCCGAAACGGCCCTCTCAATATATATGTTCTATTTTGAATCCTATGGCAAAGATCAATTTCTCTTAAGTTGTAGTGAAATAATTTTCAATTTTTTTATGATATTACTGTTCACCGGGCTGAAATGAGCCCGGGGAGCAAAAACTCTGCGTGTTCCTCTTTTGTTGCAGCGAAATAATTTTCCTTTATATAGTTGCATATTATAATTCTGCCGAAATATACTTGTTGCAGCAGTATTTAACATTTGTTCCGTTTTAATTTGTTGATGTTGCAGTAGTGACAAGCACTGCCCAGCACTCATGGACTTCCTACGCAGCGGCATACATTTTGCTAGCGTTGATGTAAGAAATGACAAGCTGAAGATGAGGCGCAGCTTCGGTATTGAGATACCAGCTGGCTGCCTTATTGATATCCAAGACATATTCAGGCTTCGGTATGAGAGGACTTCGATGGCTTCTATGGCAGTCGCCTTGATCGACGACTATTACGGAGATATGAAGACCAAATTCCCCCGGGCGCAGCACAAAGAGTGGGAGAGGACCCCACTTCAGCCTATCAACATTGAGTATGCAGCAAAAGATGCATACGTTGCATATGAGTTGTACCGCAAGATTCGAACCGTGAACTATGGGCAGCGTCACCTCGCACCACCACCACCATTGGAATATTCTTCTGATTCAGACTAGCTAGTAGTGTTCGCTTGGACGAGTACTTTCTGTAATGGATATCTGAACTATTATATATATATTACATATCTCTCTAGCTATTATATATTTGTAGTGCTTTTCAATTCAGTTTTTTCTTAAATTCCGATTGTGGCTGAGAACAAAATGCAACAAAAAAGTGGGTTGTCATTGTTGGCAAGCACGCACACCATGCCAACTTTCAACCCTTTCAGAGTTCATTTGTAGTGCTTTTCAATTTCAGGGTAATTTAGCTCAAAAAAATCAGTAAATGCATGAAAAATACCAAATGAAGGCAGAAAGGGTTGAAAATTGATGATGTGGCTTCGAATGGTGCATTTTGAACACACGAAAAGCCTGGAGTTCAAATAAGTTCAAGAAAATGAAATGCCTTTTGTAAGCGATGAGTTTCCGTCCGAAACCCCGATACTTCAAAAGGGACTGTCCGTTTTGTACACGAAGTGCATCCAGTTTTTGCCGTAACCCACTCAACTTTTTAGCACATGCTATGTGGGTGAAAGGTTGATACCATGCCAACTTTCAACCCTTTCAGAGTTCATTTGTAGTGCTTTTCAATTTCAGGGTCATTTAGCTCAAAAAAATCAGTAAGTGCATGAAAAATACCAAAATGAAGTCAGAAAGGGTTGAAAATTGATGACGTGGCTTCGAATGGTGCATTTTGAACACACGAAAAGCCTGGAGTTCAAATAAGTTCAAGAAAATGAAATGCCTTTTGTAAGCGATGAGTTTCCGTCCGAAACCCCGATACTTCGAAAGGGACTGTCCGTTTTGTACACGAAGTGCATCCAGTTTTTGCCGTAACCCACTCAACTTTTTAGCACATGCTATGTGGGTGAAAGGTTGATACCATGCCAACTTTCAACCTTTTCAGAGTTCATTTGTAGTGCTTTTCAATTTCAGGGTCATTTAGCTCAAAAAAATCAGTAAGTGCATGAAAAATACCAAAATGAAGTCAGAAAGGGTTGAAAATTGATGATGTGGCTTTGAATGGTGCATTTTGAACACACGAAAAGCCTGGAGTTCAAATAAGTTCAAGAAAATGAAATGCCTTTTGTAACCGATAATTTCTGTCCGAAACCCTGATACTTCGAAAGGGACTGTCCGTTTTGTACACGAAGTGCATCCAATTTTTGCCGTAACCCACTCAACTTCAAAAAAAAAAGCAGCCTAGTTCGGGCCCGCTGCAGTCATTGAAGGCCCACAGGCACGGGTGTGCAATTAGGCCCGTAAGCCTACTGTTGAGAGGAGCTCGAGAGGTTGTGCACAGCAGCGCTTATAAACAACTCTCGAGCACTCTCAACTAGCGAGGTGGGACTAAACATTTGGCCCGGGACAGCACCACCGTTGGTCCCGGTTGGTGGCACCAACCGGGACCAATGCCCACCTTTGGTCCCGGTTGGTGCCACCAACCGGGACCAATGGTCCCTGTTTCCCGCCCTTTGGCCTGACGAAAAGAGACCTTTGGTCCCGGTTTGTGGCACCAACCGGGACCAAAGGTCCCTGTTTCCCGCCCTTTGGGCTGACGAAAAGAGACATTTGGTCCCGGTTAGTGGCACCAACCGGGACCAAAGGGTGGAATTGGTCCCGGTTGGTGCCACCAACCGGGACTAAAGGTGTGTGTATATAAGCCACGCACTTAGCAGTTTCTCCAAATCGTGTTCTTTTCTCCGCCCGACGCCCTGCTCCTCGTTGCCGTCGCCGCCGAGCCCTGCCCCGACGCCGTCAGGCTGCTCGACCTCGCCGTCGTCGCCGTCGCCGAGCTGCCCCCGACGCCGTCCCCGCACCCACTGTGAGCCGCATCGCCGTTCCCCTCCTCTCATCCCCCCCCCCCCGCGCCCCGACGCCGTCGCCCGCCGCGCCGTTCCCCTCCTCTACTCCTCCCCCCACCCCCCCCCCCCACCCCCCCGACGCCGTCGCCTGCCGCGTCGTTCCCCTCCTCTCCTCCTCCCCCCCCGCGCCCCGACGCTGTCGCCCGCCGCCCGCCGCCCGTCGTCCTCCGTCCGCCGCGCTCTGCGAGCCGTCGCCCGCCGCCCGCCGTCCGCCCGCGCCCCGTCGCCCGTCGCCCGCCGCCATGTATTTTTCATGTATATGTGTATATGTACATGTATATGTGTGTATATGTCCATGTATATATGTATGTGTATGTATGGATGGATGAATGGATGGATGTAACTATATGGATGCATGTAACTCTAAGTTAAAATTATTAGGAGTCTTAGGAAAAAATTAGTATGTGTATGTTAGATTACAGAAAAAAAATTGGTTTTATGAAAAAATAGTGATTTAACGATAAGAAAACGTTCTCATAGGAATTTGTCTCGACGTCGACGATGCCCGGCCCTCATCCTCGTCGTCGAGTGGTCCGCGAGAGCCTGCTTGATAGGCGCCATGTCCGGGACTGGGCTCTGCCGGGCTGGCACTGGGAGGTGCTACCTTCCCGGGCTCGGAGGTTGGTGAGGAATCTAGGTCTCGTCGTCGACCCGGAGCTTCTGTGGTGGCGGTCACGCGGGCCACTTTCGGTGTGGAGGGAGCGGGCCCCCGCGGAGGTGGTACGTCGCCGTGTCAGGGAGGAGGACGAGCACGTCCGTCGCTACATGGTGGCGTTGGACGCCCGGTTCGACAATACCTGGCAGATTCTTCAGGGATCTCACCCGAGTTATGATCCCGTGATGGTTCCTTATCTTTGGGTGTTCACCGCCGGCGACTCAGAGACCGCTAGTGAACCTAGTTCACCGTCCTCCACTTTGGATTCTAGGATATTCGATCTGTATTAGTGATCTTATATGATAATATTCGACATGTATTAGTTAATATTTGATGATGCATTAACTGGATTGTTCGGGATGATGTATTAGTTAATATCGAGTGCTTGTGTTTTGCCAGTCATTGCGGCAAAACATAGGGAATTTTTTCTTTGTCATTGCTCGATATATGGAACGGGTTGACTTCAGGTCTGTTTCGGCTCCTTGTGTGTCTTTCAGTGAGGGAGAGTGTCCACCATATATATATATATGAGAGAGGAAGAATCCCGACTGTTGTCGTGGGGGTCGCTTCTCCTTCTTTTCCTTGTGCTAGATATTTGTAATGCACTCGGGAAAGAAGGAGTAGCGACCATCACCGACGGTCGAAATATGAGAGAGGAAGAATCCCGACTGTTGTCGTGGGGGTCGCTTCTCCTTCGTTCCCGTGTGCTAGACATTTTGGTGTAATGCACTCGGGGACGAATGGAGGAGCCACCATCACCGACGGTCGCAATATCAGAGGGAGTGCCCACCATATACGTGAGATGAGAGTTTAGGAAGCAAAGACTCGACAGACCTAAAGTCAACCCGTTGCATATTTTGAGTAATAGTGATCTGTGTGTTGATCAGTTTCCTAGTAGTTGCCTTCGATCGATTTTAAATGTTTCAACTATGAACATAGGAAATGTCTGACGACGATAGCGAAAGGGAATTCGGTATGTGCGAATACTGCGAAGACGAGCGCGGTCTGTGCGACACGACTCACCTAGTTGATGGTAGGCGCTTCAGCATCGTGCTGGATGAGAACTTCGAAGTGGATACAGTAAGTCACAACGACAAGTCTTTTTTCGTAATTAAGCATGACTTCTGCTTCTTTTGCTTCAACTTATAATTTTAATTTTTTACTATTCTACTAGCGTATCCCCTGCCATGCAAGAAGATATGTCTTGGATAAGATTGGTTTCAATACTAAAGAAACTATGGAGGTAAAGAGAGTTCACTTGAGGACCGAGCATGGTTATACTTTTGCCGTAAAATTGTACAATGCAGACACCTACTCCTTTTTTGAATGCAAAAGTTGGCAAGCACTATGCAAGGCTTATGCATTTGAGCCTAATATGCTTATCACCTTTGATATTCGTCCGGAAGATGAAATTGAAGGTAATATCGACATCTGGGTCGATGTGCAGACACCTCCAGTTCTAGCATTATGTGAGTTTCTCAACCATATTTATTATGATTCCGATTCTGCCTCCTTGTGAGTTTGTTAAACATATTTATTATATAATTTATATTGTTTATTTCAAAATAGTTGACAGCTTATTTTCATTCTTCAAAAAATGTGCGGAAGATGGTAGACATAACCTACTACACCGATGGCGTAGAATTAACTTGTCAGGAGAAAAATCATCTTATCGCATTTATTAATTATCTTGAGAATTACAATACCTATTATCAAACTCCTACACATTATGGTCAATACGTGCCACTAGTGCACGTGTTGAACTACGGTAACATCCATGGAGATCGCATGGTAAGATTTTTTACTATTACGACATCCGTGCATCTTTTGCATAAATTATTTTTAAAACTAAACTACATTGCTAACTACGAAGTTATTACTATGTTTTTCAACAGAAAATCCCGAATGATTGTGTGCCTCATCTGATGTTTCCGAAAGGTCACCTTGATGTCATGAGCTTACTGCCACCAGGTCATCATATGCATCACTGTTGTCCATACCGGATTTCTAAAACCGATGAAGACATGACAATCAAAGATTGGAAAAAATGTATGGTCGATCGTAGGGAGCTACTTGGAAGCAACATTGTGCGACGTGCAAGAATTGGAGACAGGATAATCTCCATTCTCCATAATGGAGAGTCAGGGCCTATCTTGTTTTATGCTATTTTACCTTAGAGAGGCCGGGTAGTTAGGTCCTAGCTAATACTCATGATCATGTGCTAAGAACAATTAAGTATGGTTGGTTAGATGACTATGGTGATGATGATCTAGTATGACTTGTTATTATGAAACTTGTTGTTCGACCAATCTCTCCGGAGAAAGAGAGGTCGATCACTCCTCTCTGTATATGTTCATGACGATCTTATGTACTTACTGGTTCCTTCATTTGCTTACTACCTAGCGTGTCGAGTTCTCTCTATACGTATAGTACGTAGCGTCGACCAAGCACGGAGATAAGAGAGGTCACTTCTCTCTAGATAGCTATTAGCTAGCTAACACAATATATGAAACCCCCAAATTAACCCTCCAAAAGCCCCAACCCCCCCCCCCCCTTTCAAAAAAAAAAAACCCTAGCTCCTGAGCTGCTGACGCGTGGATGCTTATTGGTCCCGGTTGGTATTACCAACCGGGACTAAAAGCCCTCCTGCCTGGGCTCGCCGCAGCGGCCACGTGGAGTACCATCTGTCCCGGTTCGTAAGCGAACCGGGACTAAAGGTATTGGGCTTTAGTCCCGACCCTTTAGTCCCGGTTCCAGAACCGGGACTAAAGGCCCTTACGAACCCGGACAAGTGGGCCCTTTCCTACTAGTGGTCCCCTCCGCCCCATTCTCTAGCTTTATGGTTGATCCAATTGGAGGTTCACTTCCGCTCTGATCCTACACTTGTTGTGTGTGTGCTCGACATGACAACAGAGACGTGGAATCGGTCGGCTTCAGATGACGATGAACTGGCGGGTGTTACTTCGAGGTTATCGCGATAGGTGTAGGACCGAGGCGGGGGCTCTCTCGACGTTGCACTAGTAGAAAACAGGGCTTTGGTCCAGGCCTGAAATCCCATTAATCCCAGTTCACTCACGAACCGGGACCCATGGGGGCATCGGTCCCGGTTCGTGAGGCCAGGGCGCCGGCCGGGCCTCGTGGGCCATTGGTCCCGGTTCGTCTGACCCCTTTGGTCCCGGTTCCAGACACGAACCGGGACCAATGGGCCTCGCTCCTGGCCCACAACCATTGGTCCCGGTTTGTGGCTGGAACCGGGACCAAATGGTGTCCTTTAGTCCCGGTTCCAGCCACAAACCGGGACCAGTGATTGGCCTATATATACCCCCTGCCCGCGAGCAGAGCAGTGCACTGCTCTGTTTTTTTGGCCGGCCGTGGGAGAGCTTTGTGGTGCTCTAGCTCACCTCCTATGCACATGAGGTGTTCGATGAAATGCCCGAGCCACACTTAAGCTTTCTCCTCTCGAAGCTCCTTGTCCAAGCTCCATTTTTCTCAAGATTTGTCTAGGTTTGGCAGTCTATCCTGTCCCGTCCCTGTCCTCACTGCCGTCGATCGCCCGTGCCCAGTTTGTGCAACAGACCTGATATGTGGCTTAGTTGGGGTCTCCGTCTTTAGATGTTAGGCTTAGGTGAAAGGTCTGAATATTCGGCTCACACTTTTTGTACCCCTTCATCAATGGATAGGAGTAGCGACAAATGCTCCCAAGATGACTGCTTCAGACATATTAATGTATTACTTTATAAATTATTTTTAAATAATTAATAAAGTGGATGCATGCATCTTAGAGATATAGAGGCCAGGGGTCATCCTCATTTAAAATAAAGCAAGATTATCATTGTAACTACTTGTAATTCTATATCTAAACCTGCTCTGGTATGGATGTGTCTATTGGCAAATATAACTTTATTTTATGATCTCAGAAGTATATATAGTATATGTAAGGATTGCAGGTAGCATATGTAAGAGTATACATAATATGTAGACAGCAATGGATCATCGAACCTTGGCATCCGTTGGTGATGTAAGGATTTCCCTGGTAACCCCTTGTGCAGGAGCACAAGTAGCCGCCTCTTTGGCCTTGTGTGCAGATGGTGTGGTTGCTCCTGCAGGATCTAGCGCACCCGGCCGAACTCTGCAACCCTTGCGTGCCGTTGTCGTGGCTATCGATGATGATCTCCCATTCGAGCACAAATGGAGCTTGTATGGAGTGCTTCTTCTGCTGCGAGCCGCTCAACGCATCAAACCAGCCGTTGGACGCGACGATCACGCGCGCGGGGCCGTCGCTGCGGTTCCACCCGAAGGACTCGAGCTCCACGTCGTAGGACGTGATGGGGACGAGCTGGCCTGACCCAGCCAGCACCTCGCGGTTGACGACGATGGGGGCCTGGCAGCAGCCCCAGCCGGAGCACCGCATCCTGCTCTCCCGGAATGACGGGATGTACGAGTCGTCCCCGTTTTGGCAGAAGGAGGCGCAGCTGCTCATGATCATGTCGCCGTTCCTGAGGGTCGCGCGGGCGTTGCAGCCCACGAGGATGAAGTTGTTAACGTCCGACACCGTGTACGGCCCGCTGTCGCTGAGGCCGCCACCGAGCGTGCCGTTAAGCTCGCCGGTATAGACGACTTCTACCTGGCTGTTGTAGAGCTCGGAGACCTGAAGGGTGCCGTCGCCGAGGAGGAGCCGCGGCGGATTGCTTGACCGGTCGCAGGTGAGGTTGAACCCCGGCGAGTGGTAGCAGTAGGACGGGCCAATGCCGAACGGGTACCACACGCTTATGTTGCCGCAGCTAGTGTCGCAGGCTGACTTCGCTAACAACGGCGCCGGTGCAGCTGCTGCTCCGGCGGACAGCGGCAGCACCACCAGCAGTAGCGTGGCTGCTGCCGAGAAGAAGATGGCAGTGTGGTGGTTGTGGTGCTCCATTGATTGATGGTGGTTCTAGGACTTCGCTTTGTCTCTCGGTCTCTGCCATATTAGCTTTATTTATAGGAGTTAAATAAAGTATAGACAGCCGCGCGCATCGATTAGGACCAGGCGCACTGCACGACAGAGCCGACGACTAGCTACGGTCGTCCATGCATGCATCCAAACAAGTTTTCCGTCTCAACCTCCACACACGGGCTATAGTAACATCCAGTCGTTACGCGCTAAATAGAAGATATTGTTGATTTACTTTTGCCTAGTCATAGTACCTTCATAGTACAACGTGTCGCAGAAATAGTACTAGTACCATATATAATCGCATTTATTAGCTTGTAGTTTTAAGATTTTTATTTAAAAGCGTTATGTGACGGTAACATAACATGTTATCGTAAACACCGCTCTCCTTATTAACAAAGTAGTTACCACATAAACAAACTTATCTTGAGTTGTGTTATGTGACTAGCTAAGCTACCTGTTGGTCCCGTTTCACAGAAACTAACCAAAAGCCATATGCAAAGCATGGTGAGTCATGTGCATTTGGTGAGATCGAGGAGTCAACACAACTAAACAAAAACTGGAATCATTATTCATGTCTGTTAGAATGGCTAGCTTGTCAATTTTATCAATGCAACTAGGTAATTGGCTGTGTCACAACGGAGGCATAAATATTGTAGTGGGTTAAAAAGATTGTTTACCAGAAAGATGAATCTAGCCCGCGAAATTACCCCGTAACATTCCAACCAAGCCATCTAATTTTAGATTTTCTTTGTGGCAAAAGTATTAGCCTCTAAAATTCCTTTCGGATGCTAATGCATGGCCATTGCTCTACTTTTTTTTAGGTATTTTAGTGATGAACTTGTTATCACTTACAAATCCACACTTGGGCGGCCCCGGGGCGCGTTGGCGGTCAGCTCCTTCCCCGCCGGGTGTGGTGGGGGCGGGCGCTGCAGGGACGTGGCGGCGGCGGATCTGGCTTCCTCTCGCTCTCGCCTAGATCCGGCCGTGGGCGGCCAGCGCGGAGTGCTGGCTACCCGAGGCGTCTCCGATGGTTGCTCTGCTCACGGATCCGTGGTGGCGGCGGTGTGCTACGGGTCAGGACGGCGGTGTGGCGGCACTGCATTTTGGTGGTTTTGGCATGCTGTCCGTGGCTGCTCTTCGTGGGGAGGTACGGCAGCGTGCTGCGTTCAGGAGGGTCGCTGGCCGCTCTGGGCCGTGCGGGCGGCAGAGTGGCGGCGCGTGGTGCACGGTGCTGCGGCCTCCTCTGCAGTGGATTCGGCCAGCGATGGCCGTCACGGTGGATCCGGCGCTGGGCTGCGAAGAGAGTGGGGCGCGGTGGCGCCGGTGCGCTCGAGAGGCGCTGTGGGGCGAGGACGCGCAAGGATGTTGCCGTGGCGTCGGGCTGTGCCGGATGGGCTTGCTCGCAGGCAGGCCAGGGGCGCCGCACCACGAGGTGGAGCCTGTGGACGTCGACCATGGAGATTGGGTGCTCTGCAGTGCTTCGGATCTGCTCGGATTCGGAGGTGTGATGGAGCTCTGGGCGAAAGCCCAACCCTTAGTTTGGGTCGGTGCCGGCAACGGCGGCGCCATGGTGTCGTTCCCCTTCTTGAAGGCATTGCCGAGAGCTCCATTACACGACTCTCCGGGAGAAATCTCTAGCTTCGGATGATCGAAGCAGGCGATGACGGCGGCTACGTCGTTCCCTTCTTTGAGGCATCGCCTTGGAGAGTCATCATGCTGCAGTTTGCACGGATCTCTTCGTCGTCGGGGACAGTTGGCGTCGGGGCGGCGGCCCCGGGTGGTTTCAGTTTGTGCGTCGAGATGGCGATCTCGGGAACAATGTGAGTGGCAGTTCTATGAGGTGGGGCTCTATCTCGACATTGAGTGGGTGGCATCCTTGTCCCGCTTGGGCGGTAGGGGTGTCGACTCGGTCGATGCGCCCCAAAGGGGGCGATCTGACTTTACGTCGGGGCGGCGGCCCCGGATGTGGTGCGACGTTCGTGGTCTGCGAGCGGCTGCCACGTGCAGCGTGGGCTGCGGGCAGCTGGGTTGTGCGGCGTTGCTGCTCGAGGGGAGTGGTGGTATGTCGGGGCGGCGGCCCCGGAAGGCGGTGCCGGTTGATTGCGCTGGGCGCGACGGAGCGGTGGATGTCGGGACGGCGGCCCCGAGAGAATCAATATGGCGTCCAGAGTTCTGTGGCAGCGAGGATGGTGGGAGCGAGGTCCAGGATGCGGCGATGGCTGCGGTAGTCGGCTCTCTCCGGTGTGTCCACGGTATTGCCTCAAATCGTTTGTTGCTGTTGAGTCAAAGCTACGGCAGCGGGGCCCTGTGGTATACGATGACTGGCTGCAGGTGGCCCGTTCGGCGATCTTCCATGGCGCCAGCCGTGCCTGGTGTTGTTCTTCTGAGTTCTCCATCAGAATCGGAGTGATACGTCTCCAACGTATCTTCTTTTCCAAACTCTTTTGCCCTTGTTTTGGACTCTAATTTGCATGATTTGAATGGAACTAACCCGGACTGACGCTGTTTTCAGCAGAATTGCCTTGGTGTTATTTTTGTGCAGAAATAAAAGTTCTCGGATTGACCTGAAAATTTACGGAGAATATTTTTGGAATTAATAAAAAATACCGGCGAAAGAATCAACCGGAGAAGGTCCACCACCTGGCCACAAGCCAGGGGGGCGCCCCCCCCTAGGGCGCGCCCCCCTGTCTTGTGGGGCCCCTGGAGCTCCTCCGACCTCGTTTCCAACTCTATATATTCCTATTCGGGGAGGAAAAAATCAAAGAGAAGAGTTCATCGCGTTTTACGATACGGAACCGCCGCCACCTCCTGTTCTTCCTCGGGAGGGTAGATCTGGAGTCTGATTTGGGCTCCGGAGAGGGGAAATCGACGCCGTCGTCATCACCAACCATCCTTCATCACCAATTTCATGATGCTCTTCGCCGTTCGTGAGTAATTCCATCGTAGGCTTGCTGGACGGTGATGGGTTGGATGAGATTTACCATGTAATCGAGTTAGTTTTGTTAGGGTTTGATCCCTAGTATCAATTATGTTCTGAGATTGATGTTGCTATGACTTTGCTATGCTTAATGCTTGTCACTAGGGCCCGAGTGCCATGATTTCAGATCTGAACCTATTATGTTTTCATGAATATATATGTGTTCTTGATCCTATCTTGCAAGTTGTAGACACCTATTATGAGTTATGATCCGCATCCCCTAGGGTGACAATAACTGGGATTCTTTCCGGTGATTACCGTAGTTTGATGAGTTCATGTATTCACTAAGTGCTAATGCTTTGGTCCGGTTCTCTATTAAAAGGAGCCCTTAATATCCCTTAGTTTCCATTAGGACCCCGCTGCCACGGGAGGATAGGACAAAAGATGTCATGCAAGTTCTTTTCCATAAGCACGGATGACTATATATGGAATACATGCCTACATTACATTGATGAATTGGAGCTAGTTCTGTATCACCCTATGTTATAACCGTTGCATGATGAATGCCATCCGACATAATTATCCATCACTGATCCATTGCCTACGAGGTTTTCCCATATTGATCTTTGCTAAGTTACATTTCCGTTGCTACTGTTACAATCACTACAACACTGCTACTGTCACTTTGCCATTGTTACCGTTACTTCCATACTGCTTTGCTACTGAATACTTTGCTGCAGATACTAAGTCTTTCAGGTGTGGTTGAATTGACAACTCAGCTGCTAATACTCGAGAATATTCTTTGGCTCCCCTTCTGTCGAATCAATAAATTTGGGTTGAATACTCTACCCTCGAAAACTGTTGTGATCCCCTATACTTGTGGGTTATCAAGACCTTTTTCTGGCGCCGTTGCCGGGGAGCATAGCTCTATTCTCTAAGTCACTTGGGATTTATATCTGTTGATCACTATGAAGAATTTGAAAGATACTAAAACTAAGATCTACCCCTCAACTACGAGGACAGGTAAGGAACTGCCATCTAGCTCTGCACTTGATTCACCTTCTGTTATGAGTAAATTTGCGACTGCTATTGAATCTGATATGTCGCAAGTAATTGATGATGCTACTTCTGCTATGCATGATGCTTATGATGATACTTTGCTTGATACTACTGCGCCACTGGGTGAATTTCTTGATGAACAAATTGCTAGAGTGAATGCTGAAACTGATGATATTTCTGAATCCGACGATATTATTGAAACTGAACACTATGAGACACCTGCTAGACCTAGCTCTCCTAGATATGAATTGCCTGATATACCCGAGGGTTATGTTATGGAAGGAGAGGTAGCTACGGACTTTCTTGCTTGTAAGGATAGAGATGATCTTAAGAAATTACTATGCAAGTGGAAAGAAAAATCTTTGAATGCTAGAATGCAATATGATCCTAAGTTTGCTACTTCACCTATCTTTGTTACTGATAAGGATTATGAATTCTCTGTCGATCCTGAGTTAATTACTTTGGTTGAATCTGATCCTTTCCATGGTTATGAATCTGAAACTGTTGTGGCACATCTTACTAAATTGAATGATATAGCCACCCTATTCACTCATGAGGAAAAAATTCGTTATTACTATATTCTTAAGTTTTTTCCTTTCTCATTAAAGGGTGATGCTAAGATATGGTTTAATTCTCTTTCTCCTGGTTGTGTGCGTAGTCCCCAGGATATGATATATTACTTCTTTGAAAAATATTTTCCTGCCCATAAGAAACAAGCTGCCTTGCAGGAAATATTTAACTTTGTGCAAATTGAAGAAGAGAGTCTCCCACAAGCTTGGGGGAGGCTTCTCCAGTTACTTAATGCTTTGCCTGATCACCCTCTCAAGAAAAATGAAATACTTGATATCTTTTATAATGGACTAACCGATGCTTCTAGGGACCACCTAGATAGTTGTGCTGGTTGTGTTTCCAGGGAACGAACTGTTGAACAGGCTGAAATACTATTGAATAATATATTGAGCAATGATAATGATTGGACTATTCCCGAACCACCTCCAAAGCCAACTCCGAAGAAAAGAGGTATTCTATTTCTCAGTCCTGAAGATATGCAAGAGGCAAAGAAATCTATGAAAGAAAAAAGTATTAAAGCTGAAGATGTTAAGAATCTACCACCTATTGAAGAAATACATGGTCTTGATAACCCGACACAGGTAGTAGAGGTAAATTCCCTCCGTAGATTTGATGAAGGTGATATTCCTTATAATAGGTCTGCTAGCCAATGCTTGGATGAGTTTGATAACTTTATTGTTAAGCAAGAAAATTTCAATGCTTACGTTAGTAGACAACTGAAACATAATGCTTACATGCTTGATCGCTTGGGTGATTATATGAGTAGAACTGTTAATGATCTTAAGCTTATTAGTAAACATGCTTCCATGGTAACTACTCAAGTAGAACAAGTACTTAAGGCACAGAATGATTTGCTTAATGAGATGATTAGTAAGAACAATGATCATTCTGTTAGAGTTGTGACTAGAGGTGGTAGAATGACTCAGGAACCTTTGTATCCTGAGGGCCATCCTAAGAGAATTGAGCAAGATTCTCAGAGAGTTAATACTGATGTACCTGGTCATTCTAATAGAAGGGAAAAGAATGACGATAGGACTTTGCATGCTACTAGTGAACCCGTTATAGATACTCATGAAAACCCAAATGATATTTCTATTTCTGATGCTGAGACACAATCTGGTAATGAACATGAGCCTAGTGACAATATTAATGATGATGTTCATGTTGATGCTCAACCTAGTAATGATAATGATGTGGAGATTGAACCTGCTGTTGATCTTGATAACCCACAACCTAAGAACAAAAGATATGATAAAAGAGACTTTGTTGATAGGAAGCATGGTAGAGAAAGAGAACCATGGGTTCAGAAACCCATGCCCTTTCCTCCTAAACCATCCAAGAAGAAGGATGATGAGGATTTTGAGCATTTTGTTGAAATGCTTGGACCTGTCTTTTTGCGTATGCGCTTGACTGATATTTTGAAAATGTCTCCTTATGCTAAGTATATGAAAGATATTGTGACAAATAAAAGAAAGGTACCGGAAGCTGAGATTTCCACCATGCTTGCTAATTATACTTTTAAAGGTGGAATACCAAAGAAACTAGGAGATCCCGGAGTACCTACTATACCATTCTCTATTAAAGGAAATTATGTTAAAACTGCTTTATGTGATCTTGGAGCTGGTGTTAGTGTTATGCCTTTCTCTTTATATCGTAGACTTGATTTGAATAAGTTGACACCTACTGAAATCTCTCTGCAAATGGCTGATAAATCAACTGCTTTACCCATCGGTATTTGCGAGGATGTGCCTGTTGTGGTTGCAAACATTACTATTTTAACGGACTTTTTTATTCTTGATATTCCCGAGGACGACAATATGTCGATCATCCTTGTTAGACCCTTTTTGAATACTGCAGGGGCTGTTATTGATTGCAACAAGGGCAATGTCACTTTTCATGTCAATGGTAATGAGCATACGGTACACTTCCCGAAGAAACAACCTCAAGTTCATAGTATCAACTCCATTGAAAAGATTTCAATGATTATTATTGGAGACTTTGAATTCCCTCTCCCTACTGTCAAAAAGAAATATGATATACTTATTGTTGGGGACATGCATATCCCCATTGAGGTAACCTAGTGTTATTCGAAAATTCTCCGGTTCCGTGTCATTCGAAAAAAGTTTGTCAATAAGACTTGATCAACCTTATTGATGGATTCTTTTTGATGAGCATGAGATGGATGAATTTAGAAAGCACAACCTTTTGCACCTAACTTTTATTTTATGTTCTTTAGAGTAAATTAGGAGAAAATGCTATTATTTTCCTGTTTTCTGTTTTATCCGTGCAATAGAAAAATGACCTGAAAATAAAAGTTCTCAGAACTCCCTTAAAATTTAGTATCATTTTTTCTGGAATATTTAAGAATTTTTGGCACTGAGAGCACATCAGGGGGCTGCACCAGTGGGCCACAAGCCTGCAGGGCATGCCCACCCCCCCTGGGAGCGCCCCCTGGCTTGTGGGTCCCACGTGGGGCCCCCTCACTTATTCCAACACCCATCCACTCCGTCTTCCTCCAGAAAAAATCCCACCATTGCTCAAACCCGTGTTCTAGCTCCATTTGCAAAACTGTTTTAGGGGATTGTTCATCGGTATGTGACTCCTCCAATGTTCCAATTAGTTTTTGTTCTAGTGCTTTATATATTGCAAATTTTTGCTGCTGTGGTGACCTTGTTCTTGAGCTTGCATGTCAAATTTGTATGGTCCCAAGTAGTGTTGATGCATGATATAGCCTCTAGACACTTGTGGGAGTAGTTGCTATAAGTTTTGTTGAGCTTTGTTCACTTTTATTGTGAGTCACTAAAAATTTCAGATTTATTTTTTTTCAGAGAAAGAAATGATAAGGAGATTGTTAAGAGGCTCTTCAAGCCGGGGTTTTAAAGAAAAAGAAAATGAGAAGCCTAGATACAATATCCCTCGCACCGCGGAGGTTCGGCCATGTGAATGGCCAAGTGAAGCATTCTTGAGGGCGGCCGGAATTTATGAAGATTTCTATTATCTAGCAGAAAATGCAAGCATCACCGGCTTCCTCAACGATAAGAAGTGGGAACCACAGGAGCTCGCCAACCAGTGGAAGCCTCAGTATCCTTCGGAGTATCCAGGAGAGGGTTATTTCCAGCCATGGCCCTAGACCGACTTAGGCCAAAAGCCTAAGCTTGGGGTAGTACGTATTTCTCACCGACATTACATTCATGTTCACACACTCATTCTAGTTGTCGGTGTTCATACTTTTTTATTGTACCATCCATGGTAGTTTATTTCTTCTTTTTGCTTTCTTCTTGTGTGTTTAATTAACCTTGAGAAAATCCAAAAAAAATAGTTCTAGCTTTACCTTCTAGTTTGTTTAGTTGTAGCATTAAAAGAAAACCCAAAAAGATTTTCTCGTTCTTCTTTTGCTTGTTGGGAGCTTTCCCGTGTAAATAGTTTTCCTTTCTTCTTTGGGTCATAAGGAGAAGACCATGATGACATTTTGAGTGGCTCTCATTTGCATTATTGTTTATCTTACATAGAGCCCATATTACCTTTTCTTCTCCTTTGAGTTATTGCTTGCAGATTCCAGCTTAGTCCAATGCACGTGCACTCTTATTATTATTCAAACCGTTCGGTCGTGCAAGTGAAAGGCAATAATGACGATATATGATGAAGTGACTGAGATGGAGAAAAGCTGGTATGAACTTGACCTATTTTGTTTTTGTAAATATGATTAGCTCATCGTTCTTGATTCAGCTCGTTATGTGTTGAACATGTTTGCAATGACAATTAGAGATTATAGTTACTCATGCCATGCTTAATTAGCTAAGAGTGTATAATGGTTTGTCTTGAGTGCCAACATGCATTTTAAAATGGTTGTGATGTAGTATGATAGAATGGTATCCTCCTCTGAATGATTCGAGTGGCTTGACTTGGCACATGTTCACGCATCTAGTTGAAACAAAACCAACATAGCATCCACGACGTTTATGTTCATGGTGATTTATATCCTACTCGTGCTTGCATTCAATGTTGGTTAATCTCAAAGCATGTTTATGACTGTTGTCGCTCTCTAGTTGGTCGCTTCTCAGTCTTTTGCTAGCCTTCACTTGTACTAAGCGGGAATACTGCTTGTGCATCCATTTCCATAAACCCAAAGTTGTTCCATATGAGTCCACCATACCTACCTATATGCGGTCTTTACCTGCCGTTCCAAGTAAATTTGCATGTGCCATACTCTAAACCTTCAAATAAATATCCCGTTTTGTATGCCCGAATCGCTCATGTAGTGACTAGGGGCTGTCAGTACCTTCCATGCTAGGTGGGTTATTCTCACGATATGTGTTGATTCACTATCATTCACGAGAAAGTGGCTGGTATTCGGGATGCCCAGTTCCATGCTCAAATATCAAATCAAAGTATAATGAAACAGAAATCCCCCAGGATTGTTGTTTGTATGGACGGTACCCGTGGATTCGGCCCGCCGTGGAGTGTGATCGATTGGTGGAGGGGGAGTAAAAACTTTACTATTCTGTTTGGAAACCGCCTATAATGTATCTAGCATGGAACATATCGAGATCTCTTAGTTGTTATGTTGACATTGAAAGCATACCTCCCAAAATTATTATTCATCCCTGTTTTAAAAGCTCGAGCTCTGGCACCTCTGTAAATCAATGCTTCCCTCTGCGAAGAGCCTATCTATTTTATTTACTATTGAGTCATCCTCCTCTTATAAAGAGCACCAGTTAGAGAGCACCTCCGTCATTTGTATGATTTGTTATTAATTAATATTGAGTGTGAGTGTGACTGGATCTCTTTTACCATGAATTACAATGTCTAGTCAGTCCTTGTTCTTCAGAGGTGCTCTGCATTTATGTTTTGCGGTCTCAGAAAGGGCTAGCGAGATACCATTATATCATATTGTATCATGATTGTTTTGATAAAATTGTTGTCATCCGAGACTTGTTATTATTGCTCGCTAGTTGATTACGTCATTGATATGAGTAAATGTGAGACCTAAATGTTATTGTGAATGTGGTTAGTCTATAATCTTTGCTGAAAACCTGAACATCAGTTAGACATATTTACAACAGCAAGATCAAACAGAGTTTGTAAAAGTTTTTCTTTATCAATTTCAGTTTATCAACTGAATTGCTTGAGGACAAGCAAAGGTTTAAGCTTGGGGGAGTTGATACGTCTCCAACGTATCGACTTTTCCAAACTCTTTTGCCCTTGTTTTGGACTCTAATTTGCATGATTTGAATGGAACTAACCCGGACTGACGTTGTTTTCAGCAGAATTGCCTTGGTGTTATTTTTGTGCAGAAATAAAAGTTCTCGGATTGACCTGAAAATTTACGAAGAATATTTTTGGAATTAATAAAAAATACTGGCGAAAGAATCAACCGGAGAAGGTCCACCACCTGGCCACAAGCCAGGGAGGCGCCCCCCCTAGGGCGCGCCCCCCTGTCTTGTGGGGCACCTGGAGCTCCTCCGACCTCGTTTCCAACTCTATATATTCCTATTCGGGGAGAAAAAAATCAGAGAGAAGAGTTCATCGCGTTTTACGATACGGAGCCGCCGCCACCTCCTGTTCTTCCTCGGGAGGGCAGATCTGCAGTCTGATTTGGGCTCCGGAGAGGGGAAATCGACGCCGTCGTCATCACCAACCGTCCTTCATCACCAATTTCATGATGCTCTCCGTCGTTCATGAGTAATTCCATCGTAGGCTTGCTGGACGGTGATGGGTTGGATGAGATTTACCATGTAATCGAGTTAGTTTTGTTAGGGTTTGATCCCTAGTATCCACTATGTTCTGAGATTGATGTTGCTATAACTTTGCTATGCTTAATGCTTGTCACTAGGGCCCGAGTGCCATGATTTCAGATCTGAACCTATTATGTTTTCATGAATATATATGTGTTCTTGATCCTATCTTGCAAGTTGTAGTCACCTATTACGAGTTATGATCTGCATCCCCCAGGGTGACAATAACTGGGATTCTTTCCGGTGATTACCGTAGTTTGAGGAGTTCATGTATTCACTAAGTGCTAATGCTTTGGTCCAGTTCTCTATTAAAAGGATGCCTTAATATCCCTTAGTTTCCATTAGGACGCCGCTGCCACGGGAGGGTAGGACAAAAGATGTCATGCAAGTTCTTTTCCATAAGCACGTATGACTATATATGGAATACATGCCTACATTACATTGATGAATTGGAGCTAGTTCCGTATCACCCTATGTTATAACCGTTGCATGATGAATGCCATCCGACATAATAATCCATCACTGATCCATTGCCTACGAGCTTTTCCCATATTGATCTTTGCTACGTTACTTTTCCGTTGCTACTGTTACAATCACTACAACACTGCTACTGTCACTTTACCATTGTTACCGTTACTTCCATACTGCTTTGCTACTGAATACTTTGCTGCAGATACTAAGTCTTTCAGGTGTGGTTGAATTGACAACTCAGCTGCTAATACTCGAGAATATTCTTTGGCTCCCCTTGTGTCGAATCAATAAATTTGGGTTGAATACTCTACCCTCGAAAACTGTTGCGATCCCCTATACTTGTGGGTTATCACGGAGCTGCATTGTCTAGCCGCAGGTCGGCCTGTCATCGGTTAGGGTGGGCTTTGCCCTGAGTGTTTCAGTCTATGGGAGTGGGCTTGGCCCTTGTTGTTTCGGTTTTCGTCCGGTTTTCCGTAGTTAACTGGACAATTCTCTTCTGCTTATTTAATAGATGAGGTAATCTTTGCCTCCGTTTTGAAAAAATATATCTCATCAAATGATCAAGGTAACAAGAACCAAAATCAGAAAACAATAAAGCTTCTAAATGAACATTCATTACAAACTAAATTCCGGGCGTTAAACCGGTTGTCGGATGTTGCAGAACCAATAATATATGTGTTTAGACCGTAGATGTTCGAGTTTCTCAGATCTGAATGACAAAGCTCCTATAGATTTTTACGGATGCTACAAGAAAGTATGATACGAAATAAGGCACGTCATGCGCATGCGTAATCAAACCGACCACGCATGGCATACTTGGGAAGCACACAACATAACTGCCTAGAGTTTCTTCTCCCTGCAAGATCCAGCCCATGTAGATCGACCGATCATGTGGCACCCGCACGTTGCATCTCTCGATGGCAACCACCTTGAAAATCCTGGCGGCGACAGCTAGGTCGGCCCGCACGACAATCTTAGGCTTGCTGCTGGCGTTGGCATCAGGATCCGCTCCGCCCATTCTCTAGCCTTGTGGTTGATCCAATTGGGGTTCACTTCCGCTCTAATCCTATACTTGGTGTGCGTGTTTGCTCGACATGATAGCAGAGAGGTGGAATCGGTCTACTTCAGGTGACGATGGACGGGCGGGTGTTACTCTGAGGTTATCGCGACAGGTGTAGGACCGATGCGGGGGCTCTCTCGACGCTGCTGCGTAGGAGGGTGGGGCGGTGCAGGTGAAAGACCCTATGCAGCGTAATTCTGGGATCGAAGGAGGAGGCACACGATGTCTCCCGATTAGTTTTTTGCTAGGTGGGAAAACAAGGCAAGCTAGACAAAAGACCGGTGGAATAAAGCCTACACTAGTAGAAAACTGGCAATTAGTCCCGATTGGGAAGGGCCTTTAGTCCCGGTTCCCCAACCGGGACTAAAGTATAGAGACTAAAGGGTCTAAGGCTTTAGTCCCGGTTGGCTACGAACCGGGACTAAACCCTGGCCATGTGGGCGGCAGAGCACGCCAGGGCATGGGGACCTTTGGTCCCAGTTGGTAGCACCAACCGGGACTAAAGGTTAAGGCTTCATTGATTATTTTTTCTTTTCATTTTGTGTTTTCCATTTAATTTTTTCCTCTAATTCAACATGATCACTTGCATCCATCCACTTTAATCAAATATATGTCATATAACTCATCATCATCTTACTCATCTAACAACTCATCCTCATCATCTTAATCATACCAAGTTAAAATCTCATAAAACAAAAAAAGATAAAATGACATAGTCCTCCCTCATAGGACCTAGTCCTCCCTCCTAGGTAAAATGACATAAAATAGAATAACACCTATGTCTCCATGATGAAGCAAAGAGATCCAACGGTCTCCAACTTGTGGCTTGCGATCCTTCTTTATTTGTCCCCATGCTTCAATTTGTAACCGTCTTGGTGGTTTGCGCTCAATCGAGTATGCAAAAGAGAACTCGGGCTGGAAGGGGCTTTTAATTGTCATATTACCTTCGGGTTGCATCAACGGAGGCACAACTTCATTTGGCAGTTTATGTTGAAGAACATAATAGTAGCCTAGTTAGCAATGTAATCAATACCATTTACGCAACAGTACTAGTGTACTTAATTAGCAACTCTTACCAAGATATTTCGGCGAATGTCATCCGCCCTCAACCTATGCACTAGTGTCCTGTACAATGTATAATTTGGGCCAGTTCAAGATCTCCCTACCAACTAGGACATCAATAACAAAGTTGATAAGATCATATCCTTCTCCTCCCAAGTTAGATGTGATCCATAAGTGTAGTGTGTCGTGTCGATTATGTTCTGTGTTTCACTCGAAGAAACGAAATAAGCTGTAAATTATAAATTAACAAATTTAGTATGGATGAACCCCAAATATTTTTAAATATAGAATGCAAATTACTTGACAAATATGCATGGTTGACAAACTCACATGGAGGTAAAACAGGAAGCATATCGACATCCACCCAAATGTCGATGTTTCCTTCAATATGATCTTCAGGACGAAGATCGAAGGTTATTTCCATATCCTCCTGAAATCCATATGCCTTGCAAACAGCTTCCCAATTTGAGCACCCTAATTCTGTGTTATTAGGTGCATTCATTACTTTCACCAGAAATGTGTGACCATGTTTAGTCCTCAGGTTGGCTGTCCTCGTCTCGAAACTCTCGTGCTCTTCGAAACCGAGCCTCTCCAAGAAATACCGTCTTGCATGACAGGGGATGAACTAGTCGAATTGTATAAAACAGAAATTACGCGTTGTAGGAAAGAAACAGAAGTCATGCTTAATTACGAAAAAACAGTTGTCATTGTTGCGTACCGTAGAAATATCAAAGTCCTCGTAAAGCTTCATGGTGAAGAACCTGCCGTCTCGCAGCCCAGGCTGGTCGCAAAGACCCTTATCTTCACCGCAAAGTTCACACGCTTGGATCCTATCGTCGTCTGATGTCGACAACATTTCCTGTGTTCATGATTCACGAATTACGGCACGCTTGGATCCTAATGCGTGTGTGACTTTCGGTCCGTCGAGGCTTTCCTTAAATAACTCTCATATCTCAGGGTGTGTTGGTGCGCACTCTCTCACACTGATATGGTGGTGTATATATGTTGGTGGACACTCTCTCACAGTAATAGTTCGATCGTCGGTGATGGACACCCCCCCTCTTCTCTTCTTGCGCATTATACCGTCGAATATATCGCAAAGAAGAGAAGAAGAGAAGGCGCCCCCCACGACAACAGTCGGGATTCCTCCATCAAGAACACACATGAAAGTCACACAAGGAGCAACGACAGACCGAAAGTCACACACACATTATACCGATAAAATATCACTAATACATTTATAATGAACTCAAATATAATATCACTAATACATCATCTCGAATAATCTAGTTAATGCATCATCAAATATTAACTAATACATCTCGAATATTATCATATAAGATCACTAATACAGATCGAATACTATCGAATAATCTAAGTCACTAGCGGTTCCTGAGTCGCGGGTGGTGGACACCCAAAGATAAGGAACCATCATGGGATCATAACTCGGGTGAGATCCCTGAAGAATCTGCCAGGTATTGTTGAACCTGGCGTCCAACGCCGCCATGTAGCGACGGACGTGCTCGTCCTCCTCCCTGACACGGCGACGTACCACCTCCGCGGGGGCCCGCTCCCTCTGCACGGAAAGTGACCCACGTGACCGCCACCAAAGAAGCTCCGGGTCGACGACGAGACCAGGATTCCTCACCAAGCTCCGAGCCCAGGAAGGTAGCACCTCCCAGTGCCAGCCCGGCGGAGCCCAGTCCCGGACATTGCGCCTCTCAAGGATATCGACGCCGACTCGACGACGACGAGGATGCGGGCCAGGCATCGTCGACGTCGAGACAAATTCCTATGAGAACATTTTCTTACCGTTTAATCACTAATTTTTTCAAAACCCAAGAATTTTTCTCTAATCTAACATACACATACTAATTTTTCCTAGGACTCCTAATTAACTAAAACATAAAACAACTAAAACATAAAAAGCATCATAAACAAAATCATCTAACAATATCAATCTACTTATCCATCTACTACAATTTTCTTAACACATTGTTTAATGAAAAAATGTTGCATACCAACCACAAAAATTTTCATAACACTAAAAAGATGTTCTAACAATTAGAAAATATTTGCACGTTTTTAAACAATATGTGTGTGTGTGTGTGTTTGCGGCACCGGCGGGGCTCCTACGTCGGAGATGGATGGGGCGGCGGGGCTCCTACGCCGGATATGGATGGGGCGGCGGCTCTCGGGCATCTCCGGTGGTGGCTCTAGGTGGGTGATGGGCTCGGGGAGGGGCGGCCATGCATGGCGGCAATGGCAGACGGGGAGGGGCGGCCATGCATGGCGGCATTGGCGGACGGGGATGGGGGCTTCAGGAGGAGAGGGAGGAGAGTGGCTCACAGCGGTCTCGGCGGCGAGGTCAAGGCGACAGCGGGCTCGACGGCGAGGTCGAGGCGACGGCGAGGTCGAGGGAGAACAGGGGCCGGAGCGAGCGGGTCGGGGACGGCGATCTCCGGCGGGGGGTTGAAGACGGGTAACCTGGCAGCGCGACGGCGAGGTCCAGGGAGAAGAGGCGCGCGGGGAGCTCCGGCAGCCTGGCGGCGTCGGGGCAGGGGCGACGTCGGGGGGCAGAATGGGAGAGGTTGGGGAAGAAACGGCAAAGTCCTACATATATAGAGGGACTCTTTAGTCCCGGGTCGAGGCTCCAACCGGGACTACAGACCTTTAGTCCCGGTTGGTCCTCCCGGGATTCCGCGCGGGTAGGTCTTTTTGGCGGCCCAAATTACGCGTGGGAAGGGACCTTTAGTCCCGGTTGGTAGCACCAACCGGGACTACAGTTGTATTTTCTCTTTTTTGTTTTGTTTTGTTTTTCTAATTTCTGTTTTTATATTTGGAATAATTGTTAGAATATTTATAGGTTTTTAATGAATCTTTTTGCTTTAGGTCAAAACAATTACAAACTTTCTGTTAGTGCCAGTAGTTTCCAAATTGAAATAGTTTTAATTTGATTTCATTTGAAATTTGTGTGAAACAGTAATATGTGAATAACTTTAGTTTAAAAATAAATTTTTGAGTGATTGTTTTTCCTGTTGTTTAATATTAGTATGTTTTATCATTATGTTAAAGTTGGGAATTTTTAGGATAATTTAAATAGGTGTTTTAATCAAAATCAGATTCTGTTTAACTCTTTTAGTTTTATACCTTCATTTGTTTTAATCAAAATCACCCAACTGAACTCTGAAAGGTTGAAACTTGGCATGGTATCATCATTTCACCCACATAGCATGTGCTAAAAAGTTGAGAGCGTTACGGCAAAAACTGGATGCACTTCGTGTACAGAATGGACAATCTCCTTCGAAGTATCGGGGTTTCGGACGAAAACTCGTCTGTTACAAAAGGATTTCAATTTTTTAAAACTTATTTCAACTCCAGACTTTTTTGTGCATTCAATATGAACCATTAGAAGCCACATACTAAAATTTCAACCCTATCTAACTTCATTTGCTATTTTTCATGCATTTAATGATTTCTTTTGAGCTAAATGACCCTGAAATTAAAAAGCACCACAACTGAACTCTGAAAAGGTTGAAACTTGGCATGGTATCATCATTTCACCCACATAGCATGTGCTAAAAAGTTGAGAGTGTTACGGCAAAAACTGGATGCACTTCATGTACAAAATGGACAATCTCCTTTGAAGTATCGGGGTTTAGGACGAAAACTCGTATGTTACAAAAGGATTTCAAAAATTTTAAACTTATTTCAACTCCAGACTTTTTGTGCATTCAATATGAACCATTAGAAGCCACATACTAAAATGTCAACCCTATCTAACTTCATTTGCGATTTTTCATGCATTTAAAGATTTGTTTTGAGCTAAATGACCCTGAAATTATAAAGCACCACAAATGAACTCTGAAATTGTTGAACCTTGGCATGGTATCATCATTTCAGCCACATAGTGTGTGCTAAAAAATTGAGAGGGCTACAAAAAAAACTGGATGTACTTCGTGTACAAAATGGACAATCTCCTTCGAAGTATCGGGTTTTCGGACGAAAACTCGTCTGTTACAAAAGGATTTCAATTTCTTTACACTTATTTCAACTCATGACTTTTTGTGCATTCAATATGAACCATTAGAAGCCACATACTAAAATTTCAACCCTATCTAACTTCATTTGCTATTTTTCATGCATTTAATGATTTGTTTTGAGCTAAATGACCCTGAAATTAAAAAGCACCACAAATGAACTCTGAAATGGTTGAAACTTGGCATGGTATCATCATTTCACCCACATAGCATGTGCTAAAAAATTGAGAGGGTTAAAACAAAAACTGGATGTACTTCATGTACAAAATGGACAATCTCCTTCGAAGTATCGGGGTTTCGGACGAAAACTCGTCTGTTACAAAAGGATTTCAATTTTTTTAAACTTATTTCAACTCCAGACTTTTTGTGCATTCAATATGAACCATTATAAGCTGCATACTAAAATTTCAACCCTATCTAACTTCATTTGCTATTTTTCATGCATTTAATGATTTGTTTTGAGCTAAATGACCCCGAAATTAAAAAGCACCACAAATGAACTCTGAAAAGGTTGAAACTTGGCATGGTACCATCATTTCACCCGCATAGCAAGTGGTAAAAAGTTGAGAGGGTTACAACAAAAACTGGATGCACTTCGTGTACAAACTGAACCATCCCGGCTACTCACTAGAGAAGAAAAGTGATGACGGTGCAGCCAGTCACATTCCAGAGTGGGATCTTGGGGTATAAAACTTTTTCTTCGCGTGTGTCCCTTCATTATTGTGCCGTAACCATGGATAATCTTCATCATTTAACATGATGCTTGGGTCAGTCTTCACTGCGAAGGGAGGAATTTCATCAAACTTTTCATAATCTCTTGACATGTCTGTCTTGTCCTCCACTCCCACGATGTTTCTTTTCCCAGAAAGAACTATGTGGCGCTTTGGCTCATCGTATGATGTATCCGCTTTCTTATCTTTCCTTTTTTCAGTTTGGTAGACATGTCCTTCACATAGAAAACTTGCGCCACATCATTGGCTAGAACGAATGGTTCGTCTGTGTGCCCAAGATTGTTGAGATCCACTGTTGTCATTCCGTACTGCGGGTCTACCATTACCCCTCCTCCAGTCAGATTGGCCCATTTGCACCGGAACAAAGGGACCTTCAAATCACCTCCATAGTCAAGTTCCCATATCTCCTCTATGTAACCATAATATGTGTCCTTTTCCTTGGTGTTTGCCGCATCGTCAAAGCAAACACCACTATTTTGGTTGGTGCTCTTTTTATCTTGGGCGATCGTGTAAAATGTATTCCCATTTATCTCGTACCCTTGGAAAGTCAATATAGTCGAATATGGTCTCTTGGCCAACAAGTACAAGTCATCTTCAACATTGTCGTCATTCATGAGATGTGTTCGTAACCAACCGTCGAAAGCCTCAATGTGTGTACGTTGAATCCAGGGGTCAGACTTCTCCGGGTTCTTCGAGCGTATAATATCCATGTGTTCCTCGATATATGGGGTGACCAAGGTAGAATTTTGTAGAACTGTGTAGTGTGCTTGCGCCCAAGAATGCCTGTCCGTACATATTATTGATTTTGGTCCAAGCGTGCCTTTTCCACGCAGTCTCCCCTCATGCCGCGATTGAGGAACACCAATCGGCTTAATGTCAGGAATAAAGTCAACACAAAACTCAATAACCTCCTCTGTTTCATGGCCCTTGGAAATGCTTCCTTCTGGCCTAGCACGGTTACGAACATATTTCTTTAAGACTCCCATGAACCTCTCAAAGGGGAACATATTGTGTAGAAATACACGACCCATAATTGCAATCTCTTCGACTAGGTGAACAAGGACGTGCGTCATAATATTAAAGAAGGATGGTGGGAACACCAACTCGAAACTGACAAGACATTGGACCAAATCATTCTGTAAGCTTGGTAGGATTTCCGGACCGATTACCTTCTGAGAAATTGCATTGAGAAATGAACATAGCTTCACAATGGCTAATCGAACATTTTCTGGTAGAAGCCCCCTCAATGCAACCGGAAGCAATTGCGTCGTAATCACGTGGCAGTCATGAGACTTTAGGTTCTGAAAGTTTTTCTCTGCCATATTTATTATTCCCTTTATATTCGACGAGAAGCCAGATGAGACCTTCATACTGGGCAGGCATTCAAAGAAGATTTCCTTCTCTGCTTTGGTAAGAGCGTAGCTGGCAGGACCTTCATACTGCTCATGCATGCCGTTGTTTTCGTTCACACATTGCTGGTCCTCCCGTAGCTCCGGTGTATCTTTTGTCTTCCCATACACGCCCAAGAATCCTAGCAGGTTCACGCAAAGATTCTTCGTCACGTGCATCACGTCGATTGCAGAGCGGACCTCTAGGACTTTCCAATATTCTAGCTCCCAAAATATAGATTTCTTCTTCCACATGGGTGCGCGTCCCTCAGCGTCAGTCGGAACAGATTGTCCGCCAGGACCCTTTCCAAATATTACTTGTAAATCCTTGACCATATCACGTGCGTCATAATCATCTGCCTCACCTTTGAAATGCTTGCCTTTCTTTCTTAAGGCATGCTTGGCCGGAAGAAATCGACGATGTCCCAGGTAAACATTCTTCTTGCATTTGTCCAAATATATACTTTGGGTATCATCTAAACAGTGTGTGCATGCATGGTATCCCTTGTTTGTCTGTCCTGAAAGGTTATTAAGAGCAGGCCAATCATTGATGGTTACAAAGGGCAACGCTCGCAGGTCAAATTCCTACTGTTTGTGCTCATCCCACACACGTACACCTTTTTTATTCCACAGCTGTAAAAGTTCATCAACTAATGGCCTTAGGTACACATCAATGTTGTTGCCGGGTTGCTTAGGGCCTTGGATGAGCACTGGCATCATAATGAACTTCCGCTTCATGCACAACCAAGGAGGAAGGTTATAGATACATAGAGTCACAGGCCATGTGCTATGCTTGCTGCTCTGCTCCCCGAATGGATTAATGCCATCTGCACTTAAACCAAACCATACATTCCTTGGGTCATCTGCAAAGTCCGGCCACTCTCTCTCGATTTTTCTCCACTGCGACCCATCAGCGGGTACTCTCAACTTCCCGTCTTTCTTACGGTCTTCTTTGTGCCATCGCAATTACTTGGCATGCTCTTTGTTTTGGAACAAACGTTTCAACCGTGGTATTATAGGAGCATACCACATCACCTTGGCAGGAATCCTCTTCCCGGGGCGCTCGCCCTGAACATCATCAACAGGGTCATCGCGACCGATCTTATATCGCAATGCATTGCATACCGGGCATGCATCCAAATTCTCGTACTCACCGCGGTAGAGGATGCAGTCATTAGGGCATGCATGTATCTTCTGCACCTCCAATCCTAGAGGGCAGACAACCTTCTTTGCTTCATATGTACTGTCGGGCAATTCGTTGTCCTTTGGAAGCTTATTCTTCATTATTTCCAACAACTTTTCAAATGCCTTGTCAGCTACACCATTCTCTGCCTTCCATTACAGCAATTCGAGTGTGGTATCGAGCTTTGTGTTGTCATCTTCGCAATTTGGGTACAACGCTTTTTTGTGATCCTCTAACATGCACTGCAACTTCAACTTCTCCTTTTCATTTTCGCAGTTTCTCTTTGCATCAGCAATGGCCCGACCAAGATCATCAGCGGGCTCATCTGATACCTCAGCTTCTTCTTCTTCATTCTCTTCCCCCATTGTACTACCATCATATTCAGGACACCCATGATAGTTATCGTCATCCTCTTCTTCTTCATTCTCTTCCATTAGAACCCCTCTTTCTCCGTGCTTGGTCCAACAATTATAGCCGGACATGAAACCGGACGTAAACAGGTGGACGTGAATCAGTTTTGAGCTAGAGTAAGTCTTATCATTCTTACACACACCACATGGACAACACATAAAACCATCCCACTTGTTTGCCTCAGCTGCACGAAAAAAACTCTGCACGCCATTAATGAACTGGGGAGAGCGTCGGTCAACGTACATCCATTGCCGGTTCATCTTCATTACACAACACCGAAAAGACCAAATTAATACAAGTTCATACATAAAGTTCATACACACTTATTCTCATAAAATAACATAAAACTATCTAGCTAAAACATTTTAAATGCAACAACAAATGCGATCAAAATCGCAACTAAGGTAAAAATTGATCCAACAGCATAATGATACCAAGCCTCTTTATTAATGGCATATTTTCTAATCTTTCTAATCTTCAATTGCATTGCATCCATCTTGATCTTGTGATCATCGACGACATTGGCAACGTACAACTCCAATTTCATCTTCTCTTCTTCAACTCTTTTCAATTATTCTTTCAAATCCTCGTTTTCTTTTTCAACTAAATTTAACTTCTCGGCAATAGGGTCGGTTGGCATTTCCGGTTCAACTACCTCCTAGATAAAAATATCTATGTCAACTTGATGGGCATAATTTTCATTAACACGAAATGCAACAAATAGTTATAAAAGAGAATATACCACATCTGAATCGTAAACCGGACGACGGCCGACGGGCACGGATATCATAACCATGGCACTATATATAACAACAGTCATACAAGTAAGAAAACTATGCAAGTAACTATCTAAATCATACAAATACAATTTTATTTATAAAAATGATAAGAACACAAGAAGAGGCTCACAAAGGTGGTGCCGGCGACGGGACGGTGCGGTCGATCGACGGTGGTTAGGACGGGGACGGGAAGGCACACTAAGTAAACCACACCTACACATATGCAAACTAAGGAGTTAATTTGAGCTCAAATTGCATATAAATGAAAAAAACTACCACATAATTACACCCAAACTAAAACCCACAAATCACTATACTTATAAAGCATAGCACGAGCTGATCTAGCAATAAGAGATGAAAGGACAAAGTTGCTAACCTTTGTGGACACTTGGATGGATTGGGGTGCCTCAAATCTTGACAAATCTTGGCAAAAATGGAGGGAGGAGCTCGAGCTAGGGGAAGAACAGAGAGGGGAATTCGAATGGAGAAAACAGAGAAATGGAGTCGGGCTGGACGAAGGGTTTATATAGGGAGAGCTTTAGTCCCGGTTGGTTATACAAACCGGGACTAAAGGTCCATCTATAGTCTAAAAGGGCTCGTGGGGGCCCCAGGCTGACACCAGCCTGCCTCCACTCCTTTAGTCCCGGTTTGTGATACAAACCGGGACTATATGTCCCAAATGAACCGGGACTAATGGGGCCCGTACCCCCTGACAGCTCCTAGAACCGGGACTAATGGACACATTAGTCCCGGTCCAAAGCAAAACCGGGACTAAAGGTTGAAACGGAAGGCCTGTTTTCTACTAGTGCTAGTTGCATATTTCACCGCTTTGCTTGGTAAAGTTGACATGCCACTGTGTTAGATCCACATGTGGTGGTGGAAGGGGGTAAGAAGGTGGAAGTAGTAGCTATATTGGTAGTGTCAGACGCGAGGATTGAAAAAGACCACTGCCCAACCACGAGGTAAGGGGTGATGAGTTTTTCTTTTCTTTTTGTTCGGATGAGTCCCACATTTAATGGACATACGCACAGAGGGGTAAAAATGTGTGCAAAATTTCCCAAAGATGGTCAAAGCCCTTTGATTGGACGGAAGCTGTAAAGTGCATTTCTATATGCACACCAGATAGAAGAGGGATATGTGTGAGCAACCTCAAAATTAGAGGTAAATCTGAGTAGTGAGTTTGAGATAAGAGCAAATAATTTTTTTTATTGCAGGGAAAGAGCAAATACGTGATGCAATAAAATGACATGGTAGTAATCATGATGGATACTCTTTGTTTATTTTTACTTTGTGTATGAGGTTTATTTTAAGTCTAGCTCTCTAAGCTTTAACAAAGTTTATAGGAAAAATTTCAATATTTGCAATACCAAATCAATATCAATAAATCCGTCATGAAATATGGTTTTATATTTTAATTATTTGGTGATATTTAGAGTACTTTGAGACCATTAGTTAATCGAGTTTTGTTTATTGGTCAGGCAACACATGCATGAATACAACCAACTTATTGGATGCGAGTTGTGACAATGGTTGTCGTCCTCTGCCCATGTCTACACATGACAGGGGAAGCACAAGGGTAGGTGAAGGGGCAAAGCTGGAGTTCGGGCGTCACTAGGCTGGGTTAATTAATGGAGATCGGGGAGCAAGGTGAGCATGTGGAACTCCGCACCCAAGCTGCCTCCTCCTTCCCTCTCTCAATTAGTACCTACAGCACCATTCTTTTCATCCCCAAATGATTTAATCTACTGTTTTTGATGTGACACGTAGTGGTGTTTTCTGTTTTGTGCACTGCACATGTTTGCGTTAATGCTTACAAAGGGAGATAAGAAATATATTTTTTTTTAAAAAGAAGGATGACCCTTGGCCTCTGCATGCACATATCCATTTTATTAATTATTCACAAAGACTTTACAAAGTAATACATCGGGCAGTCTGATGCCACCATCTTGGCAACATCTGTCGCTACTCGTACCAACTGATGAAGGCGTGTCGATAGTCCAAGCCGAATACCAACCAGACATCGCACCAAAGTCTAACATCTAAAGACGGAGGCCGCAACCAAGCCGCAATGCTGGGACTGGGGCACACACCGGTCCGACGCACTCTCAGAGGCCGCCACTGCCGTCTTCCACCGACCCATCTCCAGAGAATGCTCTGACGCATCGACCTTGCCAGGCCCGTCATTGACGCCACCACGGCGCCTGACGACGCCACCATCCTGCACATATCCATCCACACGCGCCCGTCATCGAAACTCCACCGCGCCATGCCGTGGAGATCCCCCGTCGGTCTTGCGGTAGAGGAATTAGGGTCCCGTCGTCGACCCGGAGGTTCTTTGGTGGCGGTCGCGTGGACCACTGTCGGTGCAGAGGGAGCCGGCCCCCGCGGAGGTGGTACGTCGCTGTGTCAGGGAGGAGGACTAGCAAGTCCGATGATACATGGCTGCGTTGGACGCCAGGTTCTCCAATACCTGGCAGGTTCTTCAGGGATCTCACCCGAGCTATGATCCTGTCATAGTTCCTTCTCTTTGGGTGTCCACCGCCTGCGCCGCGAGACGTCAACTATATCTGTATTAGTGATATTATATAATAATATTCGAGATGTATTAATGATAATATTCGATGATGTATTAGCGATACTATTCGATGATGTATTAGTGATATTATATGATCGTATTGTTGCATTGCCTTGTATTGATTTGCATATCTCATGTTTGTATATTGACATGTTGTAATATTTGCAGAAACTATGGATCACATAGACTTAGAAAAAGAACAGTTGTTGGGGGATATAATCCTCGCCGGAGGTGATCCCTTGTCGTATCTCAACGACACCGATGGTCAGGAAGGAGAGGATGACGGCTCCGGTGATCCAACAATGGAGAGGAAGGAGATCATGACGGCTCCGGTGACCGAATGGCGGAGGAAGGAGATCATGATCACGGCTCCGGTGACCGAACGGAGGAGGGAGCCTCAACTGTTGCAAAGTTTGACGAGGTAAGGAGACGAGGCCCGAAGAAAAGGTTGCGCCCGGATGAAAGGTTCGCGATCACAGAAGTCGCGAAAGATGGCCAACCGATTGCTCCCAAGCGGACCAAGGACGCATTTGTACGCCAGTGTGGAGTTGTTGTTAGGGACTATGTCTCGATCTACACCCAGCAATGGAATAAGAATAATAAGGACCCTGAAGTTTCTTATGTCCATGATAGATTGAAAGATGATCTTTGGACCGAGCTGATGACAAATTTCAGCCTACCACGAGAGGAGGATCCGAATAACCCAGTTATAGAGCGAAAGGTCAAGGCGTTTGCTCTTAAGAAGATGACAGAACTATTCAGGAACTGGAAGAAAGAGATGAACACAAAGTTTGTCGAGAAAGAGGACACTCCGAAATTCATCGGTCGATATGAGAAGATAAGAGATCAATGGCCCGAATTTGTGGCCTACAAGAAATTGGAGAAGGGTAAGAAATGGTCACTGACAAACAAGAAAAATGCTGCAAAGAAGAAGTATCACCATCACACGGGGTCAGGTGGCTACTACAAAGTCCGGCAGTTGTGGGACAAAGCTGAGCAAGACCTGCTTGCTAAGAATGTCCAACCAGCGACATTGCACTGGCCAGATCGTTCAAGGACTTGGTTCTTCGGGGTTGGGGGAACTTTGGACCCAGAAACAGGGGAGTGTGTTTGGACGGACGAGCAACTTGCAATACCCTTCCGGAAGCTTCAGGCAGCAATCAAGGCAGTGCAGGAAGGGACGTTCATTCCCGAAAAAGAGAAGGACGAGCTGGCAGAGGCCCTATGGAATCCTGAACACCCTGGACGAACACGAGGCACATCAGGCTCCGTTCCGTGGGTGCATGGGTTTCCCAACAGCGGTGGTTATAGAAGCCAAGAGAGAAAGAGCAAATAGGAAGCAAGCGAAATGCAGAAGCTCAGTGCAAGATTAGCAAAACTAGAGGAACTTGAGAGCCAGCGAGCTACCGGCCAACAATCTGAGCGGCACGAAGATCCTTCCTTCGACGCTGCCCAGAAGCTACCCCACCATCTCAGCGGAGAAGCAGCGTGGCTTCCACGGAGCTCGTTCAGCCTGATTTCACGGCTCCTCGCTACCCCGGGGATAGTATCACGGAGGCTGAACATTGCGAGCTAATGACGAAATGCCAGAACCTGACCTTCAAGGCGGCGGTCGGCTCTGTTATACCTCCTCGAGCTGAGGGAACTTTCCATTGCCATCCAATTCCACATGGCTATGCTGTTGTGACGGTGGATGAAATAATGGATGGATTTGAGGGGCTGGAGCTTGACAACCCTACATGTGAAGAGGATATTATTCTTCTGGAAAATGCTTCGAGGAGTACCTGTCTATGGAGAAAGGAGTACATCAAGCTTCCAAACTGGACGCCTCAGCAGACTCAGCCTCCTCCGGCGCGTCAGGGCACTCCGCCTCCTCCTCCTCCTCTTGCGCGTCAGTGCACTCCGCCTCCTCCTTCTCCTCCTCCGGCGCGTCAGGGCACTCCGCTTTCTCCTTCGCCTCCTCCGGCGCGTCAGGGCACTCCGCCTCCTCCTCCTCCTCCTCCGGCGTGTCAGGGCACTCCGCCTCCTCCGGCGCGTCAGCAACGGCGGAAGAGAGTCGACGCCGCCGCTCCGGCGGCTAGCAGTACAATAGGCGGCAAGAAATACAAATTTGGTCCAAGCCTCAAGCCTCTTCCAAACTTACCATATGAGAGGACTGACAAGGAATGCGCTGAAATCAGTGCAGTCGAAGTGAAGGCCCATTTTGCACGGAAACATCCACCTCCGATGGAAACGGTAGATCCGGTGAAAGCGAAGCGCACTCTGCATGCCCTGAAGCGACCACCACCGCCTCGGCTATCCAACTATGACCGCATAATTACAAAGACACATGATGAAGCGTTGCGGTCGGGAAGTACTTCCAGTGCTGCAAGAGACAAAAAACGAAGAAGTGGGAAAACAATTCCCTAGCTCGGTGAACATGAGAAGCAATCGTGCCCCCCCGCTGAAGGTGTCTAGCGATATCACTAATCATCCGGTGCTACTGCCCGGTACCACTCTTGGTGATTACGTAGGCGATGATGTACAGTTTGAAACGGCTGAGGTAGTAGCAACAGAGGACTTTAGATACGAGCACGGGAAGCCTCTCGTCAAACCTGATCATCCTCATCTAACAACGATGATACAAAAATTGCATGAGTGGTACATGGAAACCTGCAGGAAGTCTGGGACCGACAGTTTGATGATCAGAATTAAAAAAGTGCACGAATTCATTCGAGTCGACCTGATGCCTCTTGAATTTGTGGAGTTATTTCAGTTATACAATCAAGAGGCCCTCGACAAAAAACTCATGACTTGCTACTGTCTGTAAGTATTACTTCTATAATTAAGTCTCTAGCTCAGATCGTTCATTGCATGTATATATAATTATCCTCACTATATTATGCAGATTGAAGATGGTCGAATGCAAAAAAGAACAAATCTATGACATTGTGTTCATTAGCCCAAATACCGTAAATGAATGGTCGGTACAAAAAGAGAGCCAAAGTTACTGAGGACAACTTGCTAGAAGCATTCCTTAGACATCAAAACAAAAGGAAAATACTCTTTCCTTACAACTTCAAGTGAGTGTTACTGTCTTGTGCATATTCGGGTTCGCTTACTCGAGGTTAAGTAATGTAATTGATGAGTTATGCGTGCGTAGGTTCCACTTTATTCTGCTATCCATTAAGCTTGACGGGGCATTAGTAACTGTCTTAGACTCGAGACGTAAAGATCCCGAGAATTATGCGGACATGACTGCAATGCTCCAGAAGTAAGTTCAATCAATACCGGGACCATATCGGCAACTTTCGTTCATTTCTTGATATCAAGTAATCATCTTCTTTGCCTGCCAGGGTTTGGAAAAAGTTCACCGGAATAGTCCCGGTCTAAACAACGAGCTGCAATTTACACATCCCAAAGTAAGTAGTACTAGCTAGTTCCGCGCATCTCTCATTGATTCTAGTTTCATCAATACCATTATCATGCTTGCTTATCAGTTTGATTGAACTCTATTCTCATAAAGTGCTTGTACCAGGCACCCGAGAATCATTTATGTGGATACTACGTATGCGAGTTCATTCGCCACTCGACCTCTGAGCGGGGCTTCTCTGAGAAACAATTTGAAGTACGTAAACAATATTCACAATTTTATTTTATATATTACCATCAATTGTGTTGAGTTTCATTCATATATATGTATTGACCCCCTTCCTTAAATTAGATCTGGCAGATGCAGGATGAACTCCTACCACATGATCGCATACGAGCAATTCAAGAGGAATTGGCGGGATTCTTTCTTGACCACGTCATACCTGAACACGGAGAATACCATGTGGAATTGCAATGGTCTTAGGTAGATGATGTTAGGGATTGTAAGATATGTTATATTGTACATATGTAGTAGCGTCGGATAGATATACGAAAACTTTTTGTTCGACCAAGCACGGAGAAAGAGATGTCACTTCTCTCTATATATGTTCATGACGATCTTGTGTAATTAATGGTTTCCTTCATTTGCTTACTAGCTTGTGTCGAGTTCTCTCTATATGTAGGAGATATGCCCTAGAGGCAATAATAAATATTATTGATTATCTCCCTATTCATAATTAGGTTTATGTTCCATGCTATAACTGCTATGGTTCTCGAGTCTACAATAACCACGAGGCTCAAAGGAAGACTCATATGCACGTGTGGAATAATAAACGGTAAAATATATTCCTAGTCAAGCCTCTATGACTGGCTCAAGTATTGCATGATGATCCTGTTTTCCTGATCATGGGCATGGCTATGCCGGCAATTTTGAGGGCACAATTATTGGTAGAACACTTGTGTTGAATCGACCCGATTGATGTTATGCTATGAGATACATTCGTCATAAGTTAATGGTTAATAACACAGAGATGGTTAACGTTTGCTTAATTCCTTAGACCATGAGAGTATCGAGTTTCTTCATGCTTGCTTCATGAACTTTGGGGTTTGTTAAACGTCATCCGTAAATGGGTGGCTATTACGGCGGCTTACGGGTTCATGGAAAAGTATGTCAAGTAACTTGATAGCTCAAGATTGGGATTTGCTCCTCCGACGATGGAGAGATATCTCTGGGCCCTCTCGGTGTTATGGTATCCATCATCGTCTGGCCAGTCACTTTGTGATTTGATCACGGGGATGCCGGAACACGAGAACGAGAAAAGAGAACAATACCGGCAACGAGGTAACTGGCATTGTGGACAAGTTGTTGATCCACGAGGATGCCTACATGTCTCACCTCGGGTAATTGTAACATATCGCGAAGCAACAGGAATAGCACACGGCAACTGGAGGTTCACTCGAATATTCATTCGTGTGGGTATAGGGGTCAATATGGGTGTCCACGGCTCCGATGTTCATCATTGATCGGAAGGGGTTCCGGGTCATGTCTATACTTCACCGAACCTATAGGGTCACACGCTTAAGGGTCATTTATCTGTTGAATACTAGACAGGGAGTCTGAGAGAAAATCACCGAAAAAGTTTTCAGACACCGGAAAAGTTTCGGACAGCAGAAAAGTTCCGCAGAGAGAACACCGGAACAGTTTCGGTAAAACTGAAAAGTTGTTTCAGGGGATACCATAAAGTCAAATTGGTTTTTCACATGCCTGATAATTCTTGGAGGGTGCCAGAATCATTCTGGAAACTTTCTGGAATTTTCCGGGATGAAAACCGGAAATGTTCCGGAGCTGCCGAAACCGCTTCAGATGCTTTTCGCAGATGAAAATCACTAATCCGGAATTGTTCCAGATGGCATTGAAAATTATTTTGGTGGGTACTGGAAATGTTCTAAGCCCACATAAATACATTCAGTTCGACCAGACGCTGAAAAATGTCGTCGTGAATAGTGAAAGTGCTTTTTGGGATATTTTTGGAAAAGTGCCTTTTGGGATATTTTCCCAAAAGGTTTCTACAAGGCCTTGGGGGCCAAGGAAGCCCCTCATGGGGGGCCCCCAAGGGTGTGGCCAGCCAAGATGGGTGGGGCTCCTTGGAGCTCCACATGGCACCCCATTTTGTCCATAACACCCTCATGTGAACCCTTTTTGCATGAGGGTTTTTTGGTAATTTGTGGAGGCACACTACCCCTTGGTTTTCCTATAAATAGGAGGTGAGGGGGCTGCCCAAACCTCATCCTTACTCTCATACACAAGCCATGCATGATCTGGCATTCTCTCTCCCTCCCAGCGAAATAGTTTCGTAGAGCCGAAAGGCTGTCTGGGTTCCGGCAGGAACTAGTTCTGGACGGCGAAGCCCTACCGGATAGATGACACCGTATGTGTGCAACTCTGTAGAGAGATCGTAGTTTCGGTCTTAGTTCGTGAATGCCTCCCGAAGGGCTGTCCGTGTGACCGTCCGAGTTTTGGAGGTCCTCCCGAAGGGCTGTCCGAGTGACAGTCCGAGTTTCGGAGGTCCTCCCGAAGGGCTGTCCGCGACACCGTCCGGGGGACTGTGCGACCGCCTCCCGGAGGGCTGTCCGCGGGGCAGATGAGGGTATACATCCTCGCAGTTGGGAGGTTGTAAAATCCTAGCTGCGGGGATCTGCACCACCGTTCGTCATCGACTCTACTTCCGCTGCGCTACGAGTCGGTAACGAAACAGATCAAACCTTGTATGCAGTCTCCATAGTGGTCCTGGGCTGGTGCGTAGGTCGGAAATTTTTTGTTTTCTGCTGCGTTACCCTACAGTGGCATCAAGAGCCGTGCTATGCGTAGATGCAGGTTGCGATCTAGAATACATAGAGATGTATGGGTGTTGCACAATGTAATTAGGTAGTAGATGAGATGTATTGCTGAAAATTATTTGTGCGGGTAGCAGATGAAATCTGTTACCCGATGTTCCTGTTGCTTCCCCTGAATTTGCGTAGTCCTGATCTTGACGGCATGGTGGAATCTCACAAAGTTCTGGCAATCTGCGATCCTTTCATGCTGCTCCTGAGTATGCTGATTGACAGATCAACGAAGTGCTAACAGTTATTTGGGTTCCACCATAGTTGAGAAAGATGGATGTTTCACAGACGAAAGGGCAATGCAGATGTGATCTGCACGGGGGTCACGCGTATGATGAAGTTTAGTATGGGGCTCGAGATTTTATTGTCTCGTGTTTCATACACCCTGGAAAGTTAATCTAGCAACTTGGATTATCATGCTTGATGATGGACGTTGGTAGCTTCGGTTTGTTTCGAAACCTTAGAAACCACGTAAAGTAAATTTTTGCATAAACCGATTAGAGGCGTCTAACTTGGTTTTGCAGGATGGTTTGCATGTGCATGTGATGTGGTATAGCAGTGCTCATATAAATATGATTATGTATGAGATGACTATATGATGTAAATTAACATGACCTGCGTGTCATGATTCGGCATGATGGCTGGAGCCATATGATTGCACTTTAATGACCTGCGTGTCAACCTTATGTAATGCACTTATTTTATTAGCTATAGAGATAGCAATATTATCTGGTGCATCGACAAGGTGGTGGCAATCTTCGCGAAGGTGAACACCGACGCGAATGCCGGAGACGAAGAAATAAAGACTTCTCCGTCAGAAAGGGCTATACCATATCATGCTATTATGAATTGCCTGAGATGTTAATCCCTTATGATGCACCCTTCTTGATTGCGCGGTAGTCGCTTTTATTAGGGTGATCTCTCACAAAAACTATCAAGTAGTTAGTGTTCTCCCAAGTGTAGCA
This sequence comes from Elymus sibiricus, assembly GCA_039707655.1. Lineage (NCBI taxonomy): Eukaryota > Viridiplantae > Streptophyta > Magnoliopsida > Poales > Poaceae > Elymus > Elymus sibiricus. Next base: position 12,595,541 of record CM077673.1, on the reverse strand, counting down.
CCGTCACAGCATCCTTCCTTTCGAGGTGCGCCATGATCTATATGGGTACGAACGATTGTACGGGTGTAAGGCGGGTGAGGTCAGACCTTGCAGCAAGATCACTTGGTTGTCTTGACGTAAATGGCAGGATCGTCCTGAGCTCGGAACACACGCATCGAAAGATGAACAAGAGTCACATAGAGATGTGATCGGCAAGTTTGCCTACCAATTGAAGTTCGCGCCATCGGTGTTCATCTCGAACAATGGCGTTGAATGGAAATGTGGGTCTTGAATCACTCACAATCAATTATGAGAGATATTGATTTGAGTGGGAGCGCACTTTAGAATTAATTCTTTTAAATTCTTAGTGAAATTAATTTTGAACACTGTCTAAGTGTGATTTGCATAATAGTTGTAGAATAATGGCCCGCGTTTCCACCTTCCCTGTTAAAATTGAATAGCTGTTAAATATCTGGTTAAATCTTTACGGTTGGTAACGTAATGTGAGGATTGTCCTCAAGTGTGCCGAGAAGGACTTTGTCCTATCGCCTGCTTTCGGTATTCTCCCGCTAATGCTATGGATCATGTGACTCTCGTCCTTCGATCCAAAAGCTAGAATTCCGTTTTCAGTCAAGTGCAATACGTTTGCTTCCATGAGACCCGAACTTCGAAAGTTTGGATAGTTATGTGATATTCATGGAATCTGAAAATCATTTTCAGAGACAGACAAAGGCTAAAAGATATGAGATATCCAAAGCAATGTTTGTTTGCAAACTATTAGTAAAGGAGTTTACTATGCATTAGACTGATAAGAGAGGGATCCAGAAGAACGCCTGTCATATGATGAAAGGTGAATAAAACAACAACTTAAAGAGAAAGGAAGTGTCCGAAGGGTGTTAGTAAGACTTTCACGCCTAGGAAGTCCGGGGCTAACGCCACTCTTAAGTTGGATGCTTCTTCTGAGAGTAGGAGAAATACTGAAAGTTAAACTGTTAGAAGTATAATGGAAAAAGGAAAGAAGACTGGGATATCCAGTTCATGTATGAATGTCATACAAGTTTTTGATGTATAGAAGGCTGGTCAAAGATATAGTTCTTGGGAATTATGGTTAAACATGTTAATCACTAATTCTTGTGTATTGTGAGTTGATCACAAAGATACCCGCTTGATTGCATTCTGTTGCAACTCGATGTAAGAACTACTATGGCCTGAAAGACTAGCCAGGAATGAGGTTAAGATACACACAGGGAACATAGTAAATGTTACTATGCCTTCCATCGGTGTATTCCCTATGTATTTACTTTCATAATTCATTTTAGAGTTTCACACTCTAGCCCTTTGCATAAGGTATCTTGCAAGAAGGTTGTTCATAAGAGAACTTTTGATGTTCGGTGTTATGAATAACATAAGGGCCATACTTTCATTATGAATGAGACGTGTGTTATAAATACTGATAATAATACATTACCTCTGGGTTTACTTTCATAATTCATTTTAGAGTTTCATACACTCTAGCCCATTGCACAATGTTTTGTTGCAAAAGAGTTGTTCATAAAAACAACAATTGTTGTTCAGTATTATGAATAACATGAAGGGACATGCTTCCATCCTAGATGGGATGTATGTTATGAATATTGATGGAAATATGATACATCCATAACACTGACGCTAAATGTCGCAAGACTAAAAGAATACCACACAAGTGTGGCACTGCATTTGGTCACATTGGAGAAACCCGCATGGAAAATTCCATTATGATGGATTTTGAAGTCGTTTGATTTTGAATCATCTAACACTTGCAACTTTCCTCTGAAAAGTGAAGTGACTGAAATACCATTCACAGGCCATAAGGAACGAGCATAGAACATGTTGGTGATCATACATTATGATGTGCGTAGTCCAATAAATGTTATTGCAAGTAGTGGATTTATCTATCTTCAGAAATGACTCAAGTAGATACATGGATATTTACTTGATGAGATGTGAGTCTGGATCTTTTGAAATCATTCGAAAGGTTTTCAAAATGAAGAAGAAAATATTGTAACAAGAAAATTATGTTTCTACAATTCGATTGCAGAAAGGAATATTTGAGTTACAAGTTTAGCGTATGTCTGATGAGTTGTGAAAGGGGTTTCATAACTTGCACCTCCCGGAACACCACTGCAAGTGGAAAGTCCGTGAAGATGTAATCAAACCATTTATGACATGGTAAGATAAAAGATGACATAAATAGATTTGCCATTATCACTTTTAAAGTGATGCTTTAGAGACTACGGCTTTTACACTGAAAAGAGCTCCATCGGGTCTGTTGAAATGACGCCATGGTATGGTACGCCCAACCATGTTATATCTTTTCTTAAACATTTGGAATATGGGGCTTGTGTAAAAGGTTAGAAACCTATTCCAAATCAGACAAGTGCTACTTTGTAGGTTATCCCAAGTCATTGGGTATTCCCCCACCACTATACCGAGGCAAAGGGTTTTGTCACAAAATGGTATGCTTTTGAAAGGAATAGTTCTTACAAAAGGTGAGTGGGAGGACAGTGCAACTCGACGAGATAACCAGTATCTTCGTCATCAGGTCAAAGGAAAGGAACCTTGGAAGTGATTCCAGTGTTTCCTACTACGACTGATACAGAAGTCTCTACAATAAAATGTATGGACTTCAGTCGAACTTACAGCTGAACCCCGTAGGCAAGGCTCGTGCAAACCTATCAGGTGCGCAAACGAGATATTGTTGTTAGACAACAGTATACCTACAATACACAAGGAAGCGTTGATGGGCCCTGACTCCGGAATTGGCTAAATGCCAATACAATCCGAGATAGTTTCCATATAAGTGATTCAAGATTAAAATCTTGATACACCTTTCAGAAGACTTAGAGTCTAACGAATATTTATGGAACTAAAAAACTGAAACGGATAAAATGTGTTATCCATAAAGCTCGACTTGTTGCAATAACAAGTTCAAGGAGTTGACTACGATGAGATTGTCTCACCGTAGCGATGCTTGAAGTCGGTTCGGGTTGAACTAGCAATTAATACATATTTCAATCATGAGATATGAAACATGGATGACAAAAGGATTTCCATCTCATGGAAATGAAACCTAGGACTTGTATGTGATACAGTCCAAAGTAATTTGTCGATCCAGAGGATGCTAGTAAGTATGCAAACTTCAGAGTTCCAGCGATGGACAGAAGAGAGCAAAGTGGAGTTGGAATCTTCGTTTTTGATGAAATGGTCAAAAGGGTTTTAACTTCATCAATGGGTAACGAGGATGCTTGTGATTCAAGAAAGTAAGTGGGAGCATAATAATATTTCTAAAAACGTTGTGTGCTTGACACATTGTTTATTGGAAGTAATTTCTTGACACGAATTAGGACTTCATTTGAAAATAGTTTTTCCGATGAAGTGCTTGGGCTAAATAGCCTTGATATTAGGCATGATGATCTATGGAGATAGATTTACCTAATGGGGCTGAGCAAAGATACATATTGACAAAATGCTAAAACCTTTTAGCATTGAAAAACCGTCAAGGAGTGATTCTTGCCGAAGTCACATGGAAAGAGTTTTTGCAAGACTCGGTGTCCCAAAACACTGATGAGCAAAATACATGATGGTGATTCCACACACTCTTGTGTTTGGATTAATCATGTATTCCATGGTATGTAAAACAACCAGATATGTCCGATACTCCCAAGGTGTTGCGAGTATAGATACCAAAGTGATCAAAAGTACTGATCATGGGACAACAGTGAAAAAGGGGTCATTAAGTGCTGGAGTAGCACTGATGACATGTTTTCTCGCAAGCAGAAATCATGAAGAGTTCGTTGTAATATGTTACATCGATACAGTCTTCACCATTTCTCCATGCGATTTTCGATTTAATTTGAGGGTTTTGTGTAATACACAATATGGTGGCACGGTAGTTGGAAATTGTTCCAAACAAGATACGGTGACGAATTCTATAACAAAGGCTAAGTATGTTGACGCTTAAGAAGCGACAAAGAAGTTGTTGAATCATATAGTTCATTCATGAACTTAGTATGGTTCCAAGATGGTTTTGGCCTATGGGACACTATTGCAGATAGTTGCTCCATAGCTCAGTCTGAGGAATCAGGTTTCGACCAATGATTCACACATATGCAAAGCCAAGTCCACACAAAATATGAATTTTGTGAAGCGTGAAAATGCGAGGATATGCAAAGTTACACACGGAGCTGAAGTCGTCAGATCCGTTGGACATCAGGCTATACCACATGCGAAGCATATTTTACACCAGTATGCCATAGGTGTAAAGTGCATTAACATTGACTAGATTATTGACTCTAGTGCAAGTGGGAGTCTGTAGGAGATATGCCCTAGAGGCAATAATAAATGTTATTGATTATCTCCCTGTTCATAATTAGGTTTATGTTCCATGCTATAACTGCTATGGTTCTCGAGTCTACAATAACCACGAGGCTCGAAGGAAGACTCATATGCACGTGTGGAATAATAAACGGTAAAATGTATTCCTAGTCAAGCCTCTATGACTGGCTCAAGTATTGCATGATGATCCTGTTTTCCTGATCATGGGCATGGCTATGCCGGCAATTTTGAGGGCACAATTGTTGGTAGAACACTTGTGTTGAATCGACCCGATTGATGTTATGCTATGAGATACATTCGTCATAAGTTAATGGTTAATAACACAGAGATGGTTAACGTTTGCATAATTCCTTAGACCATGAGAGTATCGAGTTTCTTCATGCTTGCTTCATGAACTTTGGGGTTTGTTAAACGTCATCCGTAAATGGGTGGCTATTACGGCGGCTTACGGGTTCATGGAAAAGTATGTCAAGTAACTTGATAGCTCAAGATTGGGATTTGCTCCTCCGATGATGGAGAGATATCTCTGGGCCCTCTCGGTGTTACGGTATCCAGCATCATCTGGCCAGACACTTTGTGATTTGATCACGGGGATGCCGGAACACGAGAACGAGAAAAGAGAACAATACCGGCAACGAGGTAACTGGCATTGTGGACAAGTTGTTGATCCACGAGGATGCCTACATGTCTCACCTCGGGTAATTGTAACATATCGCGAAGCAACAGGAATAGCACACGGCAACTGGAGGTTCACTCGAATATTCATTCGTGTGGGTATAGGGGTCAATATGGGTGTCCACGGCTCCGATGTTGATCATTGATCGGAAGGGGTTCCGAGTCATGTCTATACTTCACCGAACCTATAGGGTCATATGCTTAAGGGTCATCTATCTGTTGAATACTAGACAGGGAGTCTGAGAGAAAATCACCGAAAAAGTTTCCGTACACCGGAAAAGTTTCGGACAGCGGAAAAGTTCCGCAGAGAGAACACCGGAACAGTTTCGGTAAAACTGAAAAGTTGTTTCAGGGAATACCATAAAGTCAAATTGGTTTTTTCACATGCCTGATAATTCTTGGAGGGTGCCAGAATCATTCTGGAAACTTTCTGGAATTTTCCGGGATGAAAACCGGAAATGTTCCGGAGCTGCCGAAACCGTTTCAGATGCTTTTCGCAGATGAAAATCACTAATCCGGAATTGTTCCGGATGGCATTGAAAATTATTTTGGTGGGTACTGGAAATGTTCTAAGCCCACATAAATATTTTCAGTTCGACCTGACGCTGAAAAATGTCGTCGTGAATAGTGAAAGTGCTTTTTGGGATATTTTTGGAAAAGTGCCTTTTGGGATATTTTCCCAAAAGATTTCTAGAAGGCCTTGGGGGCCAAGGAAGCCCCTCATGGGGGGCCCCCAAGGGTGTGGCCGGCCAAGATGGGTGGGGCCCCTTGGAGCTCCACATGGCACCCCATTTTGTCCATAACACCCTCATGTGAACCCTTTTTGCATGAGGGTTTTTTGCTAATTTGTGGAGGCACACTACCCCTTGGTTTTCCTATAAATAGGAGGTGAGGGGGCTGCCCAAACCTCATCCTTACTCTCATACACAAGCCATGCATGATCTGGCATTCTCTCTCCCTCCCAGCGAAATAGTTTCGTAGAGCCGAAAGGCTGTCTGGGTTCCGGCAGGAACTAGTTTTGGACGGCGAAGCCCTGCCGGATAGATGACACCGTATGTGTGCAACTCTGTAGAGAGATCGTAGTTTCGGTCTTAGTTCGAGAGTGCCTCCCGAAGGGCTGTCCGTGTGACCGTCCGAATTTTGGAGGTCCTCCCGAAGGGCTGTCCGAGTGACAGTCCGAGTTTCGGAGGTCCTCCCGAAGGGCTGTCCGCGACACCGTCCGGGGGACTGTGCGACCGCCTCCCGGAGGGCTGTCCGCGGGGCAGATGAGGGTATACATCCTCGCGGTTGGGAGGTTGTAAAATCCTAGCTGCGGGGATCTGCACCGCCGTTCGTCATCGACTCTACTTCCGCTGTGCTACGAGTCGGTAACGAAAGAGATCAAACCTTGTATGCAGTCTCCATAGTGGTCCTGGGCTGGTGCGTAGGTCGGAAATTTTTTGTTTTCTGCTGCGTTACCCTACACTATATGTATAGTAACTAGCGTCGACCAAGCATGAAGAAAGAGAGGTCACTTCTCTCTATTAGCTAGCTAACACAATATGAAACCCCTAAATTAACCCTCCAAACGCCCTAAACCCCCCTTTCCAAAAAAACAAAACCCCCAGCGCCTGCGAGCTACTGACGCGTGGCTGCCTTTTGGTCCCGGTTGGTGTTACCAACCGGGACTAAAGGTCCTCCTCCCTGGGCGCCCCGCAGAGGCTACGTGGAGCCCCTTTGGTCCCGGTTCGTAAGCAAACCGGGACTAAAGGTTTTGGGTATTAGTCCCGTTTGTTTTGTCCCGGTTCCAGAACCGGGACTAAAGGCCCTCTGGAACCGAGACTAGTACCCTGTTCTCTACTAGTGCATAGCTCTTTTTTAATTCCCTCCAGATTTCTTTTACGTATTGACATTGTAGAAAACAATGTTAACATTTTCTCTCTGTTGCAAAAATTACCGTCATACCTTGTGGGTATCGATCGTGTCTGGAGTTCGGAGCCTGTACATAAGCAATTGTGTACTATTCTCCAGAGCACGATCTTCATCTTGTTAGGGCACTGAATGGCCCAAAGTCTCTTCCACGCCTTCTCCAAATAATCTTGTTTTGATGATGACCCTTTACCTGAAATACTTCGGTTACCCCAAAATTGATAAGTTCTTGCTAAATTATAATCCCTCCGTTTTCGTTTTCTCTGCGTATAACTAGTAACCCGCATACCAAGGGGCACATCATTGAGTTTTTCTTGACCGTCTTACCCCTGCTTTGGCGTAAATGGCACGTTGGGAACCGGCGCGCAGTCAGCAAGCAGATGTAGCTGATTGGCCCGTGCGGCTCAGCTTCCTTGCATGCCGCTCGTGCATGCGCAGTACCTGCTATACTACTCGCTCTGTCACCTAAGGGATTGGCTAGTAGTACAAGCATTAGCTGCATCGGAAGCCGAAAAAGCAGGGGCAAACTTGGAAGGCATGCAACGGGAGAAACAGACTAGCGTGCAGTGCAATTGGGAAAAAATGGGGAAAAACTTAGACGCAGAGTAATAAAAAACAAAGGGAGTATGTTGATCTATCAGTGTAAAAACCATTTTTGGAGTAAGTCTAAGATGGAAAATCATCCCATCACATAAAGCTAATAGTAACGCTTAAGATTTCCCAGCAATTTCTTTCGGAAAAATGTTTCTGATGAAATGTTTATTCCATTTATTCTTGTTTTCCAACATAAGGGTGTTAACTTTTTTGTATGTAGAGTGGAAGAGTAAGCTAATAAAGTGGCAGGCATGGTATCTGGGATCCAATGACCCCTCAGGATGTCGATGTGCTTACTATTACCTACTCTCCATAATATACCTTTCTGGATCAGCTTCTTCCCATGCATAATGCTGCTCCAAACATATGAACAATTTTTTTGGTTAATATTCTTGTACTATTCGAATCCACAAGTCCCCATTTGGTTAATATTGTTGTACTATTTCTATGAGTGTACATATTCGATGAATAAAAAAAAACGTAGAACACTTCTACGTTAAAAAAACAAAAATGCAACTGTTTGAATAAGACGATCAAGGAGAAGATTCTGCTTTATTCTATTCCCCCCTCACTGTCACTATACTGATTAGTGCGGTGCGCCAGTCCACTTGTAAACAAGTGTCATTCACGCCTTTTGCGCAGTACCGTCGTGCTCCCTGGCAGTCGTCTTCTGGCTAAACAATTGGGCACGCTAGTTAACAGAGGTCCCTTCGTACTAATAAACCTCTCCATTATCATCGTGTCGATCAAAAACTCTGTTTGGAGTGGAGATGACAAACTATACGTTTTGGAGGCAGCTTTTGCTAGATACTACCGCCGCAAAAGGTCACAACTGCATGTACATTGAAAATCGCCTAGATAAAATCTCTGGCGCTGTCGACGCGATCCCCCTTTTCATGCACGCAAGGTGCAGATTTTTAAAGGCCGTCCACAAGACACAGACGACAGAGAGCGCGCATCGATCAGAGCGTGAAGCCGTGGACGCCACGCCCGGTGAGTTGCCTCATCCTCGGATGCTGCGAAAAGATGCTCGCTGCCCACTGGCTGGCTGGGGAGAAACGCCCGCCCTGACCGTTCCAACATAAATACAAACGAATGAATGTGCCGTCATGTGATGGGATTATTTTGTGCGTTTGTATGAGAACTATTAGAGCGTCTACATCCGGACTTAGACAAATTCGATGCTTCAAACCTCAGCGGACACGTCGAAACCTCAAATCCGTACTATTACATGCAACGTAAACCTAATAGTAATCGGAGCTCGTCCGGCTCCGTCGTGTCCATGTCAGACGGCCCTCGGAGTGTTAGTCCGGTCGCCGGCGATGTAGAGTAGGACATGGGATGAGCACCGGCTCACGGAACTCGAGGCACGGCCGTCTCCCACCCCTGTTCTTCCTCGTCGGAGCCTGCAACCCTGATGGTGCTGGTGGACGTCAGATCGACGATGGAACCGTTCTGGGAAGAGCCGACGTCCACCACGACACGGCAGCGGCGCCTGCACTGGTGCACCATACGGGGCGCCGGAGAATGCGACTTCGCCTCGCCAACGTCCACCGCCGCGAGGGCTGCCGCCGCCTCCCAAGCCGCTGCCCCGCACAGCAGGCATGCCGCGCCATGTTTGTGTCGAAGGACGTCCATGGTGTGTCTTCCATCTCGGAGCGCCAACGAAGGGGTTGCGCGGCCGTCATCATGTTCTGACGCCAGAAGGACCGCACCGCCTCCGGTGAGGCAGCGATGGCACCCCCTACGGATGGATCCATGTGCCATTTATGCGGACGTAATGGATTGCCGACGGAAGGAGTCCGAGCGCATCCGTTGGGCGGCCTCCTCCCAGGAGCGGCGGAGCGCAAGCCGGACGGTCATCTCCTCCTTGGTGCTGCGTGGGATGAGGTCATGATCGACGGATTTGGAGGTGTAGGCTCAGATCGGCTGCCCGCCATGCTGAAGAAGGCTGGAGATCGTCAGACGGGAGCTTGTATGGCAGAGTGGAGTGGAGGGGAATGGCTAGGGTTTGTCTGGGGAGGGGATCAAGACGAATATATAAGGGGTCGGGTGCACCAGCGTGGGCCGGATACGACGTGGCGGATGCGCCCGGGCGTGGCCAGGCTTCCCCATATTCACCCAATATTTAGGCTGGATATGAGGGGTGCCAGTTTTGCTAGACGTCTGAGGCCTGTTTGAGGAGTCCATCTTGATCGCTATTTTTGTGATCGGTCAGTGATCGGGCCGTTCGTCTAAGCATTGGAGGCGGGTTTGGAGCGCCCAATTGTAGATGATCTTAGAGGCTAGGGCACAACCCTCCTGATGCGGACTGAATTTTTTTATTTTTTTTATAACAGGACCAAGCCGCGCCATCTGCATCAAGCAATGCACATTTTTTTTAATTAATGCAAAGTTCAAAGGTACTCATTTTCTAACAGATAATCAGTACAACAATCTCGTTAATTAACTCAACATGATAGGCTCTCAAACCTAACTAGAAACATCACACGTACTTGCAGTGGCGGACCCAGGAACGGGCCGCGGCCCAGGCGAACTGGGCCAGACCCCAGGCCGCCGCCCGGGCTGCCTGGGGCCCTAGTATATGAAAATATATTGGTGCCGATTATTTATTCATGTTATAGATCAGCGCACAGATCATTTTCACTATATAGTAGTTGTTACATAATAAGAAATACGTAGGATCGTTACGACTTAATATAGATAGTGTACATAAGAGGATTTAGAATATCAACTAGGAAAACATGCCTTATGTGCAAAATGGCCTTTACTATACATAATTGTTTGGACATTCGATCTATAAAAATATTAAACTGACTTATTGTTCTTTTCTAGAAATAACACTTGCATCAGTTGATCATTCACTACATCTATATGTATAGGACATGAAAATGACAAATACCTCTAGGCCTTGCGTTAAATTGGAATCATTGGTGAGAAAATGAATAATTGTATTATTTATGTTGGAATGTACATTGCGGCAATATATATGTACATTGCTCTGTGACCGTGAATATATTGTTGCTCTATTAGGGCATCTCCAATGACAACACGCAAATTTCCTCCCACATCCGTTCACGGACAGGGGGGACCAGTCCACGGACACGGATGCGGGAGGACGACATCCAAACGTAGCCGCATATATTTCAACGCGCACTTTAACAAACCGGACTAAATTAATGCTAACCGGACGATATTCATCATAGTTTGGATAGGAAATAGCACAAATCATCCATACATACCATACAAATTAAGTCTAGTACAACAAGGTCTCAAATTCGACTACATTAAGCAGACTTCCAAGAAGTTTTGGATCAATAGACTGTGTTGTCCCATACAAACGGCCCCTTCAGCTTCATCCAATAGTGTGTGCATGTAAATGGTCGTCCCTCTGTCATGTGGTATGGCACAACAGCGCGTGCTGGCTAGATATAATGTGTAGACCAACATGAGTGAATGAATCAATCAACAAGTTGAGGCAGAGGAAGCACTAAACTTCGGATCTCGTCCTCTGCCGCGTGCAATGGCCACCTGGCCTCGAGATGACGAACCACGTCACAAAACATGGTGACGTTGATCTGAATAGTGTGCCAGTGAAACGACAACAACCTTACGTTGCGTGGTTGAATGATGTACATCTCGTAGGATGCAATGTGCTTTCGTGTGTGAAATGTTTCATGTACTTGTTGGCAGAAGGGCTCCCCTCTGGTCTTGCCTATGAAATCTGCGGATACGGCCAGCTACGCATCGCACAACAACTCATCCTCCATGGTCGAGTAGCTCACCATCCTTCAAACTCTAAAAACGACATAGCATCTGAAAATAAGCTCAATGGCATTTGACCGAACACCTGCCCGTCGTGGTGTCCGTCGTGGAGGTCGATGACAGGGGTTGGAGTGTACCTGCTGGGTACAAACGGCTCCAGGGTGGAAATCTCCATCGTAATGGCGAGCGGGCGTGTCGGTGCTGGTTGCAGACGTCCAACAATGCCTTTGTGGCGGTCGAAGATGTACAAGGAGCAACGGCGGCAGAGGTGGAGGGTGCGAATTCAAAGCAAGGAAAAGAAGGGGTGGGGTGTAGGGAAATGGGACCGGGAGGGGGATTGGGTGGACCGGGGGTATCTGATAGCAACGTTTCCGGTGTCCGCACTCCCGAAAATCTCTCCCACATTTGTCTTCAATTTAAGAGAAAAATCACGTTCGATACAGGAACGTGTTGGATGGCTTCCTCGGACTAGACAGCATAGTTCGAATGGATGTTGGCAGTTTGTGGGTCCGCCTTGGAGATTCCCTTAGGTTCTCAAAGTTTGACAAACAAAACAAGTTCCGATCTGCTCTATCAAGGGTTGACCTCCTGCCTACCTTCTCCAGCATCGCCACCCGCGAGGCGGCCGGGAAGGGGATCCAGATCCCCGCCGCGAGCTCACTCCCCTCCTTGCCCCTTCCTCCCTCGTTGCCGCCAGGGGGCTCGGCCGGGCGAAGTCCGACCGGCGCCGACGGCGGTGGGGCTCGTTCTTCCTCCGCCGCGATTGGGTGGCACTCGCCTTCCCGTCGGGTGAGGGCGCGGGGCACTGCGGAGTGGTGGTGCGCAGCTTCCTGGCGGGCATGGCGGTGTGTGGACGGCTACGGGTGGTGGTGCGCGACTCGATGTGGCGGCCGGATCTGGCCGGCAGGTGGCGCGGGCCGATGGCCTCTGCTTCCCTTTGGTGGCAGTGGTTGCGGGCGGAGGTGGTGCTCCGCCTCGTGTGGGGGCTTGTCCTTGGAAGCATCTAGGCTAGGCAGCAGAGCGCACCTAGCATGGTTGTGATGGCGTGGCGACCAGGCTTCTTCAGGCGGCGCGGGGCGCCGGTGTCGGCCTCCTTCTCTAGGATCTAATCGGACGGTTCGCGGGGCTGGGCAGGCGCCGGTGGTGCCGGCCGCACGCGTTTTTGGGATGGTCCAGATATATGGTTCCGGCTCAGGCAGGTCAGATCGGGGCTCGGTGCGGATCAGAGCTTTTGCTTCGGGTAGGAGAGGTTGGGATTGACCCGAGATGTGCTCATCGGGATGTTCGGGCTCCCTTTGTGGGTACGGTGCTCGATGGTGATGGTCGTGATATCGGTTCCTCGGTACATGGATTGGTGCCGGTGACCATGGACATGGCGTCGTGTGAGCTCGCCTGGCCATGGCCTTGAGGCAGGCTCGTCGGCGGCAGTCAACAGTCTCGGAGTCGTGCCCTCCCCAGTCCGCTGGGTATTGGCGGGGGACACGGGTATGGGTGCCTCTTATGGTGGAGGTCTCTACCCAGATTCGAGGACTGATGTCGGGCTATGAGTTGATGGACTGGCTTCGCTCTTCCTACCGTTGTTGTCTGCAGCGTGAGGTGCGCGACCGACTGTATCTCGCGACAGGGGTACAGGGGCGGCGGCCCCGGATGGCGGTTTGCATACTTGCTCTTCGGCGGGCAGCTTTGCGATGATGGTAGCTCCCTTCCCATGTTGTGGGGGTAACGGGAGGTGGTGCGGCGGGTACCTCGGACGTGCTCTGTCTCTCTCTCCTGGAGATGTGGCGTCCTGTTCCGGATATGGGGGATCTGACATTGTCGTGCTCCTCTTGGCGGCCTCGTAGTGGCACGGGTGAGTTGCCGAACGAAATTAAAGCTCCGTGCCTTGGTGAGTTGCCGAGCGAAAGCTCCTTGCCTTGGCACCAATGGCGGTGCCTCTTGGACGCCAAAGGGGGTCATAACCTCCCTTTCCAAAAGTGAAAATATATTTTCTCTCTATATATTAAGCGTTTTCGTACATTTTTATCAGTGAAGTATGTTGATTTTAGAGCATCAAACCGACATAGCAGAAGGATGTATATATGTGCAAAGCTAGCTATCCAAAGCATATTGATTTATTTTTCTTGGTGTGAGTGAAACCTATTTTCAAGCATATTTTGCCTTTGTTTAATTTTGGCCCCCCTAAATTGAGTTTCACGCTCCACCGCTGTCTGTGGGTGCTGCGTTTTTCTTGAAGATGTCGTTGTGGTTCTTTTGTTCGTGTCAGGGTTCTGGATGAAAACCTTTGTCCGGTGATCTCGGCGGCGACGGCGCTCTATGTTGTTTTCCCTTTCGAGGGTGTTGTCGTGGAGTCTAGGTGTGCTAGGTCGTAGTATGGGGATGTTTAGCTCGCCCGCTGTGTGTTGTCGATAGCGTAGTCGCGTGCGTTTTACGTGTGCCGGGTATCTCAGGGTCGGCTTTGTAAGAGGGCTACCTTACCATTTTATATCATTCGACCGTTACTTTGTTCAGTTGTTGCTTTATTTATAAAACGAAATGAAGGCCTGTTTGAAGAGAGAGGTTCTCAAAGTTTTTGGTTTAGTTTTGTTGAGCTGGTGGATAGCACATGCAAGTGCGTGCAAACTGGAGAGTAGATTCGTTGGAGATAACAAGATCCGTGCATCTCGCTAGCCGCCTGAATAGTCCAACAGCATGAGCCGACATGATGCATGCATGTGATCGATGTGCGTGAAAATATATTACTCCCTCCGTCCCAAAATAAGTGACTCAAAAGTGACCCAACTTTGCACTAAAGTTAGTACAAAATAGGGTCACTTTTGAGTCACTTATTTTGGGACGGAGGGAGTATTACATGTAAAGATCGAGAAAAACAAATACAAAAGCAGATCTAACAAACTGCACTCTCCCAGGAAAATTAAAACAGGCTGTGAATGAAGGGGTGTGGATCGAGACCAAGACCTCACGCCTCACGGCCGCGTTACGTACGGATTGATCTGATCCAGCCGTTGCGGGCAAGCTTCAATTCTTTTTTTTTTAAAGGAGGGTAACTCCGACCTCTGCATCACATCAGGCGATGCACACAATCATCTTTATAGTATTATTGAGTAAAGACTTGTAAAATAAAGCCTCTATCCCCATGAAGACCGTCGTTCTATCTACAAGGTAGATGCTTTGTCGTGACGTCTCGCCAACAAACACCTTGAAAACCGGTGGCCTCAACAAACTGCCCGCCGGCTAGCCTGGAGCATCAGCTGGTGTAGCAGACCCTTAGTATGCACTACATTCGCACGCTCAAGAATTTAATGTCGCCATCTTCCGCCGTCTCGTCTTCACGCGTAAATCCATGCAATGATCTTGCCAGAGCCTTCTGCCGTTGAGGCCATCTTGACGCAAGATAGTGTCACCCTCCTGCCTGCGCTCATCAAACGGTGTCTAGCGCCGAGACCGCACTGCACCATGCCGCTTATACTCGCCGGCGTCGATAACACAGATGCCACGTCGCTCCATCTTAGTCACTGCACGAGAAGCATGCGGAGACCTTCACCTAGCCACCGAGGCAAAAAACTTGTCCCTCCGGCCAATGTATGGCTCCAAAGATGATGCCTCTAGGGGGTGGCAATGCAAGAATATCGCCATCAATCAATCTGGAAAACCCAAATCTAGGGCACACAGGGAACGAGAATCGCCTAACGACGCCTGCAGCGAGATGATGACACTCGCGGGCACCGTCGTCGATTATTCCGGTCGAGGTCGAAACAAACGTTAGCTGGCATAGTCGCATCCAACACCAGAAGGACCAACTCGTCATCTCCAATGTCTTCCGCCACACCCCATGGGAACGTCCCCGCCGCCAGGAAACAACCGCACAAAGCTAGAACCACAGGGCCGCCACCACCGCCAGGATGCGCCACAAAAGAAGCCACATCGTTGTGTGGCAGATGTCAGACCGCGCACACGATGGATATGGACACCCTTGTCGAGATCCTCTCTAGCCGCGCCCCAGAACCATGGTAGAGGAAGGCACCTGCCGCCGCCATCGTCCCCCGCCCGGGATTTTCCCAGCGGCGCTCCAGTAGGGCGGGGAGAGGGATGGCGGTGGCAGAACCTTAGATCTCCCCGGGGTCGTGGGTTAGGAGAGGGTCGGGAGGTAGGAGAGCATCAAGCTCAAGATTCGATCCATGGGTTTCTTTCCTGGTACTATGCACAGGCATGAGCATCCCACAAGATTGGATTTCAAACCCTCCGATGTCGCTCCCGTGGGCGACGGGGAGGTCGCTCCCGCCACCTCCAGCACCCTCCTCTCCCTCCCTCCTCTTTTGCCGCCGCCAGAGTATACGGTCGGGCAAAGCATAGCCGGCGGCGACGGTGCATTTCGCCTTCTTGTGCATGGCCTCTGCCTCGGTGTGGCACGACTAGGCTGGGACACTACGATGGCGAGGGGCGCGGTGGTGCGGCTATGGCGGGCTTCGATCCGCATATCATGCAGGTGAGGGGGTGGCGGCGGATCGAGATCCCCCCTGTCAGGCATCCGTCTTCAGCCGTCGACGCGGGCTATGGGCTCGAGGACCGGTTTCCTCCGCCATGGCAGCGATGGCGTCGGCGTGGTGAAGGCAGCGGTGAGGTGGCGGTCCTAGTACTCTTAGCGCATGATGGCAAAAATGTCCAAGATCGGTCCTCCTCGATGTGGCCGTCGACGTGTTTCGGAATTCCTACAGGAGATCTTGCCCTAGGATATCTGGATCGACTCGAATCTAGCCGTGCGCGTGGATATCATCCTACGCGGCCTCATGAGGGCGCGACGCGAAGCTCTATTGTCTGCTGACAGCAAGGGACATGTCGGTATCTCGAATTCCATGGCGTAGACAGTGATGGAGAAAGTTATAGTGGTTGAGATCGGAGCATCAGTAAGGCGGACGTGGCCTTGGAAGCGACAGAGTCATCCATGTTTTTGGTAACTTTCAGAAGCAGCATTGACAAGTGGGTGCGGCAGCACAGGAGGATTTCATTTTTTGTGGTGCTTCTCGATTGCTGAGTCATGACTTTCAGAGTTAAAACTTCAGGTCTGACCTTCATTGGTTGTTCCTGGTAATTGCCTTGCAGAAGGTATTATTTTGAGATCTCGGACTTTCTTTAGTGTGAAAACTTATGATCTTGGATCAGGCGACGATGACGCTTGTGCACTGTTTCCTTCTATAAGACGTTGGTTTTGGAGACCATCTAATGTTTTTCAGGTGTTGCCTTTGATGGTGTTTTGTGTGACATCTTTTTATGCAGACACCGGGTGTAATTGGTATCTTTGAGATATTAACATACTCTTTTTTTTTTAAACTGGGTTTATTTCCTCGAGTATACTTTTTAAAATATAATAAAGACTTCCTATGCTACGCGCACACATAGCTGAGAGAGCATACAACTCATTGATCTATAAAAGTACTACCAGGCCGGCCGACCTGGACCCGATCTGGACCCGAAGCCTCGCTGATTTCCGCTACCAGGCCTACGTACATACTACTGCACTGCTGATCGGCCATCCAACAATCCTTTCATTTCTGCTCTCTTCAGCTGAGCTGGTTCAGGTAATTTCAGCACATTAGCTGTTTTCTTGTGTTCCTAGTAATAGACCCCTCTTTTTTTCTCAAAAGAAAGGAAGAGATCCATCCCCTTGGTCGAGCTCATAGTGAAATTCATAGCTACCTATGCATGTAGTTCAAATTTTAGCATCCGACGAGATTTGTTCTCAGACGGCAGAATGATTAGTTTACTTTGCATGTTTTTTGTACAGCAGCAAAAGCACTAAAACCAATGGCAGGCGTTCTGGATGCTTTGGCATCCTATGTTACCAACATGCTCGCCGACATGGTGAGAGAAGAGGTGGCCATGCTCATCGGTGTGTCCGGCGAGATCAACATGCTGGACATCAAGCTGAAGGACCTCAAGAACTTCCTTGCAGATGCTGATAGGAGGAACATCACAGATGACTATGTGCAAGGGTGGGTGGGAGAACTGAAGCGTGCCATGTACCTGGCGACCGACATCATCGACCTATGTGAGCTCAAGGCCATGGAGCAAGGTCAACCCAAGGACATGGGGTGCCTTACCCCTATGCTTTTTTGCATGCGGAACCCCCTCCACGCCCACGACATCAGCACCCGCATCAAGGCACTGAACAAAGATCTAGATAGCATCTGCGAGCGGGGCAATAAATTTAATTTTGCCAAGTTAGAAGCCTACCAAGACTTGAAGAGGACTCGATCTCCGGCCACTGCCCGCAAAACGGATTCATTGATGGAGCGGTCAGGTGCTGTCGGTGAGAAGATCGAGTAGGACACAAGAGCACTTGTGGAGGTACTTACAAGGGAGGTGCACGGCGATAAGCCTGATTGCCTCATGGTAGTGGCCATCGTTGGCGTCGGCGGGATTGGCAAGACCACCCTCGGCAAGAAGATATTCGATGACGAGGCTATCAAAGGTAAATTCACTAAGCAGATATGGCTTAGCATCACACAGGATTTCACTGATGTTGAGCTGTTAAGTAAATCCATTACTGCCGCTGGGGGAGACCTGCCTGGAGGAGGTGCAGCTCGAGACAAGGACCTACTTGTTCGTGCTCTCATGAATACCATCAAGGAAAAGAAGTTCTTTCTTGTGCTGGATGACCTGTGGGGTGTTGATGCATGGGAAAAACAGAAAGGAAAATTCAGTGTCCGTTCTGCATACAGATTGTTGGTTCACACTAAGTTTACTAGGGGCAGCTGGCTGGAGAAAGCAGCTGGATCCTCATCGAACGAACGAAAAGCAAAGGACTGGACAGCTCTATGGGGTACTCAAGTTCCAGCCAGGGTCAAGCTATTTCTATGAAGACTCGCCCTCCATTCGTTGCCTACAAACGATGTCAGGCCCGGCGTAATATGGCTGATCATCCGAGTTGCAGTTTGTGCGGTTTGGAAGATTCTTGGAAGCATGCGCTGTTAGAATGTTCATCGTCACGATGCGTATGGGCTTTGGCAGATTCAGAAATGGTTGAACATATGATGCACACAAATGAGAACAATGCCCGGAACTGGCTATTTACACTGAAGGCTTCGCTATCGCATGTGGAATTTGTACAATTGACAGTAACGCTATGGGCGATCTGGTTTGCCCGTCGCAAGGCGATCCATGAAGCAGAATTTCAATCTCCTATGACAACACATTTGTTTATAAACAGGTTCATCGAGGATCTAGCCTTGATTGGGGGGGGGGGGGGGGGGGGGTGGGGGCGGCGAAGCAACATGTTCAAGCAAACCTGGTAGCTCCCTGCAATGCTC
This sequence comes from Elymus sibiricus, assembly GCA_039707655.1. Lineage (NCBI taxonomy): Eukaryota > Viridiplantae > Streptophyta > Magnoliopsida > Poales > Poaceae > Elymus > Elymus sibiricus. The sequence goes on along the minus strand of CM077673.1, from coordinate 12,576,942 downwards.
GCGAACCATGGGTTCCTCCACCTACGGGGTTCTCAAAGTTCAATGTCGACGCTGCCATTTCTACACATAATGGAAGGGGCTCGGCTGCTGTGGTATGCAGGGACGAGCGGGGCATGTACGTCGGCGCTTCAGCAATGGTATATGCGATCACAGATCCATCAACGCTTGAAACGTTGGCTTGCAGGGAGGCTTTGTCCTTGGCTCTGGACCTAGATGAACATCACCTGCTGATTGCGTCCGATTGCCAGTCGGTTATAAAAAACATTGAAAAAAGAACAGGAGGAAGAAATGCAGCCATAGTGAAGGAGATAACAGCCAGAAGAGTCGAGTTTGAGGCGTGCGGGTTTCGTTTTGAGAGTAGAAGGAGCAATTTTGAGGATCATGCTTTAGCTAGATTTGCTATTTCTTTAGAGATTGGTCGCCATGTGTGGTTTGGCACCCCACATGACCCTGTAATTATCCCCATGAACATCATGAATTAATAAAGGTGGGGGTCGTTACCTCAAAAAAGAAAAGAAAAGCGGACTGAGCGGAGCCGAGTGAGTCACGGTGGGCATAAAACCCGATACCCGAAGCCAGAACCCGGAAAACCCGAACCCAAACCCGAAAAACCCGAGTACTCTATCGGGTAGCAGTTTTGAAAACTCAAATTTTATTCTGGTATAAGGACACGGTACACGAATTACCAGAATAGCCCGAATTATTCTGTAGCCCAATAAAAATATGCACACATAGACAACTAAGAAAAGGCCCAGCCCAAATCGCCATGCTACTCGCTAGTCGCTACCCCGCAAAAGCTAAATCGAGTCACCACTCACCCGTGCCCACTTCCTCGTCCCCTCCTTACACCCGCGCGGCGCCGGGCTAGTCGACTGCCACCACCACGCATGGCTGCCGCTCGGCCCAGGCGACCTGCAAGACCACTCCCGCAGGGCTTCCCTCGCGCGTTGCTGCTTCCCTCCTCCTCTTCCTGTTCGTGCCCAACGAACCTCCCAGATGTAGCACCAGGCACCAGCCACAGCGCAGCGTGCGCCTCGGCTCCAGTCTCTGGCCCGCTGTCCTCTACGAGCTCCGGCAGCGAGCTCTGCCACCTCTGCAGGTGTCGTCCCACCTCACCCGACGACCTCCTGCTCCGGCCAGCCTCCAGCAGCTAAGGATGTCTTTGGTAGGGTGCATGAGAGATGCATGAGGGTAAGAGTTCCCTTCTCAACCCACTTTTGGGTGTTTGGTAGCCTGCATGAGGCCTCATCAGCATGCACGAGCTCACCTCAAATACCCTCATAGCATGCACGAAGAGAGAACACCCCAACAGCCGTTCGCTGGTCAGCATGCACGAGCGAAGACGTGTTTCAAAAAATGTTCAGAAATTAAAAAAAAATTTAAAAGTTTAAAAAGTGTTTAAATTTTCAAAGTTTCTTAAGATTTTCAAAAAATGATCATATTTTCAAATTTTAAAAAATGTCCAGATTTTCAAATTTTTAAATTTTTGTTCCAATCTTTAGAAAAAATGATTAGAATTTCAAAATTTGTTTAAAATTTCAAAAAGTGTTTAAATTTTCAAAGCTTCTTCAGATTTTCAAAAGATGGTCATATTTTCAAATTTTCAAAAATATTTAGATTTTCAAATTTTCGTTTCAATTTTCAAAGAAATTACTAGAATTTTAAAATTTGTTTAAATTTTCAAAAAAAGTTTGGAATTTCAAATTTTGTTTAAATTTTCAAAAAAAGTTCAAAATTTCAATTTTTGTTTAAATTTTCAAAAAATGTTCAGATTTTCAAATTTGATTGAATTTTCAAAAATGTTCAGAATTTCAAATTTATTTAAATTTTGAAAAAAAAGCAAAATTCTAAAATATTTTTATGTTTTGAAAAATGTTTGAAATTCTTTCCAGCATTTAAAAATATATTCGGAAATTGAAATTGTTCAGCTTGTCTAAACGGATACAGGCTGCCAAACAAAGTCTCAGCTCAGCATGTCTCAACACATACAACGATATCAAACAACAACAAATGCATGTACTCAGCATGTCTACACTCAACATGTATCAGAGGAGAACAACCATGCTAGGTTGAGAAAGCTACCAAACACACCCTAAACGCCGAGCCCCTCGCGCCGCCCCTGCACGATGGTGTTTTGTGTGTGTGTGTGTGTGTGTGTGGGGTATTTCGGGTAATTCGGGATTACCCGAACACGAACCAGATTTTTCGGGTACCCGAATTGTCGGGTATCAGAAATTTTGGACAAATTTCGAGTATTGATTTCGAAAACTCGAATTACGCGACCCGAACTTTCGTGTAAACCCGAACGCCCAGTCTGACGAGTGAGTACACATTCATCTTCTCTCTTGAGGAAAAATAGCCCAAAAGCTACTCCCTCCGTTCCATAATGTAGTGCGCCCGTGCTTCACCAAATCTAAGTTTGACCATGAATTTGACCAACGAGACCGATTGCGGCGGGGTGAAAACTATACCACTGAATTCGTATATTACGAATTCAGTGGTATAGTTTTTACCCCCGCCGCAATCGGTCTCGTTGGTCAAATTCATGGTCAAAGTTGAAGCTCGAAAACCAAGGACGCACTACATTATGGAAGCGGAGGGAGTACAAAATGAGCGTGCGCGATGCCGTCGTTTCGGGCGGCCGAACCTCGCGCATCGGACATTAAATACGCATGGATCTTGGAACATAAAGCTTCAGACAGCGCCGACAGGAGGGACGGGAGAGAGCACATGGCAAAGAGTGGAGCATCGTTGTCATTTTTCCGTTCCTCTCTCGCTCATTCTCTTTCCCCCATCCCGGCGTATTCCCCACCCATCCTCTCCAACTATCCTCGTGATTCCTAGGGTTAGCACAAATCTCGCATGCAAGCGACGCGCCAACGGTCAGGCGACTGGCGGATGGTGCGGCAGGGATACTCCGCAGGAGCTGGAAGGCGGTGCGGTCGCGCGACCTCGCGTCCCGGCCGTCGGTGGACGCGCGGCCGATGGGAGGCGGGGGGGCGAGCCGGTTGCGCGTACATGACTGGAGGCCGCCGGAGGCGACGATGGACCAGCATCGCGTGGAGGCACTCACAGCGACGGGCACAAGGTCAGATCTCGAACCTTCTCGATTGTTTTCGGGAGGGGAAACCGCGGGAGGAGGGCAGTCCAGTTCGAACGAATGGGGCCCAATCGCCGCCGCGCGCGCAGTGCGTGTTAGCTAGTACTGGGACAAGTGTAGAGATTTATGGAAGCATGTTTGGTTTCGCAGCATATCTTCTCGGGTTTCTTGTCTGGTTCTCGTTTTTTATGTGTGCTAGTTCTGTGTGTGTTAGTACCTGTAGATGGGAGAGATATTCCCTGGTATGATGTTCTGGATCGAACAGATAGATGGGTAGGGGAGGAGAGTTAGGAATTGGGAGCCCAAATCTGACGCACTTTTGGATGTATTGAAACTTACCTAAATTTGCAGTGTACTTAATCGTTTTTCCGCACGTGTATTTTTTTTTTTTTGGATTATTGTGGCAAAGCGTTCAGGTTACAGGCAGCCTTACAATCAGTGTGGATCGTTTCATCCACACAGTGGGTGGAACAAATCTTTCAATATACCCACACTGCACACACTACTACTGAATCTGACTATAGCATGTGCATCATTGTTCGTTGATCTATTGATCTTGCTAATTCTGAACTTGGGTAGCTGTTGTAGTAGATACAAAGTTTCAAAGATAATGCTTGATATTACAGATTTGCTTCTTCCCTTTATGTCAGTTCATATGCCATGGCGGCACAATATGATTCAATTTGGACTAGTTTAACAGCAGTAGTAACAATTGCTATTATTCCCTCGACATCCTAGAGCTTCTGCAGTTTCTGCAGAAGTACAGCGACCTACAACTACCCATGCTGACAAGATTACATTGCCAAAATCATCTTCAACAACAGCTCCCCAGGTTCCATGGTTTTCTTCAATAGAGAATCTTGCATCGTTGTTCAGCTTAGTCCATCCTGCACCAGGCTTTCTCCATGTTTCCTTTACATCCTTTTTCTATTTTGCATTCTCATCACTGCAGAAGGCGACTGGCGACTGCCTTGTTTCCTTTGTTATGCGAGTCAGTATTCCCTGATTTAATTTACTGTAGTGACGCTAAATAAGATTCCCTGATTTGAAATACAGTGTGTTACACAACCCCTAAAATGTCACCTACATCGCAATACCATGGTTCGCAAAATTCCCATATGCATGAACACTACATAGGCAACAATTTCCATATGCATGAACACGACATAAGCAATACAGTGTGAACGATGTAGGCAACAAATTGAGTAAGTCACCTACGGCCATCGCATGCACGGAGTTGCCTACCTTCCCATCATATAGTCGTCGCGCCCAAGCATAAACTCGACTAACCCCAAAAACACCAAGTCGCCGACTAACTAATACGCGCACCGGCGGCCGCGGGGGGGGGGGGGGGGGGGGGGGTGGGTCGCATAAAGCCAAATACATAGTCTCCCCGCGCCGGGCCACACGAATTTGACTAAGTCGCCTACGGGCATGTCATCGCATGCAGGGAGTCGCCTACCTTCCCACCATATATAGTTGCCGCGCCCAAGCACAAACTCGACTATCCAAAAACACCAAGTCGACCACCGACTAATTCATGCGGGGGTCGCCTAAACCCAAATACATAGTCGCCCCGCCGTGACCTACAAAATCGACTAAGTCGCCTACGGCCATGGCTTGCACGGAGTCGCCAACCCTCCCAACAAATAGCCGCTGCGCTTAAGCACAAATTTGACTTAATCTAATGCACTAAGTCGCCCCACGCCTAATCCACGACGGAGTCGCCTAAACCCCAATAAATAGTTGTCCTGCGCTACACAAATTTGACTAAGTCGCCTACGGTAATCGCATGTACGGAGTCGCCTACCTTCCCACCATATAGCCTTTGCATCCAAGGACAAACTCGGCTAACACAAGAAAACGCCAAGTCGCCTACAAAAACACATGAACCCAAAACATATTCTCAACCCTCTCAAGAGCATCCAATTTATAACCCTATAGAAGAAGTTAGGGTCATGTTTTTAGCATCTCATCGAAGTAGGCAATTGTCTCAGCCATGTCCCCTTCTTTTGCTTCAGTCAGTCAGATAGGCAACAACTCTGACATATTTTAGGCAAAATAGGCTATAGTACTGATGAACTTGGGCAATAGTACTGATGCATAGTGGCCCCACGCCCCGCCAAGCAAATTTGACTAAGTCGCCTACGTCTTTCGCATGCACCGAGTCGCCTACCTTCCACCATATAGTCGCCGTGCCCAAGGACAAACTCGACTAACCCAAAAACACCAAGTCGCCCACCGACTAATCCATGCGGGGGTCGCCTAAACCCAAATACATAGACGCCCCGCCGCGACCTACAAAATCGACTAATTCGCCTACGGCCATCGCTTGCACGGAGTCGCCAACCCTTCCAACATATAGGCGCTGCGCTTAAGCACAAAATTGACTTAATCCAATACACTAAGTCGCCCCACGACTAATCCACGACGGAGTCGCCTAAACCCCAATAAATAGCCATCCTGCGCCACACAAATTTGACTAAGTCACCTATGGTCATCGCATGTACGGAGTCGCCTACCTTCCCACCATATAGCCTTTGTGTCCAAGGACAAACTCGGCTAACACAAGAAAACACCAAGTCACCCACAAAAACACATCAACCAAAAACACATTCTCAAACCTCTCAAGAGCATTCAATTTATAACCCTATAGAAGAAGTTAGGGTCATGTTTTTAGCATCTCATCGAAGTAGGTAATTGTCTCAGCCATGTCCCCTTCTTTTGCTTCAGTCAGTCAGATAGGTTACAACGCTGAAATATTTTAGGCAAAATAGGCTATAGTACTGATGAACTGGGGCAATAGTACTGATGAACTTGTGCAAAAGTACTGAAGAAACGGGGGGTAGTAGTACTGAAATGAACTGGGCAACAGTACTGATGAATCGTAGGCAACTATTCTGATTTTTAAAGTCAAAACAGGGTAGGTCCATCATGAGCACTTTTGATATACGTCACATTTATTCAACAAGCATTGATTTTTGTTTAACAACAATGTGTGGGATGAACGTGTGGGACGGATAGTTAACAACAATGTGTCGTGGACGCAAACAACACTGCACAATTGCAGGCAACAACAAAGAGCTGCCCTAGTGCGATGATTTTTCCCCACAAAACCTCAACCCGGGATTTTTTTGAGCACCTCTTTCCATATCAACACATCAGCAAGTTTTCTTTCTTCCATGAGCAACTACCGCTTTTTATGGGTGATCAGACTCTGAGCAACACTATCCAGAGATGTATGCAACTGTATAAACATTCAACTTGGGAATTTTCTTGATCAACTATCCCCCGTATAAAACACATCAGCAAGGTTTCTATTCTCATGAGCAACTACTACTTACTTGTAGGGGGGGGGGGGGGGGGGGGGGGGTCAGGTTCTGCGCCTTTTCTTTTACAGTGGCCTGGTGCAAGGCAGTAAACAAGACAAACAAGAGATCAAGAGCTTTTCATGCAACCAGGTTCAACAGGGGGAGAGGGCAAGAACAGGTACAAAGATGCAAGATCCAAAGCAAGTTCCATACACGTGCGTACAGGATAGAGTTCTGCAACTAGATCATGGGGGTGTGGTAAAATAACAACCGAATTGTGGAACAAGAACATACTTGCTTGAATCTGGTCCTTACCTGAATCTGGTTTTTTTTTGTTGCCCAATATGTTACAAAGTTTTGCAGATGATTTTACAGAGGGACAGTGATAATGAACTAACGTTCGTATCTGTTGCTCAGATCCGAACGATCTGCAGCCCAGCGATGCGCGCGCATGTATGAGCTGAGAAAATTTCCATCGCGTGCGACTATCCCTCTATCGATTACCATGAATTTGTTTTAAATAAGCAGCTTTGCTTAATTAAGTGTGCATGTAAGCATATGGGACAAAAATGCTGATGTCATCAAAGATTCCTTTCAAAATAAAAATTCAAAATGTTTTGTAGCTCAAACCGTCGCTCCGATCGAAAAACTGTTTTCACATAAAAGATTCGTCACGACGAGACCTTCGAAAACTAGATCCCATGTTAATATGTTTCGATGACTTTTTTTCGGACCAAAAGTTATCAGCCCAGGTTAGGTAAGTTATCACATCTCTGTTTATAAGTTACCGCCTTGTTTATATAGAAATTACCGGGGCATAAAAATGGTAAACCAACCTTCTCGCCACTTGCAAATGAACTAGAGAACATAATAGCTAATGGCATCCTAGATTCCTCCATATTTCAAAACTTCAAACTGTTTTGTAGCTCAAATCGTCAGTCCGATTGAAACTCGTTTTCACATTGAAGATTTGTCGCGACGAGACCTTCAAAACTAGGTCTCATATTAATATGTTCCGACGACTTTTTTGGGGTCAAAATTACCACTTCTGGGCATGCATGTGCTACATATTTTACCATGTTGTTTACACAGATATTATCAGGGCATAAATCTGGTTTCTCCAACCTTCTTATCAGGTCGGGTTAAAGTTACCGCGATGTTTGTGCGTGAGTTATCATGTATATGATGTGTATAGTACCAAACTATTTACACGAAAGATATCGGGGGTATGTTTTCAGACAACCCCCTCGTTAACTTTATCGGGACCGAGGCACATAAGTTATCAGGTCTA